>CM053581.1:97106654-97241265 GCA_028627135.1 Pseudochirops cupreus | reverse complement strand
ATTATTATTATTATTATTATTATTAACTACATCCAACTGGAACTTGAGATACACAGGCACTGTGGTTGGGAGATCCATCCTGCCCTACTGAAAAGTCAGAGGGGTGAGGGGGGAAGACATAGACTGGGGGAGGGAGGATACACTGGGTTGGCTGTTTTGGGGCGGTGGGTAGGGGAAAGATGGGGAGAAAATATGTAACTCAAAATCTTGTGGAAATGAATGATGCCAACTAAAATATCTCATGGAAATGAATGATGTAAAATAAAATAAATAAAAGAAAAAAAAGGAAAAAAACTTATTTGTTAAATATTTACTTTATACAAAACACTGTGCTAAACATCAGTGGTACAAATAGAAAAATAAAGTCTTTGCTCCAAGCTCATATTCTAATGGGAGAGAGAACACATATGTATGTTTGTATATACATATGTCAATATATGTATACATGTATGGATTTCTGCTGCAAGTCAGACAGAAAGGGCCCCCAGTTCTTAGGGTGACACAGCAAAACACTAGCAATGCTTCTTCTTTAATGCTACATTCACTAATAATATATCAGATTTTGACGTTGAATCATCAGACAATGCCAATGACTTCAGTGGCTAGAGCGGTAGTGTTCAACCTCCTTAATGCCACAGCCCTTTAATACTCATATGTGGGCGGACCCACTTGGAGTAGGATAGAGGACCAGTGTCTCGGTTCCTAAGACCATCAGAAATATGGCGACCCTGTTTGACCCCCAAAGGGGTAGCAACCCACAGGTTGAGAACCGCTGGGCTAGAGCTTTCTTTGCTGGGTTACCCATAGCTGTGGGTGTAGCACCTGCAGAAGCAGCTGCCAGGCTGTATCTCCACAGAGGTCACATCCCAATTTGATGACTATGGGCGCTGGGCTGGAAGCATTGCTGTTCCCAAGGCTCTTGGTATCAAGGTCCTGGGCTATCTCTGTTGGGGTATGAGGAGTGACAGTAGTCAGGGTGGTAGTGGTGGTGGTGGTGGTTTGACTTGCCTGACACCCATTACCTCCTGTGTGTCCCTCAGGGTACCCTGCTCTATTAGCTAGGCAGGCTTGTCTAGGACTTAATAGAGTATTAAAGATTCACATACCTGAAATCCACCTTTTCCCCAGAAACATTCTTTCTGATGTCCATAATGCCTACTCTTGTTCCTTCCCCAACCCCCCCCAACAGATTAAATGCTTTACATCTATTATCAATTATTTTACATTTATTATCAATACATATTTTGTAGAATTATGTGGCATTCACTGTTGGCACAAAATTGCTATAAAGTTAAGGAATCTATGGTTAGACCCACAAAATCCCAACAAAGAAAATTTTCTTGCTCAGTAGTGACTATTTCAGATCCTTGGTTTAAATTAGTCCAGAAGAGGGGTCATGCAGTCAGTTCACTCTTCCGTTGATGGGTAATTCTTGACTTACAATGCCTCATACTTAAAAAGCTCTCCCCATTTCATCCATGTCATTTCCTACAGCACTTAGAGCAAGCATCACATTGACAATGTTACTGAGAAGTCAGCCTGCTTACTCATCAGCTCCAGCAGATATCCCCCTGGCTCTCAGCTTCAGGAAGCTGTTCTCTGCCCTGTATAGCCGCCTTCCCAGAGGTCTCTTTGGTTCCTGGTCTCTAGCACAGTCTTTACCCCAGGGATCCTTAAGCCATTTTCCCCTCCTGTCCTGCACTGCCCCTCATCTGTGGATAGCTTAAATAAATTAATGTAAAGTTTACATGACTTCTTACCACATTCTCTTATTTCATTGTTTTATACATACTTTAGAACACTTTATAGATACATTATGTTTGACTTTTTTCTGATAGCTTCTCTCCCCTCTCATTATCATATCTATATATGATAGATATATCTATCTTATTTCCAGGAATGCAACCTATTATAAGCTCAAGGATAGCCAATATTTATGTTTTCACTTACTTTGTTTTAGCTGTTAGCTATCCCATTCTCTAAATCTGGTACTTTTTTTTTCTTCAGAAAATCTCTATCTACTTGGCCTCAGACGACCATGAAAAGCACTTAACATCACTGATGGGTGAGTGTCACAGAGGTCAGAAGAACCTCATCTGGTCTCCTCTCTGCTCTTACCCAAGGTTACATCAGGGCACTGCGCTGAACACAAGCTTTCTGAAAGCAATAACTGCCTTGAAGCAGAGTTCCCCACATGACTCTCAAAGGAGATGTGAGAATTTGAAGAAGGTAGTTCCTGAGAAACAAATGCAGTTGATCTCTGTTCATTGGCAAAAGTCAAGAAATACAGGTGTGGAAACCTGAGGGAATGCCAACATTCCCCCAAGTTGTGATAGACACGATTCTGGTATAGGCTGAGCTTAGGAGACTGCAGGAGGACCTCATGAGCTCAGAGCACAGGCTCCTTTCCTGCCTATCTGAAAGACTCTCACCCTTTACTCTGTTTCCATAAATCCCAACCTTCAAGGCCCCCTACCTCACTGAGAAGCCTTCTTTTATGACCCCAATTGACTCATGCCTCTCTCCACTAAATTTCTATGATCCTATTTGCACTGTTTACTTGACACAAGTACTAATATATAGTATTAGCTAATGAATCACTAGTTTCCTTAAAAACTTAGCTCAAATGCCACTTTCTACAGGCGACCTGTCATGATTTCTCTAGCCACTAGTGTTCCATCTAAGCAATGACCTAAGATTTAATTCTGTACATATCTTGCATGTACTTATATGTGTACATATTCCCTCCTCTCATGTAAGTTCCTCGAAGGCAGGAGTGATTACGTTTTTCCCCTTTCTATCCTCAGCACTTGGTACAGAGTAGACAGGCACTTTATAAACACATGAATGATCCATCAGCTTGCCAGACTATAAGTTTCTCAAAGGCAGGGGCACTTGAAAAGTCATTGAACTCATTTCTTAGCCTTCTCTTTGCCAAATAATGTCAATCTCTCTATCCTTTCTTCACCGGTATTATAAAGTTGTCCCAAAAGGTTTAGTGCAGTTTTAAACTTTGAGATTTTCAAATAAGTTTTAATAGCTTAAAACTGCACTAAACTTTTGGGTCATCCTATATGCCAATCCTTTTTTTTTAAACACTCTTTGTACTTGTCTATATTCTCAGGCCTTAATTATATTACTTATATTCTTCAGTGCCATGAACTGAATAATTCCACAACAAGTTGGTTGATTGAACTGAATATTAAAGCTGTTTCACACAATAGAATAGAATTATGATCAATGAATGAAAAAAAAATTTAGAAAAATCAATTGAACCCAAAATTAATTTTTAAAAAATTTTAAAGATAAAATCCCAAAATTAGAGGAGTAAAAGTAGACTATAAGAATCTGCAGTGTGGAATGAAAAGAACATTGCACCAGCATCTAGAAGATGTAGATTCTATTCCCAATGCCATCGTTCACTAGCTATATAAACATGAGGCACCTAAATCTGAGTCTTTCATGAAGCATGTATAAAGGGAGTGAATATGATCTGTCTGAAGGTATAGGGTGAACTATATGATTTCTTCAGATTCATTCTAGCTCTAAGCTCTGGGATCCAGGATTTCACAACTATTCAATCTCAGTGGGGGTGAGGACTATGAACCACAGTGGACCTGAATTACATTTCTGATTCACATACACCTGTGTGTGATTTTACCAAGTGGGTGCACCTTATAATTTAGATTTCATTCTTCCAGGTCATTTCCTTTCTATCCAATGAATTCCTGTTATACAGAGTGCCCCTACAAAGGAATTTTAAGAGCTTTTTTTTTTAAGTAGGCAAGTTCTGGTATGTCTGCCTAACTCAAACTGAAAGAATAATTTGAGATAAATGATCTATGTATGAATCACTGGATCTTTAGGCTAGAAGGGACCTTGGAAGGTTATCTAGTTCATCTTCCTACTTTAGGGCTGAATCTTACCCAGCCAGACAAGACTCTCTGTTATTTTAAACATCTTCGGAGATAGAAATTTTCCTCTTTCCTCTTTTGATTGCCAAATAATTATTCCCATCCAGCAAGTCTTAGGTCTAATCTTCAAGCTGTTAGTCATTCACATCCAAGTGGCTATGGATGGAATACTGGACTTGGATTCAAGAAGAGTGTGAGTTTGAATCCTGTTTCAGACATTGAATATTTGTGTAAGCCCAGGCAAATGACTCTACCCTCTCTCTGCCTCAAGTTTTCTCATCTGTAAAATAGACATAATACCTGTACCTGCCTCACCGGATTATTGTGAAGATCGAATAAGATGACAGATGTCTAGAGCTTTGCAAACGCTAGTTACTACTATTTGCTTTTGCTAATGTCTTATTCTCAGGAGAGGTGTGCAAGAATGATTGGAAACTTTCCTCTGCATAATACTTCTTAATAAACTAGATACACATGTGCTGAAGTCAACAATGATCTTTCCCCTTCTTGCAACTTCAATCCAACTACCATTGATTAAGGATGAAGAGCCACAAAGCACTTTGCTAGAGACACAAAGTTAATCATGAAACAGTCCCTGCCAAGTATTTTAATTGCACATTTCTTAGGCATTTATCCAGTATTTTAGTTATTTATGCTCTCTAGACCAGTGATTCTCAAAGTGTAGTTTGTGAACCCTTAGGGGTTCCTGAGACTTTTTCAGGGAGTCTATGAGATCCAAATTATTTCATAATAGCAGTAAAATATTATTTGCCTTTTGAAATGTTCCTCCTTTTCCAACTACATAACTGCATGAGACCAAATTTTCTTCAGATACTTCGACCAAAACAACATATTGCAAAAGATTGAATGCAGAAGCAGAGATGCATAACTATCTTTTAGGAAGCCAGACATTAAGAAGATTTGCAAAAATATATAATACAATGCCACTCTTCCCCTAATTTTGTTTTGGAAGATATAGTATTTTCATTAAAATATGTTAATGTATAATGGTACATATTGTCATTACTTTAAAATATTTTTAAAATAGTTAATATTTTTAAATTATCCATTTTAAGTTCAATATTATAAATATCCATTGATATTTTTAAAAATTCTTTGGTATATCTTTGGTATACATTTTTAAGAATGTAAAGAGATCCTGAAACCAAAAAGTTTGAGAACTGCTGCTGTAGACTATAAACTCCCTGAGGGCAGAGGTTATCTTATCTAGCTCTGTATCTTTTCTAATGGCTTAATAAATGTGTGATATTTGAGTTGAGTTAAATTGAAGTTACTTCCTAGACTTCTGTTTGCTAAACTAAATATCCTCAGTTCCTCTTACTTCATTGCTCTGACTTTCCAAATCTTTTAGTCATTTCTTTTTCAGTTTCTCTTCTGAACTCTGAAAGATTTCCATTTTTTTTCTCTGAAATTCTAAAAATCATAATTGGATTTAGTACTTGATATTGGGTCTAAGTCCTCAACAGGTCTAGATCTCTATTACTTTTCCAGATGGCAGATCTTGAGGCCCCATTGTGGGCCTCCTTTGAAGGTTTTTTAGCCAAAGGACATCATATTGGTTGGTATTCCCCTGGGAGAGGGCACTGATATGTGAAACTTCCTGTTCTCAAATGCCAGGAGAAGAAATAGAGGAAGCAATATGGCCTTACCAATCTCCATAGAGGATTCCAAGAAAAAGACAAGAAATTACAAAACAGGAACAATATTCTCCTATCTTCAAAATTCAATGGAACACAGAGCTGACTTCCAGTAATAACTGTTAATATTTATAGAATATAAATTACACGTAATATGCACATATTACATAATAACATATAATATTAACTGCTCATCACTTTACAAATATCTTCTCATCTGATCTTCACAAAAACTCTGAGAAACAGATGCCACTATTACATTTTACAAATTAGAAAACCCAGTCTGAGAAAGGTTAATTGACTTTGTCAAAGTCATAAAGGTATTAAGATGTCTGAGGCCAAACTCGGGTCTTTCTGACTCCATGTTCGGCATTCTATCCATTATTCCAACTAGCTACCTTATACAAGCTTCCAAAATTCACACACACACACACACACACACACACACACACACACACACACACACCCCACAACCTTTCTTTCCATGAAGATTTTAGACCCTTAAAGGGGCAACGGGGAGGTAAAGGAGGGAGAAGTGATAAAGATGTTACAGGTTTGCTTTGCGGACACAGAGTTTACTCATCATCAAATATTTGCTCTGTGATTGGAAATGTGCTTCTGAAGTACGGTCTTAAGAATTCTTCCACTCTTTCCTCTGTCCTTCCTTTCTCATGGACTTTGGGAGATAAGCAGCTGTCCTCACAAGAAACTGAAATCCCTATCATTCTCCTCCTCCCAATCTGTTCTCTTTCTTTCCTTTCTCATGGACTCTGGGAGATAAGCAGCAGTCCTCAGAGAAGGCTGCAACCCCTAGCTTTTTTTTGCCTGCTCTTCCTCTACATTAAGATGACACTGTAACTGAGTACCATTTGTCTAAAAGATCAGTTTAGCACTGAGCAAAACTATGAAATAATTAGAGTTTGGTTGCATTGTCCTTCTTTCTTTCCCTTTTTATTGCTTACCCTCCCTGAAGAAGAGTCTAGATCAGCCTCCTGTCATTCCAGTCCTGCCTTCCTTGACCTAGCATCCTTATCCTGCTACTCCCACCATATTGGCGCATACCCTACCCTGTTGAAACTATTCTAGCCTAGATGTCATTCATATGAGATATCAGCTTGTTCATTAGATAAACTAACTGATACTGGAGCCAATGACATTTAAACATGGACCTTCTAGGGACAATAATTGGTTCATTTATTTATCTAATTCATCAGTGACTCTAATGTTAAGAATTTTAGCAGAGTTTAGGTCTCAAAAGTTATTTGTTATTTTTGGCAAGTAGAGTCTTTCAGTACCCCTCAAGTCATTGAATCATAAAATTTTAGAGCTAGGAAGGATAGCATATGGGAGGTTAGTTGCTCCATAGAAAGTATTTGGCTATTACTCCCATAGATCCAGAAGCTGACCTGTCATCTCTGCCAAGTTAAACAGAATGAAATCTGTTTTAAAGACAGAATTTGCCTGGCTGTGAGTAAGAACCATAGAATGTTAAAATTTGTAGGGCCATTGGATATTTTCTAATCCAACCACCTTACTTTATAGATGGCAATGTAATAGAAAGGATCTCATTTTTGTCATCAGGAGATCTGGGTTCCAATCCTAGCTGATACATGCTTCATGACCCTTCTGAGCTATAATTTCCTTATCTGTAAAATGATAATTATAGTTCTTATACTCCCTATATAAGGCTGTTGCAAAGAAAGTGCTTTGTAAATCTCAAAGAGCTCCTTAAATGTGAGGAATATTTACAAGAATGTTGATGTCTAAAGTCAAACCAACCAAGGTATACTTGATAAATTAAGAAACATTTTAAAATTCTTACAGAGTGTCATGCAGAGTCCCAAAGGATGGGAATATAAAGACAACTATGAAATAGCCTCAACCCTCAGGAAGCTTACATTCTTTTTTTATACTGAAATACAGTTATCGAGATTTTTTAAATTTTTAATTTCTAGAATAAAACAAGCATTTCCATAACATAGTATAATAAAAAAGATGATTGCACATGAAACTGCACATCTATTGTATACAACTTGCTATCCCTTTTAAATAGAGAATTAAATTATCATGTAGATTTCTTTTTTTTCTTCCTCCCCCCCACCCTAGAAATAGCTACCATTAGACATAAATAGGTGTGCGCATATGTGTGTGTGTGTGAAATTATTCTATACATGCATCTTTTTATCAGTTATTTCTTTGGATGCAGACAGCATCTTTCTTCATATGTCCTTTATCGCTAATTTGGCTATTTATATAAGAGTCAAAATGACTTATTCACTCAAAATCGTTCTTCAAACAATACTGCCATTGCCATACACGATGTTCTCTTGGTTCTGTTCGTTTCACTCTTCGTTATTTTGTGCAAGTCTTTCCATGTTTTTCTAAGATCATTATGTCATCATTTGTTACAGCTTAGTAGTCACAATCATATACCACAACTTGTCCTGCTATTCACCAATCGATGAACTTCCCTGCAGTTTCCAGTTCTTTGCCACCACAAAGAGAGCTGCTATAAACATTTTAGAACTTACCTTCTAATGATAATTTCTGGCAAAGCTAGGATTCTAAACTTCTAATTATTTCTTCCACTACACTTACTACAAAGAAGAGACAGAAATTCTGTAGAGAATAATAGCAGCTTGGAAAATGAAGGCCCAAAAAGAGAGGGCCATTTGGTCTCCATGAAAATACTAGAATGAAGGTAGGGTGGAAATCTGCATTCTTCTCTTTGTAAAGGAACCTGCTCCAGAGCTTTTCCAGTCTCGGCATCTCATAAATAAGTATAATCATTTGCAGAGATTATATCCATGTTCAAACAAACTGGCATGACCAGGTGTAGTGGAAAGATCACTGGATTTGGAGTTAAGTGACTGGGTTCAAAGCCTGGCTTTGCTTCCTATTTGCTGCCGCTAAGACCCCAGGCCTTAAACTTGGGCTCAATAAAACAAAAACAACGTCCCAAGTACAAGATGAGGCATGTATAGAGAGTGAGGCAGCGCTTTGCCTGTAAAAGAATTAGGCATTTGGATGAACTGCAAACCCCCTATGACAGAACTGTGTAATATGTCAGCTGGGAAAATGAATGTTGTCTTAGTTGCTTTAAGAGAAGCGCAGTGTACAGTAGTAGAAAGGGACTGATCCCATGGTACCCTGACCCAGTCCCACAATATCAGAAGTACTGTCTTTAATTGTGGGTGCCATGTTTTAGGAAGGACACTGCTAAACTTCTGAGCATTGAGAGAACAGTCAGGATGTTGAAAGACATAGGGATTCATACAAGACGAGGATCAGCTGTTGGAACAGGGGTTTATTCTGAAGAAAAGAAGTCTTGAGGGGAATCCAATGTCTGTAACGTGAAAGAAAGATTAGATTTGTTCTGTTTGGCCCTAGAAGGAAAATCTAGGCATTGTGGGTAAAATTGCAAAGAGAGAGAATTTAGGCTACCCAGAAGTGGAAAGAGTTGCGTTAGGAGGAAGAGATGCCTAACTTCATTGGTTCTCTTCAAGCATTTTGGAAAGGTGATTTTTGTTTAGGTGCGTCTTACGATGGAGGTTTCTTCCAACTCTGAGATTCTACGACCATGGGCAAATCACTTCACCATCATGTATCTCAGTTTCCCTATTTGTAAAGTGAGGTGCTTAGGTTAGATGATATCTAATCATCCTCCCAACTCTGAAATCTAAGATTTGACCCTTATGTTATGACTCAGTGGTAGCCTAGCCCTTTAAAAAGAAATGTGTGGGAGGTTCTGGCTGTGCTATATTGAAGCAACTAAAGTATTGTTTGGGGAACACAGTTAATGCTTTATTGTTAGAATGCACCAACGGGGTGCATTTTTTCCTCCCAAACTGATATTGTGTTTCCACTAAAGACCTCTTATGTTGTCTGGTTCTGAAGAAACACTCCCAAGCACCCCCTCTGGATCTCTGGGCACTGAAGCCAACACCTACTCCCCCTTTCCCCCCTACCCCCAACCAGGAAATCCAATCCCCTCTTCTTTTGTACAGAGTGAAATCATTTGAGGTTGGAGTATAACTTTCCACAAAGTGGGTATTTTAATGATGAATAATAAAAGGGATTACTTAGATAATTGATGCAGCTACGTTGCATTGTGCAAGAGAGTACCCTGAAGGAAAGCCCTGAGACTGCCGGAGAGCTAAGATTATAATTAACTTACAAAGAGCAGGTGATGGGAGCAGCAGCCCGGGGCCCTTCCACTTGTCTATTTAAAGAAAGGAAAGCTTGACAAATATGTGCATGCCAGAGTTTGAGCCCTTTCTCCTTCCCCTTGAACCCTCCTGAAAGATCTTAGCTGCAGATATCTTGGGGAGAGGGGGAGAGAGGAACGGGGGAGAGAAGAAAGGAAGGGAGGGAAAGGCAGAGAGACAAACCCAGAGACAGAGAAAGAGGTCAAACAGGACTGTTAGTGGATTTAAGATAAATTCCCTTTCATTTTTAAAACATAATTGATTGAAGTAGCAGGGGGGAATGGTAGGATAGAGTTGATCTAGAAATACAGGCTATCGATGGAGCATATTGATGTAAGGTGCAATCTGTCCCCTCACCCTTGCCCTTTGCTTTACCTCACACACACAAAATTCCTGTGCTACCCTGAGAAACAAAAGAAACTTTGGACCTGAATTGAGTCAAACTAGTTTTGAATTTCAGTTTGGGCATAAGTTATTTTACCTCTCTGTGACTCAGTTTCCTCATCTGTAAAAAAGAATATTTATACTACGTCCCCCCCATCCCCAGCACAGAGTTGTTATGAGGACTGTGCTTTGTAAACTCTAAAGCACCATATAAATGGGAATGATCATAATGATTATAATGTTAATAATAATAAAGACAATAATGTTAGAGTTGCAAAGACTACAGCAAACACCTAGTCTAATGATGTTTGGGTGGCACAGTGGATAGAGCACCAGGCTAGAGTCAGGAAACTCATGTTCCTGAGTTCAGATCTGGCCTCAGACACTTACTAGTTATGTGACCCTGGGCAAGTGACTTAACCCTGTTTACCTCCTTCCTTAAGTGTAAAATAACTGGAGAAAGAAATGGCAAACCACTCTAGTGTCTTTGCCAAGAAAACCCAGATGCAATCAGGAAGAGTCAGACCTGCCTATAAAACGAATGAACGACAAAAAAGCCTAATGATTGATTCATTTCACAGATGAAGAAAATGATGACTGGAGAAAGAAGTGACCAGAAATGAAATGGCTAATAGGGAATCAAAAGGCAAGAAAAATAGGGAAGTGATTAGAGAGCCCTTGGTTAGGTCAAGTCACCAGGTCATGAACTACCTGTGTCCCAGGGCACTGAAAAAACTGACAGCATTTTTGAATGACTTTCAATCATATTGGAAAGATTGGGGATTCTGAGACAGGTATCACAGTATCGGAGGATGAAGGTTGTCACAATTTTCCTAGAAGGGAAAAAAGTAGTCTCAGAATATAAGCCATGGAGCTTGACTTCAGTTCCTTGCAGAATTCTAAACTGTATTTATTAAAGGGACAGCCAATGAGCATCTAGAAAAGAAAATGCCAACAATTTCCTGAAGCAGAATGTAAACAGTACAGGCGGTCTCATTTGGGATATGCATCCTCAAGATTTAACCATGCCTTTACACCAATAAATGCTGGTTAACTGATTGGAGAAAAGGTCATGGCAGACCAACTTCATAAAACAGAGGAATGTCGTAAAAATAGTTTGCCTAAATTCTAGAAAAAAACATTGAAAAACGTATCTTATGGTATCCTTGTGGACAAATTGAAGCAATACAGACGGGATGATAGTACAATCAAGCTAATTAAGAATTCATTTAATGGAATCTATGTTTGTCCTAGTGCTTTTTTAACATTTACATCTTGAGGTAAACCTGGGGTAGCTAAAATGGGATAGCATGATGGAGTGAGGAACTCTGGGTCAAATCTAATAAGATTAGATTTATAGGAATAAATGTACACTCTTACGTTTTGCTTCAAAAAATCAACTTCACAAGTACAAGAAGATGGCAGGGGTGGAGATGGGTGGGAGGGGACAAGATGGAGAAACATGTTTTGCCAGAAAAAGAGCCCAAGCTTTTAGTGGAATGCAGACTCACTCAATTGAGAAATATAGTGTCCAGGCCTAGGGAGGTGACAGTATCCAAGTATGTTACCCTGGCCAAACCGTAGACAGAGTGTTATGATATTGCCCATGTGACTTTGAGCAAGCCTCTCCGTTTCTTTAACTGTGAAATGAAGCGTTTCAGCATAGATGGTCTCTCAGGCCCCTTCCAGCCCTAAATCAATGATCTCACGATCCCATATTCAGGTCTGGGCACCATATATTAAAAAGACATTGGCACACTGGAAAGCAGCCAAGGGTAGGTAAATGATGCTGGTGAGAAAACCTTGAGATTTTTCTATATGTTGCCTTGATTAAGGAACTGGAGTCAGCTGACCTAGAGAAAAGCCATCGGTACTATCTTTAAGGACTTGAATGTTTGCAGCCTAGAAGAAGGATTAAAAACTTACTCTCCTTTTGCCCTAAAGGCAAAGTTTTCAGTGGAAGTTACAAAGAAACAGATTTAGTTTTGAAGAATAAACCTCCTAACATTAGAGCTATTTCAAAGTCTAATGGCAGAACTCAGGCTACTGGGGAGTCTTCAAATTGGAGAATCTCCAAGCAAAGGTTGGTTGACATAGACAGGTATATTACAGAAGGGAATCTTCTTTGGGTATGGGTTGGACTAGGTGACATCTGAGATTCTTTCCAACTCTGAGATTCTCTGAATTACCCAATGTCACACAACTAGCTGAAGAGGCAAAACTAGAATACACATCTTTTGACTCAAAGTTCAAGGCTTTTCCAGCTGGAATTGATTTTCCATAGCAAGTGCTTCATTAGAGTTATAAATAATGATCATAAGTAGCAAGATGGATCTAAGGGTGCCCGGGCTGTACAACGGATAGAGTTGGACCGGGAGTCAGGAAGAACCGGCATCCAAATCTGGGCTCAGATGCTTTTTAGCTTTTTTACCCTGGGCAAATCATTTCAATGCTGCTTGCCTCAGTTTCCTCAATTATGAAATGGGAATAATAATAGCATCTATAGCCCAGGGTCGTTGCATACCTGAAACATACTAATTGCTTAATAAATATTTGTTTCCTTTCTTCCTTTCTTCTTGGACCAATATGCAGAAAATGCAGTTACCTACTGAGATTTGTGGACCTTTATAAACCCCTATCTGTCCATGAATAAACGTTTCCCTGACATATTCCCTTGCCATTAAAGTCTTTGCTTTGAGTTAAGTGATTGTGTTTCCAGAATGTCTCAAGTAAAATGTAAATGCATTACCTGGGAAAGAGAAGCCATTTTATCAACCATTACTACACGTTAGGCAAGGACTTCTCTGAGAAGAGAAGGAAGGTGAAGGCCAGGTGTGGGCAGCCTACAACGGTGGGAAATCCTCTGGAATTGGGGAGAAGTGGAAGGACACCAATTACCTGAAGTGAGGTGTCATAACAAGACAGAGAGCATCAAGGGGTAGTGGGAGGTACCAGACATATTCTATGTCAATTTTGCTAGGAACTAGATCTGAGAGAGTAGAACAATATTTGCCCACTGAATGGCACTGACTTCAAGGGCACCATTGGGTTCACAGCCACCCAAAGGATGCATTCTAGAACGAACAAACCTTTGATTGCCTTGACTGGACACTGTTCACAAATCCATCTTATGGTCCTGTCGAAATGGTAACATGCAGGAGCTTAAGAGTCCTTACTTATAAAATGAAGGCTCTTGATTAGATGACTTCTGATATTCTAGGCTTCATGTCCTCCTAAGTGTGAGATTTTCAGTAGCTACCGGTTTCTCTCTCTTATTCCAGTCTTGCATACATGATAGGAGATTATTGGAAAGAGGAAGTCAGTGACTGAATTTCCTTGTCAGGCATGTGTCTGCAAATGAGACCTTGTACATGGAGAAAATGTGTGTTTGCAAATAGCTAGAGTTCAAAAGAGTCACAAGTTAAGTATATATGATAAATGACAGTCAAAATTTGAACCCAGGTCCTCTGACCCAAAATTCAGTACCCTTACCATGTATAACTATTAGTTGTCTACACACATGCACGTGCATACACACACACACACACACACACACACACACACACACACACACTCCTTTTAACTATATTTTAATAAATTCTAGGGATGAACATTTCCTGCTATGTATTTCAGTTCTATGTATATTTAAGTGTTTACTATGTCCAACTTTGTGTGCTAGTTAGTAGAATGCAAAGAAGGTGATATAGTTCCTTCCCTCAAGAAGCTTAAATTATCCTAGGACCAGGGTTAAGAGAATAGGGAGGTGTAACACCATGCACAAGCAGATTCCCAAAAAGAATACTATTGTGAACAGCTTTTAAGGTTCAAATTGCACAGTATAGTGAACACTCCATTTATTCCATTACAAATCAAGGCAAACATTCACAACAAATCACAATATAATGTCCACAACATTACATCTTATCACAGAAAATCACAATATAGTGCTCACAACAGCTTAACGTTAGAATGGCCACACAGTTTTCACTACAGTGGCCACAGTATTGGAAACAAAGAACAGAAGAATAATCATCTGGTTTCCCTAAGGGGGAAACCCTCCTTACTTAATCATTCAATCAATTCACAATGTAATAATCAATCTTCCACTCATGGGACAATCATAAATTAACTTAATCAGTCACTTATCTAGATTCACAATCACTAAATATCATTAATCACTAAGTACAGTCATTAGAAAATTACACAAACCCTCCACCCCTCGGTGCCCAACAAACTTCAATTTCATCATGCATCCAAGGGGAGGCCTTTTCTTCATCTTGACTCGGGTGGTCTCTCTGATTCCCTGGATCCCCTTCCATGGTCCCAGCTCCTACCTGAATCCACCAAACAATGACCTAGATTCAGGGGCAGATAGCTCTCAGGTTCTGGTCCAGTCCTCCAGGCAGTCCCTGGTACACACCAAAGTTCACAGGGTCCAGCACATCTCAAACCCTTCACCACTTCTGTTGCCGGGAACTCAAGGATCCACCAAGCCATAAACCAACAAAGGCTTGTCCCTGTCATGCCAACAGTTCAGCTGGCCCTAGGACCCAGAAGGAATCTCAGCCTTTCAGGGGGCCTTCATCAGATTCTGGTCTCAAGAAAACTCCAACTCCATTCTTAGACAGCTTCCAGATGCTGGGAGAGAAACTCTCTCTCTCTCTCTCAAGAAAACTCTAACTCAGTTCTTCAGTCCAGCAGCCCAGCTCCCAGATGCTGGGACAATCCTGCTTCTTCCAACAGGGGCCACCAGGAGGAAGATTCCTGATTCTGTTTCTCTGTCTCTAGAACTCCTCTTATATACACACACTGGCCTCCTGTCTCAGCCAACGCCCTCCTGCCACATCAGCAACAGGAGACAGAGCTCATACCTTCCGTACTTAGCCCTAAGTTACTAAGGGCTAAGTATCTGCTAAATTGATTACTGTTACAGGAAGGGAGAAGAAAGATATGTATAAATGGATAAGTAGGATAGAGTCTGATTGGGGCAAAAGAGAAATCCAGGAAATAATCTAAGATTGTTTAAGGAGAAAAAGAAAAATTTTAGCTGAGGGGTAGTGGTGGTGATCAGGAAAGGCTACATGAAGGAACTGACAATTCAGCTAGGCCTCGAATGTCCTCTCTGTGTAGATAACACACTCTATCCTTCAGCCTACCTAAGTCATGCTGCCCCATTTCTCCCCACCTTAAAAAGCAGCCTCCAGATTATAACTCCAGAAATCATACCCCCCATTCCCAGGGGAAAGGTAATTCACTAAACTTTGGAACATCTTCCCTATCCCCAGCCGTCTTGATTTAGGGTATATAAATTTATTTAGCTCACTATACCTGTCTCCACAGCCAACTGTGATTCACACCCCATTCTGACCACTGAATGGCACTTCCCACCCTGGCCATCTTGTCATTTTCTCTGCTGCCATGAATACCCCACCCCTACTTTCCACCTCTGCTCAGGGCACAGTAATCAAGTAAACTTCCACTACTTCTGCAAAGATCAAGACAATTGGCTATACTACAGATCAAAAACACAATCTCTGTCATTTCCCAGACCCCCCTACGGTTCCCCTTTGTCATCATTTCCCCTCTATATTCGATCTCCCTACATTGGAATGGAAACCCCTAGAGGGCAAAGACTATCTTACTCTTGCTTTTGTGCCGACAGCCCTTAGCACAGTGTCTGGTGCACAGAAAATGCTTTGTAAATTCTGGTTTTTATTCTTTAATTCATTTGGAAATTAAAGATGGCATCCCAGTCCCTGTGAAGTGAAAAGTTATGATTTTAAATACAGCTCATAGTATGAAGTTCATCTCAGTGTGAAAGTTCCCTGATACCTGAAACTGAGTCTCTTTTTAGAGTAATTTTATAATATTTTGATGAATCACTGAATTTTAAAGTAATTGCAATAGGTCAATTCTAAGCCAACTAAGAGTTGAACAGAGGAAAGGATGCTGGATTTAGGGTCAGAGGCCTTGAGTTTAAATCCTGACTCTGGTACTTAATATCTGTGTGACTTTGAGCAACTTATAACCTCTGTGGGCCCTAATTTCCTTATGTAATAAAATAAAGAGATTAGGTTAAATAACTGAAGTATTTTTGGGTCTAAATCAACCAACCAATCCATCAACAAGTACCTACTAAGTGAGGTGGCTACCAAGCCCAGTGGAAAGAGTGCTGGGTCTGGAGTCAGGAAGACCTGAGTTCAAATCTGTCTTTAGATACTTTCTAGTTGTTTAACTCTGGGCAAGTCACATAACCTCTGTCTGTCTCAATCCACTGGAGAAGGAAATGACAAAGCACTCCAGTATTTTTGCCAAAAAAACCCCACAGACACTCTCAAGACACTTTTTTCTATGATCACAATAGCATATATGACTGTGTATATAAATATCTATATTTATCTATCTATATAGATACATATGTGTCTATACATACATATATACATGTATGGGTGTGTGTATATAGATAGATATAGATATATACATATATCCATCCCATATGGACCTGTGTTATAACCATCAAATATTTTTTAACATGCTTTGGGGACAGTGTTATAAAAGTATATAACTGGAGGTATATGCATGTCTGGTTGATCCAATTTTAAAGAATGTGATTAAATTTTAACCAATCCCTTTGTCCAATGAACTCCCCAGTCTAACTCTCCATAACCGACTGATTCAAAGTGCTTATATTGTGCCTGTAAGTAAAGCCCTAGTACTGAAATGGGAAAATAGTTTCATGGATTCCCTTTTGGCAGGTTAAAAGGCTTTAAGAAACGTCTCAGCAGCCTGTCTGTCATGTGGGGAGTCAGCAAAGACAAAAGTAAGAGAAATAGCATTTTTCTTTAATTCCCTATCATGAGTAGTTACTCATTGACTGTAAATAGCTATGTGCAAGGCTCTCTGAAATCTAAGTGCTTTTTATGTTTTGCTACCCCTACTCTTCCTCCCCACCCAATAAAAAACCAACCTGTGAAAAGCAAAGAATATTTACGGTCTAATGTCTCAAAGGCAAAAGCCAGAGTTGGGCTGCAACCTGGAACTTAGAAGAGACACCAAAGCATAGAGACACATTCCTTTCCCACTTTTCTTCTCTCTTCCCTTTGTCTACTTCTCAGATTTCTTAAGTCCATTTCGTTTAGTTGTTTCAAAATGAAGAAGCGTATCTCCCCTCAACTGTGGCCAGAAGTAACCACCATGCTATTTAATGCAAAAAAAAAAAAAAAAAAGGAAGAGATTACATTAAGGTCCTGACACAAATTGACAAAAGCCAGAATATTAGAAATGAACACTATCACTCCATACTTAACTCATGTCATTTTAAAGTAAAAATGGTTTTAACAGAAGGACGGCACTCCAGTCAATCAGATTACATTTTTAAAAGATGAATGAATGACTCAGTAGAACAGCTAAATCCATATCTAGCATCACATCCGTCCCTTGCAAGGACTCTGAAAACATTTTTATGAACACACTAAATGAAGATAATCGTGAGAACCCAGTTACATCGGGGATCAGAAAAACATGGAGGAAAATGGCAGAGAGAACAATCCTACACCAGGAGAGGAGCCTTCTTGCCCCCATTTAGTGTGTTCCCAGGTCTGGGCCCTGCAGAATTCTACACATTCAGAGTTGGGGTGTATGACTCCAGCAGCTCAGAAGAAATTTCAGTTTTCAGAGATGTACTTGAAAGCAATATACTTTTTCCCAAAGCCAAATATTTCACATGTATGAACTTTTTATATCCTAACAACATCATTATTCCCGTTTTACTGAGTAGAGAATGGAGGAGAAAAGAAAACGGAGGAGCAGAAAGGTTAATAAACAAATTAAAGTCTGAGGTAGGACCAGGAACTCAGAAATCCTGCTCTGATGCTTTTTGCCACTAGGCCTCCTTATGATTCCTTCTAGTAAGGCAATGGACAACCCCAGGCTTTCTGAGTCAGTGCAGGGATGGGGTGGTAGTAGGGGAAGAGCCAAGAATCCCCTCATCTTCCAGCTGGCTCTAATATGTAAGCAGCTTTTTACCCTGTATTTTAGATCTCTGGTTATTTGCAGGGATGATGTGGAGAGCACTCCATATCCTTAAAGATGTGTTTTCTGCAGGATTTTCTCTGACTTATAAGTAGTGGGTTAAACAGATTTGTCTTTCAACTGAATGAAAGATCTGGAAAGACAGGAAGAAAGGGAGAAAGAAAGAAAGAAAGAAAGAAAGAAAGAAAGAGAGAGAAAGAAAGAAAGAAAAAAAGAAAGAGAGAGAAAGAAAGAAAAAAGAAAAAGAGAAAGAAAAAGAGAGAAAGGAGAGAAAGAAAGAAAAGGAGAAAGAAAGAAGAAGAAAGAAAAGAAAAGGAACGAAAAGAAAAGAAAAGATGGAGGAAGGAAGGAACTTATCTCACAAGGGCCATTGTGAGTAAAACTAAAATATTTTTTTGCTTTGCAGATCTTAAGCCATATAAATGTCAGCTAACAGAGGTAGCCCAGAGAAATGGATAAGAGTACTGGACTTGGAGTCAGGAGCACCTTGAGTTCAAATTCCACCTTAGTGGAATTTACTAGCTGTGTAAGCCCAGGAGAAGTCACATAATGATTCTGTGCCTCAGTTTCCCCACTATAAAATGAGAAGGTTGAACTTGATGGGCTATAAGGTTTCTTCCTGTTCAAAAATCTTTCATCCCGTGATTTTCCCCCATTCTTCTTGTTGCTGTTCATTTTACTAGGCTGGGAGGATAAAAATCATACTCTTGTCTCTACTCAGTACAAGGCAAGCGGAATAGTAAAAATTCTTCTCCTTACACTGAGCTGTATGAACTTGGTCAAGGGACTTACTACCTCTCTGGACTAGATTGCTTCTCCGTAAAATGAAAGGGTAAGATTCTCTTCTAATTCAAATGAGACAATATTTGCAAAAAGAGATTAGCACAGTGTCTGCCACATAGCAGGCTGTATAGAAATGCTTATTCCCATTCCCTAGTTCTCGATTTCCGTCTTTTCATCCTTTTCTCTAGTACCCCGGAATCTTTGGGAGGAGAGAGAATGTGGGGGTGTAATTATACACACAGTCTGCAAGATGCATTTTCTCCTTCATGATCTATAGATTTCCAAGTTCCTCCAAAAATAAGCTCTGAGACCGGCCCAGGGTCTGGGGGCCATTGGAGCCCTAGATTTCATAATGAGAGGAGCCTGCTTCTGACCGACAGTATCGAAGGATCGCTGCTGGAAGCCGACTTTTATTTTGAATTTCTCAGGGAGACCAAACTAAACAGCCTTAGAAAACTCGCTCGACGAAAACAAAACAAAAGTCCTTTCCAGTATGAGACCAGTCCCCTGTATGCCAAGTTCCAGCCCGTAATAAATTTTATTGCGACATTATAAACTCCTGAAAAGAAGAGCTTAGACTATAAGTGCTGACACAAGACTCACCAAGTAGTGCCACTTAATGCCGATGGGCTCTGCCCTTTCTGGGGAGTGGGGAAATCTCGGAGCCCTTTGCTTGTCAGACACAAATTTTTATTTTTCTTTTCGTTTTTTTTAATAGCAAGAATTAAGTTTCCCCTCAAAGGAAAACCAGCTCTCTAGCAAACAATTTGCTGGAAGCGCCGGAAGATTGTGGCTTAAGGCGAAAAGAAATATTTAGGCAAAGTTGAATTCATCTTGCAAATGAAACCAGCTTTTTTTTTTTGGAGGGAGGGGGGAATGATTATTCACTTAAATGACAGCTTTATATGCTATAATTACAGTCATTAATGAAAGCCCAATTACTTTATCATACATTACCAGGATCAAAGACACCCTCTCCAGAATCAGTTTGTCGGAGAGAGAGTCAATGCAAAAATTAGTCCAAATGCGAGCTGGCAGATTGCGCTTAAATAATGCCCTGGCACCGCGATAGAGGGACATTTACAAAGACACACTAGAGGTCACTGTTGCTACTTCGAGCAAAGCCTTTCCCTTCTTTTGTAGAAACAGAGCTTAGAGTGAGGAGCCCTCGGCAAAGTTGGGCTATCTCCATTTTAAAAGAAAGCATCTCGGTGCCCTCCATCCACCCCCACTTTGAGTCGTGCACTGTTGGCCATTGCGAAAGGGGCAGTGTAAAAAGAAACCTTAAATCCTGTGGATTCCTTTTGTGATCTGGGTCCAGGCACGCACCTCTTCTGTGTTCGGCAGACTTCCGCTCACTTTGTGCATTGGGGGAGAAAAGTCCTTTTCACAGATAACACCCTGAAGCAACCCCAAAGCAAATGTGAAGGAGGAAAGCTGGTAGTTAGGCTTTCTCTTGCCAGGGAAGATATCGCAGCCTCTCAGTATCGTTCACAGATGTAGCAGATTGTTACATGTAGTCCTATGTTGAGAAATATCTGGAAAAAAACCTCTCTCTCCTCCCTATGTGTGTCAGGGCTCTGAAAAATTTCTGTGCGGCACCAAGTTGTTTCTCAGAACGATGCATTAAGGATGGGAGCTTATTTGAGCAAAGTAATGATTTCCCGAGGTTGGTCATTGTGACCTTAATGAGATGACTAACCCGAAGCACCTCTTTATTTGTGGGGCATGAAGGGTACTCAGCACCCTCATCTTGTTTTCAGCCGTAGCTTAATTGACCAAAAAGACACAACAGGGTGTTCATTGTTTCGGGAGGAAGACTGTTTTAGAGACTCATAATCCAGTTCCTGAGTGGATTAACTGAGCCTCTAAAAGCCAAGCAGTTTTTTCCGACAAGAGAACCAGATCACTGCCAAGGAAAACCATCAATTTACTTCTATGATTATTATTTCATATTAACATTTAAAAGTGTTGGTCTCAGGCATAGATACTATCATTACAAACAATTGCTATGGTAGTGTGAGCTCTCACATCAAAGTCCTTTTCTCTCCATCCCATAAACATATTCCCTTATGGGGCTTTAGGGGATATCTATGGAGATAGGGGATATCCCCTTTAGGGGATATCTATGGAGAAGTTAAATTTAGCAAATACTTATTAAACACTAGCTAGGCATTGAGCACCCCTGCTCCTAAGGACTTAATATTCTATTTGCGTGGGTGGGTAGATGGGGGCACACAACATGTACACATATAAGTAAATGCAAAATATATATAAAGTGTAAAGGCGGATTTGGTGCAAAGACTATCTGTTGGCATTAGTTGGTCTAGATCAACTAAGGTGGCATCACAGACTGGGGTACTGCTTTCAGGAGACTGGTGAATTGGAGCAAGCATGGACGTATGGTTGGGGCAGCCTTTTTCCATTGTCTGTATAGCCAGAACTGTTGGAGGAAAGGTTCCCAAATTTATTTGGCCTACTGTCCCCTTTAAAAAAAATAATCAGCGTCCACCTGGAAACCTACTTTCTTTAACCCTTCAATAGTTTTAAATTTGCATCATTTAATAAATATATATATAATATTTTTTGTTATGCATCTTCAATTAATAATTTATTGTGAATTTGTGGGGTTTTTCCTAGATTGAAATTTTGATAATGCAGTATTGCATCATGTAACTGTATAGAATCATATTGTAAACAAGTTATTACATGCACATATTCCTGCCAATGCATGTTGGACTTCCCGACAATGCTCCACACTCTTGCCTGCCAACACTTGCTTGTTAATATCCGTCAGCACACTTGACCATTGATTGGTCATAACTTGCATTTTGTGTGTTCATTTGGGAAATAATGTGATCACTACAACTTTAACTCTGTTACACAATGGATGAAACATGTACCAACAGTTTTTAAAAATTTTCTTATCTTTTCTTCTTTCCTTATGTTTACACCACCCCCTTATTTTCATTCAGTGCCCCACCCAATTGCTCCCTAGGCTTTTACCTCCCTCCCATTGTTCCAACACCCTCCAGGGTACAGTACTACCCACTTTGAGAACCTATGGGAATGCCAACAGTCTTTAAAACATCTTGCTGCAAGCCCATCACAAAAGCAAATGCAAAGTGATTTCTAGGAAAGGACACTAGCAACTAGGGGATCCAGAAAAGCCTTTTGTAGGAGACAGTACTTGAGCTGACTTTGGAGGTTAAGGCAAGGCAGGAAGTTAGAGAAAGCAAGAGGAAGCAGCAAGCAAGGGCTACCTCCCCAGCCTTGACTCAGTGTTCGAATTTGTAAAACATCTCTACTGCTTACTCTGACCTGGGGCAAATCACTTAACACCTCTAAGTAATTCCTCATCAGTAAAATGGGCAGTGGGGGTGGGGGTTAGATGAGGTGGCTTCCAAGGTTCCATGCAGCTCTAAATTTATTATCCCATGACTAGATGAGCTTGAAGGGCTCTCTGAGTTGTAGGATAGCATGATAAACTTGCTTTTCATTTTCAGTCTACCTATGTAGAGGAATTCCTTGCAAGTTTAGAGTCTAGAGCAGAGAGTTCTCAATCTGGGATCCATAGGATCTCCGGGGGTCCGTGGATGGATTTCAAGGAGTCTATTAAAAAGAATTACATCTTTATTTTCTTTTATTTTTAACCAGCTTTTAAGTATTTTTTCTTTTTCATTTTTTTCCCAAAATTTATTTACTTATTTTTAATTTTCAACATTCATTTTCACAAGATTTTGAGTTCCAAATTTTTCCCCATATCTCCCCTCCCCCCACCCCAAGATGGCAAGCATGTTGATTACCCCTTCCCCCAATCTGCCCTCTCTTCTATATTCCTCATCTTCCCCTTAATCTCTTCCCCCTTACTTTCTCATAGGGTAAGATGGATTTCTATACCCCATTGCCTGTACATCTGATTTCTCGGTTGCATGTGAAAACAATTTTTTTAACATTTGTTTTCAAAACTTTGAGTTGCAGATTCTCTTCCTTCCTCCCTCCTCACTCACCCCCATTGATAAGACAAGCAATTCAGTATAGGTCACACATGTGTAGTTATTCGAAATACATCTTTATTTTCACTAACTTCTACCTGAAATTTTGAATTTCCTTAAATTATGAATGTAGGCAACAAACCACAGTAATACTAGCTGTGCCTGTGACTGTTGCCAATAGAAATCACAGATAGTTTCCTAACACGTTAAAGTTGTTGCCCAGATCACAAAATGTCATTTATACCCATCACGACTTTGAAGTAATTGTAGTTATTAATCCTGCCACTGAATCACCTGTGATCACCGTTTTCTTGTCTACAGAGCCAATTTCAACATGATTAGTTTCCTTCATAATCCTATGCATTTTATTTTACACGTTAAAACCACCATTCCCAGGTCAAAAGGCTTCCTTAGGCTGCCAAACGGATCTGTCACACACACACACTGACACACACACGCAAACTCACACAAAGGTTAAGAGCCCTTAATCTAGATGAAGTGAGTATTTTAATGTGGATGCAGGGTTTTATACGCACTTCAAGATTTCTTATAATATCCTGTGAACATTCTTTATTGAACTAATGGAACTCTTGAATGGAATGAAGATGGCTTGGGTTTGTGTATGTTGGAATCACCAAAATGCATTGAATTGAAGAAATATTTTGTGCTTTTGTATACTCACGCCCTGGAACAGACACTGAAAGACAGAAGTTGCATTTACACACAAAACAATTATGAAATGGATAGGGGTGGAGGAGTTTGGAAAACATTTGAATTTAGTCAAACTAAATTCAACTGTTATTTTGCAAACAGCTTGGCTTAATTCATTGTTGTTATTGTTGTTCATGTTTTAATAGCTGGGAGAATAGCATCTCTTCAGAAATATTATCATCGTTATCATTACTTTTGCTAACAAAACTGAGCACCTTTTACAAATGGGCAGAGCTATTTCATCATAAAAAAAAATCCTGGGGATTTTTGCACAGCAGCTAGCTCCTGAAGTCTGCCCCACAGTCCACAGCCTGGATGGAGGGTGGAGCTGGGGTTCACTAGAGTTAGAGGACAATGGAAAGGGCTCCACAGTTCTTACAAGGTTGAAAGCCACTGCCCTCCCTCCCTGGTTCTGGTTGTAATTATAATGTGAAATAAGTTTTGTTTTAAATGGAAGTTTCAGTAATGAAATTTGGAAGCAAGCGTCATTTCCCTTCCTTTGCTCGCTCCCAAAAAAAATAATAAAAAGTAAAAAGATGATCTGAGGACAAACAATAAGGGAAATAAATAGCCGAGAACCATTTTGTGACCTTGGGCAAATCTCTTCAAGCAGACTTCTGCCTGTTTCTTAATTTCTCTAAGCACACAAGTGCAAAGTAAAGTGGTAACCTGGCAAGTCTCTAGGTTTTGTTGTTTGCTTGTTTTTTTGTTTTTATTAATGTGAGCAGTGATCGAATTGCCAAATCTCTAAATTAACCCAATAATTACCCAGACTGAGAAACTTCCCTAGAGGCCAGAGCTCTCCTATGCCGAATTACCTGCCCATATGCTGCTGCCTTTTTGCTTTTATTTCCATCCAACACAATGAATTCTGGGCTCTGAGCCGGGCACTGTTTACATAGAATGAAAAGAAGTTGCTTAACTGCAGCAGAGGAATTGGTTGAGAGGTCCCACCTGATGGAGTGGGAACACGGTCAGGGACTTTTTTTTTTTTTGCCATGTTGACACCAGTTTTTCCACTTGAGAAACTCAGAAGGCTTGCCTTTTGGCTTTTAAGATAAATAGCATTTCTCATCTCACAGAGGAAGCCCTGCTGAAAGCCAGAGGCTCTGAAGGAAGGGGTGGGGAGAGTGACTGGAAGTCAGAGAGGACTTTCCAGAGAGTCCCTAAAACCAGCTCCAGGCGGAAGAGCAGCGGGCAGGCAGGGACACCAAAGGAAAAGAAAGGAGCTGCAGAAAGGTTGCGGCAAAGCAGACACTTCTGTCACATTTCTGCCTGGCCCATTACAGCTAGCTTTTGTTGCCAGTATCTGTTATTAGCCCTAGATTGGAGCGTCTAGCCAGAAAAGACCTCTCCCCTTAGTTAATAGGAGAGCGAAGCTGCATCTTCAGGGGCTCTGCCCGTCCATGTTTGATAGAACCTGATCAACTGCTTATTCTCTCCAGACTTCCCAGATTTCTGACACACAGTGGGTTGATGATACTAGAATATCTTCACATGTTATGGGGTGTTATGAGAGTTATGAGGACTTAGTGCTGCTTGAAAAACTCAGAGTTCCTTATGGAAAATACAATGAAAACAGAAATGAGTAACTCTTATTCGTGGTGATTTTATGGTCTTCACTAGAATTTGTCTTCAGCCTGTGCCTCAGTTTGCCTTCTGGCCTCCCTCAGATCCTTTTTGGCAGTCAGAAAATTAGCATAGTAAATTCTAAGAAAAGGTCTGCTTGTACAAAAGTTGATCAGACTGGAGGGAGGAGGAAAGAGTGTAAAGTTAAAGATAATTCCTTTCATAATTTTAATAGACTTATTTTAGTTTAAGGATGTGACCAAAAAAATGAGGGTGGGGTAAGCATCTTTCTAACTTGGGGAGCAGGTTCAGTACCTCTGTGTTTGTGAACTATCTGTCTCTTCAATTCTGGTTCAAGGATTATGTTGTACCCTCCCCTGGGGGTTAAATGTAGCAGTTACTTAGTGATTTAATTGGTAATGTTTGGTTGGAAAGACTGCCAAAGTCTGCCATTGACCAGGGGGGGGTTTAGATTGGCCTAGAGTGGATTGCAACTGGAATTGCAGACCTGATGAATGAACTTGTCCAGAGTACCAAAGCCAATCCAAAATGGCTGGGGGGTGGGAGAAGCTGGAGACAGAAGAGAATTACAGAGAAGAAAGACATTTTTCTCTGATGGGTTCAAAATCGAACAAAATGTTCTGGGGCCCAAAAAGAAATCATGGTGGGCCAATGAAAATATTAACTAATTAGGATAGTTTAGGAAGCTTCTGAGCCATTCAGTGATGGCTCAATGGAATTTTTTTTATATATCATTTTGATTCCCAGAATGCTACAAGTATGTTGTGAGCATGGGATCATAGATCAAGAACTGAAAAAAATCTTGGAGATCATTCAGTCTGACAATCTAACTTTACAACTGAGACTCAAAGAAGATAAACAGTTTCCCCAGTGTCCAACTGCTTAGTAACATTAACAGAGTTGAGATTTTAAGCCAGATCTTCTGATTTCATATCTAACAAACTTTTCATTCTCTCTGTTATAAACAAAAACTTCAGGAAAGGGTTACTCCAGATATGAAGTGTTTTGGGGCTGAAGAAGGGAAAGAAAATTGGATGCTGGGGTCAAGGCATCCAGATACAGTGAGTAGAAAGACCTTTCAGGAGTTCAGGACTAAGGTCATAGTAGACCAGACTGTAGAACTCAACCTGGCTCAGCAATGCAAAGGAAGAAACTCAGAGTACTGGCTCAGTGCTGAGAGGTTAAATCTTAGCCAGGGTCAGTGTGTATCAGAGCTGATACTTAAACCCAGGTCTTTGCAGCCTTCTATCCATTACACCATATGCCTCTAACAAATATAGTAATGCTTTTAAATTAATTAATTTTTTTTGGTTAATAATAGCAGCACGTAATCACCTTTGAAAAAAAATCTAACATGAATGGTAGTGTTATGTAGTCGACAGGGTGTTATGGAGTAGTCAGGAAGACCTGAATTCAAATGCTGCCTCTGATATTTCATAGCTGTGCCACCCTATGCAGGTCATTTAGCCAAATATCTGGCACTTATCTCCTATATCAGAGGTGGGTTGCAGTCTGTTCTGGTGGAATGAAATCTTCTACAAGCAGCTCCTCCAAATGACAAAATCTTAGTTCCATGGGGAATTTGAATACATACATACATACATACATATGTATGTATGTATATATACATGTGTGAATATATGTATATGTACCTATAAAATGTGTATGGATGGATGTGATACTTATTCCAGTACATAGTTTGTTGAAGCCAAATATGGCAATGCTTTATATACATTCAAGGATGATTTGTAATAACTCTGGAGCCCCTTAGAGTCCTGGGAGCTTCAGTTTGGAATCCATTGGCATAGAGTTCAGAAAGAAGGAACATGACCCCAGTTATAGGATCTACAGTTAGTTCAGAAGAGTGCATCCTTTTGGTGAGCTTAGGGGACCTGGGCCTTGAGCAGAATCCTTCACAGAGGGCCAGTACCCAATACTTAGGGTAGTAATGGCATCAACTGAATTACTTGGGGAATTACTTTTCATTTCCCCCATAATACTCAGCAATTTCTATTAGTCATGAATCTAATTAGGACTACAAGACTGATAGCAGGTGAAAGAGTTATTAGGTAGAATTTTTTTTAGTTACTGTGTTTAGCCTGCACTAGCACTTCTGTGAGAGGAAGATACCTAGTAAATAGGTCTATTTTAGCTATCTTTGTTTTTATGACTCTTAGGAACATGGGATTGCACTTTTAAGTCTTTTAATGTTAAATGAAATTACAGATCCTTGATGTCGAAGAAGAAAGAAATTTAATCCAATAAACATTTATTAAAAGCCTGCTATGTGCCAGGCAATATGCTATGCACTGGGGTTACAAAGACAAAAATGAAACAGATCCCATCCCCTAGGACCTAATAGTCTCCTGAAAGGAAACAAGAAATCGAAATCTAAATATCACATGTGTATAAGTTAATAGAAAATAGATCCAAGATAAATATAAAGGAATGAGGAAGCACTACTGACCAATGAGGAAATCATGAAAACACCTCTTGTAGGAGGTGGCACCTGAGCCGAGCCTCTAAGGAAGATAAAGGTTACAAGATGCAGATGAGGGGAAAGCATTCTAAGAGTTGGAGGCTCTAGAACCAGACCATGCTTCCTCCATAGCCCAAGACCACTCCTCTAGGAGACCCTGGTCAACTGAGACAACCACAGAGGAGGATGGAGAAGTAGATGAAACACCTGGGCATTTTCAGGGACTCTGGGGAGTCAAGTGGTCATGACATGTGAAAAGGTATGGAGGCAAGAGAGGGTCTGTGATCTTCAAGGAAGAGCCAGTTTGACTAGAATATGGAAGGACATGAAAGGGAATAACTGTCAATACATCTCATGTTAAATGCTACGAAAGGGTTTGGTGGTATCTTTGGGACTCAGTTTCCTGATCTATGAAATTAAATTAAATTCTTAAGTTCAATAAACCCTTATATATTAAACACCTTTTTGCAAAGCATTGTACTAGATGCTACAGGTCAATCTTGATGATCTCTAAGTTCTCGTTCAACTTTGAGGTTCTTTCTCTGAGTGTGGGAGGAAGATGGGGAGGGGGTATAAAAGGGAATATATCAACTTTAATATGTCTTGGTTAAAAGAAAAAGTCTGATATGATTGGTTAAAGGCCCATTTATAAGACCACAGATGACTTAATACTCTATTACACAGTGAATTTCCATTACTTCTTCCAAATGAGATAAATCTGAAACCAGTAGCATATATGTATGTTCAAGGTGGTATGGAAGCCCAGGTTCTACATACAGCAAAACTCAGACACTATGACCCAGAGAGCCTAACTGATGCCAAATCTAACCACTTTTAAAAGGACATGTTGTCTAGCCTATACCAGACTATCCATTTAGATAATGTCTTTCCATTTTTCATTTCATTGTTGAAAGGAAGTGGATTAATGATCATATAAATTTCTTTGAATGAATACGTTTCTTATAAGGCATGCTTAAGAGAGGTTCAGGTTAAAAAATGACGGTGACTTTGTTGCCAAATAAAGTTACATTTATACCATTTCTGTTTAAACCATCTTCAGCCTTGTCAGCATGGCCTGTCAGACTAACCCCAGAGGGAAAAATGAAGCTGGGGCTCTTTTTGTGATTACTTTCAATTCCTTTATTTCTCTGGTTCTCAGTTTCTCCATCTGTAAAACAGGGAAAGGGAAGGGAAGGGATGATCAGAATTGATGATCTCTTACATTTTTGCCAGGTCTTAAAGTCTGTGATGCTGTTCTGCTCTCTTGTGAAAAAAGTTGACCCAAAATGGCATTGGTAAAATAGTGGCTCTCCATGATGGTGAAATCTGTCTGTCATGAGAATACTGAGGGGGTCTAATGCCTTATCATGCTAATAAGAAATTCTCATCAGAACCTAAGAGGAGGCTACTTAGGGTCAATATGTAGGATCACAATCTTAGAACTACCAGGGACCTTAGAGACCATCCAATCCAACACTGCTATTGTCCAAATGAGGAAACTGGGAAGTTAAATTATTTGTTCAACCTCATACAGCAGAATCAAGCTATAAGTTCCTGGTTCACGGGCCAGTGTGTTATATTTAGAAATATAGTTCCATCAATTAGAAAAATACTGTTAGGGTTTCCTCATAATTCAATTTATGTTGAAGCAACATAAATTTGATGGATGGAGAAAGGTCGGTAGGTGGCTAACCTTTTATTCATGTAGCAATTTATTTTATACCTATATAATGCATCTATCCAGTCTTACAGTGTGTTACTGTTATCTGTATTTGCATCAGATTCATACTGGACTCTGAACTCCACAAAGGTAGGAATCCTGATAACAAAGTTATTTAAACTTTGTATCTTCCTCACCACCTATTACAGGGCTCTGTATTCAGGAGGTGTTTAATCTATGTTTGTTGAATTGAATTGCTGACCCTGTAGTAGGGGTACTAACATTTTTGACTGATATCTATGGAGTAATAAAGTGGAGGAAGCAGTTTTGGGAGTAGAAGATGTTATATCTGTTAGAAAATGGATGGCGTTTTTAGAGTTTCCTCCCCAGACTCCTGTCCTTGGTAATTCCAGCTGGGAAAAACCCTGGAGCTGATTTTGACCATACCTCCTCAGAAAAGCCTATAAGCCACTGGGTCAGTAGTAACCAGATCAGATTGGTGAGATCCACAGGATAATGCTACTAAGTCACCACCACAAAGTCCAGTCTTTTAAATTGTTTTTGTTTAACAATGGAGCCAGTTTTGTGGTAAATCATCCACAGTCTTGTGACTATCTTTCTTGCAACCTACTTTTGTGAGATGACTGGCTAGCAGTATAGGTCATGGAGAGCACTTGTGGTGTTCATCTAGAGCTTTCTTCATTTTATGAAATTTAAATGGTTTCTTCAGTCTCTTATCACTGTAAAAAACTATTTTCATTTTCCTTAGAGATCCGCTATCTCCACATATGCCCAACAAAAAAGCCAGGTAGCCTAATTCTTACCTAGCCCAACTGTTAAGGCAACAGTCATGAGAACAACAGTCTTTAGAAATGGCAAACATAACCAACTGGCTCTTCTGAAAACCCTAGGAGAATAGTTTGGTTGAGATGCCCAACTATCGATACTTCATTAATTTTGGGTTCCCTTTTATCTCAGCCACCTTCAAACTTAGATGTGAAAAGAACGCTGAATTTTGTGCTTGGATGGCGGTCCATTCTCATTGTATAGCAGCCAAATGGAGCAATAGATAAAGAGCCTCAGTCTTGCAGTCAAGAAGACTTGAGTTCAAATACAGCCTCAGACTCTGGGCCCTCAGTAACCTCCATTTGCCTCAGTTTCCTTATCTGTAAAATTGGGATGAAAATAGCACCTAAATCCTAAGGTTGTTATAAGGATCAAATGACATAATAATTGTAAAGCACTTAGCACAATGCCTGGCACATAGTAAATTAAACACTATACAAATGCTAGCCTTTATTACAGATGAGGAAATTGAAACTCAGAAAGAAAAAGTGGCTTGTGCATGGTTGCCCAGACATCACATTTTGTAGCCAGGACTTCTAATATTCCTTCCAATGCTCTTTCCCCTACACCAGGATTCTCATGGCGGTGGGGTTTGTTGTGTTCTGTTTTTCCATTTGGCTTTCTTGGTCAGGCCACTTTCAGGGTTTTGATGTTTTTCAAGTAGGCTTTTTGGAAGCATTTTACCTGGTGCTCTATGGGGAATTAGGAGGAGGTCTAGTGGTTTATTTGGTGCAGACAGCTAAAGTAGCATCTAGAGCAATTACACAAATTAATAGGAGACGTGTAGCATGTTATGGAAGCATTTGCCACATTGGCATAGGAGATTTGAATGGCAGCATTTTACAGCTTTGGATTGAAATGGAGCCATGTCTGAGGGTGGAGGCAGGGAATCCAGTGGCCCAGAAAGCTGTGAGCATTTCTGGCCAAGCAGGCTTAGGTCACAGAAGGCATTCTCTTCTCTTCTTGAAGGTTTGGGCCCAGATGAAGCCTCTCCTAAAACAGCCCCAGGGTAGAGAACAAAAGGCCTTGGTTCAGAGGCCAGACCAGAAGAGAACAAAGGGCTAGCTTGGCTCTGATGGGGATTTAACCTGTGGCTCAAGGGAGTCATAATGATACATACCTGAGACTTCCACTACTACACTGCCTCTAAGCACAGGCAAAACCTTGCTTGTGATGCAGCAACCTCAATGGAAGGAAATTAATTAAGCGCTGGAGCTGACATTCCCTTCTGAGCTCGTGCCACCACGCCAGAGACGGCAACATATCACTCTGCAAGAGACCAGACATGGCTGTAGGAGATGTCTAGACCTGCTGTGATTAAGAAGGAATATTCTGCCTTAACTCTGAATGCATTTTCTTGTGTCAGTATTGTAGCCTAACTGTAACATGACTAAAATGTCAGAGGGGTTTGGTTTGTCAAAGAAATGAAACATATTTCATCTTTCTTTTTTGGTTTCCATTATGGTCTGTTGGGTGGAGCTATGTCTACAGCCAAGGTGCTTGACAATATGTGTCTTCCCTCCCATGGGCTGTAATGCATAAACACATATTAAGGCACTTAAAAAAAATTAAATGAAAATGCTTTATGCCAATCAGGGGCACACAATGCCTACAATGCCAATGAAGGGGGGCATGTGGATTATGTATTCAGAGTTAAAATCCCTGCAGTTATTGTACATGCTTCAGAGCCACTTTTCAAAGTGAAATGTCTCTACCATTTAAAATGGCATTTTTATTTTGTCAAGACACTAAAAGCAATTAGAAGGCAGTGTTGACTGATCACTCGCCAAATTTCAGTTTTCAAATCAAAGCTGTTTTGGAGTTAGGATGTGTGAGTTCCCCGAACATCCCTAGTCACTCTATTTTCATGTAACATTTATTCAAAATCACTAGTTGTTTTTTCCCCCTCCTTACCACTCTCATTCCTCCCCCCCATTTTTTTTAATCGAAGCAACATTTCCTCTTAAGTTGAGAAGACATGACACCCTAGAGCAATCTGTTATGGATAAATGATGGACCCCATGATAGAATGGTTCTTGATGAAAATAGGGAAGAATCCTTTGCTCTGGAAGCCTGGAGGGGGTGATGTCTGGAGATGGGTGGTGTAACCACTGTTGAAATAATCATAGTAATACAAGTTTCAAGATGCTCCCATTCTAAAAACCAGCAAAATGCAGTCATTAAAGTTTTCATATTAAGTATTTGAATGAGATTCCTGTTCTGTAAAATAACTAGAACATAAAACATGAAAAATGAACAAGATGCTTTTCTTGCTATCACTTAAAAAAAAACAACTCCTATTAGATCTGTCATATTCTGCCTGCCTTACAGATTTTGGCAGGCAAATCTCAGAAGCTCATGGGTCATGTGTCATCTCTTTGGTGGACTAGAACCATGCTCAGTGAGTGAGCCTTGAAGTAGTCATTAGAGACATGCTGAAAAACTTTCAAATGTCAGATGTGCTGCTGAGCCAACATGATCATGAGTTTGAGCATTTCCATGTATGAGAGCCAGTGGCTAAAACAACAGCTTTCACTTAGCTCAAGATCAATATATTTGGACATTTAAAAAAAAAGATATCTTCAGCACCTTATACAGGACCTTGCACATAGGTGGTGCTTAAAGTTTGTCAGGATTTGTGAGGGATTTGCTGGAAACATGAGCAGTTTAATATTGGTGTTCCCAGCAGAAGGTCAGGCTGGATGGATGACCAACAATGAAATACCATTCAGTGCTTCTTTTTTTTATTTTTCCATTTAGAATACAACTCCAAACATTCTATTCTAGGGGCTGGGACAGATGCAAATTTTAGATAAGACGTGGTCCTTGCCCTCATGGGTCTTACAGGGTAGTAGAGGAATAAGGTATAGACACAGAAACTCTGTGTGTGTGTGTGTGTACATGTGTGTGTATACACACATATGTATATGCGTTACAGAAATTCAAAGCAAAAGACTGTATATGATGTTTGAAAAGGCAAATTGTTTTTGACTGGGGCAATCAAGTAAGGCTTCTTGAAGTAGCATTTTAATTGGACTTTAAAGGAATCCAGCAGAAGAGGGAATGAGAAGGTATTTTAGGGATAGGGAACCATTTGAACAAGGCATGAAAATGAGAAAATATAGAAAATGAGAAAATAGAAGGATAGAGCATTCTAGTTTAATTGAAGATTATAATGCATTAAAGGGAGTCATATTTAGGAAAGATTAGAAGGGTATAGTGGTACAAGATTGTGGAGCGCCTCAAATACCAGAAAAAGGAAGTTGAATTTTCTTAGGCAATAGGGAGCTACTGAAGATTTTTGAGCAAAGGAGTGATGTCACTGTGGAGAATGCCTCAATAACTCTATGAGAAGGTATTATTACCCCCATTTAGAGATGATGAAATTGAAGCAAACAGAGGTTAAGTGAATTGCCCACCATCACACAGATAGTAAGTGTCTGAGGCTGGATTTGAATTCAGATCTTCCTGACTCTGAGCCCAGCACTTCATTTACTATAGCACTCAGCTGCCTTAAATGGACCAGTTAAAAGCCAATTGCCATAGCAGGTAATAACGAGTGGCTATAATTAAATGGTAAGAAAGTAGGAGGAGACATATATGAGAATGGAATTGGTGACACTTGGAAACTGATTTGGATATAAGAAGTGAAAAAGTGGAAAAAAAAATCAAATGATTATTATCTTTAAACATGTAGGACTATAAGAATTGGGATTGGGATTCCACTAGCATGTGTGTGTGTGTATGACTATATACATAACATGTATGTATATGTATATGCACATATACACACATTTGGGTATGTATGGATATGTATGTGCACATATTATATGTGTATGTATATGTGTGTGTTTACATAGACGTACATACACACATATATGTAAAAAGTCAGAGGAAGAGAAGATTTTAGAGGAAAGAAAATAAGGTGAGTTTGATCCCTGTAAAGTTTGAGCTTACCATGGGACATCCATGTAGAAATAACCTATAAACTTGCAGATGTGGGTCTAGAGTACACAAGAGAGATTAGAATCTCTAATACAGACTTAATAGTCATCATAGCAGTTGCAATAGACACTGTAGTTATGAATGAGATCACCAAAGTATAGAACCTTAGTCAAGAATCACATAAGGGGTCACAAATATGATAAAGTCAGTGTATAGTGAATGCACAGAGAAAGAACATTTAAGAATTGGAAGGAAAATCAAGGACGAGAGAAAAAAAATTTGAAGTTAATGAAATTCTTCCATTAACCATACCCCTAGAAGGTTTTTCCAATGATTCTGGAGGAGAGATCAAGGCTGATGACTTTGCATAGCTCTGCCTCACTTCAATTCACTTGCAAGTCAAGACATCCACCCTGCTGCTGTTATTGGTCCTCTTCTAGAATGAAGGATAAACAACAAACAAAGGAGGTTTTTCAGTGATACTTTAGATACCGCTACCGTTGGAATAATACAATCTCAGGGATGGAGGCAACCTTAAAGGCCACCTAGTCTTTTTGTAGATCAAGAGACCAAGGTCTGGAGAGTCTCTTAAATGATTTGAGAAAGGTTAGATAGGAAATCAGGAGCAAAGTGAGGAAAAGAACCCAGATTTCTTCCGTCTACTGTATTCCTCATTAAATCAGTGGTCCAAAATTGTGTGTCCAAAGCAATCAAAAAGTGTTTCTGAGCCAGTGTTTCTGATTCATGGCTTCTCGATGTGTCTACTGTGTATCCAGACTAGAACTTTTAATCACACTATTTATTTCCTTGGGCTTTATTGCATTTATTTATCCCCTTAGATTGAAACAGAGGGATAATTTCAGTGTTCTTTCAAATGCTTCAAAATATCACTGTTAGAATCAGTGTTGGCACTTTCTGCATTTGTACAGTTTTCAATTCTTTCATTTCTTAGTGAACAGTTTAAAATAGTTGTTAGTATTAAATTAAGAATTATGATCTCAAAATTGGTAAGAATATTTAGTTTAAAAAAAATTTTTTTAGTGCTTGAAGGATCTGTAATTTCCTAGTGTGAGTTCTCTCTTCATGCATTAATACAGATCAGAATCCCTCTATAGCTTAGCAGATGATCAATGAAATACATCATCCTTTGGCCAACCTGGTGATGAGCCTTCCTTACTTGGATAAACTGGCACTTGGATGTCAGTCATCACTATCATTACTAGGTCAGTTCTTGAATCCTTTCCAGCTTAATAGGACCCCCCAGCCATTGCACTCCCCTCTTCCAAAGGCTTCAAGAACTCAGGATCACCTCTATCTACAATTCTACATCATCATGAAACATGGATTGCAGGTAATTCACCATCCTGTTTGCCCTTTTCTGGACACTTCAACTTATCAATGTCCTTTTTAAATGCTGGCACTCATATTAAATATATATGGTTCCAAAATGAACTGTTGTATGTGACAGCCATTCATCTCATCTAAGCATTGTAAACCATTTTGTTGACAATAGTCAGATGTGTCTATATGTTCAGGACAGAAGTTTTTCTCTTGCCAATCTAATCATTGTGGTCTGTCTATGTAACGATGTAGACATCCAGATGGGATGGTCACTCCCATAGTGCCATTGAATAGCTCAGATTAAAAGCCATGATTGGTGTAATGCTTATGTGCAGCTGGTAATAGAAGGTTAGGCCAAAATAATTAGCAGAAAAGTGAAAGATTCAGTTAATCAGCCAGTTGTTTCATTTACATGAAACAAAACAACTGACCCAAGTAATTCATCACCACACATATGCTTCAATAGAATTGGTTAAAAGTTTGGCTACATGGAAACGTAACATTAGACAGTATTCAATAAAGCTAAACCACTCTATTCTAGAGTGTCAATTTCCAACCTTTCACTTTCCTGACATTAGAACGAGTAGAACATATTTAGAAAACTCTCCATTGTGAGAGGCTCAAAAAAGAAGAGGAAAATGGAGTTACTGGCTTTTCTATTCCATGTAAGTCACTTATATTCAGTTTTAATTGTCCTCAGTTTCTTTACCTGTAAAATAAATGCGTTGATCTCAGTATCTAATGATCCTTCTGCCTCAATATTCTGGCATCCTACCCTTGCTCCTATTATAATTCCAGGAATTTTCTTTAATTGCACACTGCCCAGATTTAATGCAATTTTATTTAACAGGTTTATGAAACAAGGCGCTGGGGATGGAGGGGTTGGTACAAATACAACCTTAAAAAAAAAGAGTCCCTATCCTCAACAAGTTTATAGTCTACTAGATCTCAAACAATAGTTTTCTGAGTACAGAGCCTTGCTTGAGATAAAGATTCCCAATGAAAGTATAATAAGCTTCAGTCCTTGTCCGTATCAAGTTACCCAAAACAGCCAAGGCACAACCAGTTAAGTCATTTTGACCACCTTGTCAGTGATAGTGACCTCAAGATCCATGTCAGTCCATAGAGATGGATAAAATGACCATGTCAGACTTGTACACTCTGGTCATTTTATACACAATGACTCAGAATAACTAAGTAATTTCTGCAAGATATAAACAGAATCATGCCAAAAGCCAAGGATTTCTACTCTCACCCTAGACAACACTTGCCTTTGTCTCTGCTGAAATACATTATAATTAGCATTTCTTCCTGGGAGAGATAGTAAAACAGAATGCAATTAACTGAAAAGAGACAGCAGATTTTATAGGAAAAAATAAAAAGCCTTTAAAGACTGACTAGACAGATGCATATTCAAAGGTAGCAATTTTGAGGTGGAGCAGCTTTCCTTATTTGGTAATAATGTTCTGAATGGCAATGGGCTTAACCATAGTCTGCACGTACTTGTGAATGCACCTTTTGTACACTGCTATGGTTCTTGCTTATAAAACTCTGTTTACTGACTAGACAGAGTCTATTTTCTATGTGTAGCATGCACTTATATTCATATGCCCATCTCTAGTAGTATTGTGCTGTGGTTCACAATTCACTGAGCACCCCCAACTTGTAGAACCATTTGTACTACCTATAATCTTGGTAATAATTCAAGTTACCACACTTGGGCAAGTCACATACACTGTTTATCAGTTTTATTTGTTGTTCAGTTGTTATCACATCCAAATCTTCATGATCACATGGACCGTTCTGTCCATGGGATTTATTTTGGCAAAAATGTACTGGAGTGGTTTGCCATTTCCTTCTGCAGCAGATTACCTTTTGTCAGAACACTCTGCTATGACCTATCCAACTAGAGTAACCCTGCACAGCATTAGCTTATAGTTTCATTGAGCCTATGCAAGCCCCTCTGCCAGGACAAGGTAGCGAGCCAGTTTATTCATCTATAAAATGGGAATGATAGTCCATCTCCCTCATCTCTCCTATAACAATGCTGTGAAAATAAAAGGAGTTAAAAGTACAGAGGAAAGTGATAGAGCTAATTACAGCACAAGGTGAAGTCAAGCCTCCTAAATATGTGTTCTAAGACATCCAGAACAGAAGGAATTATAAGAGACTGGCCCTTAGTTTGTGTTTTTTTAGTAGCAGACCCAACATTGGAGTCTTGGAAAAAGACTATGGTCAGAGGAGATGTCTGTCCATCACTTAGTATTTCAGCCCATAACTTTCTCTGCCCTGGACACAGGGACTTTCATTCTACAAACTGTCTAGAAGGAAACGAAAAAGAAAAGCCTTCAGTCCAATCATAGAAAACTGGGGAGAAAATGCTTGTGAGTTTGTAATAAAAGATCAAAAACCAATTGTGAAAAAACTCAAAGCAGATGTGGATTGCAAAACTGTATGGCTGGGCAAAGGGAGGCTGGGGAAAAAGAAAAGAAAGAAAATGGGCAATGCTTTTATCTTGTGGTGCAAGTACACCAGCCCAGAAGATACTCTTGGTTTTATTGAACAGGCTGAAGCAGCTTTAATTTAAAGTTTGCTACACTAGCATTCTCGCCAATGAGCGCCATTTACTGGTATGCTTTTGGCAGTGCCTTGAGGACCACTGTGGATTGATGAATGTCCAGGTGCGTAGCTGAATGCTAGCCATTTGTGCACATAGGAAACTAGGAGGATGTTTGTGATTAGAGAAATCATAGAATTTATTTGTTCACACCATTTTTCCCCCTATTATATGAAATAGAAAACATTAGCTTACTCAAAGCTTGCCTAAATATTCCATTGGACTTCAGAGTTTTGTGAATAACCTTTACAATTAGAAATAAAACTCCTTTGCTAGTAACATCCACTCTCCCTAGCCCATCTTATTCTGTTTAGAGTAGAGTCAGAGAACCTGTAAAAGGTAAGCTGACAGGAGTGAGGGAACCCAGGGTTTTAATAACATGTTCTAGAGGACAAATCTACCACCAAATGAGCTGTTTTCCATGTTTAATGTAAACTCAGTCTATTTGAGCTATTCAGAACTAGGTTACTGAGTTGCCATCTGTATCAATCCCATTCCTGGATGTCATGCCCCTGTTAATGAAATCTGGAAGTGAGATTGTAAATGGACCTAGTGAATGGTAGATGTCAGCCATTGCGTGATGGGCAATCATCAATCATCCATTGTCAGTTATTTCTGTCTCAGTGAGTAAGCCTTTATTTAAAGCATAAAGTAAGAATGTTGCCAGACCACAGGAACAAGCCCTGAGCTGTTTGCAGGTGCTGCTATTCACAGCTGCCAATTAAACCCTGACATTTCCATAATGGCCATGAGGCAAAGCATATGCAATTGACATACACATTTAAAAAAAGAAAATCAATCTCAGATTATCAATACTTATGTCTTTATTTTTTTTTTCCCAGGGATCCAATGTCCTACTTAGGAAATGGCTTATTACAGAAATAGAAAGAAGGAAAAGCAGAAAAATTGGGGTGAACCCAATCATCAAGGGTATACAGAGGATTCTTTCTACTAACTGAGTTGAAGGGGGAGTCTTAACTAAGAATCTCAGCTTCATGGAAGGGAAGTCTCCCCATAAATCAGAAGACTCTGTCTTTGGAGATCTACAGTTTTGAAGCATCCCTTTCTCATTTTTTTTTCCAGTGTCACCATTTGTTCCTCCATATTCCCTACCCTCCAATATTAGCTTAATGTTTGCCAACCCAATCTAATGAATATTTTCTAACCATGTAAACATATTCAGTTTTCCTTATTAAAAACACATTAGGAATCACAACCAATAAATTAATATTGTATATGGGCGTATATGAGAAGATATATTACCATAAATAAAGTTTCAAAAAAATCACATTTCTAGAGAACAATAAACTGCTCAGGATTGCTTTCTGACATTTTTTAGTTGGAAAAATGTGAAATTTTGCTAACAGTTCTCAGCTGTTTATAGTTATTTCAAGGGTGTGTTCATCTGTAAGTAAATAGAGAAAAAGCAACTGCATTCACCTTTCCAGGGATATTTCATCACTTTCTAATTGCTTTATGCTGTTTTTCTGCCTGTAGCCAGCAAGAAAAAATAAGGTGAATTCTAGGGGCAGGCATGGACATTTTAACAGAATTATTTTTCCTCATCAGGCCTCACAAAAATGAAGATATTTTCAGTTATTTTAAGTCCATTTAAAGTTATCTCCTGACCCTGCTACGGAAGTCTTATCATGGCTGAAATTGTCTTATCAAACAAAAAAAGGATGAAAACCCATTTTTGGATGTAAGGATATTTCTTTGTTTTCTATTTTCAGCAGTCATACTTCATTGCTTAATTCCACCCCCACCCTCTGGACTTTTTTTCCCTTTTCCTTTCCATCTGGCTGAGCTAACAGAGTTCCTTCCATGTTTTTTGAAATCCCCTATTCCCACTGATTTCAGGGACATCTGTTAGGGAGGGCAGAGTTGACAAACTCGGGATCTCTTTCAAATAAACTTAGCTGATGGTTCCAGCAGGTGATTCTGTTTCTTCAGGGTGATAATTTTATTTTATTTTCTTGCTCTTTGAGGTAGGAGTGGGGGTGGCAGAACAGCAAGGAGAAAATTGGCATCTACTTTGAGATCTGAGTAAGCCATCTTTCATTTTAAAAGGAGAGAAATTTTGTCATTATAACCTATATAAGATAAATTTCTTTTAACAGAATATTTTTAAAACAGATTTTTTTTTTAAATAGAAGCTATCGTGACAATCCTCCTGACGTACTGAGTGCTGGAGGTCTGATAAAATTTTTTAAAATGTCACTGTGTAGAAGATACAGTAGTGTTTGGAAAAAGAAAAGATTATTAGGTCCCATAGTTAGAGCTGGAAGGAAGATACTTCTACCTCAGTATCAGACGGCATCATGGCCTTAGTGTCAGCTCGTGTCTACAATGATTCTAGAGTACTCAGAATGTGGTGGATTTGAACCATCTCGACCTATCTCATTGTGCTCCTAATAGGTCTAATACAAGTATGAAAGGAAAAATTGAACATTGCCCCTACCACAATACCATGCTTTAACTAGCCCCATATGAGTTAGTTCCACTTGGGCCAATGAGGTCATGGCAGCGAGCTGCACCTTTTAACCCTCAATGAACATCTCCTAAATATGTACCACTCAACAAGGAATACAAGTGTTTACTCATCCCCACTATTAGAAAAAATAAACAGACAGTAACAAGGAATCAATATACACTTATAGTGTATAGACGTGATAGAGACTCATTCAAGGAAGAAGCATGGAATCATACAAGGGACCTTAGGAATCATCTGATCTTCATTTAAACTGATAAAGCTAAAGCCCACAGAAGTTTCGTAACTTGTCTAAGGTCATATAACCCAGGTCTGCTGACCTCTTGTTCAAGGCACTTTTAGTGTATAGCATACTGTCTCCCCTTGGGAAAATTAATATGTTCATCCTCATTCCTTCATTCATTCATCTAGTCAGAATTTACAGAACACCTACTACTATAGGCATAGTAGTACTATCATCTTTTATTCATGTTGATACATTACTCAGTACACAGTAGGTTCTCAACAAATGGTGAACTTAGTGACTATAAAACAGATACTGCTGCAGAATATATAAGTACCATGTATATGTACATATATTCCCATATACATATATATATACATATGTGTATTATATACATGCATGTCAATGCCTTAACACATCAAGGCTTGTGGTTTTGTCAGTGTGGGAAACTTATGTACATGTCTATGTGTGTATGTATGTGTGTATATATATATATATACATATATACACATATATATACACATACATATATTCAATAATTCAGTTCAATTCAGTAATCATTTGTTAAATACCTATGTTCCAGGCACTGTGCTAAGCACTGGGGATACAAAAAGAGGAAAAAGACAATCTATTAACACTCACAAATATGGGTCGTAACACTTGCTCATTACACATCATTAAGATGGAAGTGTGAAGGTCCATATTCAGAAGCCTACCTATTCACAAAAAGCTATTTCTCTTCTTAAGTGATGAGATAGGCCTTGCCCAGCCTAAATGAACAATCCAATCATTTAAAGCCAACCAACAGCATTAACGTTCCTTGAAAGAGTGTTGACAACAATGCACACCTGGGTACCTTTTGTGTAAGCTAAGCAGATTCAATATTACCAAGCCACGTTCTTAAAGCTTCTATCTTCTACAGGCACCATCTAATGAACTCTGTTTTATTATTTTACTTGGTTCACATTAGAGAGATAATCTGACATGATTACTATCAACTCACCCCCAAATCACATTGACAGTCTCAAATGCCTCCAGAATCTTGGCAGGGGTCCTCTGTAGATAGGTGAGTTTCTACACATTGTTACTGGCAGACATAAATTAGTCTTGATAGTGTTTGAAACTGACACTATATTGTTATCAGGATATATTAGTGTTAATAAAAAAATGGAACTTATGATCCTTTCCGTACATGTGCACATGTAACCTGATTCTATTTATGCCATTCTACTTAATTTAGACTCTCCTATTTCAATTTTTTCCTATTCTTTGGGTATCACAAGCCACCTATATCATCACCTTCAGATATCCCTCTCAGCAGAGGAACTCGCCTCATAGTTCACTGAAAAAATGGAGGCCATTTATCATGACTTCCTTGTCCCCCACAAGTTTACTTTCCCTTTCCTCCTTTGCTCCTCTCTTAGATAATGAAGGAGAACTTTTTCTTACCACAAAAAACCCAGCCTTCAACCTTGTCCTTCTCCAAGATCATTGTTGCTCATCCTTCGTTCTCAAAGAGCACCAAAGAGCACAGGAGGGTGATGTCTTGACTTGCAAGTGAATAGGATTTAAGTGAGGCAGAGCTGTGCAAAGTCATCAGCCTTGCTCTCTCCTCTAGAGTCATCAGAGTCCAGCGGCAAAACATAAGTCAGGACAACTGGCGATGGACCCCGCCTCTAAGAGCTTGCCTATTTGATCATCCTCTCCCTTTACCCAAGTTTCAACCCTTAGTTATCCCTAGGTCCTTACTTGCTTCCTTCAAACATACACAGATTTCCTTTATTCTTAAAACAGCAGTTCTCAACCTGTGGGTCACGACCCCTTTGGGGGTCAAATGACACTTTCACAGGGGTCACAGGGGTCGCCTAAGACCATCAGAAAACACATATTTCCGATGGTCTTAGGAACCAAGACACCGCTCCTCTATCCGTCTCCAGGCAGGTCTGCCCACATGCAGATACACCCACATATGAGTATTAAAGGGTCACAGCATTAGGAAGGTTGAGAACCACTGCCTTAAAAGACACAGTGGAAGCAGCAACAAACCCTTTACTTGATCCTACCATCCTTGGAAGGTACCAATGCTCTCTTTCCTTTCCTCTCCTCTCTTTCAAAGTCAAACCCCTAGATGAAGTTGTCTACATTGGTTGTCTCCACTTCCTCACCTCCCACTCTTCTTAGTCTCATTCCTTTTGATTTTCATCCATACTGCTCTCCTGAGACTGTCCTCTCCAACATCATTAATTAGACTCGTTCTCACTAAATTCAATAACCTTTGCTCAGCAACTTGACCTCTCTACAGTGTATAAAACCGTTGACTGCTCTATGCTTTTGTATACCCTTTCCTTTTTAGTTTTCATGTCACTGAGTCACAATTTTCTTCTTACCCTGAATGACTCTCCTTTGTAGAATCACTAGCCCAATTCTAGGCACATCATATGTTCTGAATAAATGCTTTTTGACTGATTAATTGAGCTTATGGTCTTTGACAACCCTGTTAGACATTTACCATTAATGATGTCTTTCTTGCTTCTTCAGTTTTCTGGCAATTAGCAGCTCTTACTCATAGAATTCTTGTCTCTTCTCTAGTTCTGTATTTATGTTGCTTTCCTGCCATCAAGTTCTCTCTGTATTATGAGAACCTGAGTGTCAATGAGCATAGTCTCTTTGGGAAAGATTCATGCCTGTCTAGCACCTAATCCTTTACCATGGTTTGTCTTTTTAAGAGTAAGTATAGTTGCTGATAATAATGACATATCACCTGAATGGAAACTTATAACATATAAAATAAATATTTATTAAGCACCTACTTTAGGCAAAGCACTATGCTAGGTGTCAGGGAGGCTCAAAGTTTAGATAAGGCATGGTCTCTTCAAGGAACTCACAGTCTTGTTAAGTGATTAGAGAAAGATAACTATAGTGCACATTATTATGTGAGAAGTGCATTATAAAGGAACTATACAAAATGCTATTAAAGTTCTATGGAAGATTGGTAGTGCAGTTATTAGAGCTGGATTTGGAGTTAGGAAGATCTGAGTCCAAACCCTGCCTTAAGATACTTAGTAGTTGTGTGACCCTAGACAGGTCACTTAACATTTTTCAGCCTCAGTTTCTTCATCTGTAAAATGGAGATAATAATAACCTCTACCTCACAGAGTTATAAGGATCAAATGTGGTGACATATGTAAAGTATTTTGAAAATCTTTAATCTCTCTATAAATGTTAGCTATTATCATAGGGAAGATTGTTACTAACATGGGAGGAAGGGAACTAGGGAAGACTTCCTGAAGGAGATTCAGGTTCAGTAGTAGTAGTAGTAGCAGTAGTAGTAGTAGTAGTAGTAGTAGTAGTAGTAGTAGTAGTAGTAGTAGTAGTACTAAGTAGTAGTAATAGCACTGACATAATGCTTTAAGGTTTGCAAAATGCTTGACAAGCGTTATCTTATTTCATCCTTAGAGCAACTGTGGGAGATAGGTGCTATTGTTTATTCCATTTTATAGAGGAGGAAACCGAGATAGACAGAGGTTAAGGGTCACACAAGCTGGTAGTATCTGAGGATGGATTTGAATTCAGTTCTTTCTAACTCTGGGGTTCAGTACTCTATTTCTACCCTATCCGCTGTACGCATATCCTAGGCTGAATGTTTCTCCAGCTTGTTCTCATCATTAGTGACAAGTTCACTTCAAATTGCCTGCCACTCATAGGATGCCTTAGAATACATTTTTCCAAGTACTAGTATTTTCCTCTATAAGGGGATACTTTCTCTCCCATCCCTCTCTCTAAGCACATATGGCCACAGGATATGTTACAAGACAGGCTTTATGTAATTTGACAAGAATTCTCATAGCTAATGTTAGTAGAGTCATATTGATCAAAAGACACTCAGATTCTTTTTGCCGTTACAATTTGTATTGGTCAACTATAAGGCTTCTCTCATTCCTCACCCTGGAAATCCTAGTTTTATGATAGAGTAAAAGGGCTGACACATCTGATGGAAAAGTAGAGCTTTGATACCACAGGAGGATCTCAGAATCTTAGATAAGAAGCAGTTTCAAAGGTCATATGATCTAAAATGCTTTGGAACAAGACTCCCTTTTATAACATCCCTGACGAGTAATTATTCAACCTTTGTTGGCAAATCTCCAATAAAGGGGAACTCATAACCATCTGAGGTAGACCATTCCATTTGGGGAGAACTCTAATTATTTGGAAGCTTTTTTAAAAAAAAACCTAATTCATCTTGTTTTTCAAATTGAACCAAATATTCAATATCGAAGATAGCTATCATATTCTCCTTCAGCCTTTTCTTCTTTACTGTGAGCATCACCATTTCTTTGAACCAGTCTTCATAAGGCAACAAGTTCATATTTCTCTCAATTGTTTTTTTATCTGTTTCTAACTGACATCATCATTGGAATTGTTAAATTTGGGATGCTATTCTTCAAACATTTTCAAAGCTGAAACACACAAGCCCTTTCATTTCCTTTCTGCCTACTTCCAGTCCCATACATGGAAAGTCACATATTATACAAGAAATTAATCATATCAGAGCAAAGTAGCTACTGAAAAATTGCCAAACACCATAAACATTGGTCAAAATGCAGTCTAACCATTTGCACACAGAATAATTGAAGCTATGGATTCACTGGGGTAACTAGCAACTTTTCATTATGAATTATAAAGCTTTTCAAACATAAAATGATATCTGAGAGGAGTGCATTACCTAAAAGGTTTCGATAAGCAATGAAAGGAGCTTTAAAATATGCAGGAGGGATCAATCACCTAGACGCCTAATGTTACTTATACTTTGTGGCGTCACACACATTCCTTGATAAACAATGTCCCATAACCTCTGAGCATTCCCATTATTTTCTTCAGCATCCAGACATAAGAAGTGACAAAAATGTCATATGATGTTTTATTTACTGATATAAAACAAGTTCTACTGGAAGTAGGCATTCCACGACAATGGAGGTTTATGAAGCCCATTTCCCGGCACAAAAATGATTCACTTTGTTCAAAGAAGATATAAAGCCTGTTGTCCGTGATGAATTTTAATTGAAATGTTACTCACTGTAGGCATTCATTTCTTCCATTTAGGAAATGACAGACCCTGCTTACAAGACTGAAGGACAGCTGTGTGTACTCTGGAAAAGGGGGAGCTGGGGAATCCATTCGATCTTTTTGACACTTGAAGGGCAGAGACACCTTTCTGTTGCCCTGGCATAACCTGCCAAAATTAGCACTGAACCATCTTTTATCATCATCATTTTCACTAGTTCCAAGAGACGATTAGGACAAGGAAGAGGGGGTGGGTCTCTGTTTTCCTCTGTCCTGTAAAAAATAAAAATAAAAAGAATGGAAAAGGAGGGAGGAGAAGAATTGTGGGGTAGAATGGAGAGGAGAAATGGTAACAAATGGCTCCCTGCCTGGCATTTACTGTGGAGCACTAACTGAGGGCTGGTGCTTCATTTCTCACCATTGAAATTTTATTGAAGATAAGATGCTAGATGCAGCAGGGCGGTATATAAAGCAGCCGACAAGATCGGTTGCAATTACTGATTCTGTTCTCAGGGACAGAAAAAGCTCCTGGAAAGACTGCCAGGTATGAACGTGTTCTATCGGCATTGCTTAATGCTGGCAAAACTGAGTTCTAAAAGGAAGGGCATGACAAAATGGATCCCAAAGAGGTTAAAGGAGGAAGACGATTTATGGGAGCACAGTTCCAGGAACTAGTAGTTCCACAAAGGGTAAAACTCATTTATAAGCCCTCGTGTGATTAAGTAGACAATTTCATTTAGCAAGGGTTCCAAGAGAAATTTATTTACACTCACAAAACTGCTTTGGTTCAATATAACAAGCTGGCACTTTTCTCCATACATTACTACTCCTCCTCATGTATTGTTAGACTCCAACCAAAGTAAGCTATTTGCCCACATCATGCACTGTCTCTGGCCTCTGTCTTTGCTTGGGCTGGTTCCTAGGAGGACACCTTTCCCTACCCTAAGGAATTCCTACCCATCCTTAATAATCCAATTGAAATGCTACCTCCTCTAAGGTTTTTCTGATGTCCTCAACCTGTAATGCCCTTTCTCTGCAGTGTATGGTGTAGTAGAATGATGTATTTGGAATTTAGGTAGATATAAGGGTTTCAATCCCTTCCTAGACACTTAGTTGCACTGGGGATTTTGAGAGTCTCTTGAAGAGTCACTCTGAGTCTTGGTTTTTCTGATCTGTAAAATTTCTTATCTGTAGTAACTGTTGCACAGGGTTATGGTGAAGCTTGCACAAGAACATAAGTGTTTTGCAAACCTTAAAGTGCTATATACATGTCTCCTCCCTGATGCACTTATGTATTGTGTTGTGGTGTGTCTATTGTATGCGGCATGTGCCCTTACTAAGCAACAAGCTCCCTGAAGGCAGAATCAATGTACTATCTAAATGGTTTCTCTTTAGAACCTGGAAAACTAGTCCAATGCTCTGTACACAATAGGTAGAGAGTCAAGGTGAAATTTCATTGAATTAAGTATACTGGTATGATGTACCATCAGGCCTACACTTAAGTAAAAGGGGAAAGTGATTAGAGAGGAAACCTACATTTTTCTGAAGAAGGCAGAGACACTCAGTTTCCGCCAGGATAACCAATCCATGGAATAGAAAGAATATAAGCTGGCAAAGACAAGGACTGTTTCAACTTTTGCCTTAATATACATTGCCTGGCACAATGTATTACACATAGTAGGTGGTTAATGCAAATTTGTGAATTGAATTAACGGACATAACAAATGCTTAGTCTGACTCTGCTGTGAAAATTATTAAATCCTTCCTGTTTTCAACAGATTAGGGAATTAATGGTTTCAAAAGTCGAAAGAAAATTTCTGAAGCAGTCAGCTCTATTGAAATCATAGGAACCAAAATAGATGTTTAAAACACACACAAAGCCTCTTCTTTGCTCCATCCTATTTCTGCATCTAAGGCAGCTAGGTTGTAGTGGATAGAGTGTAGGGCTGGAGTCAGTAAGACTCATCTTCCTAAGTTCATATCTGGCCTTAGATACTTACTAGCCATGTGACCCTGGACAAGTCATTTAACTCTGTCTCAGTTCCTCATCTGTAAAAATGAGCTAGAGAAGGAAATGGTAAAAAAAAAAAAAATCCAGTATCTTTGCCAAGAAAACCCCAAATGAGGTTACGAAGTGTCAGACATGACTAAAATGATCTAACAGTTAACAATGTCTGCATCTGGAAATGCACCTTTCATTTGGTTTTTCTCTCTTCTCTTCCCTATAGCTATAGCTTTGCAGGAACTGTGGTCTAACAATGTATAAAAGAGCACCTGACTGTAACCTGAAAAAGCAACAACCAAATTGCATTGCTCCCTCTGCGCTCATGAAGTGCTTTATAACCTTACCTGCCGCTGTCCTTAGCACAGAATTGGGCTTTGGGCAGCCTTTTCCTATTGTAAGTAAAGGGTTGGACATAGTCATCTTCTTTCCTTGCTTCCTTCTTTTTCTTCCTTCTTTCCTTCCTCTCTCTTTTTTTAAAGAACAAGTTGTTTTATTTGTGGGTCTTCGTTTTCTTCCCACCTTCTACATATAGATGTGCCTTTGGATACAAACATAAATTATATAGAAAACTTTAGATATAGAATATATTTCTATATAGATATAGAAAAAAAAAGGGTCAACCATGAATATATGCCCATGTACACAGATATGTTATGTTATCTGGTTACATACACAAAGCTACTTCATCTATATGCAGCTATGTATATCTCGCTCATCCAGAGATAATAAACATAGGGTTCAGTTTGGAGTTTGCTTGGGTGATTTTCTTTACGTGTTTTCAGCTTACCTAACGGCAAACCTCACTTCATTCTACACTAGTCTAATTAATTTGACAGGACTGGAAACTTGTTCTTCCCGTTCACACTTATTATTCATCTCTTCAGAATGCCCTGTAGGGAGGATGAAGCACAATAAAGTCCCATTTACCAACTCCCTCAATACAAAATCCGCCTTTTAGGCTGACTCTGCACTATACTGGCAGGGAGAAGATCTGACTTAAGGGCAGCGAAAGAAAAAAATGACATTTTCCAAAGCATTGCCTATTTAAACAAGAAGAGCAGGTCTCGAACGAGAAAACTATGTCCTTTTTGTCTCAAGTTCTGTGCTGGGCTCCAGGGATTCCAATTTATTCCTGCTGTATCTGAAATCTTTGTTTTAGCCAAAGAAAATGAGTGACCGTTCCTGACAAGACCAACAGTCCACAGTGGTGTGTGTGTCTGACAACAATTTCACAATACCGTTCTTTTCATCTTTCTGTCATTTGACTTAAAACATCATCATATAACATAAAGCATGTCAGGTATTTTATGAGGTTAGAACAAAGAGACACCCAGATATTTGCTAATATTTAGGGGAGAACTTTAAAATTTGGGAATGTCCTTAGCAAATATTTATGAGTAGGAAAATATTGAGGGGAAGAGGGGCTTGAGAAAAATGGTGTGTCTCCTGCCCCTACCTCTGATTTAATTAGCATGGGAAACTCCCTCCACAGATGCAGATAGACCTATAGATCTATAACTTGGAGAATTGTCTGGGGATACTAATTGGCTAAATAACTTTCAGAAGATTATAGATTTAGACCTGGAAAGAACTTTAACAATCATGTAGTCTAATCCTCTCTCATTTTGTGGGTGAGGAAACTATGAACTGGAGATGTTTGGGAGATCAGATGTCTGAATCATATAGGTAATAAGTAGAAGAGCTGGAATTCGAACAAAGTTCCTCTGATTACAGATCTGGTACTTTTGCCTTGGTATCTGACAGGATTTTGTAGATCGGTTTCCTGTTCAAATAGGGCCTGGACTAGACTATACATCACCCCCATCGCCCATCATTTTTACACCAGTAGAATGTAAGAAACAAGTCTAAGACCCAACTGTTACTTATTCCAAGGCCAGTTCTCTGTTACTTCATGCTGCCTCTCAAAGTCAGTATGGATAGATAATTAAGAAATAAAACCAAGTTTTTTGCACACATTATTGAAATACTTAAAGTATTTCCTGTTCCTAATAATACATAGTGACCAGTTAAGTTAGTTGGCTGCCTTCAAGCTGATGAGTTGCTAATCAGAAACAGTCAAATCTTTTCTACTTCAAGTGGAATAATAACACCAATGGGATCACTCTGCCTTATGGCATAATTGTATAAAAGTCCTTGCATGTATATCTCTATGATTATATACTCTCCCTCCCCCACCTATATATGCATTGGTGTATTTTTCTATAGGTTTCTCTATATCAGTACAACTCGGGCTCTGCATCTGTTATGACAGATAAATTTCTCTATAGCTCCCTAGAAGAGTACATGAAACATGGAAGTTATAAAGAGATTGCTAAATATTTTGACCTGCCTAATCCTTTGTTAATTTTGTGTCCAATCACAAATATTCTATTCCTTTTCCTATGTTACATAAGGAAGATGGTTCAGGGAACTAATTAATCCTTAAAAGATCAGCTGATCCATTTCGTTGTTAGCAATACATTTTTAATTGTTCATTTTAGTCAAGCATCATTTGAACACAAGTCAATTTGCAATTTCATTAGAGTACAGAAAAAGCCTGGGGTCTATTCCTCGGTTGTTGTTTTTTTTAAGGAAAAAAAGTTTCTGGCAAAAATTCATAAAGAATGTTAATCTTCTAATTAATTTTATATATCAAACAAGAATTAATATGTCCTGCTTTTTTAACAGAAGTCATCTTGCCAAGAAATGCATTTTGTCATACCTTCCCCTCCAGGAAAACCTCTTTACAAGCTTTGTGGCAAAATACTCCGGCAGCTAATGATGAGCTTTGAAGCAACATTCACAGGCCATTTGCTTTGATGACATCAGGAGCTTCTCCCCCCACTCCACTCCAGCCCCATTGTAAGTCTAGTACACATGCTGGATGGCCTTTGAAAACTAATCAATACAGTAAGATTTGTCAGGTTGCAGCTGAACAGGATCACATCTTTTAACTGTTTTCTTGGTTGACTTGTTGTACACATTTTTAAGTTAAACCTTATGAAGGGAGTTGGATAAGTTATATTTACCATATTTACAGGCATACTAGTGTGACATGGCTCTTTCTTCCGTATTTTAACATCAAAAGCTCATAATCTGTGTAAGTTAACCTTCCATAAAACTAAAATTATATGGTCATCATACATAATCTGTTGATTGATTACAGCTGTCAGAAAGTCACAAATAGTGAATGTTTACCAGAGTTGCCCCATGAAATTATTACACTCCCCCCACCCAATCAGAAGAAAATAGACAGCTTATGTTCCTACGTTACAAGACTGAAAGAGGTAGGCTTTCTTTTTCTTTGTGAGTTTTTGCTCTTTTAAAAATCAATGTTAAAACCTTTAGGCCTGATTTTTCATTTCAATGTCTTTATGTCATGTGCCTCTACCATACCTCACCTAATTTAATAAGATGCACACTAAGGAAGTACTTACGTTACTTATCAAGGGTTTCAGATGACACATTATTATTGGACTCAAAAGTCAATATTTGCTAATCATGTTAGAACAGGAACTGTTCCAGGCCTACAATACTTAAATTGCAAAGATATTTAAGATTAATTAAACCTTTTCTCCCACTCCCAGGCATCTCCCTCTGCCTACATGGAATGGGTATGCTATCCTAAGGAAAGCAAACGGCACGAAAGCTTCATGCCTAAAATCTAGAGGCATTCTTTAGGTCCCTGTTTACATCACTCTCTTTAGAGTCTGATCTTGCCCTTTGGCCATGACTTGAGGAACACTGGCATGTTTTGAGAGCAAAGTTCACTGATTTCCTTTAACTAATCAGAGAATAATGACCAGATTTAAACATACAAACATGGAGTCCATTATTTTTTATGTCAAGGCATTGTCGAAATAACATATGGCCTAGTCGCCACCCTTCCTCCCCCTTTTCTTTTAAATATGGTAAATGTGGGTAAACTTGAGCCATCTGAAATGTAAAGACTCAGCACCCTTTGCTCAGAATAAGCATAATGTGGACCCCTGACTGAGTCTGCCTCCCCAATCAGACTATAGGCTTACAACATGACTTTCTGAACTCCTCACCTCTTGTTTTTATTCCCTGATCAGAGGCAGCTGATTATTCAAAGGGTCCTGTTTGTCTTTAATTTAGACTGTAAGACCATTGGGTAGGAATGATTTTTCATGGTTCATTCTGTACAGAATCTAGCACCTTGTTTGGATTGAGTAACAATGATATGAAAGTGTGAAGTCTTATTCCTATTTACTGAGAAGAAAATTAGCTCAGAACCTCTCAGGATAGCAGTTTTGACACAGAGCAGCTGTTAGCTCAGCTCCCTCAAGGGAGAAAAAGCTTATGAATTAACCCAATATGATACCCAGGATATATTTACAGGTAGTTAGTGAAAACAGTAACACTCTACAAACCAAATATCTCCAACAGGAATCAATATAGTCCTACTAATCCAGTTATAAATGGATTGACTCTATTTGGAGTATGTCCTCAAACACCATGAGCAAGCATGTGAACATTCTGAAAGGAAGAGACTTAAAACCTTAGACAGTCACATTATTCTCTGTAGCTCTCAAATCAATCCAGAGGAGTTAGGTAAAATACTCTGATGCATATTCTACATAATCAGAATGACACGTTCTATTAATATTCCAATTACTGTTGAACTATTAGTCAGTATCTGTTAGCAGTGACTGAGTCTAGTGTCTTAGAGCCTCCAAGCAGCAATTTGGTATCCTTGGGTCATCTTTTGTATTCATTCAATTTAAAACCAGACAATTTTCCCTTTAAAGCATTTTTATTAAACATTATTTTATGCATGGATTTAACATCCTAATTGATTTAGGTGGAATTTCAGAATGGGTTGCAAACTCCTTTGTTCTTTTTTCCCCAGTGAAATAGGTCAGTAACTGTGATCTTATTTATAAATTTAAATGTCAATTTTTAGTACTTTGAACTATTATTAATAATGATGGTTATTCATGTTGATAAAAAGCCTCTGTTCACACTTGTAAAAACTAGGAATCAAATCATTCAGTAAAACTAGTCTGGAAAGAGAATTAGCTCAGAATTGTGAATATCAACTCAGGTTAGCCCAGACTTGGGATTATTGTTCTACTTTTTTTTTATCAATATAGCTACATACTTGAATATTTTCTAACCCTAAATTTTCTGCTTTTGAAAGTTTGTCATTAATAGGAACTTTTCTTTAACATTAGAGATAGAATAAGACTTCATGGGCTTCATCTACATGAGATGAAAATAACAAGTGAGTAATCACAGATCCAGAGGAGATCCTTAGAGCAAGTAGGGGTCTTTGGATATCAACCAATACAATATCTTTACTTTACAAATGATGAAACTGAAGTTCAGACAGTTGAGGTAATTTATAGGAATATAAGATTTCCTCAAGGTCTAGAGCAGACATGTTAAAAGGCTAAGAAACTCTCAAGGAGGGAACAAGATTAAAATATAACTGAGAAATGCTTAACCAAAAACGTTAAAATATAATAAAATATAGATGATATTAATTTGTGATATTCTAAGTCACTATGAGCCCTGCAAGGATCCTTTTCTCTTTGAGTTTGACACCACAGGCCTAGAGTTAGCCTTGAGGAGTGGAAGGGAAAGAGATTTCTAAAACTTTCTGAAGCTCATAAGCTACCATTGTGTGTGCTTCTTATCATGATTATTGGTGGATATTAGCCAGATTAAATAGCATTTAGAAAAGAGTATTTGTAGTAAGAACAGTTGGCACAAAACATTTCTTTGTCTCATTTTAATATTTACTGTCATCAACAAATATACGGGGATGTGTTTGGCGAAGTCCGTAGTCCCAAAACCTGGAGACCTCTTTAGTGACTTCAGGGGATTCTTCATCTTGTTCGAATGCCTTTAATACTGCCCTTATATTAAATAGTCTCAGAAAAAGTTTGTGTGGAATAGTTTGTGATCAAAGCCAGTAATTAAAATTCTACCATACTTCCAAATACTTGGAGTAATGGTAATGGGAATTTGAATATCTTCTCTGCCCTGTAATAAGACTAAAGGAATTTGAAAACCTTTCCTGATTTGAAGATCTTCCCTGCCCCCTAATAGGCTGAATATAATCTCATGGAGCCTGTGGTGGGAGGAGTTTGCTGAAGGTAGAGCAAAGCCCACAGGAAGCTGGGGTCATAGCAGCTGGCTGGTGTGTGAGGGAGGACTCTCAGGCAAACAGACAGCTAAGCTTGTGAATGTTGGTTTGTGGGAAGGCTAATGGATGGTATGACTGCCTGCTGTGCTATGGGATATTAACTTCTTTGTTGCTATGATGGATTTGGTTTCCTGGTGTTGGGATTTGGTTTTCTGGTGTCTGAATAAATGTTTCACTTCTGTCTTCTATATGGAGAAACTGTTATCATGGGTTCACTGGCTCCAGGTAAACCGCAATTCTTACCCTCTTTCTGTGTCATGGAGGGCTATGTGAGGGAAGAATAGGAACTATGATTATTTTGCAAAGTTTTGATGGAATAATTCTTCCACCACTTGGTTGTTAAATATTACAGCCTGGTTGTTAAATATTACAGAGTCTTCAATATGTATTGAAGAAGAAATAACATATAATAAACTATTCAAAGACAGGAAAGCAGATAGTCTTACTGCAGGGGTCAACAAACTGTGGTCTGCAAGCCAGATCCAACCTGTTACCTGTTTTTTACGGCCTATGAACCAAGAATGGTCTTTACATTTTACCATACGAAAACAAGCAGAAGACAAAATTTGGCACTTGGGACATAATTTGCTGATCCCTGGTCTAATCCATCGTGGTAACAACTACTTGTTGTCCTTGGATAAGGGAACTACAATTTTGTCTATAAGAACTTCATTTAAAATTGTAAAAATATTCTGTCACTTCCCTTGAAGTCTTTGGCCCTTGAACAAGGAATGTCTCCTATTTTGACAATAAATAATATAAGCTGCGTTCCCCATGTTCCCCTTTTCTCTCTTGGCTGATTATGCTACTTCTCTCCCCCTCTTCTTCCTGTGACATGTTTTCCTTAGCTATCCTGAATTGTTGCAGAACGTTGTTGTTGATGGTCTGTTTATTCTACATGGGCCTGAAAGGTTACAAAAACCAAATCTGTACCATAGGAAGCTGAAGCTATTATTCATTCAGTAAGAGCAATCTTCCTTAGCAGACAAATACATTTCTTAACTTTCAGTTTGGGCTGTTACATTGGATCTACAGTCATCAGATACTCACTGATGGGTTTGTCTTTCCTAAAAGGTCCCATTCCTCTTAGTGAAGAAAATTCCCCAACAGTTACCTCTATTCAGGGGTCATCTATGTATCAAGTACAACAACAAAATTGGAACTCTCTAGGTTTAATTATTAATTAATTTGAAAGAAAAAATCAAGGTTCCCAGGTCAGAAGAAAAGCTTTGTCACAGTGGAGATTTCAGAATACGTAGGGCTTTCCCCATAGGCATTAGAGACCTGTGGTCAATTGGAAGCCGCCAACTCACCCTTTAGGGGAGAAACAAAGTATCCTGAGCAAAATTCTTCCATGATTCCCACTATAAGTAATCCATTCACCTCCAAAAGAAAAAAAGAAAGAAAATAGGGGGTGGCTAGGTGGCACAGCAAATAGAGGGCCGGCCCTGAAGTCAGGAGGACCTGAGTTCAAATCCAGCCTCAGACACTTAACACAAAAACTAGCCATGGGATCTTGGGCAAGTCACTTAACTCCAACTGCCCTGCCTTCCTCCCTTCAAAAAAAGCAAAAAAAAAAAAAAAAGAAAGAAAAGAAAATAGAACAAAAAAGGGACAGGTAGGTAGCACAGTGAATAGAACACCAGTCCTGGAATCAGGAGGGTCCAAGTTCAAATCCAGCCTCAGATGCTTGATACTTATTAGTTATGTGACCTTGGGAAGCTTTGCCTTCCCTGCTTCAAAAAGCAAACCAAACCAAAAATAAATAAATAATCCATCACCTGAGTATAGAGGAAGTTTCTAGGTGTCCCTATACAGGGCACACCAAACGTTCGGGAACATTTTCCTTTAGTTTGTATACCAAAGGATGCCTGAAATTCCTCTATGGAACCTGCCACCGTAAGGGCAATCCAGATGGACTTCACAACTGACAAGGACAAGGAGGTCCAACAACCTCTTTTCTTTTACTACACTCATTTAATTTACATATTGTATACCTCTTATAGGATTATGGATTTATAGGTGGAAGGGTTCCCAGAGGCTAACTAGTCCTATCTTATAATTTTACAGATGAGAAAATTGAAGCCCAGGGAGAATAAGGGGCATTTGAGATTAAGGATAAAAAATGAAACAGTCCGTACATTCAAGAAGCTTATATTCTCCTTTTTGAAAACATGAATAGTATTTGGCTGTCTGTAGCTTCCAGGGTTCTATAAGACCCAAAAGGCCACGTGTAATTCCTACATGTTTGGCCTTAGAGAAGGACAAAGTTGTTGGGATTCATGTGGTTATTTACTGTACAAGGTACTCTCGTCCTTTACTCGGCCATCAAAGTGATCTTCCTAAGCACAAGTCTGACCCTGTCGCCTCTCCCCACTCCATCTACTCCACAGACTCCAGTGGATCCCTTAACTCTAGCCTCAGATACAAAATCTCATGTTTGACTTCTGAAGTCCTTCACAACCTCCTACCCTTCCAGTGTTTCCAGTTTGGTCACCTCTTCATGCTCTATGATCCAAAGACATTGGCTTAGCTATTGTTCCTCAAACACAACATTCCATTTCCCAACTCCATTAATTTATAGTGTGTCTGGAATGCTATACCTCCTCACTTCACCTCCTGTCCTCCCTGGCTTCCTTCAAGACAGTTTCAATCTCACCTTCTGTCAGAAGCCTTTTCTTATCCCTCCCCCATGCCCCCATTTAGTATCTTCCCTCTGAGGTTACCTCTCATTTCCTCTGCACATGTATGTATTTAGTCATTTTCATGTAATCTCCTCCATTAGAATATGAGTTCTTTGAAGACAAGACCTATCTTCTTGCCTTTAAAAAAAAATTCTTGGTACTTAATGTAGTGTTTGATATGTAGTAATCATTTAACAAATGCTTATTATGATTGTTTTTGATGAGGTTGATAAAACAGAGTTTGAAGATTTTTTAAAAATCTTGCTGGGTCTCAATGTTCAAATTTTTAAATTCTATCATTCAGTAGCAGCCCTTACAAACTCTGCCCTATTAATTTTGTTAACTAAGCAAATGGAACCAGCCCAACTCCATTAAATGTTCATTTGGTCTCAGGGCACTTATGATTGCAGAAAACTCCCTTCCTTATTTTTTTCTCCTCCCAAAATAAGTATTATTAACATGAAGTTGTAACCTAAAGGATTTAAAAAACCCATTTTATATAATTCCACCTGGTTCATTTTGATGTTAGGTGTATGAGGACAATTGTGGGTCATAGTTCCTCTAAAAGCTTTCCGACTCTTAAAACCCTAAGCAAATAAAATAAAAAATTCGAGTCTCTGCAGGTACTATATCATGAGTGTTGGTTCAACATCTGTGACTCACTGATTGTAGAAGGTGCCCTTTCAAGGCTCTTGAGTTAGTGTTCCCCACATAGCTTCCTTCAATAGTTTGCATCAAACCTCAGGTGTTTATTTCTAATAAAACTGGAGAGATTTTAAACATTAAATAAACACTAAGTACTATTTTTTTCCAAGGGGACTCTTGCTCACCTTCCTTTTTGATATATTTAATTGGGAACCAGAAGTTAAAGTTCCAGAAAACTATATGAAGAAGAGTCAAAACAGAGTAATGAGTATATACATTGCTCACTCTTGACCTGCACAAAGCTTTTGATATGGTGCCACACAAAAGATTTGACCATAGTTAAAGGGTAAAGCATTTAATAAAAAGATTTGCCTAGGAGGAAAAAGACACTGGGTGCATGTAAGTGTTAACATAATCTGAGAGATATATATGATGTGAAGACTGCCACAAAGATTAGTCACTCTTTAATATTCAAATGGAGTCATAGGAGGAAAAAAAGGCAAATACCTAACCAGATAGAGCTGGAGGCTTCCACATGAAAGATAAGAGAACTTCTCTACTCAATTTTAAAGTCACCTTGATATATGGGGAACAAGGGCAAAAAGGAGTTCAATAATCCCCCTGAAGATCTGAGGCAATGCATTAGCAAACAATGAGAGAATGGACAATCACAAGAGAACGGACCTTCAACTCTGTAATGCCTTGAACCACTTAGATCAAGAGAAGGCTTTGTTAGTTAGGTGCATGGTACTCTAAAGATAACAAGGTGTCATAGAAAGGAGAACTCTTCAGGGCAGTCCAATGAAATAAACAGTTAGATAATCTAACACAAAAAAACTCTTAAATAAGCAAACAATTATGAGCTGCCTGTGTCACCACTCGCTCACATCAGCAAGCATGAGTCAGAAGAAATTATTTCAGCCCTGTTGAAGAGGAGCCATGTTTAGAATTATGCGCTCAATTCTGGTTGACTTATTACAAATAAGGATATTACAGAAAATGAAAAGTTCCAGCAGAAGACAGCCAAAGTTGTTCAATGACTCAAAGAAATTAATTATAGAGAAAGGCTAAAGAAACTAGGTGTGCCTCTGATGACCTCATTGAGGTGTGCAAAGCTGACAGAAACTTGAATGATGGGGGCCCTGAGGGCACTTGGATTTGTGACAAATACAGGGAAGGCTACAAAAGTCCCTGAGAGGGTCAAGTCTTAGAAAGAGTTGGGTGGTTTACAGGTTCACAAGAGTTCTCTTTACACTTTTTTGATACTGATTAATATCGGAAAGAAATGATTCTAAGCCAATATTAAAATTAATACAGATGTTTAAAATATGGAGCCAACCAATAACTTAGAGGATGGTAAATATTAGCAGGCATAAACTATCAATCATTATGAAGGGATAGACGAATAGAGGTCACAAAGTATAGACTTCCTTTGGCCCTGACTGTCCGGTTTACTTGAGGTGAAGAACAAAACAAAACATATAGAATCTTCTAGAATTGGTCTGTCATCGCATTGTATTTAGTTGAATTAGTTTTACTTTTTAAAATCTGTATTGATGCCTTTTGTGATTTACATAATTATTTTTTTCCAATAGTCCTCTACCTTCCACTACCACTCCCATTGCCCCCACTGAACCATCGCTTGTAATAAAGAGAAAGATATAGGCAATTTTGAATAGCAAAGTTACCATGGTGGCATGTGTGGCATCCTATATCCATAGTCCTTTGCCTCTGTACTGAGAAAAGAGAAGTGTACTTGAACTAATTTTTTGTTTGTTTGTTTGTCAATTTTATGCTTGAATAAAGGGCAGGGCCAGGTTCTTTTTGTGGCTTTACTCTAACTTACTATTCTCATGCCTGGTTTCACACAATATGTTAAACATATGCCAAATTTAAAACTTAAGAAACTCAGCAGTTCCTTTTCACTACTTTTTAGGTACCAAAGTTCAACTGTAATAATGTCCATTTTTATTATTCTCAGGGTCAGTGAGATGCTTACACTTCAGTGGGTAAATAAATTTGGGGAATAAAGTGGTGCAAGTGTTCTTTAGCAGCCACTCTTTATTTTCTTACATTTAATTCATGCGTACCCTTAGATCACAATGACCTTTGCTCTGGGTTCACAAGAAAATAGAGAATTTCTCTGGGCTTACTGGGGCCTGATTTCAGGAGGCTGTTTTCAGTACAAAGATTGAGAGGAAATGTTTGCAAATAACTGATAACAGTGCAGAGTGTGATATGTAGTGGAAACCAGGTGCTATGAGAATTCAGAGTAGGAATAGAGTATTCCTGGGGAGTGAGAGAGTGAAGCTCAAAAGCTTCATGCAGGAAATAGTATTTGAGCTAAATCTTGCAAGATGGATGAGATTTGTCTAGAGAAGCACTGAAGGAACAGCAGATTATGGGGTTCTTTAAAGAGTATCCCTAGGACCTAGCATGGTGCCTTACATACTATGTGCACACACACACACTCTATACATATGTATGTATATCTATGTATTATGTATGTACATGTATATACACATACACACACGAACACATACATACTGTGTTAAGAAGATGGTGAGCAAAGACCCTTGCTGTCACTCATGCTTGCAGCATGGCCTCAGCTCCCTGTTCCAGAGCATCTGTAACCAGTGATCTAAAATCGTCCCCTTCTTGCCATTGGCACAGTGGGAGATTCCAGAGACCCAGTCTTCTGTTTGGAGAGATGAGAATTCTGTCCATTGAGGTCTGATTAGGGCTGAAGAGGAAGGAGAAGGAGGACTCATGGAAATGTCTGTTTTTTCTCTCTGTCTGTCTACTGACTGTTGTCTATAAACCCATAAGGCACAAGTCATAGTGTTTATTGGCTGACTGTGGTCAGAAGCCAGGGTGCTCAGGCTGGGTTAGTGGTAATACCCAAAACACATGTTTGGGTGACTAATAGCCTGGTAGTATCATTAACAGAAATGAATCATGTAAGCTGGTCAGCACAGAATCTCAGAGCTGGATTATTGACACCAGTATGAAAACTGAACAAGAATCCCCATCACTGCAATAACTGCTAGCTACTCTGCTTTGATAGTTGTGTGGGAGGTAGATTGAAGTGCAGATAGATTTGGGGTAGGGAACTCAATTTGGAGGCTATCACAGGGGTCTGAGTAAGAGGTGACAAGGTAAAGAGAAAATTTGAAATAGAAATAGAATGATGGCTCTGTATGAATGGGGGAGGAGATACATAACAGGAAATGTAGAGGTAGAATGGATAAGACATCAATTTCAGGGCTATAAAGGCTAAGGGAGAAGGAAGGGTGGAAGATGACTTGTTCTTTATTTTCATATTGAAACTCTTCTGCCATTTTTCAATGGAACACTTCATTCTCTCTGATAGCTTAGACAATGCAGAAGGTTCCTGACTTTTTATTCTGTGTGCTAGACTAGCTTTTATATACCATGAGCATAAATGGTGTTTAGTTGAAGCAGAAAGACAAACACCATGGGTGTTGTGAAGGTCTTTGCACAATCCCTACCCCCCCTCAACCCTTTCTGTTCTTGTCTTTTTTTGCTACTGGCTCTGGAGACCAGCTTCCCCAAGAGAAATGTTGAGGCATATGCCTGTGGGGGGTCCTCAGTGCTGTGGCTGCCACTCTTGTTCTCACCTCGTTAGCACCTTCTCACCTCATTAGCACCTTGACAGGCACATCCACCTTCCATTCCCCCATTTTATCAATTTCCTTCTTCTTTTCCTGGAGCAAACTGAAAGCTATCATGTTATCTCAAACTGGGTAACTCTCGTCCATGAGGATCAAATGACATGTATAAAACGACAATATTATATAAAGTGCTTAGCACATAGTAGGTATTTTATGAATGGTCCTTCCCTTCCCTCCTCTCCCCCAACCCCATGACTTCACATAAATCTTTTAAAAAGAAGAATTTTCACGTAGTAAATGGACTACTTAACTTGAGGTCAGAAGAAGCCTGTGTTCAAAATCTGTACTCCCCCAAACCGTGATAAAGTCACTTAATTGTTCTTGTAAGATAAGGAAAATAATACTTGCACTATCAGCCTGAAAGGGCTATTGTGAGGCTCAAATGAAATAATACAAGTAAAATCCTTGCAAATGCTAAAGCACCATTCAATGTCAGTTGTTAGCATTATAGAAAAGTGAATGGACCTAATGTTCAGGTAGCTTTTTTTCTAGGATTTTTAACAGTTTGCAGAGTCCAGTGAAGTACTGTCCATCTGTGATTCTTGGCTCTTGCTACATGACTGGCTGTGCCCTTTTCCCATTACACAATTATTGAATATCATTTTGGCTACTGCTTTCTGTGGGTTGGCCCATAAGTCATTATTTTCTACTCCTACTTTCTAGTAAAAAGCTAAGGCATATTTTTATTAAAAACTTAAAAGAGTTTTGGAAATTATTTGTGATTTTTTTTATGCATGCTTGTCTCTGATAATACAGGTAATAGGTTGGGCATAGTACTCACTTGCCTATAATCCCAGCAATGTGGGAGGTTGAAACTGACAGATCTCTTGAGTTCGGGCATTCTGCAGGGAGCTAAGTTGATCAGGTGTCTCTAGTAAGATCAGCACCAACATGGTGAGCTTGGAGGAGCCAGTAGCAACCAGGTTGCCTAAATAGGGTTGAATTGGTCCAGGTCAAAAATGGAACCGGTTCTAGTCTAGGCAAGTTGAGAAGACCCAGTCTAAAAAAAAAGTATGTAACAGTTGGATCTGTAAGAAACTGATTGTTTTCAGTGATGGGTAGGTAATTTTGTACAAATAATTTGAGAGGGAGAGAAAGAGAGAGAGGGTTCATTTATTAGATACTGGGGACACAAATATAAAAATGATAGTACCTGTTGTTTACGTTCTGATTCAGGAAGACAACACATAAAGGGGTACCCTAAAGGAAGAGTAGGTGTGACTGGGAGACTGTGGGCAGTATCGTAGAGACCTGGTTACCAACAAGATAAGGCAAAAGGCTCACCTACTCAGAGTAGGGGTTGGGGAAGCCAGAGGTAGAGTCCAAGTTTGTGGTGGTAGGTAGAGATGGTTGTAAAATAAGGCATCGTGAAGAGAGAGCATGTCTTTTCTATTTCTAAACCCATCACAGTTAATGTTAATCAGGGATGGGCCAGTAAATGTTTAATGACTAGATCTTTGAAAAAATAAGTGTTCATGTTTCACACTTTTATGTTTAATCTGCATTAACATTTTCTTTTTAAATTTTTAATTTATTTTATTTTTCATTTATGAAAGAAAACAAGTATTTCCATAACATAGTAGAATTTTTTTTTAAAAAAAAGATGATTGCACATGAAATTTCAAATCTATTATGTACAACTTAATATTCCTTTTAAATATATAATAAAGTTATCATGTGACTCTTTTTTCCATTTTCTCTTCCCCCTCTCACCCTAGAGAGAGCTGTCATTAAACACGAATCTCTCTGTGTCTGTGTGCATATATATATATATGCACACACATACACATACATGTGTACACATATCTATATGTAAAACCATTCTATAAATACTTGTATTTGTCAGGTCTTTCTCTGTATGCTGATAGCATCTTCCTTCATATGTCCTTTGTAATTATTTTGGGTATTTATAATAGTCAAAATTAGTCACTCAAAATTGTTCTTAAAATGATATTGCTTTGATTTTATACAACATTTTTGCCAACACTTCCTTAAGTTAGACAAGCAGAAAAACAATAAATTAAGACCTGTTTTCTAAGGTGCAAATGTTTGCACTAAAAATTTAACAATTAGATCTTGGGAGCTGATAGGAACTGGCTCCAGCATACTTTATTGAACTAATAAACACAGCAATGGTGAGAACAGGATTCTGGGAAGAGATATGGATTTAGAGTAAGGAATCTTTTGCCTGTGTCCTGTCTGAACTACTTACTATTTTTATAACTATGGCCAAGTCATTCTGCCCCTCTGAGCCTCACTTTCCTCATCTGTAAATGGAGCTAGTAATGCACGTACTATCTACCTCAGAATTCTTATGATGAAAGCACTTTGTCAATCATAAAGTATTAGACAAATGAGGTATTAATAATAATATTGAAATGATAATCTGACCACTCCCATTCAGTCTTCTTTAATGTCTACTCCTCAGCCTCCCATCCCCTAAAGTTGCACATTCCCCATGTGTCAGATATCAGTCATCTGCCCTTGTGTCTCTAGTTTCTCTTAAGAGATTACATCTACTCAGATAAGCCCCTTTCTCTCCTCTGATAGTGCTACTCCTCTGGTCCAGGTCCTTATCATCTCATTCTTGGACTATGGCAATAACCCGCAGGTTGGTCTACCTGCCACATATGAGCTACCAAAGTGATCTTCCTAAAATACAAGTCTAACCATATCACCTCCCTATTCAATAAACTCCAATGATTTGCTGTCACTTCAATTTAAAACCCTTCACAACCTGCTCCCTTCCTCCTTTCCCCCCAATAACCTTTCTAGGTTTCTTGTACCCTATAACCCTCTTCTCCACATCTTCTTCAATCTAATGATGTTGGCCTCCTTGTTCTTCCCACACATTTTAGCTCCCAACTCCAAACATTTTAACTGGTTGTCCTCCATGCATGGAGAGCTCTCTCTTCTCCTCTCTGTGCTCTCCTTGGTTTTCTTTAAGTCTCAGCTAAAATCCCACCTCCTATAGGAAGCCTTTCCCAGCCCTCCCTTAATACCACCGCTTTCCTTTGTTTATTATTTCAAATTAATCCTGTATTCATCTGTGCTTGCCTGGTTGTTTTGCATGTTGTCTCCACCCTTGGACTGTGAGCTGCCTGAGTGCGGGGACTCGCTGTCTTTTGCCTTTCTTTGTATCCCCAGTGCTTGGCACAATGCCTGGAAAAAGTAAGCACTTAATAAATGTTATTGACTGGTTATTGACTTAGAGGTCGTCTTCATTTGACTAACAAAGAAACAGAGGATCAGCAAAACTCATTGGCCTCAAAGATTACTTTTTAAAAATTCTTTTCTATTTCAAAAATATATTTATTGATAACTTTTATTTTTACATCATCTACAATTTGTAATTTATTCCTCCCCTCTTTTCCTTAGCTTCACAAAGAGGAGCCATCCCCTATAACAGAGAATTTAAAAAGGAAGAATAGTCTAGCAAAACTGACATGTTAAAGAATTCCAGCGTCATATGCAGTGTTCCATACCCATAGCCCTGAACTGCAGCAAAGAAGAACTATGCCTTCACATTACTTCTGAGACCAAACTTTTTCCTTAAAAATCTGAAATGTTGTTTCAATTTGTTTTTGTTGTTCTTTCTATTTACCTCACTGTAGTTGGGATATATATTATTTTTCTGGCTCTCTTCGCTTCATTTTGGATCACTAGCCTGCCATTTGAAGAGAGAAGGGTGGGGGGAATGATTGGGTTTCTTGCTCCCTGAAGTAAGCCCCCAAGACAGGGAACTCCAAGGCAGCAGAACATTCTGCTGAGAACTTTTACTCTTTGTGACCCTTATGAAAAGCAAGCATATGTTGTTTCAGTTCAGTCAGAACTAAAGATTGGAGGAAACAGCAACAAGGACTAGCTTGGGAGGCCACAGTGTGATGGAACAAAAGGGGTCTGGAATCCAGGTAGAGACTGTGCTATCCCTATAAAAGGTATTGGGAGAAGGAAGCAGATGAAAAGTAAATTCTTCAATGTGGAATGATGTTGAAGCAGTTTTCTAGGCATGAGGTAACCTTCCTCTCCCCCCCCCCACTCCCACTCCCCAAGGAGAAAAAACTCAGAAAATGTGAGAGAGAGAGAGAGCAGAGAAATGTATGGAAAAAAGACTAAAACTGCCAAAGATATCCAGAGGAAAAAAATATTAAGTTAAAAACTCAGAGCACAAAGAAATGAATGAATAGAGAAGATACTAAAATTAGAAGGGAAGATGAGTAGCAAGACATTGAAGAGATTACAAATGTCTCTAAATAAATATTTCAAGGCAAAAGAAATGGAACCAACATCTGGTGATACATAAAACCTTGCAAATTCCCAAAAGGACATGGAACTGCAGCAGGTTCTGGAACAGTTAAAAAGAAAAATCAGAATCTTGAGGGAACTTAGAAGTAAAATATTATAGACCTTATGCACAGCATAAATAATTAGCAAAATAGAAAGACTTGAATTCATGGTGGCAAATCTCTTCAAAGAAACAAAAGAGAGAAAACAGATTGGGAATGTGAGTATACTGAAATAAAGAAAAACATGAAGAGAAGCATAAATAAGTAACATTAAAATAACACCTGATTTTATAAAGTAAAACACTTTGAAGACAGGATGTATAGGGACAGATTAAGAAGCATAGACTTCCCTAAAGAACATGACAAGTCAAAAAAACCTAATTACCACAATGAAAGAAATAATACAAGAAAATCTCCCAGAAGTTTTTAATAGAGAAAACAAAGCATTAGTTGGAAGAATTTACAGATCATCCAAACAATCAGTCAACATTTATTAAGAGCTTATTGTGTGGGAGTCACAGTGCTAAGAACTGGGAGTAGGGAGGGGGAGTCAGGAAGGAAAGCAAAAACATGGTCCCTGTCCTCAAAGAGTTCACATTCTAATAGGGGAGGCAATCTCAGAGTCGCTATGCAAGATCTAAACAGGGTAAGTAGAAGGTAGCCTCAGAAGAAAGGCATTAGCAGTGGGGGAACAGGAGAAAACCTCCTGTAGAAGGTGGGATTTTAGCTATGTCCTGAAGGAAGTCTGTAAAGCTAGGAGGCAGAGGAGAGAAGAAAGAGTATTAGTCCTTTGTTCTCGAAGAAGACCAATGACATCATGAGGGTGACGTCTTGACTTGAGCATGAACTGGATTTAAGTGAGGCAGAGCTGCAGCAAAGTTGTTAGCCTCACTTTGTCCTCCAGAGTCATTGAAGACCAGTGGCAAAACAGGGAGAGTCTGTCAAACTTGCAGGATAGCTAGTGAAAAGGCATGGAGTTAGAGATGGAATATTGTGTTCAAGGATGAGTAAGGTCAGTGTTACTGGATTGTAAAGTATGTGGAGGGAGGTGAAGAGTAAGAAGACTAGAAAGGTAGGAACAGGATAGGTTGTAAAGGGCCAAAAAGATTTCTTGTTTGCGATTGGAGATAGTAAAGAGTCACCAGGGTAAGAACCTTGGCACTCCTAGGGAGTAGCAACTAGCTACCAGTGAGGTACTGACCATCATGGGTACTCAGACTAGGACAGCCCAAGTTTTAGGGCTCTAAGACTGTCCTGAGATGCCAAACTGGGTCCTTAAGATTAAGTACCTTCAACTTCAAAGAGAAAAAGGAGGACTAACTCTAAAGGGTAGAGGTCATCATAAGAATCAAAGGGATACAGGGCAAGATCAAGAGGGCCAATCTCTGTACACTAAAGCACAGAAAGGGAAGGAGCCTAATTAGGGCATAAAATACTCAAAGCCTCAATTCAGACATTAAACCTTAAGAGGTTTTGTTCATGTAAATCAAAGAAAACACTGATCAGCATGATTTTTTTAAAAATTTAGCTAACTTCAAAAATCCTCTATAATAACTGCAGAGACAGAGGGAAAAAAAAAATTTTCTACAAGGACTATATGAATACCTAGAAAAAGTAAAACAAGAGATTTTTTAAAAAAAATCAAATAAAAGATAAGGAGGCAAGAACTGGAAAGAGAAGTACCTTAGAAGAGAAATTGCTAAATCTTACTTAAAATTAGAATAGAAAAACATTATTCCATGACTCCATATCAAGAAATATTAAAGCAAAATCAAAGGAGTGAAATGAACGAAAATCTAAGACTTCTGATATTAAAATAACTGACCTAGAAAACAATTCAAGGAAAGATAATTTAAGAAACATCAGGCTTCTTGAAAACCATGATTTTTTAAAAGAAATTTTTTTAAATTAAAATTTTAAAAAGATATTTTTAACTTTTAAAAAAGAAACCAGAGTCTATTAGAATTAGAGACAAAACAGACATACAAAAAATCCACCAATCACCTGAAAGCAACTCCAAAATAAAAAGTCACAAGAGCATCTTAGATAAAATTCAAAGGGAAAGAGATAAGAAGGAATCAAAGAGAAAATATTATAGACAACCATAAAGAAGTGATTCGAGTACCAATGGGTAGTCATAGTCAGGATCACCCAAGACCTGGAAGCTTCTACTATAAATGAGAGGACATCACATCGTAGAATAGAATATTCTGAAGGACAAAAGACATAGACTCATATTAAGAATAAATTACTCTGCAAAGCTGTCTAATACTATGGGAGGAAACTGAACTTGGAATGGAAGAGAGGACTTTTTAAGCTGAAGTCTTTCCCAGGTCTCAGTTTGACTGAGGCAATGCCCATTCAGTGATTAAGGCTAGGTAAGAAATGAGGCTAAGAATGACCTCTTTTACCTAGTCAAATGAAAACAAAAACAAATCAGTCTGAGAGGGGAAGACTCAGGGTTTCTGGCCAAAACAGAAAAAATTACTGTTTACTCTCACTCTGAGCCATCTGACCCCACATAATGACCAAGTTAGACTCGCACTGGGACCTATGGTTGGTTGAGTTTAAGGGTTGGTCCTTAAAAAAAGAAATCTAGCTTATAAATCCCAGGATATCTTGTGAGGTTTCAGAGATAAAAATGTATATTCCTTTGTGCAGAGCACCTGCAGGTAAGGGTATGATTTCCTATGTGGACATAAGGAGAGGAGGGAGGGAAGTACAGAAGGAAAAATGGAAGGAAGGAACAAAGGAAGGAACTGCATTGCCTAACTGGAACTGCCTAGTTCGGTCCCCAATGGGGCAGCTACTACTACTCACAGATTGTTATTTGTCCTTTGTTCTTGAAGAGGGCTGTGACTTCAGGAAGGTGATGTCATGACTCAAAAGTGAAGACCTAGGAAAGATCTTAGCTTTAAAAGGCCAAGGTCTCCCACTGCATCCAGGGCCATCTCCAGTTGTCCTGATTTATATCTTGCCACTGGATCCAGATGGCTCCAGAAGGGAGAGTGAAGCTGGTGACTTTGCACAACCTTCTTTCACTTAAATCCAATTCTCTTGTAAGTCATGACATCACCTTCCTGATGGGTGTTTAAGAGGTTATCCTTAAATATGGTACAGCTTCTCTTCTGGGCTCCTTGTTTAGTCATGTATCATTCTTTCCTTAGCTTCTTATGATACAGACACAGACTCTGGGGATGCTTTTTAGGAGAGCAATAGGAAGATGGGAGCTACTGCTGTCTCAGTTGTAGGATTCTGGGACACCAGTGGGAAGATGGGGAGATTCAATAGCCTTTGGATCCTTCAAAATTGGCAGGGTTCTTCTCTAGTCAAAGGGAAGATGGTTCTTTCTCAGGGGTTCAACTAGGTATTCTTCAACAGGGGTTCTACATTCACTCTAATTTCTGGAATTTCACCCCTTCTAAACTTGATTGGTTATTTATATAAGGTCTCAGATATCATCAGGTTTCCTCAGTTTAGCCAAACAATGACAATGTCACTCTAGTCTCAAGGCCTTTTGACACTCAATCTAAGGTTCTTTGATTGATGGCTTCATTGAGACATGCTCTCAACCTTATTAACGTATCAGAACTAAAATGGGTTAGGGTGGTTTTTACCCCTTACTTACAAATGTATTCAATGATTTTGCATTTTTTTCTCTTCTACTTCTTTTTATTATTTTTTTCATAAAATATGCTATAAGTGATGATTATGCGTGCGATATGGCTACAGGGAAAATTTATGGCATAAAAACTAAACATATCTATAAAATCTAGTTTAAAAAAAGGAAAAGTATCCAATTAAACTTTTCCAAAGATCCAAGGATCTTAGCTTATTTAACCTAACATAGATTACTTAACCTAAAGTGAGATGGGGAAATCTAAGGCTAAATAGGAAAGCAATGCTTAAGAGTAATTATAGAAAATTTTACATGTATATACATACATGCATACATACACATACATACATATATACATACATATATAAGAAGACATGAACCAATAGTCCAGTTTTACCAATCCAACAAGGCCTAGACAACTGATGACAAGAAAGAAAAAAGCTGTTGCTAGATGAAGCATGTAAGAGATACCTACAATGATCTGGTTCTTTCACTGCAAAAAGAACATCGGTTACAGTTACAGAAAGATAATTTATAAAATGAGAGAGCAGGTGTACCAGTCCCATACCACATTGCCTGACTTAGGCTGGTTCAAAAGCCTTTATTAAGTGCTTTCTATGTGCCACGCACTATATAAATAAAAGATGAAATAGTCCCTGCTCTCAGGGAACTTCTACTCTAAAAAGAGAAGACAACAAATAGACAAGAGCAGTAGCCAGGGAAGGAAGTGTCTGCAAAGTAAATGGAATGGCTAGGGGACCTGTAAGGGCAATCAGTTGATGTGCCCTTTCCAGGAACAATAGGAGAACAGTAGTATTAATTTGGTTGGTGAAACTCTGGCGAGAGGTGGAAAACAGAAGAGGTAAAGCTACTGTGGCAAAGGTGAGTTGGAAGATGACAGGGTCAGTGGCTGGATAGCATATGAAGCAAGACTTGGTCATGTGGTCTAGGTTCTGCTAGAATGTATGGTTTGAGTTTGTGTTCACTCATGCATTCCATCAAATGCTAGTCTCCTCACCTGCCCTCTTGCTGCCTGCAGGAGGAGGAGAGAAACAACATAAGCACCATTTCGCTCTCTCTTCTGGCCTACTAGCCTGACCTCTTCCTGCCCAAAAGGGAAGGAAAGAAACACAATTCCATCACCTCCCTTCACCGGTCCCCTTGTCTGAGCTTCCTAACACCTTGTGAAACCTCTACCCTGAAGTCAAATTCCTAAAGATGTTGATAACCCATCTGAATTAATTTCTTTAATGATTCACAGACTCTTACCCTGTCCTCACCCAGCCCAGTGATTCTGAATCCGCAACTGTCATAATTCAAACTCCATCCTTTGTCTCTTACAGCTCATTCCCATACTGTTCTACACAACTCTCCCACCTCCTGCCAATGTCCCATTCTAAAACTACCTATACCTTCATCTGTTCTCTGGAATGTCTGTTTCATAGGTAACAAACTTGCTTTAATTTTAAATATTTTCTTTTCTCATGACAGTCTTTCTGACTACCTTTTTTCCAATACTGAATGTATTTTTACTCATTCCTCTCAGCTCATTCAAGGTTGAGAAATTGGAATATGATATGTTCCCTATTGCCACTTCTAAGTCTTCCCTCAAATTAATTAATTACCTCCATCACCTAGTAATCTCTATTCCTTTGAGGCTCACTCAATCCATATTTACAACCCAAACAAAATTATAGTAATTATAATCTACCAATCTTCAGGATACTTGCCTTATTCCCTCAATAAGTTCAGTGCCTGGCTCACAGTCTTTCTCTCCTCTCCAACTCCTGCCTTCATACTAGGAGACTTCAACTTACATACAACAACTTCAAATATCCTAAACTCCCATTTTCTCTATTCATTTCCCAGAACCTACTCCTCTATTTCATCTTAGCTACATACAACGATTGTATCCCTGATCTTGACATCACCCACAAATATTCCACTTCTATGTTCCTGAATTCTGAAGCTCCCTTATCTCATCACAATCTGTTATCATTCTATATCTTCCTCTGCAACCCCAAACCCTACTATTAGTCCTCATTATGATCTCCAGTCTCTTGATCCCCTCAGTTCTTTTTCAGTCCATCACCCCTCCACTAGCTATACTCTCCTCCTTTCCCCATCTTGTCTCCTTAGTGACTCTGTGCCCCCTTATCCTTACTACTATCTTCAATTCTTTTCATATGCTGTTGAATGAATCTGAGAAAATCATGAAACTGGGCTGAATAGGTGCACTACAGATCTCCACTGCGCTACCACCACAGTAAGGTAAGCCTTTTCCATCTCCATAATTGACTCACTATCCCACTCATAACAGCAGGTTCCCTAAAACTTAATTCTGATTCAACCATCCCATAGTTCCCCCTATTTCCACTGTCTGAGGTGAGAACTTTGCCTCATATCTCACTGAAGAAAAATTATACTATTTGCTTAGAGGTCCCTTCTCTCCCCTCGTCCTCATCTCAGATCACTCAGATGTCTTTCCCTTTCTCCACCCCTGTGTCTCATGAAGAGGTATCCCTTCTGCTTGCAAGGAGAACCCCTCTGCATAAACTAGTCATCCCATTCCATCCTGTCTTCCCCAGTAGATTGCCTCTTCCATCATTCTCACTTATCTTCTATCTCTTCCTGTTATCCTGGTTGCTGCTCTACTTCCTTCAAACATGCCTGTGTCTCCCCTGACTTCACTCTCTAATCAACACAACTCAGCCCCAGGGCCTGAGCTCTGGACTAATTGGTTGGGACTAGGGACATTTTTCTGGTGATAATATTCCAGGTGGAGAGAAGATCCACATTTGTGTCTTAAGCTGATGAGTCTAGCCATCTAAAGGTAACAAAACTGATTATTTTCCATCTGGTTTCCTGACTTTTGAAAAAAATGAAGTAGTTTTGGAGTGAACTACCCCAAGAGGAATCATGGAATAAGGAAGGACATTACAGGCTATCTAGCCCAAATGCCTTCATTGTACAGATAAGGAAACTGAGGCTCAGAGAGGTTAAGTGACTTGCCTAGCATCATAGTAAATGACAAAGAGTTTCTGCCTGCAAACGGTGAGATCTTTCCACCTCACTTTGCCTCCCCTGAACCACCAGCAGCAACCCGCTTTAGAGGGCTCATGGACCTGTCTGTGCCAGGCCAATATTCCTTTTTGAATTTTATAAGAGAGTAGACATCAAACTCAAAGTAAAAAGTGGATGAAATTGAATCTGCACAGATTTCTTCTGAATGCGTAGTATTGCCTAAAGCAAAATTCCTTAGGGAAACATTTCATCAATTAGAACTAAAACAGAGAGCATGTGCACTTAAACCAGGTGATTTGTCCTTTATAAAATCTCTTCCTGATCTAATTTTAAAGTGAATAGAAAAGTTGCTGTCCTCGGACAGTCAATATTTCCAAAGTTTTACTAAAAACACCTCAACTCCAATAAGCATAAGTGACTGAGACAACTTTAAAACTGTAACTTTTAGAACTTTCAAGTTTTCTTCAGTAGTAATTTAGATTGTTATAAACTTTAGAATAAATTATTGACAGAATATGTCTTTCTTAAAGTCCTACTAGAAAACCTGTTTGGTAGCAAAGTGGCCTTGATTTCTAAAGAGATTTCCTTTCTTCCTTCCTTCCTTCCTCTACTTCTTCTTCTTCTTCTTCTTCTTCTTCTTCTTCTTCTTCTTCTTCTTCTTCTTCTTCTTCTTCTTCTTCTTTCTCTTCTTCTTTTCTTCTTTCTCTTCTTCTTTCTTCTTCTTTCTTCTTCTTCTTCTTCTCTTCCTTTTCTTCTCATTCTTCTTCCTCTTCCTCCTTCTCTTTCTCCTCCTCTTCCTTTTAAGTCTTCAAACTCTGCTGTGTTTATTCATTTAGTTTGTTTTTAAATTTATTTTATTTCAATAAACAACAATTTGGTCCCCTCCCCCATTTTGAAAAAGAAAAATTTTTTTTAACAAATATGAATAATCAAGGAAAATCAATTTCCACATTGCCTAGTACAAAAAGTATATGCTTCAATCTGCATTCTGAGTTTATCACTTCTTTTAGGAAGTAGAAAGCATGCTTCATTATTGGTCTTCTGGAATTTTGGTTGGTTATTGCACGGATCAGAGCCTAAAATTGTTCATTTGAAAAATGTTGCTACTGTATAAATTCTTCTTCTGGTTCTGCTCACTTTTCATCAGTTCATACAAAAATTCACAGGTTTCTCTGAAACTTTCCCTTTCATAATTTCTTTTGGAACAATACTATTCCTTCACATTTATATACCATAAATTGTTTAGCTATTCCTCAATGATATATATACCCTTTCAGTTTCCAATTCTTTGCCACCATAAAAAGAATGGCTATAAATATTTTGTACATAGGGGTCCTTTTTGTGTTTCTTTGATCATTTTGAAGTATAGACCTAGTAGTGGCATCACTAGGTTAAGGGGTTTAGACAGTTCAGAAACTTTTAGTGCAGTTCCAAATTGCATTCCAGAATGACTGAACCAATTCATAAGCTTTCCAATAATGCCTTAATGTACCAGTTTTCCCACAGCCCCTTTAACTTTTGTTCTTTTTTTTTCTAATAAACTTTTCCAATCAAATTGGTGGAAATGCTTTAATTTGCATTTTTACAATTACTAGTGATTGGAAACATTTTTATATGACTATTAATAGCTTAGATTTCTTCCTCTGAGAACCATCTATTCATATACTTGGACCATTTATTAATTGGAGAATGATTCTTGTTTTTATAAATCTGGATTAGTTCCTGAAATATTTTATATATGAGACCTTATCAGAGAAACTATCTGCAAAGACTTTCCCCCAGGTTACCCATTTCCATTTTAATTTTAGTGGCATTGGTTTTGTTTGTGCAGAAACATTTTAAAAACAAAAAATTATTCATTTTGTTTGCCTTTCTACTCCATGTTTTTTTCATGAACTCTTCCCTTATTCATAAACCTGAGAAAATTTCTTAGATGTTTCTCCCTCCTTCATTCTCACTACTGACTACCTTGGCTTCCTTCAAGTCCCAACTAAATTCTTATCTTCTAAAAGAAGCCTTCTCCAAACCCCAAATTTAATTCCAGCACCTTCCCTCTGTTATTTCATATTTATCCCATATATAGCTTGCTTTGTATATATTTGTTTGCATTTTGTTTCCTCCATTAGAGTGTAAACTCCTAGAAGACAAGGACCATATTTTGCCTCTTTTTGGATCCACAACACATAGCTCAGTGTCTGGCACATAGTAGGTACTTAATAAAATTTTATTCATTGATCAGTTGATTGACTGATAGATTTGCTAAAAGACTGCTCCAGAGCTAATCACAGCTTATAAGGCGATATATGTTGTAGAGGATGAAGACATAGGAAAATTTTATAAAGAACTCAGTAAGATTGTCCCAATTAAATCAACATATATTTTAATACACATTTACATCAGTAAGAAAGTGGGCATAACAGAGAACAATGAAAAAGGTATTGCAAAATATGGTTAAGGAATGATAAATAAGACCAAAGGCTATCCAGAAATTTCATATCTAGTATCATGGGGATTTTTTTAAGAAGTTGGAGTTGGAAGCTGTAAAGTACTAAACATTATAAACTATGAAAAACATCAAGAAAGTGAGACTGAACCTCACGGCTCTGTCCTGGGCTGTACTCTTTTCTCCCTCTATATAATTTCACTTAGTGATCTCATCAGTTCCCATGCATTAAAGTACCATCTCCATACTGATGATTTTCAAATCTCCCTATCCTGTGCCAAATTTTCTACTGACTTTACTTACACTTAACCTAAACTTTATTCTCTCATCTGTCCTGTACAATGCAGATAATTACATCCTGAAGAGTTGTTGTGAAGAAAATTCTGTGAAAACTTTGTCAAACCATGTCTGAGCTAGCTTATAGCCTAGTGGTAGATAGTACAAAATATTGGCATATAATTTCTTGCCCCTCTTCTGTATGCTAAGATAAAATGTACTCTGGCAACAAGATTTTCATATAGTTCTCTTTCCTTGAAGGAATTGTGTCACTGGCTAATTATCTGTTCTACGATCAACATATCTGTCTTTTGTACAAAGATTATTCCTTCTTAGGACGAAGCCAGAAATAGAAATATGCCAAGTCATTTTTTCTAAGAGGCTAATTAGTACAATTACTATGAGTCATCATAGCACTTCAGATTAAAAAGCTAAACATAACCAATAAACCATTACCCAAGAGGCATGATAATCCATGGTAATGGTTATGGCTGCAGGCCATAACATTATTTCCAATTGACAAAATTAAAATTTATGGGTTTGAAGATTGTTTTCAATTCAGCCATTTATTATCTTTGTCATGGGAGGAAGTCTTAACTTTACTTGGTGTTTTAGATCTATTCCTCTCTTGTACATATAATACTTACAAGTGTTATTTTGCTAGCTTTACTTCCAAGAATGATTAAGTTCTCCCTCCCCACCCCACCCCTCACCCCAATAAGCACAATCCACATTTTTTCTGTGTGGAGGGAAGAGGCTTCCTCTCATACAAAAGAATTTTTCATAGACATGGTTTCTGTGGCTTGTGAGACATTAGAAGGAAAGGACATTCTGTCTCCTGGTTAGAAAATCGGTTGCTTTCAATTGCTGCTTTAAAAAATGACTTTGTCTTTAGCATTCTTTTCTGAATTTAGGACTGAATGGTGAGCTCCCTTGCCATGAATAAGTAACTCCTGGGATGTAAGGGAGGTACTGTGGAAAGTACATTAACTCTTTCAGGTCCTTGACTTATATTACTTCAAGGCGTTGGAATAATATCATTCGTTTTTCACTAGTGATAAAAGAATAAATACATTTCTCAAAGTATCACACATGTTCTGGAGACAACTTTTTGCATTCAGCATGATCTCACTAAATGTCCGCAATAGAGTTCTAAACCTATCATTAGATGTGTTTATTACGAACATCTTAGGTACTTTCCTCAAATAAAACCTGTTCTATTATTCTACATCTCCTCTGAGCAAATGACAAAAAACCTGGAAGTGAACCTTTAAAGATCTAGTCCAAACAACCTCTCATTTTCCAGATGAGGAACCTGAAGCCTTGAGGCCACATGTGGCCAGCCCTCTAGGTCCTCAAATGTGACTAGGTCCTTAAGTGACTTCAGTCAAAAAGCCCTACTTGAGATCACAGGTTCCCCACCCCTGACCTACAGAATTTAAGTAACTTGCCTGAAGCTATATAGCAACCAGATTCAGACTTCATCCTGGTTTTCTGATTGCAAATCTTCCATTTCCTAGCGTGGCCAAAACAAACTAAAGAAACCAGGCCCTTTTTATTCTCAACTTCCAGTAAAAAGAGACTGTGTTGAGGTATAATAAAAATTCTATTAAAATAACTGAAATTGAGGAGGAATTCTCGATGTTGGGAGGGAAATAGAACAATTCTGATGAAAAGGTATTAGATGAATGTTACCCTAAGAAGTTCTCAGTGTAACCTCACCCAATTCTTAGGTGTCTAGCTCCCAGTTGCTCTTTTGTCTTAAGGATAGCCAAATATAATGATTAAGTTACATATCAACAATTCTATGTGTCAGGAGAAAGATTCATAATTGATGAGGTTTAAAATAACAATTCATTTAAATACTTTCAAACGAGGAAGCCAGAAAACATTCCGATGTGTGCAAAAACTTCCAAATGTCAATACATGTGTCGTTGTTTTCTGCCATGCAGAGATAAGCTATTCATCAATACTATTTGCCTTCCTTGACACAGGCTCAAAAATGTGAACCTCTTCCTGAAACAGGCCCATTGACCCCAGACTTGGCTTCCATGTTTTGAAAGGAACTGTAGACACTTGAGTCAGGATGTTGCTCTATGAAAAGATTCCATAAGGCCATTTTAGGAAAATTAGCCATTAAAATTGCAGACTCTTGGGTTTAAACTATGAATGAATGATTGAATGGATGAAAAAAATATGAACTTAGTTTGCACAGAGCTCCAAATACTGAAATTTCTTCTTAGAGACCTGGTTTTGTTTTGTTTTGTTTTGTGTAAGAGAATTCTATGACCAAAAGCTTCGAGGACATTGCAAAACAGTGTATTATTCTGCAAACAGAAACTTACGGATGGGTCACGGTTGCTTTCCTTTCTTTGCATTCCCAGGACTTAGTACAGTGACTGACAGTAGAATAAGCATTTAATAAATGCTTGATAACTACCTTACTGGATGCCCTTTTGCATTAAAGGTGTTCAATGAAGAACAATTGAAACTAGAATCTGAGTTTCTGAGAAAAGGAAACAATACAAAAATCATTAATTTTTGTTTTGCTGAAGTACTTCATATTTAGATAAAACACTTTTTTATAAGCCAAGGTTTCTTAATGTACTCAACCCCAGTCAAAAAAAATGATACAACAAAATACTTGAATAAATGATTAGCAGACATTTGAATAGGAATTACAACTCTGATTGAAATTGTAATTGCCAGATTATTCTTAGCTTCATTTTTGATGCCAGCTTGTTTTTAGCTCTCGTGTTCTCTCCATTGGCTTGGTCCACAAACACAGGGCTCATTGAAATGTATTGCAGAGAACATAGAGGCACTCATGTCCTTTTCCTTCAGTTTCTTTTCTGCTGTATTGCTATGTAGGTTGCTATGAATTGTTCCTAGCTTTCTTGGACAGGCAAAACTCAAGACTAGTTATTCTCAAATTTTTTGATCTCAGGATCCCTTTACATTCTTAAGAATGATTGAGGACTGCTTCCAAAGAGTTTTTGCTTATGTGCATTATATCTATCAGTATTTTTCATATTGGAAATTTAAGTGTCTTCATATTATGGAAATAATTCTGACCCTTGCAAACTTCCTAGACCACACTTGGAGAACTACTACTCTAAACTAATTGTGCAATCAGTAAATCCATTTAACTCTTCTTTCATGGTACCAAAGTCTATGGTACCATGGTACCAAGTGACAATAAATAATGTCTAAACTTTTGGGGAATGGGAAGTGGGTAGAAATCCACTGAATATAAATATACATATATGCGTGTATATGTAAAGAGAGAATATACCTAGAAGATGCCTAAAGCATGTATGTGTATATACAGGCTATGCAGTTTTGGTATACTTTTAAAACTTCAAACAAGTCTAAATGTAGCAAATTAGTAGATATGAAGGACAGGAAAAAGATTCACCACTTGTGCTCCTTTTGAAGATGCTAAATTTGATGACAGACTAGAGTGGTTGATAGCTAGAATAATGAAACAGCAGCTTCTACCTCGAAATAAATCAGAAACCACAGACCAAGATGGTCTGTATATGCGCAAACAGGGAATCACATTTACATTGAAGTAAATCAGTGACTACAATGCTCACATCAAAAATTATGGCACCAGTACTGAATTGAAGATGAGGGCTTAAGCAAACAGTCATAAATTAAGCTATAATGAAACATGACAAGTCATAATTTAATTTAGAATGTATTTAAAGATGGTTGGCACTGTTTGTATAGACCCTTTATGCCCTTTGAAAGATGTTGGTGTATGTAATGAAATGTTAGCTTGGGAAAAAGCTATGGTTTGCATATATGTAAATTAATTAATTAAAGTGATATAGAGACTTTACTGGTCAAAAATCTCCATAGGAGGGGAAAATAGGGGGAGAAAGCATACAGGGTACTGTTACCATAAAATACAACATAAGAAATCTGATCATTTATAGCTGCAGGTGCATCTAACATTAAAATAGACCCAATATAGTAATTCAGATGTACTCAAAAGATGAATGGGGAAGGTAGGAAGTTTCATGATATTTAGAAAGAGGACCAAAAAAGTTTCCTGAAAAGAAATAGCAAACTCTCTTAGTGTATTTTAATTTTCTAAAAAGAAATTATATGCCTTGTTAGGTACACCTATTACATAAAATAATTTTTACCCTGTTTGCTGCCTCTCAGATAGAAATTCTGAAATGAGACATGTCACCGTGTCTTCCCAAATGTTTCTTTTTAAGACTTGGGTCACTACATAGAAAGAAAAACAATGGTAACAATAAAAACTGGATGCTGTATAATTTTAATGACCGAGGTCACAAAGAGATGAGAAAATGTACCTTCTCTTCACTGTAGAGGTGGGAAATTCTGACTGTAACATTGCATATACTAGTGGTCTCCAAACTATTTTGATTGTGTGTTCCTGTCAGTAAAAATTTTTGAATAGGCACCACATGTATAGATTTAATTATTTATAAATTATAGACACACACTATGATATTAATAATTTATACATTATAAGAATTTATACAAAAATTGACATTTTAAAAGGATGAGAAAAAGATGAAATAATATTTTATCCTCAAGCCAATATGTTGCCACTAGAATTTATTGTGTGTAGTGAGTGACATGATCAGACCTTTATTTTAAGAATTTGGTTCCTATGTGGAGGATAGATGATGACGAGAATTGCAGAGACTGTAGTTAGCAGTTCAGTCAAGAAGTGATATGAGCTTGGATTAGAGTGATTGTTATGTGAGTAGAAAGAAAGGGACAGATCTGAAAAATGTGCAGGTAGAGATGACAACTATTAGATGTGTTGAGTTACGAAGAGTGAATAATCAAAGCTGACTCTGAGGTTGCAGACCTGGGTGAATAGAAGGATATGGTGAATTTAACAGCAGCAGGGAAATTTAGAAGAAGGAAGAGGGGAAATGAACAGTAATAGAGAAATTTAGAAGAAGGAAGAGGAGAAGATAATATGATAAGATCAGTAATCTGTTTCAACCCATTGATGCCTACTCATCCTGGGGAATACACATTGTCCCACTCAAAGCAAAAAGGAGAGCTATGGAGAGCTTACTCACTGGTCACTTCTTTAAAGCACATGTGCTTTGAAAGAGAGGGTTTGGGATACTGAGTAGAAACTGGAATTTCTCCAGTGACCCCAATGCTGCTGCTGTAGGTATTTGTATAACTTTTAGGTTTTAACTGCCCTGAGAGACCAATATCTGCTGCTATTTGTTTCAAAAGTGTTTGTCTGTATGTGTTGGGTAGGGTGAGGTGAGGAGAAGATTTTTGGAGCCTGCCTAGTAGAGAGAGGCAGAAGAGAAAAGGAACATTAGAGAATAAAGGTAGGTATTATGGTGTTGGAGACAAATACCACAACTGGGTATTATGAGGAGGGTAGGATGTTACCCATCTTCCCACATTCTGATTGGTTGATCACACACCCCCTGGGATCAAGCTACAAGGGTCAGGCTCCATATTGGACAACACTGATATATACTTTTAGATTCAACTGCTATACCTCCTTCCCTCCCTCCCTTCGTTCCTTCGTTCATTCGTTCCTTTTTCTCCCTCTCTCCCTTCTTTATTTCCTTACTTCCTCCTTCCTTCCTTCTTTCCTTTCTTTCCATTTTTTCTTTTTATCTCTTTCTTATTTTTTGTTATAAGGGATGTCTGACTAGGTAGGGGAGGAGAGTGGGTTATATTCAGAAATGAAGGTGATGTCACAACAAAAAGTTTAGTAGTAATTACAGTGGGCTTTTTTTTTTTTGCTTTTTTAGGAGGAGGCAATTGGAGTTAAGTGACTTGCCTAAGGTCATATGGCTAGTTAGTGTTAAGTGTCTGAGGCTGAATTTGTACTCAGGTTCTCCTGGCTCCAGGGCCAGGGCTCTATTCACTGCACCACCAAGCCACCCCTGTAATTACAGTTTTTAAAAGAACTTAATGTTTCAAATAATGGATACTTTTCTGATTCAGAATGATTGAATTATAAAACTAAAAAAGAACCTTAGATATCATTCATCTCCAAATTCATTTCACAGATCGGAAACTGAGACTTGGAGTTTTTAAGTTATTTGTCCAAGGTCATATCTACAGTTAGTGACAAAGGCCAGGAGTGGAAGTCAGATCTTACATTTATTTTAGAAATTAAAACCTGCCTTTCCCTGGATAAATGTTTTATTCTCTAATTTTATTCTTGTGGAACACAAAACATTTTAGATCATTTTGAAAGTAGCATTCCGATTTGGCAATATTTGTTCAGAATGTTATAACCTACTTTTGTAGAGATTTAGGGAAAATCAATAAACTTTGTTAAACAAAATGACAAACTAGAATTGGGTAGAGAAACCAGAAAAAAATATTGCTCAAAGCAATTATAACTCAAGGAGTGTAGCTTAGTTGTCTAAGAGAGAAACAGTGAAAAATAAAAAGTGGATAAAAATAGATACCCATATGACAAATTTGTAATTATATCAACTCCTTTTAGGAACTTACAAGGAAGTGCTATAAAAGACCCTGGTTCTTGTTCCTGTGAAAACTTTTCCAAAATTAAAGTAGAGACATGCGTCAGTTAATTATGACTTATTTTCCCCAAATTATCATTATCATCTATTTCATATTTTAGGAAATATGTTAAATAAATCCTGTGTACCAGTTGAAGAGTCAAGCATTTTGCAAAAATAAAAGGTGAATAATTCAATCCTATTCTACCTGACCCTCATCCTGTAAATAAAATTATGATCAATTTAATTATTCCTACTGTGCAAAATAACAACAACAACAAAAATCTGAGGTGGAAAAATACTGTGACTTCCTCAAGGTTACATAGCAATTTAGGGTCAGAAAGAGAAACAAATGCACTAGAACTTTTTTGCCACCTGCAAACTGACAAAGCCAAAATTAAAGACTGAAAAATTCAGTATAATATATAGACGTTCTAGCTACAGAACATATCTTAAAATATCTAATACCTGATGAAAAATTTTGGCTGATGGAAAAAGCAGTTACCACTCTTATGAATATTCGCATCTCCATCAAAAACAGTCCAAAAAAGTTGAAAGGGATGGCAATAATGTGTTCCTGTCCTTAGAATCACTGCCAGAAGTTGGCAAAGTGGAATTACCAGAGCAAAATCAACTGAGTCATGTAATTGACTAGCCTGGCTATGCCAATTGCTGTATTGTAAGGAGCACTATTAAACCATTGAGGAAAATGTCATTGTGATGAAATTTATAGCAGAATTGCAAGGCTGTTGGATTATATGAATGAGTTCCTGTGGGGCAGAATACCATCACAAAGACTAGCTAGCAGGCTGGAGAGCCTGTAAGATGGGAAGCTAATCCTGGCTCTACCATTGCCCTCTACTGTGAATGTCATTTTACTGTGCATAATAAATGACTGCAATTATTATGGCTTGGAATTAGAGAGGATCCTTCTGTCCAAGAGATCAAAGCACTAATTCATTCCCCACTCCCAAAACACTTATAAGGTTGTGCATGTGCTCGTGCATACACACACACACACACACACACACACACACACACACACACACACACACAGAGAGCTATTTGTGATCCATTTTCCCATCTGTAAAATGGGGGAAAAAGAAATGAGACACCTTAAAGATGAGAATAAATTAGTATATTTAATTTTAGACTTTTAATTTTAGTACTTTTAATTTTACAGCCCAAATATAAAACCAGTCCCTTATATTTATATTATAGCTGCTTAATTTCCTTTCACTACCCATTTAAAGTGGCTATTAGAAAAGAAACAAATGGCCGAATAATATCACATGGGTACTCTGTTGTTAGTACTTAGGATTTGGTTTTATTAGTTTTCTTTAGTTTCCTGTCAAAATAAACTTTGTGGTTTTAAAACTAATTTCCTTATTTTATTTTTGAACCTCAATTTTTATTGTTGCATTCTTATAAATTATATGTACCTTTGCCTCTCTCTAGTAATTAAGGCAAAGAAACATGAATGATTTATATAATCATGAAATATTTTCTGCATCTCTCTTATGATTTTCATGTTCCTAGCACGATTTAGAAGTCTGACTTTGATCAGATAAAGCTAGATTAGTTAGTTTTCTGTCAGATTTTCTGGCGTATCCGTGTTTTATTGTTCTTTTGTTTTTAATTCTATGATTTTTAAGAATGGTTTTAATTCCAAGGGAATAAACAAAAATTGCAGAGGTTAAAGAGCACATTTCTATGACTATTATACAAATTGTGATGGTTGGTAATGTGAGAAAATCAAGGGTCCAGAGGATCATTTATGCCCATAATGAACAGGATCAGTTACACTGAAGAGCAAAAGTATGGTTGACAAATTTTTTTAAAGATGTCAGTTTTGAGGCAAAACAAGCTAATTAATACTGAGAAAACAAGCAAAAACCTTATGGTAGAAGAGAATTTAGGAAAGAAAGAAGGAAAGATAAGACAAAAGTGAGCAATATAGAAGGATCAAGAAACAGTTTCATAAGGATGAGGGGGACATAGAAGTATTTATAAGCAATAGGAAAGGAGCCAATAGATAGGGAAAGATTGAAAAGAGATTGTGGGTAATAGCTGGGGCAGTCTGCTAGAGAAGAATAGGAGAAAGGGGATCAAATGGAAACATGGAGTGGTTGGCCCTGACAAGGAGAAGAGCTATCTCTTCGTCAAAGAATGTAGTGAAAGAGGAGATTTTGAAGAATGATGTCAAAGGAATCTCCAGCCGTACCATGCAATCTGGTCAATGAAGCCAGTCAGTCAACAAACATTTGTTAAGTGCCCAATATGTGCCAGTCACTACGCCAAGCTAGGAATACAAAGAAAGACAAAAACATAATTTTTTCCCTCAAGAATTCCCCCCCCCATTATAATGGGGAGGTCACATGTAAATTACTGTGCACATTATACACATACACATGGAGTGTAAATGGAAAGTAATCTTGAGGGAAGGAACCAGTAACGTGTGCATGTATGTGTATGTTTGTGGAGTCGGGGGAGAAACAAGGAAAAGCCTCTGAAGGAGGGAGAGCATTCTAGGAATGGGAGAATAGGAAACAGCCACTGCAAAGGCACCATGTTGAGAGATGGAGCATCAAACGTGAGAAATAGTAAGTAGTCCAGGATTTCTTGACCATAGAGGAGATGGATGGGAATAAGGTATAAGAAGCTTGCAAAGGTAGAAAGGGAACAATGCAGGGTTCTAAATGCCAAATAGGATTTTATATTTGATCCTGGAGGTATCAGGGAACCACTGGAGTTTACTAAGTCAAAAGCATGATATGATCAAATCTGCATTTTAGGAAAATCACTGGAAGCTAAATGGAGGATGGATTGAAATATGGAGACTTGAGACACAAAAGCCAACCAGAAGCTTATTGAAATACTCCAGGTGAGAGGCAATGGTGTCAGTGTCAGAGGGTAGAAAGAAGAATGAGTATAAGAGATTTTGTGAAAGTAGAAATAAGACTTGACAGGAAGCTGGATAGGTGGGGTGAGTATGAATAAGGAGCCAAGGGTGACACTGAGGTTAAGAGCCTGAGTGATTGGAAAAATGATGGTGCCTTTGGGAATAATAGGACCATTAGGTAGACAGAACCCTATTAGGTAGGGTTTGGAGACAAAGAAAATCAGTTCTGGTTTGGAGTTTGAGATGCCTATAAAAATGTAGTTTGAGATGTCCAAAAGACAGTTAGTGATGTGAAATTGGAAAGATAGTAGGGATAGGTATTTATACTTGGGAATCATTTGCATAGAGAAGTTAATCAAACCCTTGGTAGATAATGAGATTACCAAATGAGATAGGAAGGCTTAGGACATACCTTTGGGGAACACCCACAGATAGCAGGTAGTAGACATTCTGTGGATGAAAATCCAGCTAAGGAAACCAAGAAGGAGAAAGGTAGGAAGAGAATCAGGGGATCAGATCCATAAAAATATAGTAAGGACAGTATATCCAGGAAGATAGGGTGATTCAACAATGTCAAGGCTGCAGACAGGTAGAGGGTTTTAAAAGATAGTGAGAGGAGAGAAAGTGGAAGCACCTGGTGTAGATAGCTTTTTCAAGTTTAGCTGCAAAGGGAAAGAGAGGGATAGGATGATAGCTAGCTAGGAGAGCTGGAGTAAGTAAGTAGGGAAGACATGGGTGTGTTTGTAGGCAGTAGGGAAGGAGCAAGTAAATAGAGATTGAATATTAGAGAGATTAGTGATGATGATAATGATAGTGGTAATGGATAATCTACTGAAGAAGGGAGATTTAGATCCAGGATGCATGCTGAGTGGTTTGTTTTGGCTAGGAGAAGGTTCATTAATTCATTTGAGAAGGAGGAGTGAAGGAGGAGACAGTAGTGGATGATTTCTCTATGGTGTAACAAAGAAGAGGGAAGAAGAGTGCTTTAATGAATGGTCTCAATTTTTTATTTTTCAAGTGTGAGGTGAGGTCCTCAGTTGAAGGAGTGAATGAACTGGATGCTGTGAGACCTTGGGAAAAGATATGAATGTTTGGAGCAGCCACTGTGGTGAGATTGCTAATTGAGTAGGGAGGTGTAAAAGAATTGCCTTGTTGCAGTGAAGGACCAGTTGAGTTTATGTAACAAATTTGTAGTTGACTTAGTTGCATGATTTCCTCTATCTCTGTTTAGTAGCACATGGGTAGGGATGAGGTAGGTCAATGATAGCTATAATCCTTTGGTTGGGGTTAAGCAAAGCATGACCAACAAGAGGAGAATAGGACAAAGGTTTGACTGGATAGTGTTTAGTTGAAGTGATTCACCAAGGAATTGAAAAATAGGGAGGGGAAGAAAGTGTGGCTGATATATAGGTGAAGGCCTGTGAAAGAACTGAGGGGTGGAGGGATTGGGAGAACATTAGAGCCCACTACATCTTCCCTATAAAGTATACAAACTCCATTTTTTCAATTTAGACCAGTGACAGAAGGCTAACCATAAGCCACAAAGCACAATTTTATTCTGTTAAACAATTGTAATACCCAAAGACTTCAAACCATAGATTTTTTTCAAATGGAGGATGGCTATTTATTTCCTCCACCAAAAGGAAATGCTTAAAAAATAAACTTTTTTTCACCTATGCTGACAAATACAGAAAACATGGAATAATTCCTCACAGCTTCTATTATGTTCTCCTGTAAATTTGATATTTAAAGTATTGCCACATGAAACATTACTACATGGAATATTTTTTTTAGAGGCAATTAGGGTTAAGTGATTTGCCTAGGGTCACACAGCTAGTAAGTGTCAAGTGTCTGAGGCCAGAGTTGAATTCAGGTCCTCCTGACTCCAGGGCTAGTGCTCTATCCACTCTTGCACCTAGCTTTCCCCCACTGTAGAACTTCTAAACACGTGTTTCACCCCCTTCCTCAACTCATTAAAGGTACGTAGATTTTGGCCAGTCATGTATGCATAACTCCTCTTATCTGTGGTCATCTATTCCAAGAAGTTGTGATCTCTCCTTGCTTAGCAATCAGCATCCAGACTCCAAAGCTCTCAGTTTCTTAAATCATAAGGTTAACACCAAGCTTAGAAATATACTTCTCAGGACCACTATTCCTTTACTGAAGCTAGGGAAAGGAAACAAGTGGAAGAGGCAGGTATGGACTTGAGATCCAGTCTCAGACACACCAAGGTTAACATATGTACTCATTGCCATATGGAAGGCGGGGGAAGGGAAAAAGATGCCCTCCCCCTCTCCTCACCTTTGATGGAGATCTAAGAGAGATCTTGAAGAGTTTCATTCACCATGCTTTACAGATGAGGAAAGAACAAGGAATGCTATAAATCTTTAATTGCAGGGACCAATGAAGATAGTATCTCAAAAGAGGGATCCTAACCAATTATGGTGTCCAAAGTCTTTGAGGCATGAATCTTAAAGTGAGAAAAATGGCGCCCCAAAGCTTGGCCCCTAAACTGTAAAAGCACCAAGATTGAGCTTTTATGTGTGTTGTCTTTTCCCCACAGATGTCCTAATTTCTAACTGTGACTACACAGGCTTGGAAGTATGCCTCTTGGGGAGAAGTGAATGCGTGAGGTTGAGGGCAAGAACCACCACACTTTATCTTAAGGATCAGTTGGCTACAGAGAATATATCCTCAATGTGTTGCTGCATTAAAGTAAGCTAGAGGCACAGAAGTGTTTGTGTTGCTTCATTTTTGAGCTAAAGAGGAGCATAGTTTCATTGAGATAAACTTGACAGTAGGAGTAACAAATCACCCCAGTGTTTGACAAAGGGTGAGCATAGTGCCTGTTTACGAAAATGCAATTTTTTTGTTTATTTGCTTATTTTAGTCAATACACCACACCAAAGTCACATAGTGAATAAGGAAAACAACCAGGATTCAAATTCAGGGAAATTCAATACTTCCCCTCCAGTTTGTGCTTCTGACTCTCCTACCATGACTGAGTTGCTTTCTCACCCTGGAACTTCTCTTAATACTAAGGATTTTCTTGTTGTGGAACATCTCTGTACCATGCAGGCCCCCTCTTCCCATTGGTGAATTCCTTCTGGGAGTTTCCATTTTGGAGATTAACCTAAGATGGCCTTGCTTCCTTTCATTCCCCAACTCCTACTCCACCCCCAACTTTCTGGAATTTGCTACCATGAATCAGTTGCTTTGTTTCTCTAGATTCTAGACCAGCGGTTCTCAACCTGTGGGTCGTGATCCCTTTGAGGGTCGAACGACCCTTTCACAGGAGTCACAGGGGTCACCTAAGACCATAGGAAAACACATATTTCCGATGGTGTTAGGAACCGAGACACAGCTCCTCCAGGCGGGTCTGGCCACGTGCAGATACTCTCACATACGAGTATTAAAGGGTCATGGCATTAGGAAGGTTGAGAACCACTATTCTAGACTATCTTCTCATTTTATCCCTGTTGGGTTTCCTCCAGAAGCCTCCATTTTGGGGATAGGACCATGCTAGCCATACTTCATTCCCCTACCAACTGTTCTTCTGACTCTCTAGATTTCTCTACCATGTTCCCATGAGACTACCTTCCCCTGTCCCTCCCTCCTTTTTTCATTGTCTTCTTCCAGTAAAAATGTAAGCTCTAAACTAAGGGAGAAATTTCCATTTATATCTGAAGCTAGCACAGTGCCTGGCACACGGTAAGCACTTCATGTTTGTTGCCTGCTGGCTAATACTCTTTCCAGTATACTACAATACCAAAATCTTACTCTATTGGATTGACTACTTTCTATATTTTAAGCTAGGTTTACTTTACTGATTTTTAAAAATCTTTCCATCTAGTAGGGCAACAAGAGACACAGAGAACATTGTAATTCTCAGGGACAACGGCATATGATCCCCAGAAATAAAGCTATCTTTGAAATTCTATATCCCTGAATGCTTATTTTTCTTAATAACAGCATACTACAGGTTAATCTACCTTTATCTGAAGACAGAATAAATCAGAATTCTTCTATTCATCCTGAGACGCTTTTCTGGTAGGAAGATTAACATTCTTAAGAGTGCCTTCACCCAATTCAACCTCTCCCATCCAGTATCAAGCAAGATGAGCAATTAAAAAAAAATTATTAAAGGACGAGGGTTCCATGTAAAATAGGCATGTGGGCTTGTCACTACCCACAACCTCCTTGTCCCATCTTCCCTAAGCTGGCAGTGATACTCCAACACTTAATGCATACTCAAAAAAACTTGAGGTCAGCTCAGTCTTTTCAACTAAGCAGTCTAGATGTGCAACAGATTCAAGTTAAATGGATTCAGCTTCTTACCCCAGTCCCTGCTACCTTTTGTATCATCTTTTTATTCTAGACCATTGGTGATTAAACTTACCCAAAGGGTATAGGCAGAGATCACTGTTTCCCTCTCCTTTCATTCCTAGGGCAGGATGTGATGAAATAGAAGATATCTGCTTTCTCCTCTGTTGAAGCACTAGGACCACTCTTTACCTTGGTATGCAACAGAGGGAATTGCTTCTGGGGAATGTCATAATCATCTAAACTATGCTTTCACGTTTTCTGGCATGTGATTAAATGTAACAGAAAAGTGGCATATTAGACAGATGTCAAGTACTTCCCTTCCTCAGGAGGTATTCAAGTTAGAAGTATATATGTACTTAATGCTAGAGGGTACAACTTTTGTGATAGAGACCTCTGAGTATCTGCCAAAGTGGGCAGCTGGAAATATTGATGATCTTTATTTTGTCTCTAAAGCAACACTGACAGCACTGCACAGAGCCAGAGAGAAAAAGGCCCTTACCAATAAGGATATGCATTCTATTAATTTATCAACATACAAATTTACCATATCTATTTCATACCACCTAATCCAAGTGACTTCTTCCAACATACTCTTCCCATTCCCATGATAAGACATTAGATTCTTTATACCCCTTTGTCAGGAAGAATGTGAGAAAATTGCTTATTCATCGCACAATTTATTTTTTTCTATTTCATTGAGGAAATAATTTGTTAATAAAACTTAACAATGAGCTGTCATTTTTTATAAAAGTTTTTTTTAAAAATAAAACTAATTGTCATTATATTATATTCTAGATAAACAGTTCTATAACGTGGGCTAATTGGTAATAGGAATTTCCCCACTAAAGCTATCTCTATTCTTCCTAAGCAACTGGAAGGCAATATATGACTACTGATCAATTCTTCTTTCCCTTTTGCCACTTGGTCTGATTTCTGGCTCAAGAAGTTTCAAATATGTACAAAAAAAAAGTAACCAAAAAAGAAAGTTATCAGGTGGTTTTTAACATCTATAAATCAATGAATTAGCTATAATAGATTTATAGTTCCAGTAGTTTAGCTGATAATATGGTTTGCTACAGACTGCCATCTGCAAAATGGGGCCTGTTGCCATATCCTATTTTCATAACACTTTAAAGTTTAGAGTACTTCCCTCACAAACCTGTGTGTGTGTGGTGGTGGAGGAGGGGGGTGTAGGACATTATTTCTCATTTTATATGAAGAACCAGGCTTAAGATGATCTTCATATCATATAATGGATACTAAAGTGAATAGTAAAATTGTGGTGACAGAGCTGTAGAGAATATAATCCTGTTGTACCCGATTTGTTTAAAAAAGCACCTGCAGAAATATAGCCTTTAAAAGAGCCTTCTCAAACTAAGGATCATTCATATATATTATGGGAGATTCTGATGCAACCATAGAAATACATTGTGTAATGTGTATAGCATGGTGTAGGAAGCTTAGTTTAATTACTGCCTCTGACACGAACTCTGGCATGCAAATCACTTAACCTGTTAGGGCTCTAGACCAAGTCTTCTTAAAACTTTTTCTACTTGAGAGTCCTTCAGCACTTCTTAAACTGTGGGTCAAGACAGGTAGGGGTCTAGACAACTCTTAAGACTGGAACATCCAGAGAAGGGGCTGTACTGCATCAATAGGAGGAGTTTCTTCTGGCACTTCCCTATACCAATAAAATAACAAATCTACTTCCTACTCATACACTAATTATATAATGAATATTAATGCCAAGGGAGGAAAAAACAGGGAAACATGTCAATGACAAAACCTCAGATAGAGAAGATCTTTATTGAAGTTTCTTCAGATACTCCAGTCTGAGGATGGCATTGTATTGGTTTCATCAACCCCTGCAAAACTATAGGGTTGCTTTAATACAATGGTTCTCAACCTTCCTAATGCTGCAACCCTTTAATACTTGTATGTGGGCGGGCCCACCTGGAGAGTGACAGAGGAGCAGTGTCTTAGCCAACCCCTGTGAAAGGGTCCTTCGACCCCCAAAGGGTTTGCAACCCACAGGTTGAGAACCACTGCTTTAATAAAATCTATGGACTCTCTTGAGCTCTAATGAAGAAATTCTTAACCTGGAGCCTGTGAACTTTCTAAATAAATATTTTGATAACTGTATTTTGGCATAATTGGTTTCCTCTGTAATCCTATGGACTTTATTTTATGCATTTTAAACAATTATTCTGAGAAAAGGTCCACAGTATTCAGATTGCCAAAGGGATTAAAAAACCCCTAAACTCCAACAAAACATAAAGATGGTAGTTCCCCTGTTACCCTGTTCACAATATGAATCTGGCTGGCCAGAATACTTCTATAGCTAGCTTTGAAAAAAACAAACTTCTTAAAATGGACCATTGAATGGGTCAATTTCTTAAAGGAACTGAAAAAATTCCAAATGGAACAATGTTTAAGAGATACTGAAACTCAAAGGTATTTCAGGTTTGAAATGGAAAATATTTATTAATTAGATACAATGGAATTAGGTCCTTTATTTCTATTACTCCCAATACAAGTAGTATAAAAATTTGAGAACTTATTAAAAGCATTAAGCAAATCAGATACCAAACAAAAAAAAAATCAGAAAAGCAGACCTTTATCATATTGCTAAGATCCAAGTTCTGTAATAGGAAAAAGGCTACCTGTTTCACTGAACTTAAAGTTTCACCTCTCTCAGAGATGATTCTCCACAATCACAGCTTTTAAAATTATTAACAATTCTGCTCATAAACTTATAGTACATAATTAAGATGTACATGAACATTTTAAATCTTGCCACTTTTCTGGACCTTGCAAAACTTTTATTAACTACCATATGAGTATACCTGGGAGAAAAAATTCGTTTACAATTGTAAACATTAAATAATAAAATAGAAATCTATGCTTTATAAGTCATTATTAAATTTCTCATAGAGAAACCAAAAAACAAACAATATTTGCTATCAAGAATAGATGTAAAGTCTTTAACATGTCTCTTCTTTCAAATTCATTTTTTCATTCAGAAAATTAAATTACATTATGTGCTGCATTCACAAATGATGTCCGGGCTTTAGACATTCTTCGAATCAGAGCTTCTTGTCTCTTTCTCTGAATCTCTTCTGGAGAATACTTTCTATTTTTTTCTTCTTCCTCTGCAAATTATAAAGACCAATTTTAAGTTTTTAAACGAATTTGGAAAATACCCTTTCAGATACCATTATTCTGTACTCAGATATGCCGTAGGAAAAAAAAGAGAACCAGTGAATAGTCTTTGTATTGCTATGGGCAGTCATCTAATATTGGAATGTTCATTATATTCATATAACATTTGACTACCCACCAATTGTGGCCAATTTCATCTAGTTTCTGTGTTCTACACTATTAAAAATGTAAACTGGACCTACAAAAGGTGAAAATTGAATTTTTAATATTAAACACACTGCAGACACAACACTGCATCAGGTACTGAGGAGATTAAAAAAGAGTGACAATGAATCTATAAAAATCCTGATATTCTTACATAGGGAGATACTATTTTTACAACTTTTGTTGTAAAAGCCATCAGGCTTTCAAATTTAAGTATTAATTTGTTGCTCAGGAAATAATTATTTAGAGTGATTTTTAAGATTAGTTATCTTACTAAATATACTTCTGACCACTTGTTGCTCTCTCAGGGTCAAAGCAATAGGTGAAATTTATAGCACTATTACCTATTCATTTTTTTGATACCTTTTATCATTATATCACATCTTTGTGTCATTGTACAAGTCTTTACATCGCTATACAAACATATGATATACTTTGCCTCTTTTCATCATTGACAACCCATGCCTGGAATGACTTAATGGTATTCAAAGGCTATAGTGCATATCTTAAATTATCTTAAATACCAAATATTTATTATTTTAAATTTATCTTAAAATTAATGCCAGAAAACATAATAAAAAAATCTAAGGGATCTAAAGCAAAATGTAAAACAAGGTTTTTAACCATACTGAAGTATAAATGTATTCCTATATAGCATATTACACTTTAGGTATATGACTTCAGATAGCCAATGTTAAGAAAACTGACCCAAGTCTTTTCAAATAAAGCAGACAAAAAGGGAAAAAAAAATCCCATTAATAAACACTCAACTCCATCATGTAAGGCAGCGGTTCTCAACCTGTGGGTTATGTTCAATTTAAATACATCCTGCATATCAGATATTTACATTACGATTCATAACAGTAGCAAAATCACAGTTATGAAGTAAAAGTTATGAAGTAGCAACGAAAATAATTTTATGTTTGGGAGTCACCACAACATGAGAAACTGTATTAAAGGGTCATGGCATTAGGAAGGTTGAGAACCACTGATGTAAGGAGTCAAAGAAATATTTATTTCTGAAACTTTATCACAATAACAAAAAAATAAGTGAGCTGAATTTTATTTTGAGTTATATCCTGGGCAGTTTAAAATATTAGACTAACATAATCTAGCAAAAATTTGTGTTTTCTATAGACCCATAATATTTATTAGTAAAAATATTTCTGTTTTGAATATTCCTTTTGGATAAAAGACTATCATGCTTAATATACACATTATAACTGCTGAATATAACAGTTTATTTCATATATGTTAGCTTTACAAAGCAGTAAACAGAAATCCCTAATATTATCAGCAAGAAAATAATTTAATTTATACTAACGTCTGAGTAACGATGTCAGAATTCTATTGACTTTAATACGAATTAGACCAGTCTTTGGTAGGTAAATAGCCTTGGCAACCAGGACCAGGCCATACCTGTTATGTCTATTTACCTTATTGTCAAGTCAATTTTTTCCCTTAAAAGATTAGCATGCCAACTAACAATCAGAGAAAGGAATACTAAGAGAAACTTAGAATTTTTAAAAATGTTATGGTTAATTTTAAATCATCCATATTTGTAGGATTAACAGGTAGCTGATTAATCCAAAATGAAAAAAAATTCAGCATGCTATTAACATTTGGTTTTGGAAGTAACTTCTAATAAAAGTACAAGATAAATAATTTTTTATTATTTCCATCCCATCTCAGCTAAGCCCTTCCTTTTAAGTCACTGTAATATGTATCAAAAAAGTGCATCACCTCAAAGTTTACTGCAAAGCACCACAGAAATGTCCCCTAATCTCTAATGCTAGAGCAATTTCAAATCAACAGTTATTTTTATTAAGTGCTGCAAGAAGAAACTGAGGCCCATAAAAGTTGTGCTAGGACAGTGGTTCTCAACCTTCCTGATGTTGTGACCCTTTAATACTTGTATGTGGGCGTATCTGCATGTGGGCGGACCCACCTGGAGATGGATAGAGAACCTGTGTCTGAGTTCCCAACACCACTGGAAATATGTGTTTTCCAATAGTCTTAGGCCACCCCTGTGATTGGGTCATTCAACCCCCAATGGGGTCACGACCCACAGGTTGAGAACCGCTGTGCTAGGATAACATGTAAGAATGGGTAAATCCAAGACTCAGATATATCCCCTCTTTCTTCAAATCTACTGTTTTACCCATGGTACCATGTCTTAAGTAGGTAAATCCCAGGGAATTTACTGAGGCAGAAAGAGGTTAATTGACTTCACTAAGGTCACACAGTTAGTGGTGGGATTTGAATTAAAGTCTTAAGGAGAAAATTTCCTGACAGAATTTGTCTTTGTAGAAAACACACCAACTTCTCTCTGCTACATAGAATAATTATAGTTAGATGACCAAATTATTATAGCTATAAATATCTCATACCTCACCTCTATCCCCAGCATAAGTCTGACAATTATACTCTAAGACAGCAATTCTTGAAAAGAATAGTTTTGTACATACCCTTTGTAGGTAGTTTACAGGATTCAGAAAACTGTCTCTTCAAAAGTTGCTGTGGCACAGCCTCCTCAAGTAAAGAATTTACAAACTGGGTTTTGTTTTTCTCTGAATGCTGTAAATTTTTGGTGTCAAATATGCTTCCTGATGGTATACTACTGTGACTAAAATGAGGAAGAGTCTGAGGATTTTTAATCTTTGTGAAAGAGTAATCAGAAGATGTTGGAATTGATGTTTTGTTAACATGGCAACCAGTCTGGGTTGTTACTGCACTATGAGAAAGATGCGGATTGTGTAAATTTCTTGAAGAAGGAATATCTGCACATGTGTAGCCTGAACTTATTCCCAAAGTTAAATTTCCTGTAAGAACTGAGAAATTGTTCACTCCTGCTGAAACATTAGAAGCATTCCAAGAACCATGTTGATTATTGTTCTGATAACATGGGTGCTTGTAGTCTTTACACAGATTTTTAGTACCTGTAAAATAAGCAGAACTTCTAAAATTTGTACTTTCTTTACATGTTAATTTGTCTGTTTGTACAACTTCTCTCAATGATGTTCCATGTGCAGAAATATTATCCGTGTTCAAATGCTTATACTGCAGCAACTGGTGTCCTTTTTCAGAAGTAACTGAATTAGTTTCCATCCCAAAATAGGAATTACAATTGACCTTTTGTTTATTTTCAGACCCTTGGCTGTCTTTTTTCAAGTCTTGCTGCTGTGTCAGCTTTTCTACATGGTCACATGCTTGGTAAAGCAAATCATCATCATCATCATCTGCATCCCAAGATTTCTCTAATTCATGACATGCTTCAATAACTTCACTAGCAAGCTTAGGATCACTCCAGTCACTAAATAAAGAACACTGCTTTGGTTCATCCTTCTGATTTAAGTTACAAAAATTGGTTTCATTAGATATTTTTAGAGAGTTGTTAGGATTCCTTTTAGTTGACACATTAAATGACTGATAACAGTTGGGTGGATTTTTGCCACCTCGCCCAGTTTCTAACTGAAGATTGGTATGTCTTGTGACCAAAGTAGACTCCTTTGCAGAAACTTTCATATTTGATCCAAATTTAGGGTAAATAATCTCCTTTGTCTTTTGGATATTAGATGTAACTGAAAGCTCAGGATAATCAGAAATTTTTGTGGGAAAATGTGTCTTACTGAAATTTCTCTCATATTTCACTTCATTCTCAGTAGGTACCAATTGTATAGGCTCATTATTTGACTCTGGAGAAAACAGAGCTTTGGTAGGATGAGGGAAATTTTTATTATTTGTCTCTGAAAGAAGTTGTTGCAAATTTTTTGAAAGACTTTTACCAATGGTCAAATCTCCATTTATTTCTACCTTGGTTTTATCACTTTTACCAGCAGTAAGCATGCAAATATCTTTCTGAACAGTTGGTTGAGAAGTATCAGAAGCAGTTAAAAGTTCAGGGGCTTGAGAAATTTGCATAACAAAAGAGTCATCAGTTAGCATGTGTTCCCAGTCATCATCATCATCAAATTCAATGCTAGCATCTATCTCCCTAGGCTTAATCTCTGACTTTTCAACAGAGGAAGTTACACTTGACTTTGCCATTACAAGGGATTCTGATGCAGCAATAACCATCACTGGGGTCAGATTTTGTTGGCATGAAATTTTATTCATGTGTTTCTCAGTGACCACAGTTTCAGTAGAATTGTCTATCTCCTCTTTCAAAGTTTTACTCTTGCCGTGGATATTATGACTGGTAGTAAAAGAAGCATTAGACAGACCTTGGCTTAACTGTCCACTACATTTCTGAGTTGAACCATCAAAAAGAGCAATAAGAGCTGCTTCGGCGGTTGGGTCAAAATTAGTCTCACTGTTATTTTTATAATGCTCTTCCTCAGAAATATTGGAGTTCCCTTTTGCTGTAACAACAATATTTGCTTCAGGAACTTCATCAGAGACTGAATGCAGAGCTTGTATCTGTGCATCATCTTTATAATTATTTAAAGTCTGCGCTTCTGAAATCGTCTGGACAAAATCACAAGTCTCACTGTCTTGTATCTGTCTTACATCTAGCTCCACCATGTTTTTATCAAATTGTTTAGCCAATTTTATAAGTTCTTCTTCACTACTTTGTGCTTTACACCTGCAAAATAACGACAAGAAAAATTTAGATACTTAGTCTAAATAGTTTTTTAAAAAATTACTGTGCAGTTAAATATCTTAGTACAGTTTAAACACCTCAATATCGTCAAACTAAATTTAAAAATAGAAAACTAAGGAGAAATATTAAACCTGGTAATATATCAATACCTTAAACAGATATTTTCAATAATTATCCAGTTACCATCAGTTTAGAAAAACAAAACAAAGAACTTACTTGATATAGTTAGTTCTCGTTCTAGATTTAATTTTTGTTATGCCAGGAGTACATGGAATCGCACCTTCACCAATCCACATGTCTAGAAGGGAGTCTGTTGATGGTTTTTCACCCTTGAAAATTAAGATTCACAAATGTTTACAATGATTTTATCTAATGCCCTAACAATATGAATTATAGTTTATTTTTTACATAAGGAAGACAAATAAATTCCCTGGAAATATAAAACAATGGTGATGTCATGTTCAAAAACAGTGAAAAAACTGATATATATTTTGTAAAATCAATCTTAAACATAATGCAAATTTATTTGAAGTAACTTAAGTCTCATTCTCCCTCTCTCTCTGCTTCCCTATTTTAATCAAGCTGGCACTGTAACAGCTACAGAAGTGGATAATCCCATGCTTGAGCTCTGACCTGCTTTGTTTCCAACCTGGGCAACTAAACCGTTCTATAGGCAGTCTGGAGGCATATGTTCATGGAGGCTTATAATAACAGGTGTTAAACTTAGTGTGGACACCCAATCTATTTTGTCCTATCTAGCCAAGAACTCCCAAACTGAAGTGACCCACTAGTTTAGGCCTCCCTATTAAAAAGAATTATAATTAATTATGCACCACTATGCCTAGCTGAAGTATTTCATTATTGGTTTATCTACTTTGGATGGAAAAAAATAGTAGAGAAATTAGACTGAATTAGAAGTCAGGAAATATAAGTTCTAGTCTCAGCTTTATCAACAAATTGCCATATGTTAAGACATTTGGTGTTTCATTTCATTTAATTGAAGTTTTTCATAACCCTTAAAATAAAAATTATGCCTAAATAGGAATCGTATCAACTAATGTTGATACAAAATTTATGATAAAGGAACTAGAAAATTATGTAATAGTTAGCATTTATATAGTGCTTTGAGGTTTGTAAAATGCTCTATATGACTTCTTATTTGATCTTCAAAACACCTTGTAAGGTAAATGATATCTTCATTTTGTAGTTGAGAAAATTTGAGACTCAGGAAATGAAGTGACTTGCTCAAGGTCACACTGCTAGTATCCGAGGTGGGATTTGAATTCAGGTTTTCCTGTCTCCAAGTCCAGCATTCCAACCATGGTACAACCTAGCTTCCCAGGACTGGAGGAGTAGCCACCATTATTTCTGTCTGATGCAACAGTAGATTACAATTTAACAGTAGATTACAACTCTAAACAAAAAGAAACCTAAGTCATTAAAACCAAAAAGCAAAATCTTGGTAAGGTATTTATCAGAAGCCATCAACCTTTCAATAGTATAGTTTCTTAGGCACTGCTTTTTATATGTGTAGGTACAGGAATACACCTTAATTATGTGCCTCCATACATGGAATTTACTGGTATACATACCAATTGGGAAGGGAGAGGAGGTGGGACAAATTAAGTATTTATTTACCTTACAAATATGTTTTAAAGAACACACTGATGGGCTGTTTTCCTAAAAATACTTCCTGAACACTAGCTGATATTACTCAACCATTTTGGATGAGTTAACTGGTAAAGTCTTTTTGAAAAAACAAGTTATTACCTTATTTTATTTTAATAAGAATGATCAAAGGGGATAAAAAGGCTATTAGGAGAGCTCCAAGTAAAATAGGCGGAAAGGTGGCAAATGTGATTTTTAATTTACCTCAAAATTGGCCTACAGCTAGCTATGGAATAGTTATGTTTCTAAGAGGGTGGCATTACTGTATCAATTCCCAAAACAGTCAGGGAGATAATCTTGGTGATATCTAGCCACTGAAAATGGGCCAACATTGTGTGGACTGTCAATTCTGAAATTATAATCATAAATAACTTAACTTGAAAAGCTGAGCAGGATCTTACAAGGAAAAACAATCCATACAAGAATAGCAGGAAGGTAAAGAAAAGCTGATCTAAGTAATGACCAGCCATGTCACCAGAGGAAATATGATACATAATGCCCACCTCTTGACAGGTGATGACACAAAGTGAAGAGACATGACCATTGTGTATATCAGTTTTGCTTGACTCTGATTATCTGTTACCAATCTGGTTTCTTTTCTTTTGCTTTCTCTGAGATTTTAATAGGGGGAGAAAAGGGTAATAGTGATAATCCCAACAAGTCACTGAAACATTCTAAAAAATGCACAGCAGAAGAGACCAGAAAGAACTTCAGAAGTAAGCACAGATAGTTTTGAAAGTAATATATGGAATTTATTATGCACTTTTTTTAAAAAGTAAAACTGAAACTTTCATAAACAATCATCTTTGTGTGTTCTGTTGAAAACATGGAAATGTTCTTTTTTGGTATTTAAGCTCCTAAATTTAAAAATCACACCAAAAAAAAAACCAAACACAAAACCTAATTTAAAAAATAAATTAAAATTTAAAAGGAAAACTCCATGCTGCCACTTCTTTGTGTGAGTTATAATTTTGGGTCCATTTAGGTAGGGTGACCAATACTTTACTCAGATATCTATCAATGTTTAGGCTGTCCAATACAAAAACATTTTATTGTACTTCTTTGATTCATGTGAAACACACAATTAATGAAGATCTTTTTGTTAGCTTATTAGGAAAATGGTAACATGGCATAAATGCTACTTAACTATTAACAAACTATTTGTAAAATGAATTTCTAAGACAAATATATGATGCAGAGCTTATATATAATTTCAAGTATTTTATAGGATCCAGGAAAATTCTTTCACTCTCCTGTCTCCCCCATTAAATAGCTAATGATGTCTTTCTAACCATGTGCTGAGGAAGCTAACTATCACCTACTAGTAAATATACACCATGCTTCTTTCAGTATGGACACCCTATAGAAAATGGGAAAAAAGCAGATATAAATGTTTAGTTGTAAGACAAAAAGAATCTTCCACTGACTTGTTATTATTTCTTAACAATCTAATAGAATGTAAATTAAGTGATTTAATTGATTCCTGACATTACAGATATTTAGTGCTTAACTTTAACTTCACTCATGCTAGTAATAAGAACTATAGGGAGAAAGGAGAAAAACAATTTTTGTAAAAATTATTTCATTTGGTAAAAGATCCTAACACACTAATCAAGTCTTTAAGAATCAGTATTAAGAACATTTTTAGGTAAATAAATTGTATAGATTTGGTGTAGGTGTGTAGGTGTAGTCAAATACTTCAAAGATGATTTTTAAATATAATTTTTCCTGTTCTATCAATAACTTGAAAAACATGACAATCAGTTAAAAAAAATCAGAGGGATTTTGACAATGTTTATATGAAGTGACTACCATATACCAATCACAGAATTTCAGAGCTGGGACTACAAAGGTCATTTAGTCCAACTGATAGCTAAATAAGAATCCTCAAATATCCCTTATAAGTAGAGCTGAAAACACAGATCTACCAAGTATCAATCTTTTCTGCTATTATTTTAATGTGAAGAAAAATATAGAGGTGAGGAAATAATTATTTATATGAAAGACAAAGTAATGTTGGGAAAACTTTCCTACTTAATAACTATATAGTGTTTCATGATTTACAAAGGTCCCTTTCCACAACAATCTCTTGAGGGAGACAGTGTGAGAATGATACCCATTTTAGAGATGAGGGAAGTGAGGCTCCCAGATGTTAAGTGATTTGACTAGAGATACTGAGTTAATAAGTGCTTTAGTAATAAAGTATAAAGCTATAAATTTTATTTACCTGAGGAGCAATACGGTTAACAATATCTGAAATTGCAACACTACATCTCCTGTCAAGCTGTTTATTTCTTCTTTCATCTAAAAATGAAAAGGCATTTCCATAGGTTATAAAAGAACATTTAAATTGTTAATACTAAGACTCCTTGAAAAAGGAATTTAAATACTATGCTTTAAGTCTCTGACTACTCCATACCATAGCATGCTTTTGATGAAAAGGATCAATACTGTCATAAAAATATTTGCTCTGCACAAATTTCTGACTTTATTTACCAAATAGTTATCATTCAAGTCCAACTATCAAATATTATCAAAAATCAGTTTTTTATGAAATATTTCCAATTACAAGTTACCTAATTGACAGGTTGTTGGAGAATTTGGATCCCAAAATATTTCTTGCTGTCCGTCAGTATCATTACAAGGGGAACTGAAAGGTGATCGAAAACTGGGTTGCAACAATCTCTTTGGAGTTTTATACAAGCACATTTCTGGATAAATATAAAATATAATTAAAATAAACATTACTGCATTTAAAGGGTTACTTCATATAAGAGTGATACAATAACTAAATGGCTTTAATTCAATTACTTTGTAGATAGGCTGATAATTTCCTTCCAAAACAGGATCACTATAATGATGAAGCTTGTAATGTTTTATAAATCAATGCATAAACACTGAGGAAATTTAAATATTTCTGCATCCCTAGCCACATACTTATTTTTGAGTGGAGTCAGGTAATTAGACATATCTATATCTATCTATGTATGTATCTATATCTGATCTATTCATATGTTGAGGCATTGGAATCAATTTAGAATATTCCAGTTCAAAAAGATTTTGGCATACTTATTTCAAGAATCAAAAAAGTACTCTCCTTAATTTAAGAATTAGAAACATTCTTCTATCAAGGGTTATATCAAGGGGTCTTCTATCTATCAAATGGATTTATTTTCCCCCACCTTTGAATTTATGACCTAATGTCTTACTGTATTTTTGGGGGGGGGAATCTAAACTACAAAATCTGGAAGACAAAAACCTCATTATTACAATTGGTCCTAAAAAAAACAATCCCTCCCTTCTAGAACTGAAAACCACTTGTATGCACTCTAAGCTGGTTTTAAGGGTAGAAAACAGGAAAGTGGAATACTGGTTGTATGCTCTAACGCAAATTTCAAAGAACAAGAAACACTTTCAAGTTATATGACAATCACCAGTCTGTAGTTTGTAACTAAGCTGTGCAAATGAGGGCATCTGTCCCACTCGCTCTTGGGGCCTCCTCTGCGCCAGGGGGAAGGTTGGCTGGGGCGGGCCTCTCTAGGACCTACCCATCCCAACGTAGTTCACGCCAGCGTCTAGGCTAAGCAGGTTTGGGCACCCCGCGGACCAGGAGGCTTCCTTCCCTACACCCTTCCCCCCGCCAAAAACCAAACCGACCGGAAGCCGCGGGGCCCCAGGCCGGGTGTCCGCCTGAAGGGCCGCGTCGCCGCCGCAGAGCCGCAAGGCGGTTCAGGAGCAAAGGCTGGGGCGGGGGAGAGGAAGGGGACGAGGGTGTTTCCTGAGTGAACGAGCCGAGAGCCCTCCTCCCCGCACCCCTAAGGCGCGCGTACGGCCTGCCTCCCTGCAGCAGTGGCCCCGCCACGCCTGGGCCGCCCAAGGCCTCACCCTCGGCACTTTTACTGACAGGAGCGCAGCTCTCCGAAGCCTGGGCCACTTCTCTCAGCGCCCGCCGCCGGCCCCGCAGCCGCCGCCCGGGACCACTGAGCGGCCTCTCTTCGTCCCCGGCCGAGGGGGTCGGCGGCGTCGGCGGAGGCGGCGGGGCCGGCGACCCTTTGGGGCCGGGAGATTCCCCGAGCTTCCTCCGCCGACTCAGCATCGTCCCTCAGCCGGGGCTTCCCCCTCCCGCCGCGCACTCTTTTTCTCTTTCTTCTCCCTTCACATCTTTCCCGGGAGGTGGGGGCGGGGTAGAACACCGGCACTACTACCAAGTGGGGGCCTTCGTGAATGCCTTCGCCATCTTGACCGGACCGGCGGCTTAAATGAAAGCTGATGATTGGCTGCTGCTCGCAGAAGGGTGGGACGAGTGCCTTACGTCAGCGTTGTGCAGACATACGCACGCAGCTTGGGATGCTGCTGGGGAGGGGCAGAGCTACCTCAGGTTGCTCGAAGAGCGGGTTCGCCTCAGCCTCTTCTCTATCTCTAACCCGGTTCTTCTCTTATTCGTTTGCCGGCTGGCACTGAGTGGGGCGAGCCATGTACCCCAATCCCAGGGGGCCTAACGATTCAGTCCGATACAACAATAATAGGTGACGTTTATAGAGAGCTTTAAAGTTTGCAAAGCGCGTTACTCACATCAAACTACACCCCACTCTCCACACGCACGGTATACACACGCTTAATACTCCGGTTATGTGAGGTAGAGATGGTTGTCCTTATTTTTATAAAAGGAGAAATTTTACACACGGAGAGGTTAAGTCACTTGACTAGGGCCACACAGCTGGAAATTGAATCTGAGTCGCACTGAATGCAACACACCCAGTCCTCAACGAGCACCCACTGGGTGACGGGCATGCCGACAGCAAGCCGAGTCTCAGGCTTCTTGGAATGGACATTTTGTGGGAGAAAGTACATGGATTAGAAAACAGTGTGTGTGTATCTAATATCCATACTATGTGTGCACGTACACTGTTGTTTTTCCATATGCAGATGCATATATACATGTATGTACATACAGACATGTTATACATACACACATATATAATTGTTGATTGTTTGTTTTTGTTTTTGAAGAACAATGACATCAAGGGGCCAAGTCTTGCTGTGTGTGTGAATTGGATGTAAGTGAGGCAGAGTTGCACAAAGTCATCATTCTCACTGTTTTCACTGTCTCTTCCAGAGTCATCCAAGTCCGGTGGCAGGACAAAAGTCGGGACAACTGTCAATGGCCCTGGCCTGTGTGTGCAAGTGGATGACCTTGGCATGTTCACTGTCTAACCAAGCTCTAGGCTCTTTCTAGTGCAAATTGTTCTCATCCATCAGGGGAAGTCTTCACATGCTTGGGGTAGACACCCCCTTAACTCCCTTGTGGTTTGAGGCCCACTGGTTACCCTCAACCTAGTTTAACCTGCCTGCCAAGATGATTTTACCCGGTTGTGACTACACAGCTGTTTGGAGCCACAGGTGAAAATTGAGTGCCAGGTGAACACCAAATGTGGATGAGCAGCCTTGGAAAGAGTTTGGCAAATCCTCACACCAGAGGTAGCTAGTCATTGAATACCACATACATGCATACGTACCACACACACACACACACACACACACACACACACATACACACGTGTATGCACACCTCCATACCAAAAGACATACACAGTTTATTTTTCTTCCTAAAGGTTTTTTATCTTTTGTTTCCTACATACCCATTATTTGAGTGACCCTGGGTAAATAACTTGCTAGCTACCATTTATATCAGACTTGAAGGTTTACAAAGCACATCTTTAGAAATACTTATCTTTAGAAGTATTATTTAGAAATATTTTATCCTCAAAACAATTCTGTGAGATAGGTGTTACTATTATTCTCAGTTTACAGATAAGGAAACTGAAGCAGAAAAAGATTTAGTGACTTGGCCTGGGTCAAGGTTGCTATTATTTGAGACAGGATTTGAATTCATATCTTCCTGTACCTAGGTCCTTGGAGCCATCCAGAAGCCCTGTATGCCTCTAGGCAACTTAAATAAGAGGATTATTTCTGGGAAAATTGAAAATCTGCTTTGCTTGAAGAAAGTTCCTTCCCTAGAAGATACATTGATGAAATTACAGCTTTGGTGATTTCCTATAGACACACAAATGTGCTCTCAGAACTTTGAGTAAACGCTGTTGGCAAATTTTTGGAATGATTTTCATTTTTACTCTGTGAAAAATCTGATTTTTCAGAGTGATTTTCTGACTTCTGGTTTTCCTAGTGATGTTCAGAGTGAATTCATTAATTGTGATGTGTATCGTTCGAAGTAACTCCCTAATCACTGAGATCACAGATCACATACATTTATGAGCAGGTTTATAAATCCATCTAGGTTTTGAAGTGGATAGAACACTGCGCCTGAAGTTGGGAAGACCTGAGTTCAGATGTGGCCCTAGAAACTTACTCACTGGGTAACCCTGGGCAACTCAGCCATACTTCAGTTTCTTCCTCTGTAAAATGAGCTGGAGAAGGAAATGGCAAACCACTTTGGTATCTTTGCCAAGAAAACCCCAAATGGGGTCATGAAGAGTTGGACAGGACTGAAATGGATGAACAGCCCTAGGCAATAGGTAATGAGGTCATTAATTAGGCCGGTGGCTCTGTGAGTGAAGAGATGGATGGAAGAGATATTGTGTAGGTAGAATTTATAAGACTTATCAAGTGATTGAATGGGAATGATCGTTGGGAATCAGGGTGAATGATGTTGCCATGAGAAAGAAGTTACGAAAGGGTTGGATTCATTGGGAAGGATAATGTTTTGGACATTAAACAAGGATTTCTTTCACCTAAGCAGGGAGAGAGACATGATAAATGCCAGAATCTTAGAATTTTAGACCTTCTAGAGTAGACCATCACAATGAAGAATAAATTAATGGTGCTGGGCTCCGTGCTAACCTCACTTGCTAACCGTGCTAACAAATACAAAATAGAAACCAAGCTTGTCTTTAAGGAGCTTTCATTCTAATGGAGGTGGGGGTAGGGGTGGGGCCTCGGGGCAGGGTACTAACAATTAGAAGACCTGCTGCTGAGGAGGAGAACAGTCACTAGTTTGGTGAGTACCCTTTCCAGGAACAAGGATAGCCTTGTTTTGATTGGAAAGGGGAGAAAGTGTGGGAGTGACTTTTTGGAGGGGAGGGAGTCAAGGGAGGAGGCCGGGCCCTACCAGGAAGATATTCAGGCCTGATAACTGGGGCAGTAATGGTAGATGTAATGATAACTGTGTAAGCTCCTTGAGTATAGGGACTTGTATTTGTTGCTTTGTATATACCTAGTGCCTAGCACTGAGCCTTGATCCTGTTAGAGGTTGCTTAATGAATGTTTGTTGGATTTCGATCATAAGCCACACCCTTTATCTGAAGGGAAGATAACTTTACACTGAACTGGATACTTCGAAAATGGCAGGACTGGTACAACCAGAACTTACACCCTACAACCCCAGGGGATAGGCAGGGCAGGCATTCTCAAAGCCATTTTACAGATAAGAAATTGAATTCAGAATCCTTAAGTGACTAGCCTAAGGCCAAGAATTGGAGCTAGAGTTCAAACACCGGCCTCTCCCAACTCTGGGTTCAACAATCTTACCATTACACTATGTTGCCTTAAAAAAAAAAAACTTCCAGTAATAGAGCAGCATTAGGTAATTGAAAGAACATAGGAGTTGGAATCAAAGATTCTAGGTTCAAATTTTGTCTCTGATACTTTTACCCATTGTAACATTGGGCAAGTCGCTTCTTTTAAGCTCTGCTTCTGTGTAGTCTTGTCACACATCACAACGTCATTTTCACACATCACAACCTTCCTGGGCCTCAGTTTTTTCCTCCAGAAAATGAGAAAAACAAGGGACTTAGATGTTCTCTGCTCTCTCCTTCTAAAGAGGTGCAGGCTCTGGAAGACCTCCCCCTCCCCTTGAGCTCTCCTGGAATCTTCCCATGAAAAGCATTTGCCTGAGATCATGGGGCTTAAGTTGTGGCTCTGCCCAAGTCTTTAGCTCTCCTTTGTTCCAACAGTTTCCCACCCTGGATGCTCCGGTTCCCACCCTTGAACTGGTCTGGCCCACCCTTGTCGGTGGTCTCCAGGTAGCCTTCAGCAACTTCCCACCCTTAATCACTCATTACTGGAGTCTTGACCTCATCTGATTCCTGAAGACCCTCCCCAAACTAATTACTGGAGTCTGACCTCATCTGACTCCTCCTGAAGAGCCTCCCCAAACTCCTCCTCTAGACCACCCTTAGATTCTTCCCACAACCTTTCTGTATATATGCAATATATATGCAACCTTAACCCTCTTTATGGGTAACCACATCACTTCAACTTTAAAGATATTCATACCTGGCATATGTTCTAAGTCTTCAAATTAACAGATTTGCAAATTGGATGGAGGTGGGGGTTGATGATGGTGACTACTTTCTTAGCTTCCAAGATAATCTGTGGGTCCCCATTCCTTAAATTATATAGCTCATAAGTCCCTATGGTGTGCTGAACTGGGACTATGCTCTATATGTGGTGGTGATGATGGGGTTTAGGCTCTGGGAACCCCCTTGAATCTTCTCACTTGATCCAGTGTTCCCCAGAGGCCATAAACCTTTCATTATCAATATGATTGAATCTTTGTTAACCTTAACCTAGCCTAGCACTCCATAGTCTGTTATCTCTAGGTAGCCTTCAGCTATCTCTCACCCTTCTCAAAATATCTATGACCAAATATGTTACCCTTAAAACTAGCCTAACCCTCCATTGTCTGTTACCTCAAGCTGTTTCCCACTCTTGATCCCATCAAAATTCTCTTGGTTCTTGGAGTCTGACCTCGTTCCCATCAAGATCCTCTGACTCCCTCTCATAACCCTCCCAAACCCTTCCTCTATACCACTCCAACTCTAGATCCCTCCCACAATCTTTCTGTATATAAGGTCCATCTTGTCTCCAGGAAGCAACTGAGATTCAATCTAGCTTACCCTCTTTCTGTGTCAATTTGTTCTGACCCACTTGTCAATATACAAGTGTCACAAATACTTGGGCTCCTTAAGAGTCTACCCATTATAGCGAATCTTTAATACACTTTGTTTTACTTTGGCTGAAAGAAGGCCTGAGTCAAATTCAGTCTGCAGGACCTGGCGTGTCAGTATTTTGGGGTCTCGAGCACCCCCTGAACTCCAAACCTCAACATTTAGTGGTGATGTTGGGAGGGGGTGAGTGGGATAGGGAGATTATGACTCCTATGTGTGCGGGATGGGAAATATTTACATTTGTAATTATATCTTCTCAAGTAATTATTTGTGTAAAATCTAATCTATTAGTAACTAATGCAACTGATCTCCTTCTACAATTTAGGGAACTACATCAGTGAGGTCTGGAGCCATTTGCAAAGAACCTAGTTACCAAACTCCCTCACATTCCCTCCTCCCCCCCATTTTCCTTAAGGATACTGGAAATCCTTGGGGGAAGGGTGAAATGTAACCTTGGCGTTCCAGGTAAGTGAGCGCTGTGGTAGTCAGTGTGCCCTATATACATTCTGTCCCTGAGATGGATCACATGTTTCATGATGGTCTTCTGCAATCATGAATGATCATTGAATTGTCCATAGTTCTTATAGCTTTCAAAGTTGTTTGTTTTTACAGTGTTATGTTATTTCAGCCCTTTTCTAGACTACTGCAGTGGCCACGTAATGGATCTTCCTGGCCTCCAGGATCCTGTCTAAGACATCCGTCCATACAGCAACCACATTCATTTTCCTAAAGTGCAAGTAGACCTGTATCACTTTCTTGTTCCAGAAACCCAAGTAGTTCCATATTATTTCTAGGATAAAATAGAAAACTCCTCTATTTGGCATTTAAAATGCTTTACAGTAGGGCTCCCATTTTAAAGATTTATTGTATATTAATCACTCTCATACACTCTATATTACAGCCAAACTAATCCATGTACTGTCCCTGTATATACACTATTCCATCTCATACTTGTGTACCATTGCACAGACTATACTCCATGCCTGGAATGCTGTCCTCACACTGCCTCTTAGAATCTCTGGTTCTCTTTAAGGTGCCACCTTCTACAAAGGACCTTTACTGAGGCTTTCTCCCTTTTAGTAATTCTTCCACCTAAATTACTTTGCATTTATTTTGAATATATTTTTGTTTACTTATTCTGTTAAATGTTTTCTCCTAGAGAAATAGATATTCTCTGAGTTCAGACTTCCTTTCATTTTTTACTTTGTATCTATCCATGGCATTTAACACAATTCCTAGGACACAGTAGACATTAAAAAAATTCTTGTTGAATAAATTCCTATCAGGCTGATCCCTAAAGAAATATCTTTTGGGTTTATGATTTAACCAGATATGAATTTACCTAATGTGCTATCATGAAATCTGTAATTTTCCATTTTGTCCCCAAAGATATCATGAGAGACTTTGCCAGAGGACCTGAATTCAAATCTTTCCTTTGCCATTTAACTACCTGCTTGACCTTGCGTTACTCTTGTAACCTCACTCGGCCTCCATCTGCAAAATGATGAGCTTGGATTAGATCACTCCAAGGTGCCTTCCAGTTCTAAATCTGTGATCTATTGTTATGATTTACAGTCTATTTCTGAAATCTACAATATACTATTTACCTCATATACCTAATCTAGTAGTTTAGTGATCTTGTCAAATAAGTGTGTTTACTTTGTGATAATTTGTTCTAAATTTAGTGATTGCCATTTCACTTTCCAAATGCTCACAGTCCATCCACTTAATATCACTTATGGGATGTTGCCAGGCAGGGTTATCAAACTTACCAGTTTGTAGAATCCAACCTGTCCCCTCCTTTTGGAAATTGTCCACAAGCCTCTGGTCTTGCTCCTGTGCTGCAAAGTTTCTCAAAGGTTTCATACAGTGGTTTAGTGATTGCACTTACAAGTTCTTTCATAACTCTGGGATGTAATTTGTAGTATACATCTCTTCTCAAATAAAAATCATATTTTCTTCAGACTATAGCTTAAAGAAGAGAAAGATGAATGATGGGATTCTGAGTAGGACAGTATCCCATGAAGATGGAGAAGGAAGTAGTTGAGGTTTTGCTCTTTGTGCCTTTTCCTTCTCTTCTTCCCTTTCCCCTCTACCTACCCAGTCCAGTGAATCTATCTTTGTGCAAAGAAAAACAGTTAAGAACAGTTAAGCAATACCAACTGACTCAACAACTGCCTCTGACAACCTACGCAACATTCCACACTCCTATTCCCCCACCTAGCCAATCTAAAGGTATGAACTCTGTGAAATGTCTACTTTTACATTGACCTGCCATCTGATGGGCTTGCCAGGATGTTAGCTAAATAGTCCTAGCATGTATTAATTTCTTCCATTGCAATGGAAGACTAAATTCAGTTGTTTACCCAAAAAAAACAAAAACAAAAAACTAAGAAGTTCATCCCTAATAACACTCTCAGTCCTCTAATTCAAAGGGTAGTATATACTTTTTCTACTTTTCATACTTCTTTAGTCCTCTGTTTAGTATCTCCTAACAAATTTTTATCACTCCTATCTTTTATAATGTGTCCCAGTTAACACTACCTCCCCACCCAAAGACCCTGACCCACACCTACATGGGCTGATTCCAAGAGGGTCAGATTTTCTCTTTGTCCCTCACCCTAGAATTTTATTGAAGGGAAGTCACCAAAACATAACTTGGATATAAACTCATATGTAATTTTGTTCTGATGTTGCAAACCAGGGTGACTGGAAGGATGGGGATACTCTTGATGGAAACTTAGAAGTTCAGAAAGGGAGACAAGGGTTGAGGGAAAGATAATAACTTCTCATGTGAACATAGCAAGTTTGAGATTCTAACTAGTTTGAAATGTCAGTCAAATATACTAGATTGTATTTTGCTTTGAGGACAATGACTGTGCATTATTCATCTTTATGCTCAACACTGCAACCACCAAAGACTCATACAATTTTTGACTAGAAAAGACTTTGGAAATCATCTATCTAGTTCAGAGTTCCTTCATTTTACAGATAGAGAAACTGAGTCCTAAAGGGGTTAAGTGATTTCTTAAGGCCACACAGTGACAGTCTGAGATTAAAAATTTAGGTCTGCTTTCTATCATTAATCATTCCACTTTTGTATACCCTCTGTTCCTGAACGGTCCTGAAAACAGACCAGACAGTCAATAAATGCTTGTTGAATTTAATTAAAGGACTCTATTGTGAGTGCTGTCCCCTTCCCCAAATTAACATGTATCTTTGTACACATTGCATTCCCCTCCTCTCAGTAGAATTTAAGTTCTATGAGGGAAGAGATTGTTGGTTTGTTTTAACATGTTCCCTGTGCTTGGCACAGTTCCTTGCTATTTCAACTTCATGCTCTCCTCTATTTTTGAAAACCTCATCCCCTCATCTTATCATTGCTTATCTTTTGCCAAACCTCTGCCCTGAATTACTTGCACAATCTGCCTCCTCAGCTGCTACTCATAGATTTGCTGAATGGAGCTGGAGGAAGTCCCAAAACTATGCCAGCTGGGTACATTATAAATTCTTGTTGTGCCACTTCAACTGGACCCTTACTGAAGCTAGGAAGTAGTTTTATTTCTCCCTGATTCTCTATCTCACTCTCCACACAATGTATTTTAGAACTTTTTTTTTCTCTCCTCAAAGCTTCTCCTTCCTACCCCTACACTTTAGTTGAGGACTTTGTATCTTACTTTTCTGAGAAAATTCATTCTTTGTGAGCTTCTGCTTCTTCCATTTTCTTCACCTCAAAACATCTTGAGAATACCCTCTAGTCTCTCCTCCTTTCTCTTGGTTTCTGACAAAGAATTGGCCATTCTCCTTGCCAGAGCCAATCTTCAGTCATCCTTCTTTCTGGAATCTGCATCTTCTCCCTATCAAATGGTTTCTTTACTATTGCCTCCAAATATACCCTAGTCTCCTCCATCCTTAAGAAAACATGCTTTGATTTTATATGTATATGAGTATCATATTTATTACCGTCTCAATAGGTAGGAGAGGGAATAGAGAAAGAAAATTTGGAACCAAAAATAAGAAATCTAAAATTTAAATAAAAAAATTAAAATTTTAAAAAAGAAAATTCAAATTTAAAAAAGAAAACATGCTTTAATGCTTTAAAAAATTCTTGTTGATTGATTCAACAAGGGAACCTATATGGTGTTTAAAGATGCTAAATGGATTAGAATGGAGAAGCCACATTTTGTTAGCTCATTGAATTACTGTATACACTTGAAGGTAATATAGTTAAAATTTAAGAATATTCCATAATTCAGTAGGAAAAGCTCAGTTTAATTTTAAATCTCTCAATTAATACTTAAAGTGTGAATGTGGGCAGGTTGCTTAAATACTTGGAATCTGTTTCCTCATCTGTAAAATGGGGATAACACCTGTGCTGTATAAGAACTTTGCAAACTGTAAAAGCCTTCAAAAATGTTAGTTATTAGTATGGATATAAAGGGTAGTTGAACCAGTTTAGTGAAAATTCTAGGATTCCTAATGAATTAAAGTTGAAATCCTTCCCCATTTCACTTGTGGAAATTGTCTGTAAACTTGATGTCCATTATTCAGTTAAGATGTGTGGCAGAAAGAGCCTGTGTTGCTGAAGAGTTTCTCTGTGGAGTGATTGCCTCAAGGAGCAGGGAATTAGAGTCTGCTTATTATGGTACTAACTGCTGGATCAATGGCTAATTGTGAAAAGACTCTGTTCCATGGGATAACAGCAAAATCATAATGCTCTAACACAAAGAGTACTAAGCCCCAGCTCCAAATCTGTCAGGATAAAATTGGCAGGAAGCTGAATGGGTAACAAAGTAAGTAAAGTTTTAACAACCTTGCAAGTAAGTTTCTTAAAGTAATTTGAACATGATTATTTTCATTCAACTCTATCCTATTGACAATTCAGAGAAAGGGATGGCAATAAAATCACCAGTCTGGGATTAAGGGTAGTATTCTAATTGATGCCTACTACTTCACTAGGTTCCATGGAACACAGGGGCACAGTGGTGAAATTATTTCTATATGTTATGTGTGTGGCAGGATACTAGTAACATTCTTGTGAACAAGTCAATATCAGTAAATGGCTCTAAAATCTAAATATAAATCAATGTGAATAGTACCAGAAAGGATTTTATTATTTAGATTAAAGGATTATTTTTTTTATCTTGAAAAATATGAACAGGTAAGCAAAAAGACAAGAAAATCCACAGGCAAAAGTATTCATTTGATCGGATATTTATTTAATGTCTGCTACATGATAGGCTCTAAAGATAAAAATGACACTTTCCCTCTAAGTGCTTTCAGTCTAGAGCAGAGATTGGTATAGAACAGTGGTTCTCAACCTTCCTAATGCCACAACCCTTTAATACTTGTATGTGGACATATCTGCATGGGGGCAGACCCACCTGGAGATGGATAGAGGAGCAGTATTTTGGTTCCTAAGACCATTGGAAATATGTGTTTTCCGATGGTCTTAGGCGACCCTTGTGACCCCTGTGAAAGGATCGTTTGACCCCCCCCCAAAGGGGTCATGACCCACAGGTTGAGAATCACTGGTGTAGAAGCTGGGATTATAGTTGGGACTTGAAGTAAGCTGGGAAAGCCAGAAGATAGAGGAGAGAGAGCATCCTAGGCATGAGGGACAGTCAGAGAAAATACCAACGGCTAAGAGATGGAATATCTTATTTGTGGAACAGCACGGAAGTGAATTTCAGTGGACTGAATACTATGTTAAGGGGAGTAAGGTGTTAGAAGGGTGGGGCGTAGGAGGCTAGGTTATGATGGACTTTAAAAACCAGCTAGTGGATTTTCTAGTTGATCCTGGGATGATGGGAAACCACAGTAGATTATTGAGTCATGGTGTAACCAGGAGAAAGATGGATTCAAATCCTACCTCCGGTACTAGATGCCTGACTAGTCATTTTTAACATCTATTTCCTCATCTGTAAAATAAGCATGATAATAATATTTCTAGTAATTACCTCACAGGGTTATTGTGAGGATTGAATGAGATAATAATGCCTGTAAGGTGCTATATAAATTTTAGCTATGGTATTTATTATTTGGTGACACGTGATTCTTTTATCAGATAACTAAATGTGCATCTTTTAAGTACCTACTACTTTCAAGGCACTGTGCTAGGCACAAGAAATACAAATTGAAAAATGTAACAGTCCCTGACTTAAGTAGTTTCCATTACATTTTTATTTTACAAAATCCTTGAAAGTAAACAAATTAAAACTCTCCTCAAGTAACCCACTATGATTAAAAAAAAAAAAAAGCAAACTAACACCCAAACAGTCATTTGCAAGATCTTCTTAAACCCTAACTTCAATCCCATCTACTGTCTCTTGTATTTTCCCTTTCATCTTGCATGCTTTGAAGATGGACAGCTAGTTCCCATCTTCCTTGGGCTCATCATTTATTTGAAAACTACTACAGTATTCTTACCCCTCAGCCTTCTCTTCTTTGCGTTAAATAGCCCCAGTTCATTTAACTTTGCCTCAGAAAACCTATTTTCCAAATTTTTCATTAACCTCATATTTACTCAGTATGTGCCTGAGGCCAGGACTGGACCAAGAGGATAACATAGCTTTCAGATTTCAAACTGAAGTCATGCTGTACTTGTTAAAGGAAAAAATAAAGCCCTAGACAATTTGCTGTGACAGAAATTGGATGGTTGCTGGGAAAGAGAGAAAACTCTATGGAGGGGGTGGAGGGAGAAGGCTTTTTAACTAAGGGACCCCATGGAATATTTCCAATGTTTCAGACCCTGGATGTCAGTAGGAGGATGGCAGTGAAGAAAGCTACATGATTCTGGAGTGGGACATATTTTTACATCTTAAACTTCCTGCAGGCACCATTTAGCAAAAGCACTAATTGAATTCAACCCCACTGATCATTTGAAGTACCAGCAGCCCCCATCTGGTCTACAGTTTTTACAAAAAAGAAAATACTACCCAGTAATAATAGCTGTGGGTGGCATGGAGGTAATTCTAAAAAGCATTTTAGTCTATTGCTTTAAGTGAAACATTTTAAAAAATCTGAACAGATCTGAAATGTCTAATTAAGGGTAAATAACTTTTTGTTCCTGGCTATAATGGAATGTAGTCATCTGCTGTTTGCTTTCATTTTTATGAATAGCAGGAAGGTGGCTTGATTTCAAAGCATGTCCTTGACCCTCCTTGAAGCAGCAGGATCTAGTCTGCTATCAGAGCTTTCAAGTAGAAATGATTCTGATATAGAACTTCCCCTTAAGTGGGTTTCAGACAGTATATATTTATTCCAAATGTTCATATTAAAAGATACACTTAAAAAACAACAATAGCAGCACTACATCTTTTGGGTTAAAGGTTAGGTTAAGCTAGTCAGTAGTATTGTATGGCTGTGAGTTATAGAACTCCACAGTCCCCAAAGAATGAAAAATGAGTATTACTCAGAGGGCAGTGGATAGGCATTTAGTAGAACAGGCTGTAGCCCATAAAGATCTATGAATAAGAACCCCAAAAAATGGTGTTATCAAGGATTTGCAAAAAAAAAAAAAAGGGACATGACTTTGTAAGGGCAAGCAAGGTATCACCCTGGTATCTTTCAGATATCAAGAAGGATAACTTTCAGCAAGCTAAGTGGACACCCTGTAGTAAAATGATACAAGGAACAGACAAAAGTTGAAGAGAACAGGCAGGGAATAATTGGGATGGAGCCTGCACTGTTGGAGAAAATGTCCAGAACTATGAGATGATGATTCACTTGGGTATTGCATATCTGAGAGGGCAAATGGAAAGTTTGAAGTATCTTTTAAAAAGTCTTGTGTGTGGCTACTTTGTTTTTTTGACTATGTATATTGGTTACAAGGGATTTGTTTTTCTGATTTTTTTCCCCCTTGTGGTATGGGAGCCAGGACACAGGAGAGAAACTAAGTTATCATTAATTGTGGGAGGTGGGGTATGTGTGTGTGTGAAGATTAATTTAGGAAAATTAAATCTTATGGAAGGTAATTCAAATTAAAAAAACATATTGGCCAGAAGAGGTCATAGTGTAAAGGACAGAGTTATTTTTAGCGGAACCTGTGAGCTTTATGAATCTTATTAGTTCATATAATTATAAAATCCAATCACAAAGCCATCCCCAAAATAGCTTGGTGATATTTCTGCTCTTATCCTGAGAGTTTTACTTGAACCAGGAGAATTCTAGTTCTTCAGATTTAGTTGAAAGATATTTATGGAAAAATTAGTTGGGGTATTATGAAGCCTTGGGTGTTTTGGTGTACTCTATGATGCCAATCAGAATTGTGATCCTGCGGGCATAGTTGTTGGCATGGAGTCAGAAGAGCTGAGTTTAAGTCTGTGATTGTTACTTTCTACCTCTTTGGCACTGGTCAAGGCCCATAACCACTATCAGCCTTGGTTTCTTCATTTGTAAAATGGGAGATGTAATATTTATGATACCTACCTTGTAGAATTGTTGAGAGGAAAACATCTGGAAAACTATTATCCATCAGTCAATTGACAAACATTTATTAAGTGTTTACTGTGTGCCCAACATCACAAATACAAATACAGAAGTGAGGGAGTCCTTTTCCTCCAGGAGTTTTCCTGCCATTGGGGGGTGAGGGCTACTACACACATAAGAGAGTGGTGGTCAAGGGAAACAGATGAACTCCAAGATTGTGAGTGGAGTCCCAGGTCAGCAGATCATCATACTTTTCAAAAGCTGTGGTAATATGGTTTGATTATTGTTCTCTGAGCAAGAAATGGAAAGCAGAGACTGGAGGTGGTATTGGTAGTGGTACTGATGAGGTACAGCCTCTGGGAGCCCCTTTGAGCTCTCCTTGAATCTTTGAGGTACAGGCTCTGGGAAACCCCTTGAAGTCTGATTGAATCTTCCCACTTGATGAGCCCATAAGTATTTCTTTGTGGCTGGGCCCAAACCTCTATTACTAGCCTGGCACTCCATGGTTCATCTACTTCCCACCCTTGAGCCTATCAAAATATCAATCCACTCTTGCATTGACCTCATTAATGTTAATGAGGTCATTAACTCCTCCTGAAGGCCCTCCCCAAACTCCTCCTCTAGATCACCCTTAGATTCCCCTGTACATAAGATCCCATCTTCCCTCCATGTGGTGTGAGTGCTCCATAGAATAGCTTAGCACAGACTTGTTCCGTGTGAGAGCGCCATAGAATGACCTAGCATAGACTGGCTCCTTAAAAGTCTACTCCATATGGTGAACTTTTAATAAACTTTGCTTTTCTTTGGCTGAGAAGACTTGAGTTGAATTCTTTCTGCAGGACCCGGCGTGTTGGTATTTTGGGGTCTCCAGGGCAACCCTAACCCTCTTTGTGGATATCTCTTCAGTACATGAGATATTGTACATGTGCAAGGACAAGATACCTATGGCTCTTGCCTGAGATCTGGTGTCCTGGTGGATAGCTGGAGAATATAGACGATCTGAAGGGCTAGATATGGGGAGCTACAATGAACAGTGACTCAAATGTCTTCTAATCCAAACCACTTTGCCTCAGGGTGAGTCCTGGACCTGAGTGTAATTGACTCACTTGGCCTCTAATCCTAGTAGATCCATAAAAGTGTGAGTTTCATAGTTGACTGGATTATGGTGGGAACATAATGTGATGTAAAGTGAAATCTGGCTCCAGACTATCTTTCCAGGCTTACTTTACATCTATTTCTCTGTGCTTCAGTCAAACAGGTGCACCTGCTGTTCCCTGAAATTTGTATTCTATCCCTATTGTCCCTGTAGTGCATGGGAGGGTGGGGGTGGAGGGCTGAATGAGTGTTGGGAGGAAGAGAAGAAAAGAGAGGGGAAAGAAGGGAAGAAGAGAGGTCACCAAAGATTTCTTCTCTGAAGAAATTTTCTATTTACCTTGGAAATATTGCAGGTTCATTTTCAGAGTACCACATTAAAGTAAATCATAGCAATTTTTGGTTTCCCAGTGCATATAAAAGTTATGTTTATACTATACTGTAGTCTATTAAATGTACAGTAGTATTATGGCTAAAAAAGTGTACATACTTTAATTTAAAAATAATTCATTGCTAAAAAATGCTAACCATCATCTGCATGCACCTTCAGCCAGTCATAATCCTTTTGATGGCAGAGTCTTGTCTTGGTGTTGATGGGTGCTGACTGATCAGGGTAGTGGTGTTGAGGGTTGGGGTGGCTGTGGCAATTTCTGAAAAAAAGACAACAATGAAGTTTGCCACATAGATTGACCCTTTCTTTCAATTGAACACTTAGAGGCCATTTTGGGTTATTAATTGGCCGAATTTCAATATTGTTCTGTCTCAGGAAATAGGAAGGCCCAAGGAAAGAGAGGCTGGGGAATATAAGTTAGAGGAGCAGTCCAAACACACACAGCATTTATCAATTAAGTTCACTGTCTTATATGGGTACAGTTTGTGGCTCCCTGAAACAATTACAATAGTAACATCAAAGATCACTAATCACAGACCATCATAACAAATATAATAGTTGTGAAAAAGTTTGAAATATTAAGAGAATTACCAAAATGTGACACAGAGACATGATGTGAACACATGCTATTAGAAAATTGGCTTTGATAGACTTACTTGATGCAGGGTTGCCACACACACATGAAGAGGATTATCCACTAAGAGGGTTAGGGGTGCCTGAGGCCCCAAAATACCAACATGCCGGGTCCTGCAGAAAGAATTCCACTCAAGTCTTCTCAGCCAAAGAAAAGTAAAGTTTATTAAAAGTTCACCTATACTGGACACAGAGCAAGTCTGCGCTGGGGTCCTTCTGTGGTGCTCTCACACCACATGGAGGGAAGATGGGGTCTTATATACAGAGGAATGTAGGAGTGGTCTAGAGGAGGAGTTTGGGGAGGGTCTTCAGGAGGAGTTAACGAGGTCAATGCAAGAGCAGATTGATATTTTGATAGGTTCAAGGGTAGGAAGCATATGGACAATAGAGGGTCAGGCTAGTAACAGAGGTTTGGGCCCAGCCACAATGAAATTCTTATGGCCTCTGCAAATGCCTCATCAAGTGGGAAGATTCAATCAGACTTCAAGGGGTTTCCCAGAGCCTGTACCTTATCATTCCCCCCTCAAACAAATGGGACCCAAATTCCTTTGGGGTAAAGGGCGAAGGTCTCAGCTTCTGAAAGTGCTTCCTGCTGGCAAGGGGCGGAGAGCTGTCCCTGCCTCTCTGGGTCCCATACAAGGGGGTCAGACCACATCCCAGGGGTCAGACTCTGGAACATGCCTGATGCCAGATCCAATGGGCTGGAGAACTTAGGGCTTAAACACTGGAGGAGACAAACCTGGCAAAGAGGTTAAGCAAACAAAGACCAAAACAAGCACAAAACAAGCACACACCAAGCACAAAAAAGTATAGTGAAAGAACAATTTCCCTGGTAGGAATTAAAGATGACTATGGCAAGGCCAAAAAGCTGTCAGATATCCCTTTCCTTTCCAAATTGCTCCATGGCCATTTGGCACATGGAAAGCAATAGCAGCTTTTCAAAAACAGGCAACAGCTCCCAGAGCCTGTTCTCTCCTTCCTTCATCATAGAGACTATTGGGTAAAGCTGCAAAGTCTCAAAAGCTTTCACCTGTTCTAGGCCCCACTCTGGAGAGAATGAGTCAGGGCCTTGAGTAGCCATTAATGGCTGCAGTCCCTCCCAGGCCTTGGGTTTAATAGGATATAGACAGGTGGGGGGACACTTTAGGACCCAGGAGTCAAAAACAGATGCTGGGATGGCAGAAATAGCTCACCCAGGAATTTCCTGATCCCAAACAATTCATTCAACTATCTCCCACACTCCTAAGGGAACATGGGGAGATCTCGGAGGCTTAACTAGAGAAAATTGGCTTCCCAGTTTCACCAACAGCTCCCTTCCCAAGAAGGGGACGGGATAAGGAGAGCATAAGGAAGGAGTGTTCGAACAACAGATCCTCAAGTAGGCAGGGACTGGGTATGTCTGGAGACATCCCTTAGTTTCCCCTTCGATGCCCCTGACCTGACTGGTCAAGGGGAAGGTAGAACCAATTGGTTACAACAGAATACTTAGCCATAATAAAGTGGGTAACCTTACCTTCAGCCACGATGCTTGCCCAGAGTTCAGTGAGAGATGGAGAAAGTGGGAGCTCTGCCAAACCCCATGCTCCCCATCACTCCAAGTCTTGAGAAGACTGGAGGACAGGGTATTGGGAGGTGGCTCTCACAGACAATCCTTCCTCCAATGTCCCTCCTGGTCAGATGGGCATGGTGCTAGAGGCATTGGTTCCTGGGGCTCCCTCTGGGGGAGTTGCCCTGGAGGGGCACTCCTTGGACCAGTGACCCTCCTTGTGGCATCAAAAGCAGGTTTTCCCTCTGCCCAAGTGACTGGGCTTCCTCCAAGGGGGTCCCCTGAAGGGGCTTTTTCTGGCCATGGCAGCAGCCAAGAATTGAGCATGTTCTTTGTCTCTGGTTCGTTCCCTGCGTTCTTTCTCCTCTGCTACAACCAAGTCTCTGTTATTAAAGACTCCAAAGACTGTCTCCAGTAATTGGGCCTGAGGTGTTTGGGGTTCCATTGCCAATTTCTGCAGTTTCTTCCTAATATCTGGGGCAGACTGACTAATGAAATACATGTTAAGAATTGCTGCCCCTTCTATAGAGTCAGGATCTAAATTTGTATACCTTTTAATAGCTTCTACCAGTCTATCTAGGAAAAAGTTTTCTTGATTTGTCTGGGAAATTTCTAATTTTGTGATAATTTACTTGCTTTTGAAATGCAGTTCTTAGGCCTTCTAACAGGCAAAGTACCATATGGTCTCTCTTCTCTCTATCCTCCTGGGTTTGATAATCCCATTCCACGATTCATGGTTTTCTAGGTGATAGCTAGGCCAAACAGTGTTGCAAAAAAACACTAGCTTTTCCTTTTTAAGGTCTCCAGAGAAACTAAATTTTTCTCAATGTTGTAAAAGACAAACCAAAGGCTAACTTTTGGGAGCTACAGGCATAGGGCCTGGAAGTCCCTTCCTCCATAAAGGAAGGTTTGAGAGTAAGCCTCGAAAAACAAACAAAACAAAACAGAGCAACAAACCTACCAAAAAATACCTTGAGTTTTCCCAGAATTGAAAGAATCTGGCTTACGCTTCCAGATGAGACATCTGTCCTTGTCCTCCATTCTTCAGAAGCTGCACATGTGTCCATTTTCTCCAATATAACCAAACAGGACCGAGAACCTGAGGTCAGGCTGAGTACCTAGCTGTTTGATCTAATGGGACCTGAGAGGTCAGGCCCACAAAAACAAAACAAAACACAAAAAAACACATCTCCAAGGCACTTGGAGAACAAGAAGGCAATGGGGAAAGAGAGAGGCTTACATACCTTCCAGTTCCGGCTGTATAAGAGCTTGAGATTAGCAGTGTTTCTTGGTCAGGGAACCATAAAAATGAAGAGGATTACCCACTAAGAGGGTTAGGGGTGCCTGAGACCCCAAAATACCAACATACCAGGTTCTGCGGAAAGAATTCCATTCAAGTCTTCCCGGCCAAAGAAAAGTAAAGTTTATTAAAAGTTCACCTGTACTGGACACAGAGCAAGTCTGTGCTAGGGCCTTCTGTGGCGCCCTCATACCACATGGAGGGAAGATGGGGTCTTATATATAGAGGAATGTAGGGGTGGTCTGGAGGAGGAGTTTGGGGAGCGTCTTCAGGAGGAGTTAATGAGGTCAATGCAAGAATGGATTGATATTTTGATAGGCTCAAGGGTGGGAAGCAGATGGACAATGGAGGGCAAGGCTAGTAACAGAGGTTTGGGCCCAGCCACAATGAAATACTTATGGCCTCTGCAAATGCCTCATCAAGTGGGAAGATTCAATCAGACTTCAAGGTTTCCCAGAGCCTGTACCTCATCACACACACCTCTCCAATTTGTAAAAATGCAGTAACTGTAAAGTGCAATAAAGTGAAGTGTAATAAAATGAGGTATGCCTGTATTGTATTTTCTTATATCAGGGGTGGGGAACCTGCAGCCTCAAGGCCACATGTGGCCTTCTATGTCCTTGGGTGCTGCCTTTTTACTGAGTCCAAGTTTTACAGAATGAATCTTTTTATTAAGGGGATTTGTTCTGTGAAGTCCAAGACTTAGATGTTTCAATCAGTGGCTTTATGCTTGAAAAACACTATATCTTTGAACCACTTTTCCCATCATATTTGGTTTGAGTAAAATTTGTTAAGCAGATTTTAATGATGTTCCCTGTCTTCTTGGTGAAGTTGACTTCTTTGCCCTTTGGATTAGGACTAGGACATAGGGAATACCTCTTTTGAAGCTATTTCATCTTGGAGCCATATGCCCAGGCTTTCATAATCTTTTGCTAACTTCCAAAGTCTTATCTTCTTACCTTTCTCTGGACTAAGCTTCAATACTACACAGTGGGATAATTACCTTTTCGTTATTGGAAGATTTACTCCCCTTTTTAAAAAAAATTCAGTTTTATTTTCAGTTCCAAATTCTTTCCTTCACCTACCCTTTCCCCCACCCACTGAAAAGGCAAGAAATACAAAAGCCATCATCAATACGAAGACATGAAGAGCAAATTTCTGCATCAGTCACATCAGAAAAAAAAAGCAAGAAAAATAAGTAGAAAAAGATGCTTCAATCTCTGCTCTGAGCCTGTCAGTTCTCTTTCCGGAGGTGGATAGCATGTGTCATCATGAGTCTGTGTGGGGCACCGGGACCCCAAAAATCCCCTCCCCAAGAAAAATCAAAAGTCAGAGGCATCTTGAGGAAGGAAGAGGAAGTTTTATTCTCTTCCCCTGCAGGAAGAGGGGGTGCTCTCCATGGGGTAAGGGGTGTTACAGAAGACAGAACAAGAATTTATACCCTAATGCAGTCAAGCCCCCTCCCCCTGGCTGGGAGGTGGGCTCTCAGTCTTCACCCGAAATCTAACCCAATGGAGGATAACAAAGAAGCCCACCACTATCTCCTATTGGCAGGGAGGTGGGACAGGAAGCCAAGGTATCATCCATGTCCTTATTTGGTGAACACCAAAGCAAGGGAGGGGAAAAGGTCACAAGCAAGGGTGGAGGTCAAAATCTCCTGAAAGGGGCCTAATGCTGATGACAACAAGGGAAGTGGGGGGAAGGGTCCTAGGTTGTGTAAACCCAGGACTCAGGTCTGTCCAGTCTTACAAAAGTCTATCTCTGGTTTCCAGATAGTTTCTCTCCCTTCTCATTCTGAGGAGTCTTCACAGAGGGTGTAGAGAGTGTACCCCACTCAAGTCCTTTGGAATTGTTACTTTGGACAAGTCACTTCCCCTGTCTGCACCTTAGTTTTTTTCAATTGTAAAATTAGATGGTTGGATTTGACGGCCTTTGAGCTTCTTACCAGTGCTAGATCTGTCAGTCTATAAAATCACAACCTCTCCGAGCCAGTTTCCTCATTTATAAAATGACTAGCTGACATCTGATCTCCTCTCCAGTTCCAGATTTATGATCTCAGGAAAGAAAATAACATTTTCCTCACAAGTTTGACAAACTATAAAATGGAGATAGCAATAGGTACCATTTTCCTATCTTAAAGGGTTATTTGGAGTGTTAGTGAGAATATTAACTTCAGTAGTCTTTTCACACATGCAAATTGCAATCCCTCTACAATTTAGGGGCTTCATAGAATGTCTGGATGATTCTTTCTGAATTTAGTTAGACTGGTCCTTGGTCAGAAGACATGGTACTTCTTTGGGCACTTATTCACAATTTGGTAGGAGCTTGCTAGAAATTAATTTCTGTTGGCATATTCATCAAAATGAACTAGATTCATTTCCATGCCACAGTGAGGGATTGGAGTAATTTCTTTAGTAGAGGAAACTTTTTCTTAAAAAAATATTTATCATCTAAATATGAAATAGTTTTAGATCACAGAGTTCTTGCCTATTCTTACTGAAGTTTTAGCCATTCATTTTTTGCATACATATATATGCAATAAGGTTCTCCTTAGACAAATCTTTTAAAACTTGTTTTTATAATTAACAGTAAATAGTCTCTCCTTCATTCCTCCATTCACTGGTATAGTCAGCTAGGTAGCACAATGGATAAAACCCTAGACTTGGAGGCATAAAGATCTGGGTTCAAGTAGTGCCTTAGTAAGTAATTTGTGTTTGATTGTCACTCAGTCCCTTAACCTCTAGCCTCAGTTCCTTCATCTCTAAAATAGGGATTGTAATAGTGCCTACATGCCCGGGTTGTTGTGAGGCTCAAATGGGACAGCATATGTAAAGCATTATGCAAATATTACTGGTTTTTATATTATAAATCAAAAGAACTTAGTAATGCTTTACACTTCACTGCAGGTAAATTTCCATCCTCAAGAGAAATCTTTTTTTCTTTTTTTTGCTGTAAGAATTAAAATACACTTGAAGGATGCAGAGGCTACAATAAGCATCCAATTCTAGTCAACATACATTTAATTTATGTCTACTGAGTTCTTTTTTTGGGGGGGGTGAAGATTAATAATAGCAATTTTAATAATAGCAATAATAGCCTTTATATATCACTTTAAACTTTGCAAACTGCTTTAACTGTTACTACATTTTTATCTCACAACAACCTCATTATTTTTAAGTGTTATTATTGTTAATATCTGCATTTTGCAGATGAGGAAACTGAGATTAAGTGACTTGCCAAAGGTCACTCACGTAAGTAGTAAATTTCTGAAGCTGGATCTGAATTCAGGATTTCCTGATTGTAAGCACTGTGTCATTCCTCTCAAATTATAACAACTGATATTTACATAACCCTTTAAGTTATACAGAGTGCCTTACATATATTTCCTCATTTGATAGATTGGTAGCTGGTGGGGGAGGTAGGGAAACCGAAGTTTCTTTCAGCCAAAAAATTGTCAATAGACAATTTTCTGTTGTTTTCTTATGGCTCAATATTGCTGTCCGCAACTATGCCTTCTTTGTCTCTCTTTTTTTTTTTCTGGATAAAAGGAGATAGAAAGTTTCTAATATTGAATCAGGTATTTTACTATCATGAAATGTTACATTATAATTTCCTTGTAAAAGAAGCCCCCAAAGTGAACGTTTGGAGCTGACTCCATCACCCTTTATAACACAGCCAAGATTTCATCTGTTGTTAAAGGAGGCATGTAATACTTTTTTCATTTTGTTCAGCTCCCCAAATTTGTCTCAGATTATGCCTGAATGAAAATTCTTGTGGCCCAACAATGGCTAAGCAGCCCTGTTGCTTCATTAAGGATTTAAAATAGTAGATCAAAAGTTAGTTTCATACCTTCCAGAAATAATACACTTGCCTCACTTTTTAATGTCCCTTCTTTCAGTGTAGGACTGTAGGCAACCCCAGGGATTTGTGATTTGGTTTGATGAGACTTCATTACTAAACCGCTCATGATCTCCTCGGGTTCATTCAGTACAACACCCAAGTCTGCGTTGTTATACTGTTATACAGTACACTGTTGTATACTGATGGAATATATTTACAGTTTTCCTCTTACTACACTAGTGTGTTTCCTGTAGTGCTCCTGTAACTCCTAGGTGCTAAACTTTCTGCAGGTGACCTTTATGGTCTTCTTTGTAGCCTAAGGAGCCCCATTATTAACTTCTTGGGAGCCGTTCATATTCTTCTCTTTTCTTCCTAAAACAGCCCAGTTTGTGCTGACTAGCTCTTTTCACTTTGGCCAAGTTGCACTAAATCCCTGGGAGAAAGCAGAAAGAACCATTGTGCATTCTGATGACAGCATAATGCATACTTTTGCTACCACAGCAATCACTGCTGGCTGCTTTGTCACGGACTTCTGAAACTCCTCAAAAGTGTGAAAGTTATTTTGCATAAAGTACCTACTTTTAAGGCCAAAGCTTTTCAGTTTCCTTCAATTGTGTTCTTACCTTTTTTTTTTCCCTTTTGGCATTTTAGAAATCTTCATTTACCTTCTACTGCAATCAGATAACCAGATGATACAATCAGAGCCATCTTGACTATCACAGGAATTAGCCCCTAGGGGCTCATACTTTGGTAGACATCAAAATGTTGTGATGCAGGGAGTCAGAAAGAGGGAAAGAAAGGGAGGTGGCTATGTCTACATAGCAGGTATTGAACAACAGACTAGAAATTCCTAGGCTTCTAATTATCCCATAAATACTCCAAGATTTCAAAGACAAAAAAGAGACAATTGACGGTTTTTGAAATGTGATGGGCTTTTCAAAAATAACTTATATTTAGGAAGTTAGAAATGCTTCTGAGTCAGTCTACAGGCATTTATTAATTGTACTATTTTTTGAGGGAGGCATTGTGCTAAGTGTTGGGGATATTAAGAACAGCAAAAACATGGTGTGCCTTCAAGGAGCTTACATTCTAATTGGGGAAACAACATACATATATACATATATACACAGATATACATACATATACATGCACAGGTATATAATACACACATACATATATACATACACTTATCTGTGTTTGTATATACATACACACACACACACACATATATCTATCTATCTATCTATCTATCTATCTATCTATCTATCTATCTATCTATACACAGGGTAAAATGGGTGGGGTGGGAAATGCCTTTTGCAAAAGATAGGAGTTGATTAGAGCCTCAAAGGTAATCAGGGAAGCCGGGAGGTGGAGGTGAGGAGGGAAAGCATTCCAGACCTGGGGGAAGCCAGTGAAAGTTCAAAGAATGAAGATGGAGTGGCTGGTGTGAGGAGCAGCAAGAAAGTTAGTGTTGCAGCATTGCAGAGTAAAGTAGAGGGGAGTAAAGTGGCAGTACATCAGAAAGGCAGGAAGGGGCCAGGTTGTTAAGGACTTTAAAAACCAAGTTGAAGTTCTAAAATTTAATAGGAAGTCACTGGTGTGAATAGGGAGGTGACATATACTATTTAGAAGGTCAGTTTTGTAACTGAGTAGAGGATATACTGGATTGAGAAGAAATTTAGGGCAAGGAGATCAACTAAAAGGCTGTTGCAATAGTCCAAATATGAAGTTATGAGGACCTGTACAAGGGTGATAGAAACGTCATAGGGGAGAAGAGGTTCTATCACAAGAGATGTTGTGAAGGTAGAAATTATAGGACTTGGCAACAGATTGAATATGAATGGAGAGTGCAAGTTAGGAGTGGAGGATGACACCTCAGCTGTGAGCCTTGAGTGACTGGGAAAAGAGTACTTGAGTCCTCAACAGTAAAAGGGAAGTTAGAAAAAGAGGAGGATCTGGAGGGAAAGATATGGAGTTTAGTTTTAGACGTGTTGAACTTAAGATGTCCAGCGGGAATTCAGTTCAACATGTCCAGTAGGCAACAGGTGATATGTCACTGGAAATGAGTAGAAAAAAAGAGGGTAATTGGAAAGTACCTGATAGTAGAGTCCTGGTTTGTTGAGTAATTTCTTGAGAAAGATGTGTTTTGTTTTGTTTTTGTGGATTGGAAGCTTAATAGGAATCAACAAAATGGAATGGCAGCCTAAAAAGCCAAGTATAATTTCTGGTTGGATTAAGAGAATGATGATGTCTAGGAAACCTGGAATGTTTGTGTTTATTTCTGTGTGCCATATTTAATGAATGGCATAGTAAACTGAAATGTGCTCAGATTATTTTTTTTTAGGATTCCTTTTGCAAAAAATGGAAAGATATGAGTTAGATGCTAATAAAATTGGGTGGATTAGGAATTGATGGTACTCAAATGTTTCATTGAGGTTTCAGCGCTACCCTGGAAGGAAGTTTTCAGTGGAGGGTGTGTGTGACCTTGTGCTATTTATCATTTTTATTAATTACTTGGATAAAAGTCATAAATGCCATGCTTATTGAAATTGTAGATAGTCTAAAACTTAAGAGTGATAGTGGACACATTGGATGGCAGGATCTAAAAATAGCTTGACTGGCTAAAGCATTGGTCCAAAATTCATAAGGTGACTTTTAATAGGGATAAATATAAGGTGTTACACTTGGGTTCAAGAAATCAACTTAAGTACAAAATTAAGGGAGGCATAGGCAGACAGCAATCTATCTGAAAATGATCTAGGGCTTTAATGGACTTCTAGAAAATTGTGAGTCAATGGTATTTATGGTAGCTCTTCTCCTCTTCCTCCCACCCCCCCCCCCCCCAAAAAAAAGATCTTGGGCTACTTTAAGAGAACTAGAGTTCTCATGAATGAGGATGATAGTCATACTATATACACTGTTCAGGTCAGATCATGTCTGAAGTATTTTATTCAACTCTAGGTATCACATTTTAGAAAGTTCATTTTAAAGCTAGAAAATCATAGAAGAATCTATAGAACAACCAGGATAGCAGTTTATTTGTTTATGTTTTTTTGAGAGCGAGAGAGAGACTAGATCTTCCTCTCTCACTCTGGTTGGAAATGCAAAAGCCATAGGCTTGATCACAATACTGATTGATAGTAGTAGGAGTTTTTTCTGCTCCATTTTTAAATGGGGTTGGCTTATCCCTCCTTAGGCAGCCTGGTGGCTTCATACTCCTATAGGCCCACATTACTGTTGCCAGATTTAATATAGTCCCCCAAGATGTTCTAACCCACTGCTATAGCTCAGAACTCCTGAGTTCAAGAGATCTACCAGCCTTGGCCTTTACCCCCTTTTTTTTACCTTACTTCTCCTCCTCCCTCAATAGAGACAGACTAGTGCAATACCCCTTCAGGTCCAGTAAAGTGTCTTCATTCCACGCAATTTGAGGGTCAGATGAAGGAGCTGAAAAAGTCTAGGATGAAGGGGAGAAGATTCAGGGGGCACATATTAGCAGTCTCCAATACTGAAAGGCTGTCATTTCAAGAAGGGATAGACTTATTCTTTTTGCCTCCAAAGGGAATTATGGGTGGAAATAAAAGCAAAAGTCTTGGCTTAATATGTTTAAAAAAAACTTCTTTAGGACTGGAGCTATACAAATGTGTAATGAGCTGTCTTGGGAAGTAGTGGATCCTCTTCCCCCCACATGCCCACCCCCCATTTATTGAATGAACATTTAAATCATTACTGCATAGTACTGAGTTTTCTTTTTTTAAGTATAACATGGACGAAATAGTTGCTGAGGTCACTTTTGACTCTAAATTTCATGATTCTAGTATCACATTATTGAATATAGCTCTTGGTTAACCAAATCATTTTACCTGATTAGCCTGCTACTTCTTCCAATTAGTCTGATAAGATTTTATTGTATGTTCATTTCTGTGTAAATATCCATAACCGTTTAAAGCTATAGCTAGGGACATCCATTCTTTACCCCTGAAAATTACAATAATTAGAAGAATACACTTGCATTTATTAATATTTTCATTTTTACAAAATTATCGTCACTTTGAAAACCAGAGAGTCCTCTTATCTTGCATCTCTTTGCCTATTATACTCATAGGATTCACCAACTAAGGAATACTGGGGGCTTTTGAAATTCTGCCAGTTCTAAATTTTCAAACAATAGGGCAAGGACAATTCCTTCTTCATAGATAATGATTAAAAATAGCTAAAATTTTGATACTGCTTCAATTAGTTTTTAATTTCTAGAATCAAATGTCAAATTTGATATCAAATAGATAGAATAAGGCCGGACACTTACCAGCTGTGTGACCGTGGGCAAGTCACTTAACCCAGTTTGCTTCGGTTCAGAGAAGGAGATGGCAAACCATTCCAGTATCTTTGCCAAGAAAACCCCAAATAGGGTCACAGAGAGTTGGACAAGACTGAAATAACAACAAATACAGAATAAAGAAAGTGGAAGAAATTAAGGCACATCACAGCTTACTTTAGAAAGTTTTTGCCTTCCTTTCAGATATATGAGATGCATGCATTTAGGTGATGGAGTTATCTTTGTTTTGAGTTTTTGCCTCTGCCAGCAAGTTCCATGAGATAATCCAAAGAATGGAATTAATCACAGTTCCTAAAGAGATAGCTAGTATATCAGCCACTATAGAGCCAATGCAATTTGATAGAGAAAATCCCTGAAAAACAAAGTAATAGTGAACTTACAGGAAAAAGCAAAAACAAAGTCTACAGAGTAACTCTTTCTTAATTTTCAGTAGATTACAAGAAATTGCACAGGAAAAAAAATGATTAAACTGTACACTTCCTCTTCCCCTGACATCAGATTTCTGTTCTAAACCAGCTTCATTTTTCTACTGTGTTCTCTTCTTAAATGCTCATTTTCTAGGACAGTCTTCAAAAGGAGCATACTATTGAGATCCTTCTGCAGAGATGAAATGTATACAGGGCTTTGTGGGAAAGAAAAGGGAAAGACAAGGTGAGACTCACTGTGCTCTATATGTTGACTTCATTGGATTCAATTCAATTAATTGGTCATATATTAAATGCCTAGTGTGTCTCAGGCATAGTGCTAGGCACTGGAGAGGCAAAGATAAAAATGAAATTGTCCTTGTCCTGAAGCGGTTTATATACTGCTGAGTTGATTCAACACGTACACAAGTAAGTGAATACAAATTATATACGAAGAATTTTTTGCTAATAACTGGGGAGATCAAGAAAGGCCTCATCACTCCAATGAAATTGCTCTCTTCATTTTAATCAATGTGCCTCTCTAGCTCTTGCATCCACCTTCTCTCTACTCACACGGTCACCTCCTGTGTTCACTCTTGTACTAGCCTAGACCATTTCAGTAGCCTCTGAAATTGTTTTTCTGCCTCCAGTCTCTATCTTCTCTGATCTGCTTCCCAAACATTTGCTAGAGAAACATTCATAAAACACAGGTCTTATCATGTCACTCCCCAGCTCGGTAAACTGCACTGGCTTTCTGTTACCTAGAAAGTGAAATACAATCTCCTTTCCTTTTTGGCATTTAAATCTCTTTGTGACCTGGCTGCAACTTACCTTTTCAGGTTTCTCATACATTACTTCATGCACTCTTCAGTGCAGTCAAATTGGACTTTATGATGTGCCTCACTTAGGATATTCCATTTATCCTCTCTATATCTTTGCTGAGGCTGTTTCCCCATCCCTGGAACGTGTTCCCTCCTCATTGCCCCATCCTTGAAATTCTAGTTACTTTCAAAGCTCATCTCAGTAGTCACCTTCTGCATAAAGTCTTTTCTGATACCCCAAAATCACAGTCCTTCCCCCAACATACCTTGTATGATATGTCTTGTGTATTCTTATGTGTGTAGTGTCTGCGTTTGCAGTGTCCTCCAATAGAATGTATGCTCCTTGATGGCAAACAAATCTTTGTTGATTTCGTTGCTTTGTTCCTAAGTTGTATCATATCTACTAGATGAAAAACCCAAGGGCCTAAAAGTTTCACTTATTTGTTTCTTTTCCTTTCTTCACTTAATATTGATCTTTGGCTTCTCAGGACATATATAGAAGAAAGCTTATTTGTGTTTATACAATCAAAATATTTCTGGACTTTGATAACTCAGGTTCATTATAGAAGCCACGTTATCAACCATGAGTTGCACCTGAAGTCGTAGGAATTTAAATGATTACTTCTTGGGAGGTGTTCATCTGAGTGCAAGTGACTCTGGCTCAGAACATTTCTTAGTTGGTATCTGACAGCTTGGATGATTTGGCACACTGTCATTTCCACAACACACCTAAAGAGTAAAGTGCTAAAAAATCAGGAGCTGGTTGGGTATAATTAGAGATTTTAGACTTTGTCCTATTAAGCTCATCCTTTAAGAAACAGCAGTAGCAATATGCCAGCTTTAGCTCAACTTTATAGCATGTGATGCAAAGCATCCTTTTTTTTTTTTTTTACTAGCAAACACCTCTTTAATATTCCCCATTTATGTTAGTGTCTTTGAAAACCGCTAGTAGAAGTCAATGACAGCTGATGGAACTGCCAACCCAACTTTGAGTAAGATGGTCAATGACATATAATTAACATACAACTTTGAAAATTCCTAGGCCATTTTGATTTCTTGTTCCCAGGCTAAAAAATGTGGTAAGTTTTTGTTGATGATGAACATTCATTTCCATTATGTTATGTGATATTGATAACTAACAATTATATAGTGCTAACTCTGTGCGAGGGCTGTATGGGATGTTCCAGGAGGACTAAGACCTCTTGTGAGGGCTCATTGAGCCCTTTTCAGGGCTGTTTATCCACCTTTGTTGTATACCTTTCACTCAGCTCTCACCTGTGGCTCTAAGAAACTTTAGCATGTTCAATGGCCATAAACACTCTCAGCAGATGGGTTAAACCATGTTGAGGATAACTGACAAGCCTCAAACCTGTAAATAAATTAGGGTGATACCTACCCCAAGCATGTGAAGATTTGGAGGAATGGGAAGATGAGAAAAATTTGTTCCAATATCCATGAAGGCAGCTGAAGCAAGTCCTGTAGAGTACTTTGAGCTTGGTCAGACATGGAAAATGCCAAGGTTATCCACCGCATCCTAGGCCATCACTAGTCTTCTTTACTTTTGTGTTGCTGCTGAACTTCAGTGACTCTGGAAGAGAGTGAGGCTGCTGACTTTGTGCAACTCTGCCTTATTTAAATTCAATTCACAGTTGAGTCAAGATATCACTCCTGATATCACTGGTCCTCTTTGGAAAAGAAAGACAAACAGCAACTCTGTGCCAGGCACTGTATTAAGTGCATTACAATTATTACCTCATTTGATCCTCATTAAAACTCTGGTAGGTAGGTGCTATTATCACCCTCATTTTTACAGATGAAGAAACTGAGACAGACAGTGGTTAAGTGACTTGCCCAGGGTTACATAGCTAGTAAATATTTGAGGCTAGATTTGAATTCAGTTCTTTCTGACTGTAGGCCCAGCACCGTATCCACTATACCATTTAACTGTCTAACAAAAAAAAAGAATATTAAAGAAGAATAAAGAAGGAATACCAGGAAAGTCAAGAGCTGCAGAATTACATGGATTCATTCATCTCTGGCATTTCTATTGTTTAAGAAAAGAGTTCTTGGATTACAGTAGGATATACTTTTTCTTTTCAGAGCATCCATAGAGATTCAACTAGTAAAATCTCAGAGGGGAAAAGAAGGGCAAGAAATAAAGATGGTTCAAAAAGAAAAATAATCTCCTGAACTGTATAATTTTTTTGAAAGAGACTAAAAAAATTTTACTTTCAAATCATTTGGTTATTAAATTAGTCCACAGCATTTACCAATTGCTTTTTATTTTTTTCTCTTAGGGCATTGCCTTTAAATTTGCAGGGAATGGGTAAAAGAGTGATGGGGAAGAGGAAGGTGTTTCAGGAATGGAAAAAAAGAAGATTATATAAGAGGCAAGAGGGGAACCAGGAAATTAGAGCAATGGAATATTAGGCTGTGTGGTTGTGGTTTGTCCTTTGTTCTCCAAGAGGACCGTGACATCAGGGAGATGATGACATGACTTGCAACTGAATTTGATTTGAGTGAGGGAGGCTGTGCAAGGTCACCAGCCTCACTCTGCTCCAGACCCATCTGGATCCAGTGGCCAGATATTGATCAGGATGACTAGAGATCCCCCTGGTGAATATTAGGAATGATCCAGTGATTAATAGTCTCAAGATCAATTGAAGAAAAGTTGAAAGGAAGGGATCTGAGAAGAGGCTTGTGCTTGAAGAGTCATGACAAAGAAAATAGCGTGGTCATAGTTGTGATACTTAATACTTTCAATTTGGGATAAATGCTTACTTGCTTAGTGTCCTAGGATGGTAGCTTATTTGGTATTTAATGGTATTTATTCAACTACTATGTGCTAATACTAGGCATACAACAGTAATGTAAAAATTGTCCTTGTCCCAAGGAGCTTATAGTAGTAGTAAAAGCCTCAACATGTAGTAATTTAAACATTTGTAGGAGAGATTTAATTACCTTTCAGGAGCTATCCTAGGGTCCCTGAATTTAGTGCTTCCTTGGAAAATTCTGAGAATTCTAGGCATGTGGTGATTCAGAATTTGCGTGTGTGATATATCGAAATCTCTGGCTGCTTCTGACCATGTGGTGACCCAGTTCCACACAACAGCTTGTAGCTTGATGGCAATCACTGGACCAACAGGCGACATTAGTGGCTCCATAGAGAGAGTAGGAAATAGCAGTTGTAAAGGCAGAGAAGGGCTCTACTGGGTTTGATTGCCTAAGAATGTAAATTATACTGAGTACATGCATTCTCACTTGTGCCTCTACCACTCATGTGACCTCTCCCACTTGTATTTTCTATGTTTCCTCTCTCATCATGGTGTAATGACATGTGCAGTATTTTCTTGTGTTTATAGTGGGGGTGATTTTCCTTATTTATTTTGCTGTACTGTTTAATTGTCATCGCTTTGAAATAATTTGTACTCTGGATGGTTTTGTAAAAAAGGATTACCAACTCAGTGTTAGATAAACTCAGGGCCAGACATTATTTGAGAAATTACCTCTCTCCTCACTTTTTTTTTTATAAGAGCTGCTAGGAAAACTGGAAAGCAGTGTGGGAGAAGATAAACTCAAACTAGAATCTTAAACCATAGGCCACAATAAACTCAAAATGAATGCATGTGCTGAAGATTAAAGCTTATACTATTATAAAACTTAGAAAAGAGCTAAATGACATTACCTTTCACAGCTTTGACTTGGCAGAGAGTTCTTAACCAAATGAGAAATAGAGGCAATCACAAATGATAAAATAGATCATTTTAATTCTGTTTAACTTAATCAACAAGTCAATCATTCAACAAGTATTTATTTAGCTTCTGCTATATGCCAAGCACTTTGCTAGTGTGTGGGTGTATTCAAAAGCTTTTGCACTAATAAAAGCAATACAACTTAAAAAGAGAAGATTTAAAATGGGTAAAAATTTGCATGCAATATCTTTGATAAGAAAGAGCCTGCTATTCAAGTTATAGAGGGAAATAATATAAAAATATACAAGGTCAATGGTCATTTCTCAGTGTAAAATAGTCATTGTTTATGAACAAATAGTTTTCCAATAGGAATTGCAAACTCTTGTCAATCAAAAGAGTTGCTCCATATCTCTAATAACATAAGAATATAAATCAAAATAACTTTGAGGTTTCACCTCATACCTAGAAAATTGGCAGTGGTGCAAAAGATAGGAAAAGCCAAAGATGGGTCTCTGGAACAGCATTGAAAATAATACTCTGTTGGTAGATCTGTGAAATTGGTCCAAATGTTCTAGAAAGCAATTTAGAATTATGGTATGTTCATAAAATCTATATAATGTATAAAATGATATAAGATATTAAATGTTTACATACTTTGTCCCAGAGACACCACCTCCAGGTATATATCCAAAGGAGGTAAAAGGCAGAAACATTCCATATGTACAAAATATATTTATAGCGGTGCTCTTATGGCCACAAAGAACAGGAAGCAAAGTAGCTCCAATCAGTTGGCCAATAGATAAACAAATTATGCTCTAAATCACTCTTGATTTAAGACATGCAAATCAAAACAACTTCGAGGTACCACATCTCACCAGCCAGACTGGCTAAGATGACAAAACAGGAAAATGACAAATGCTGGAGAGGATGTGGAAAAATTGGAACACTAATGCATTGTTGGTGGAGCTGTGAACTGATAGAACCATTCTGGAGAGCAATCTGG
>CM053581.1:97045971-97106154 GCA_028627135.1 Pseudochirops cupreus | reverse complement strand
GATACCTACATTCAGAGAAAGATCTAGAAAGAACAGAGTTTAAGTGGAGACTGAAGCAACCTACATGCTATCACTCTTTTCCATGTTTGGTTTTGTTTCCTTTTTCCCATTGTTCACTCCATTGGTTACAACCCTTCCATACAACCAGACTAATGTCCATCGTGAAAGTATTTGCAGATTCTATACTTGACTGCATGCTGCTATGGGTTGCAGGAGGAGAGGAGAGGGAGGGGAGAAAGTTTGAAACTCAAGGGACTCTGGAACCGAATCTTGTAAACTAAAAGAAAATAAACAAATCAATTTAAAAAGAACAACAAATTATAGTGCATGAATGTAATGAAATGCCATTGTGTAAGTAATAATGAAGATGAAGAATTCAAAGAAGGGTGAGAAGACTTATCTGTGAGCAAATGCAGAGTAATCAGAACCTGCAAAACAGTGTCTATAATGATTACAGAAATGTAAGTAGAAAGAACAACAAAAACAATGCAAATAGAATATTGTGTGATTTTAATGATCCAAGTTTTTCTTCAGAGAAGAGACTTTCTTTTCCTTCCCTTTCTCAATGCTCTTCTTTTTTTTGCTGAAGTGAGCAGTTATTGGTTTGGAATATTGCATATACCATTAGATTCTGTTGATGCATTGGTTAACATTGCTGAAGTAAGTACTTCCTTTTTCTTTTTCTTTCTTTTTTGCTACATGTGGTGGCTCTCTGGGTAGCAGAAGTAAAGAGATATAGTCAGAATTAAAGGTGAAGTAAAACAAAAGATTTCAATAACATCTAAAAGTTTTAAACATTGAGTACTTATTTTTGTTTTCTTCAGAGAGGAAAGACTATATATATATATATATATATATATATATACACATGCACACACATATATATATATACACATATATATACATATATATATATGTATACATACATACATATGTACATATGTAGGGACTTGTTATTTTGAATAAATGTTAACCCCAAACCATGGTGATCCTGGGTTAGTTTTCAAGGAGTCTGCAATTTGGGGCAGAGTGGGAATGTGGAGTTAAGCTCTGGCTTCATATGGATATATATACATATATACATATATATATATATGTATATATATATACACACTTTTTTTTAGAGAATGTAGATTTTATTTTTTATATTTTAATTCTAGTGAAACTATCTAGATGATGATATGATTAAAATTTGTATTTTGCTTCTGTTTTGAGTGATTTTTTTTTCAATACTTCACAAGACAGGTTTCCTGACTGGTTATAAATTGGAAGAAATGTAGTATAAATGACAAGGGTGTCTCAGTGGGCAGCACCAATGAATTCATTAATTTGGGTATCGTTGATTGTGCGCTGTGAAGTTAATCTTGAGATGTGGGATAGCTCAGAGCGTACATTAATAAGTGCATTTATGCTTGACCTATAAAATGAGTGATCAACATGTCCCAAAGGGCCACGAAATTGTCGAGTTCACAGCAGTACCATCACCATCACAAGGCAATTTTAAATGACTAGTTTTACATTTTCATTGTAAGAAAATTTTGTGAATACCTTTTCTAATGGAAGACAAGTGCTCTGAGTCTGTTAAAACAGACTTGTGGCAGTTACTAAAGTTTTATTCTTAAATTCCATTTGCCTCTTTTAATCCTCTCTCCTTTTTCTGGAGGAAGTAGCTGCAGTTACTTCTTTGGAGCCTTCTAGCTTATCAAAATAACAACAACAACAACAACAACACAATAATGATAATACCTCAAATTTATTTTGAGTTTTATAGTTATAAAGAACATTATACCTATTGTCTCATTTGATTCTCACAAGACTTCTGTAAAGTAGCTATCATAAGCTCCAGTTGCCTCACTCTACTTATGACCATGGATTTTACTCCAAGATGAACATCATTTTCACTGCAGTAAACAGTCTTCTGTTGGTGAGAATCAGATTCTCAATAGATGCCGCTTCCTTAATTTCTGTACAGAAGGTTGAAACTATCATTATTGTGTCGGAAAGAAGCTCTCCATCAGATATCTAGCTAATTAAAGTTCCCCATGACTATGATGCTGTACCATGCTTCAGGCTTGTGAGGTACTTCCAAAACCTTTGACTTGTTCTTTTTGTTCACATGGTACAACTGTTTCTGCATGTCTGTTTCTTACTCTGTGTCTCTGTCTCTTTCCTTCTCCTGTTTCTCTCCACTTCGCTCCCTTCCACCCATCTTCATCTTCACCCAGACATTCATGTTAGTTTGTATTGCCTGTGCTTCTCAGAGGCAAATGGGACATTTGTGCTTTAATCAGAGCCATGTTTTAGGAATATCAATTTGGAAACTATGGAGGATAGATTAGAGAGGGGAGAGATTGCCTATAAAAAGACCAAGAAAGAAACTATTGCAAAAGTTCAGACAAGAGATGATGGTCCATCGCAGATGCTGTGTCAATGGTAGGAAAGGCCATTTGAGACAGATGTTTTGGGGATAGAATTGGCAAGGTGTGACAACAGGTAGGGGATGGAGAATCAGGGAGAAGGAAGAATCAGGAATGATTGCAAGCTGTGTCTGGATGGTTAAAAGGGTGGTGGTGTTCTTAACAGAAATAGGGAAATATGGAGGAGGGACAGTTTTTGGAAGCAAATACAATGAATGCCATCTTGAATAAATTAATTTTGAGATATTTAAAGGAAATTACTGTCAGCAGACAGTTGGTGATACAGAACTGAAGCTCAGGAGAGAGAATAGGATAGGATGTATAGATTTGGGAGTCATCTATGTTAAGAGAATAATTGAGTCATACAGACTAATGAGTTTGCCAAGGGAGAAAATATAAAGAAAGCATAGGAGATATAGAGTACAGAGGCTTGAAGAACACCTTCACTTAGAGGGTGAGATCAGGATTATTTTATAGTAGAATGGAGACCAAGAAGGAATTTTAAACAAGAAGAAGAAGGAGTAAGAGAGAGCAGTGTCACTTAAGAGATTTTTCAGGAGGAAGGCATGGTTCAGTGTTAAAAACTCCAGAGAGGTCAAATGAAATGAGAATTGAAAAAAAAAAGTCATAGAATATAGCAGTTAAGAGATAACTGGTAACCATGAAGAGGGTCATTTTTTTGAGTGGTGGAATCAGAGGCTAGATTTCTAGAAACTGGGATGAGAGTCTTTAGATAGGAAATGAAGGGAATGTATATATTTCCTTTCCACAAGTTTGGCTATGAAAGGGAGAAGAGATATAGGATGGTAGTTTGAGAAAATATCAGAATCAAACTTTCAGACTATCCTTTTCATCTTGCTTTTTCTTATCGATTTCCCCTTTTTGTCATTTTTCTCTTTACCTTCCTTTTCCTTTAGTCTTTCTATTTCTTCTGCAACTTGAATCTTCCTCTGTGGGCTACTTTTCCAATTATTCTCCTTTAGTTTCTTAAATTCTCCCAAATCACTCTTCACCAAATTCAATATTTGGCTTTCTTAATACTTCCCTATTTATTAAAATCTCTGCCACACTGTCTTCTTCTCAAAGTCTGTGACTTTATGAATATTCCCTCCTTCTTTGTAGCATCTGTAAGTGCCACAATTTCTTTACTTTGCTCATAATTATTTTTGTCATAATATTTCAGTGAGCCTAATGATTCCCTAGAAAGAAAGTGACTTCTAATGCTATGGAAGAAATCCTTATAGTTACATTGCTAACTTGATTAGCTATGTATACAGCAGGTGTTAGAAATATAATCATAGAGGATTGTTTTTTCAACACTAGTACAAGGATGGAATTTCCAAAGGAAATGAGTGGATTTTGTATAGCTGTCTTCTTCATTCAGCTTTATTAAAATTGGAGCCATGGAACAGTACTTTTATTTGTTTCATTCATTTAGCACTAGTGACAAGATGGCCCTGGGACTTGCTGATATGAGTACATTACCCTATTGATTAAATAATGTGATGAAAAGGAAAGGTAATAAAGCATTGAAAAATTATTGCCAGAGACACTTTGCAAACAAAGCTGCTGCAAGGAGAGCAGTTGTGAAGCCTTTGGTGCTAGTGAGTAATTAACAAGTGAGTATGAATTAAAGGATACTGACCAAAACTCAGGAGAGTTGGCATATTTGTTGGAATGAAGAATCACATATTTTTTTCCCCAGTAGAGTTCATTTTTCAGTGTGGAAGTAATAAAAGTAAGCATTTGAAGCCATAGTGATATAAAACAATGTATTTGAAATGGCACAAAAGAAAACTGTCTGATTTTATAGACAAGGGACCTGATTCTAATCTCAGCTATCGTACATAAAACAGTAAACAGCATTATTCCATTATAGATTACAAACAAACAAACAAAAAATCTACAACACCTGGTCAGGAGGGATCCATAGGATGATGCCTGATGGAAATATATGATTCTGGCATTTTTATGGTAGGAAAAATAATCCTATGTCTAGGAGAGGACCAGCCTAGAGCACAATCAGGTATTTACCCAGTAGTCTACAGGATGATCTATTTTGTTGTTGTTGTTTTTTTACACTTTCTCAAGAAGGAACAGGGATAGCAGTGAGCTGCCCCATTTAGAAACTCTACCTAGGTTTTTGTCATGAGAGGAACTATCTACTAAGTTGAAATTGTGTATCCTGTATTTCCTTCCCTTTGGGCATGTTAATTCTATCAGTTTTTGGAACTCTCCAGGGTACTACTATCAACTGACTTTCCTATTCTTCCCATTCTCTCCCTCTTCAATTTCTTCTCTTCCTTTTTTCTTCTCTTATCCTCCCTACCAAATGATTAGTTGAGAACATTTGAGTATATGCATGCAAGTCCATTTTCACACTCTGCATATTATAATATTAGGGTGAGTTACTTTTCCTTCTTTAATTAAAAAAAATTCAGGGTTTTTAAAACCTTAATTTATGCAAAATTAATGGAGATCTTATGCTCTTTAACAATTTGTCAATATGTGGAGGGAATTGAATGTTTTTCCTGGAGTTCTTAGAGTTATATCTATATAATGCAAAGCTAGTAGTTATTTCCATCCAAACAGTGAATTCAATGAAAAAAAATTCTTCTCAAGCACTGAATTTCATTTTTTCTTTTAAACTTATATATACATATGTATATATAGCTTATATATAAACTACTTGATGGCAAAAGAGCATTTATCATATTGTTTTATGTCTCTCACATGTTCTGCCATAGATCTGACCCCATAGTGATGGCCTCAGTAAACAGTTGTGGAATTTAATTTAATTTTTAATTGTTTTTACATGGATATCAAGTCTAAAGAGTTTCATGTCCACAACAGTGGAGTCATGATCAAGTTCATATTTTATGGTCTGTTCACACTTTAAATCCAAAATCTATTTATTCACTCAACAAATTTTACATTGAGTACATACTATTCATTATTTCACTTCATCTTTAAATATCTCTAAGTACTCACAATGTGGAAGGCACTTTGTGGGGCATGCAAAATGAATGAGACATAGCTGCTGTTCTCAAAGGGTTTGTAGTATAATAATAAGTGCTATTGGGATGTACAAACAGAATGCAAAGGAATTTAGGGAGTAAGTCATCATTTGTGGATGTGTTCATCAGAAAGATTTCATGGAGGAGGTGGCATTTAGGTGATCAACTCATTCAACAGTGTATATTAAACACCATAGTGCAAAGCACTGTGGGATAGTGGAGAGCAGTGGATTTGGAGTCAGACATCCTATGCCTAAATCCTAGCTCTGCCATTTATAACCCCTGTAATCTGGGGCAAATTATTTAACCTTTTGGGGCTTCAATTTCCTTATTTGTAAAATGATACAGGTAGACTAGGTAGTATCTAAAGTTATTTTTATTCTAAATCTATGATACTATGAATAATATGTATTCCTTTGACCTGAAGTGCTTTATGATTTTATTGGGTAGGTAAAATGAGTAAACAAATAATGTTAACTCAGGGCAGAATGTTACAAGTATCTTAAGATAGGTATGGTATTTCATGTGGGTTCAGAGGAAGGAGAGGTAGCATCTTATTAGGGGAAATGGAGAATCATGAGAAAAAGTGGCATTTGCACCAGATCTTGAAGGATGGTTAGGATTTTGAAAATTAGAGATGAAGTCTCCTTCCAGGCAAGGTAGCTTTCCAGGCAGATTAAATATGCACATATACACACACTTATAGACGTGTGCATATACACATAGTGGCATTGAGGAAGCAGCATGATGCAGTGGAAAGAGCACTGGTTTTTGACTCCAAGGACCTCGGTTTAATTCCTACCTCCAGTATTTTCTACCAGTGTGACCTTGGGCAATCCACTTACTTCTTTTATCTGTTAAATGAAGGAATTAGATGAAAAAAGCTTCTGAACACTCTTCCAGTTCTAGATTTATAATCCCAGAGGAAAAATCCACACCATGTTTGTGGAACAGCAAATAGTCCAACTACAGCAGAGAATATGTACACGGTAGAACATTAGCCTAGAAATATAGATTGGGGGAGGGAAGGTAGAAGCTTCAATATAGAGAGTCTTGAATGTCATGTTAAGAGATTTAGAAGTAATTCAAAAGATAAAGGGTGACGATGAGCATTTATGAGTAGAAAGTGATGAGAACTATACTTCAGTGAGCACTGATAGGCAAAGGCAATGTGGTGTACTAGAGAGATTGTTAGATTTTGGGATTAAGAATTCATGGCTCCAAATTCTACCTCATATACTTCCTAGCTCTGTGATATTGGACAAATCACTTAATACCTCTGTGCTTCAGTCTCCTTATATGAAAAATGAAAGGGGTAGGACTTGAAGGTATCTTAGGTCTCTTCTAACTCCAGAATCATAATCCAATAAATTGGCATTTGAATTTCATATGTACTCTGAATTTTCCAGGACATTTTATGAGGATCTTAAAAGAGAGCCTAGGAAGGCTGCAGGTCAGAGTATCTGTCACATGTTAGATGTTCCCATCAATCTGCATTTCTGTTTAAAATCTGATATGAACCATCATTGGCATGTTGGTTTTCTTCTGATGGTATTGGTGATTCTGTCATCATTTTGACCCACTCTATTTTTTTTGCTTGAAATATTACATTCATATCTACCTCTGAGGATACTTTTATTCTTAAGCAGCAAGCATTTTCTTGGAATCGACCTAGTTTTTCAAGAACTCCCATTCCATTTCCCAATACTTTCTCAACAATTCTGTTTTCTAATTTTAGCAAATGACCATCCCTATAAAAGGCTCCAAATCACTCCTCATTTTCCAGAAAACCCTTCTCTAGATTTTCAATCTTTAAAAAAAACAAAACATTAAGTTCTTGACATTTTACCCTAAGAATTGCTAGTCAATTTCTGTTTGTTCCTCAAAAAAAAAAATCAAGCTTTTTGTTATTAGAATTGAAAGATATCTTAGGGTGATGTCATTGTACAAAGGTTCCCTTTCTTCTTGGAATCATAGATCATAGATCCTGTGGAAAGGCCTTCAAAAAGCTATCTAGTCTAACCTGTGTATGTTAAAGGTGACAAACCAAGCAAGACTTGCTGATGGTTACATAGACAGTAAGTTTCAGAGGTGGGATTGGAATGCAGGCCCTCTAATTCTGAAAGACAATGCTCTTTCCAGGCTTTCACTTTATCTTCTCATTTCTAACTATGCTATTCCTAGCAAGGTAGGGAGTCAGGGTGATTGTATTATCTTTTCATCATTTAGACCCAACCTAACAGATTTCTTCTTCTTTTTCTATTTTGTTTTTAAGATTCATTGCATTTTTTTAGGGGTTGTAGAAGAAAATAACTTTTTAAAAAATTCATTTATTTATTTACTTTTAGTTTACAAGATTCAGTTCCACAGTCCCTTGAGTTTCAAATTTTCTCCCCTCCCTCTCCACCCCCCACCCCATGGCAGCATACAATCAAGTATAGGATCTGCAAATACTTTCACATTGGACATTAGTCTGGTTGTATAGAAGGGTTGTAACCAATGGAGTGAACAATGGGAAAGAGGAAACAAAACCAAACATGGAAAAGAATGAGAGCATGTAGATTGCTTCGGTCTCCATTTAAACTCTGTTCTTTCTAGATCTTTCTCTGACTGTAGATATCTCCTTCCATCTTGAGACTTGTAGAGTTGTAGAAGAAAATAACTTTTTAAAAGTGGTCTGAGGGCAGGATGAAGCCAAGATGATGGAGAGAAGCCAAGAAGTTGCCTTAGTTCTCCAGTTTCCCTTGGAATCAACATTAAATCAAGCCTCTAAATGGATTCTAAATAGAGTGACAGAACCCACAAAAAGACAGAGTGAAACAATTTTTCAACTTAGAAGGACTTCAACAAAGGTCTGTCTCACTTGGGTAAAAGGGGAGCACAGCCCAGTATAGATAGTGTCTGGGCAAGCCAGCAGGAGACTCTTAGCCACCGCACTGATCAGCAATTGAGGCCACTTGGTCCTGGTTCAGCCGGCTAATTACACAGCAGACCAGTTATGAAGTCTCCAGCCCCAGCAAAGAAGGCAAATTGCCAGTCCTGGAACCCTGGTACAACAGGCATGACTAGGCTGGGCCACCCTAGTGCAGTGGATAAACAGCAAGCACCTGAGGCCCTGCTACAGAAAGCCAGTGATGACCAGGATCCTTGCCTCCAGCACAAGAAGCTTGGGATAATGCCCCCTTTGCCCCAGGAGCAGAGTTCAACTTTAAAAAATGAGCAAAAAATCAAAACGAACTCTGACCATAGAAAGCAACTATGGTGACAGGGAAGATCAAAACACAAACTCAGAAGAGGCCAACAATGTCAAAATGCCCAAATGTGAAGTCTCAACGGGGAATATAAATTGATCTCAAACCCATAAAATCCTCTTGGAAGACCTCAAAAAGGATTTAAAAAATTAAACAGGAGAGTCAGAAGAAAAATTGGGAAAAGAAATGAGAATTATGCAAGAGACTTATGAAAAATGAGTCAACAGCTTGAAAAAGGAAGCACAAAACTTAACTGAAGAAAACAACTCCTTAAAAAATAGAATTGATCAAATGGGAGGAAAAATCCACTGAAGAAAATAACCCCTTTAAAAGTAGAATTGACCAAATGAAAAATGGTGTATAAAAGGTAACTGAAGAAAATAATTTCTTAAAAATTAGAATTGAGCAAGTGGAAGCTAATGACTCTATGATACACCAAGCATCAGTCAAACAAAATCAAAAGAATTTTAAAAAAGAATGAAAATGTAAAATGCCTCATTGAAAAAACAATTGACCTGGAAAATAGATCCAGGAGAGATCATTTAAGAATTATTGGACTACGTGAAAGCCATGATAAAAAAATAAAAGATCCTGGACAGCATCTTTCAAGAAATTATAAAGGAAAATTGCTCTGATATCCCAGAACCAGAAGGTAAAATAGTCATAGAAAAGATCCACCAATCACCTCCTTGAAAGAGATCGCCAAATGAAAACTCTGAGGAATATTATAGTTAAATTCCAGAATTATCAGGTCAAGGAGAAAATACTGCAGACATCCATAAAGAAACAATTCAAACCTTGTGGGGTCATAGGATTACACAGAATTTGGCAGCTTCTATATTAAAAGGGTTGAAGATTTGGAATATGATATTCTGGAAGGCAAAGGAGCTTGAATTACAACTAAGAATCAACTACTTAGAAAAATTGGGCATAATCTTTCAGGGAAAAAGATGGCTATTCAATGAAACAGAGGATTTTTCCAAACTCTCCTGATGAAAAGACCAGAGCTGAACAGAAAATTCAATATTTAAATACAAGACTAAAGGGAGCATAAAAAGGTAAACACAGAAAAGAAAAAAAAACCATGTTATTCAATAAAAAATCAAACTGTTTACATACCTACAGGGGAAGATGATACTTGTAACTCTTGAGAACTGTATCCCTAGTAGGACAATTAGAAGAAGTATACATAGACAGAGGGTGTGGGTATAAATTGATTTTGATGTGATGAGATAAAAAATATTAAGGGTGATAAAAAGATTGCACTGGGAGAAGAGGAAAGGGGGAGACAGAATAGGGTAGTTATATCACATAAAGAGGCACAAAAGACCTATTACAATAGAAAGAAGCAAGGGGGTGAGCATTGTTTAAACCTTATTCTTGTTGGATTTGACTCAAAGAGGGAATAACATATATACTCAGTTGGGTATAGGAATTTATCTTACCATATAGGGAAGTAAGAGGGGAAAGAGGAAAGAGAAGGAAAGGGGGAATGGGGCTGATAGAAGGGAGGGTAAAAGTAGGAGGGAAAAGGGGAAAGAAAAAGTAGGGGGCAGATAGAAGGTAGGGCAGACTAAAGGAGGTGGTTGTTAGAAGCAAAACAGTGGTGAATAGGGATAGAGTGAAAGGAGAGAGAAAAAATATAAATGAAGGAAAATAGTTTGGAAGGAAATACAAGGTTAGTAATCATAACTATGAATGTGAATGGGAAGAACTCTCCCATAAAATGGAAGCTGGCAACAGAGTAGATTAAAAACCAGAATCTTATAATACATTGCTTACAAGAAACACATTTGAAGCAGAGAGTTACACACAGAGTAAAGGTAAAAGACTGGAGCAGAATATATTATGCTTCAGGTGAAGTAAAAAAGGCAGAGATAGCAATCCTGATCTTAGACAAAGCAAAAGCAAAAAATAGATCTAATTTTAAAAGATAAAGATAAAAGATAAAAAGATGCATCTTGGTAAAGGGTACCATAGACAATGAAGTAGTATCAGTACTAAACATATATGTACCAAGTGGTATAGCATCCACATTTTTAGAGGAGAAGTTGAGTTACAGAAGGAAAAAGACAGCAAAACTATACTAGTGGGATCTTTGGCCTTCCTTTCTCAAAACTAGGTAAATCTAAGCACAAAATAAAAAAGAAAGAAGTTAAGGAGATGATTAGAATTTTAGAAAAGTTAGATGTGATAGACTTCTGAAGAAAATTGAATGGGCATAGAAAGGAACACATATTTTCCTCAGCAGTATCTGGCACCTACACAAAAATTGACAATGTATCATGGTATAAAAACCTCACAATCCAGTGCAGAAAGGCAGAAGTATTAAATGCAACCTTTTCAGATGATGATGCAATAAATATTACATGTAATAAAGGGCTATTGAAAGATAGACTAAAAATTAATTGGAAACTACATAATCTAATCCTAAAGACTAAGTGGGTCAAAGAATAAATCATAGACACAATCAATAACTTCATCCAAGAGAATGACAATAATGAGATAACATAACAAAATTTATGGGATGTAACCAAAGCAATTCTTAGGGGAAATTTTATATTTCTAAATGCCTAGATTAATGAAATAGAGAAAGAGGAGATTAATGAATTGGGCATACAACTAAAAAAGCAGAAAAAGAAAAATTAAAAATCCCCAATTAAATACCAAATCAGATATTCTGAAAATCAAAGGGAGATTAATAAAATTGAAAGGAAAAAAAACTATTGAAATAGTAAATAAAACTAAGAGCTGGTTTTGTGAAAAAGCCAATAAAATAGATAAACCTTTGGTTAATTTGATTTAGAAAAAGAAAGAAGAAAACCAAATTACCCATATCAAAAATAAAAAGGGTAAATTCACAATCAGTGAGGAGGAAATTAAAACAATAATTAGGAATGATGTGGCATAAATGATGTTGCATAATTTTACTCCAATAAATTTGACAATCTAAGTGAAATGGATATTTAAAAATATATATATATATATATATAAATTGACCAGATTAATAGAAAACAAAATAAAATACTTAACCCCATTCTAGAAAAAGAAATTCAACAAGCTATCAATGAACTTCCTAAGAAAAAAAATCTCCAGAGCTAGATGGATTTACAAGTGAATTCTACCAAACATTTAAAAAACAATTAATTACAATACTACATAAACTATTTGGAAAAATAGGCAAAGAAGGAGTCCTACCAAATTCCTTTTATGACAAAGTGTGATGCTGATACCTAAATGAGGAAGAACCAAATCAGAGAAAATATATTTTAGACCAATTTCCCTAATGAATATAGGTGAAACACTTTTAAATAAAATATTAGCAAAGAGATTATAGCAATTTATCACCAGGATCATATACTATGACCAAGTGGGAATTTTACCAGGAAAGGAAGGCTGGTTCATTATTAGGAAATCTATTGGCATAATTGATCATCTCAATAACAAAACTGACAGAAATCATATGATTACCTCAATAGATGCAGAAAAAGTTTGACAAAATAGAGCATCCATACCTATTAAAAATATTAGAGAGCATAGCAATAAATGGAGCTTTCCTTAAAATGATAAGCAGTATCTAAAATCATCTACAAGCTATGTAATGGGGATAAGCTAGAAGCATTCCTAATAAGATTAGGGTGAAACAAGCATTCCCATTATCACCATTATTATTCAATATCTTACTAGAAATGTTAGCCTTAGCAAAAAGAGAAGAAAAAGAAATGGAAGGAATTAGAATAGGCAATCAGGAAACAAAATTATTGCTTTTTGCAGATAAAATGATGATTATACTTAGAGAATCCTAGAGAATCAACTAAAAAAAACTACTTGAAACAATGAATAACTTTAACAGAGTTGCAGGATATGAAATAAACCATCAGCATATGTAAATATGTATTATATATGTATATGCATATACATATAATATACATATGTGTGTGTATTACCAACAAAGTCCAGCAGCAAGAGGTAGAAAAATTTCATTTAAAATAAGTGTAGACAATATAAAATATTTGAGAGTCTACCTGCTAAGACAAACCCAGGAACTATATGAACACAGTTACAGAACACTTTTCATACACATAAAGTCAGAGCTAAAAAATTGGAAAAATATCAATTACTTATGGATAGGCTGAGCTAATATAGTAAAAATGATAATTCTTCCTAAATTAGTTTATTTATTCAGTGCTATACTGTAGGGAGTGATGTCACAGGTTAGCTCTGAGGGGTCTGCCATGGCGTGAATCCAAGCCAAGGACCCCCTTGAGACTGTTTCTACCCACCTAGGCCCTGTGTCTCAGGATGTTGACTCACCCCACCCCCCCCACTCCCTCCCATTACTCTTTCCCTCCTCCCCATGCAAGGGAGGTTTGGAACATTCTGACTATTGTCCCTGAAACCCTGGCCCCTTGAGTGATACAGATAAAGTAGTGACCCATGAGATAAGAAAAGCAGGGAATTGTCCCAAAGGAATGGCCTCCTAAAGGTTACAAGTTAGGTGCCTCACGTGGCAAACAATGTGAAAAACTATGATGTAAGTGCTTCAGCTATAGTATATATACCTGAACCCTCAGATGCTTATTTGTGATTTGCTTGGCATGCAATAAACGTATGAATGCAATCTCCACCTGGCCACAGACTCATTATTCAAGCTCCCATCTTTTGGATGGAACAGCAAGTGTAGGTTACACTATACCTAATCAAACTACCAAAAATTATTTTGTAGAGCTAAAAAAATCTAAAAACAAAATTCATTTGGAAGAACAAAAGGTCAAGAATATCAAGGGACTTAATAAAAAAAATGCAAAGGAAGGTGGCCTAGATATAACATATTTAAAGCCATTCTGTAGAGCAGAAATCATCAAAACTATTTGGTACTGGCTTAGAAATAGCACAGCAGATCAGTAGAATAGGTTAGGTGCACAAGACACAGTAGTGAATAACTATAGTAATTTTCTATTTGATAAACCCAAAGACTCCAGCTTCTAGAAGAACTCACTGACAAAAACTGCTGAGAAAACTGGAAAATAGTATGGCAGAAATTAGGCATAGACCAACATCTCATAACAAGATAAAGTTGAAATGAGTACGTGATTTAGATATAAAGGGTGATACCATAAGTAAATTAGGAGAGCAAGGAATAGTTTACCTATCAGATCTATGGAGAAGGGGAGAATTTACAACCAAACAAGAGATAGAGAATATTATGAAATGCAAAATGGATAATTTTGATTATGTTAAATTAAAAAGGTTTTATACAAACAAAACCAGTGTAACCAAGATTAGAAGTAAAGCAGAAAGCTGGAAATGTATATGTATGTGTGTGTGTGTGTGTATATCTATCTATCTATCTATCTATCTATCTATCTATCTATCTACATATGTTTGTTTGTTTGTTTATTTATAGTCAGTGTTTCTGATGAAGGCCTCATTTCTCAAATATAAAGAGAAATACATCAAGTTTATAAGAATACAAATCATTCCCCAAATGATAAATGATCAAAGGATATGGACTGTCAATTTTCAGATGAAGAAAGCTATCTATAATCATATAAAAATGCTCTAAGGCACTATTGATTAGAGAAATGCAAATTAAAACAACTCTAACATGCCACCTCACACCAATCAGATTGGCTAAAGACAGAAAAGGAAAATGATAAATGTTGGAGAAGATGTAGGAAAATGAAAACAATGCATTTTTGGTGAAGTTGTAAACTGATCTAACCATTCTGGATAGCAATTTGAAACTATGCCTAAAGAGCTATAAAACTGTTCATACTCTTTGATCCAGCATTATCACTATGAGGTCTGTATCCCAAAGGGATCAGAGAAAAGAGATAGGATCCATAAATACAAAAATATTTCTAGCAGCTCTTTTTTTAAGGTGGCAAAGAATTGGAAATTGAGAGGATGACCATCAGTTGGGGAACGCCTGAACAAGTTGTGGTATATGAATATAATGGAATACTATTGTGCTATAAGAAATGATGAGCAGATGGTTTCAGAAAAACCTGGAAAGACTTATATCAGTGGTTCTCAACCTGTGGGTCGTGACCCCTTTGGGGGTTGAACGACCTTTTCACAGGGGTCGCCTAAGACCATCGGAAAACACATATTTCCAATGGTCTTAGGAACTGAGACACCACTCCTCTATCCATCTCTAGGTGGGTCTGCCCACATGGAGATATGACCACATATGAGTATTAAAGGGTCCCGGCATTAGGAAGATTGAGAACCACTGACTTATGTGAACTAATGCTGAGTGAAGTGTGTAGAACCAGAACATTGTACATAGTAATAGCAACATTGTGTGATGATCTACTATGATACACTTAGCTCTTCTCAGAAACACAATGGTCCAAGACAATTCCAAAAGACTCCAGGAAATTGCTAAGTATTTCCAGAAAAAGAACTATGGAGTCTGAATAATAGATCACAGAATTGAGACAAGAGTCCTTTGATTTTAGATTATATGCTATGTTCAATGTATATTGCTAGATGGGATTTTCCAGGGTGATACCAGAAGTTATCCCTGGCTCAGTCTTTTTAAGGTAATGTCGTTGAGCTCAGTGCCCCAGGGTTATATCTTTTTCCTCAAAAGCAATGGAGAGAAGACAGATAAGGAAAGAAGGGACGGCATAACTAGTGAAGCATTTTTGCCCACTGTAAGATGGCAAATAATCACTGAATCACAGGGTCACAGAAGTTTATAGTTGGAAAGGACCTCATATAATATCTAGTGTAACATCTACCTGAAAAAAAAACAACACATGCCTATACAACATATCGAAGAAATCTCTTTGAAATTACATTCTATAATTACTGTATTTTCTACGTATAGTTTTGCATGTCTCTCCCATTAGATTGTAACTTTCTTAACAGCAGGGACTTGGGTTTTGCCTTTCTTTGTATCTTCAACATTTAGCACAGTGACTAGAATGTAGAAAATGTTTAACAAATGCTTATTTACTAACTGCTTAAAGATCTGCAGTGAGAAGGGTTCCATTACTTTTTGGGCCAGCTCCTTCCACTTTAAGATCACTCCAATTATTAAAGTTTTTTCTTCAGTCATGCTGAAATCTACCTCTTTTCACTTTCTACCCATTGATACTAGTTCTGCTTTTTGAGGGCCAGATTGCCTACTATTTTAATCACATGTGATGGTTTCTTCTTTGCCAGATACAATCTGAAGAATTCAGACATGGCAAAGTTCAGATCTCACTTTAAAAGAAAATGAGCCTTGTAATTTGATTTATTTTTCTCTGGCTTATTCACTTGTAAATACAGTTGTAAGCGGGATTAAAGGCATTGTCTTTGTTCATATATTAATAAGTCTAATTATGTTTCACTTATGTTTTTATATGACACCTTATTTGAGTTAAAATTAATCTCACTGTTATCTTTCTAATGTAGTAGCTTCTTAGTAGTGCTACAAAATATATTCCTATTGTAGTTGAAGGCTTTGTGAAGTTAGTTAGATTTTATTGTTTCTACATCCTAAAAATGCCTATAATATAAATAAAACTTCTTTAGTGCAAATTTGGAAGGAAAGCTGGAAAAATTCCATTATGTTCTTAAGTCTAACCTTCTTTTGCTGTATTCCAAATGAATATTTTCCTAGAGAGCAATAGATTTGTAGTCAATTTAACTCTGTAAACTAATGAGAAAAAGATCAAGGGTCCTAAAAGTTCCTAATCTTTATATTTATATATAATTTATATATTTATATCCTAATTCTTTATATTTGACTGGAGAGTTTTCCCTTACTTCCAACCCTTACTTAAAGTCAGAGTTACTTTCTAAATTACATGGTTTTTCCTAAGATTCATATCTCCTACGATCTCTTATTTATATAGCCAGTTGGCCTGAAGAAATGATGGTTGTAACAGTTTTTAATTAACCAATTTCTACTGTGATCTGAGAAATCTAGAAATCTACTTCTTCCCTTTTGACTAAGAAATATTAATTTTCATATATATTTATCATCATTCTTCTTCTTCTCACCTATTTTTTGTGGAACATAGAAATGGCTCTGAGGTAGTCAGCATCATGTTTTATAACAAAATCTAAAGTTATTTTATCTACAATAATCTACAAAAATTAAATTCAAGAGTAATAGCATGATAGTGACATTCCCAGGACCATTTCTATATTAATTCCACCAAAAAAATGTGAGTACTAGAGGGAGGAACAAAAAGAATGATTGTGATATAACTTTGTAAAGATGAATATATTGTAGTCAAAAGGGAAGAAGTAGATAGCTAGATATTCTGTGATCACATTAGCAACTAGTTAAAAACTGTAATGCCAATCATGGCAGCACACCTCAGGACTGCTGCTGTGAATAATTTAAAAGGTCTAATTGCATAGTATAATGAACTCTCTATTCAGAACTATTCAGAACTATGTTCAATAAAGCATAACATTCATAATAACATGCTTAAGCAAAACATACCTATACATATATGTGTGTGTGTGTGTGTGTGTGTGTGCATATATATATATATACATATACATATATATATATATATACACATATGTGTGTGTGTGTGTGTGTGTGTGTGTGTTGTATGTTGTATGCATAGATATATCATTGTATTCAGTAAAATTCCCCAAAATACTTGTTTATACGATTAGGTAGTCCTAAGCTAGAGACTTCCCTAGCATAACATATTATACAGTATATATCATTGCATCCCCCAAAATCAGGGGATCCTAGGCTAGGGTCTTTCTTAGCACAAAAAATCCTTAAGGGGTAGCAGAAAATACCATACCATCCATTCCTAGGTCACAGTAAGAACAATCTCCTTAATCAATGTCAAGCATCCAAGTAAAGTCCTCTTTGGTCTTGACTTGAGGTTGACTTCTAAGTCTCATGACTCTTCTTCTTTGAGCTGATTGCTCCCAACTCTCGCCTGAATTCACACTACTCTTGCCTGAATTCACACATAGGTAGCTCTCTGCTTCTGCTCCATATGTCAGTTCACAGGGACTACTCCACTCCAAACTCTTCCTGCTCCTGTCCAACAGCAGGCTCCAGGGGTTCTGCCTGCAACTTCTGTTTCTAGGAAAATAAAGTTTAATAGAGCCACAAGAGTACTTATGCATATTACCAGCACCATCTTCTCAATTCACTTCAACAACTCTTAAAAGGGGCTCAAGCTAAGCCTCCTTCCTGTGGGTAGATCTCTGCAATTCAACTGAATTTTCAGAGAGGGTTTCTGTCTGAGGAATTAACACAGATCAACAGACAGGACTTCTGTCTGAGAAATCAACACAGATCAACAGTTGGAGCATGACATCACAAATCTTCTTTCTGTTAGGCCTCCCCCCAAGCGAGTTCCCCAAGTCCACTTACATTCACTTCTCTCTCTCAGCTCTGCTCCTCTCCCTACTTTCTTCTCTCCTCCTAAGCAATACAATACATACTGTTTCCAAGCAAAGACCCTTGATTCAATCAAAGACTCTTGATTCAATCAAAGGCAAGACTCAATCAAAGGCACTTGACAGGCTAAAACTCAATCCAGAAAAAAAAACAGCAAAAAATCCTTATTTGCTTTCTGTTACAAAAACTTGTAAAAATAGGTATACAGCAAGGGATTTGTTTAATGTAACTGGAAGTATTCTACCTCTGGATAGGACCCATGAAATGTCCAAGATCAAAGAGTCGAATCCCAAAGCTCTCTAAGGGTGGCAGATATTTGAACTCAATCAAAAACATGTTTACAAATGATCATTGGTCAAATGGCTAAATGATTTTTTTTAACGATAAAGAAATAGAGGGAATTTTTGATGGTAATTCAGTGCCAGATCACTGACACCAGAAATTACATATTGGCTACCCTTAAAAAGCCCAGATTTATTGATCAGTACAGGTTAAATAAAGAGGAAAAGGTGGAAATAGTGTAATGCCTCACTACAGGTTCCAAAATTTTAGCACCTACCAAATAAATACCTAGCGAGACATAACCTGGTACCTAAAAATTATACACTAATAGCTTGATATCTTTCATAAATTGATGGACAACAAATCTTCATGCTTCAAATATAGACTTTAAATTATTCTTGATGATTTATCCACTACTTAAATTGGACCATTATCACAAATAGAATTGTTAGCCACAATGACACAGATACAACATTGATCCATAAGAATAACATTTCAAATAGATTGCTCCATTCCAAAAACTCATAATCTCTAAGCTACATGGGATGAAATAATTTCAAAATGTTATAACCTAGGAGAATATATAAAACCATGTGAGAACAGAATGAGATGCAATATCATCCCTTTTTTTCTTGTCTATCACTGGAGATGTGTCAAAGTTGTTTATAGAAGGTGACTTTACAACCTAATGCTTAGTAATTTTTTAGTCAAGTCTGACTCTTTGTGGCCACATTTGCAATTTTCTTAGCAAAAATATTGGAATGGTTTGCCACTTCTTTTTCCAACTCATTTTATAGATGAGGAAACTGAAGCAAACAGGGTTAAGCAATTTGCCCAGGGTCACCCACCTGGTAAATATCTGAGACCAGATTTGAACTCAGGAAGATGAATCTTCCAGACTCCTGGTCTGGCACTCTATCTACTGTGCTATCCATCTTCCCTACAACCTTTTTTGTTATTATTTTTGAGTTATTTCAGTTGTCATACTCTCCATGACCCTATTTTGGGGGTTTTCTTGGCAAAGATGTAATATCACATACACACAGAGATGTGTACATGTATACAAAAGACATAATACAAAGATATTTTATTATATATATATATATAAAATATATATATATACAAAAATTATATGCAAAGATACAATACACACGTACACACATTAAATATACAAATGAACTCAGCCAACCTGTCCACAGAAAAGCATTGAATGAATGAAGGACCAAGTCATACAGATTCATTACTATTTAAAGAAATAGGAGAGTTCATGAAAGCAATTCAGGTGTGAGTCAAAGCCATCAGAAATTACAAATGGACAACCTTTAAGTAATCAACATTCATCAAACAACACAGATTGTGAAATGAAAAACTAGAAACATAGTTTAGTAATATGTCACTTTATCAAAAAGGATAGTGAGATGAATAATATTTAAGACAATCAACATAATTTACACTTACATAAAATTTTAATTGTTTTTCTTATATATTATTTTCCAGGGCAAGGAGGACCCAGATGCTGTGGAAAGTTCTAGGATGAAATAGTAATATAGCATGATTCTGAAATCTAGAAGGTCAGGAACAGTTTCCTCATTCACATTATTAGGTGGTTGAACTGGATGAACTCTAAGGGCTTTTTTGGATATCAATCATAAGATTCTATTCTTATTTTGCAGACAAGGAAAATAAGACTCAGAAAAGTTAAGCTATTTGTTCAAGACCACGTGGCTTGTAAGTGATTCTCTTACTTTAAAATCTTGAGAGCATTAATGAGTTAACCTGAGGTTAAAAATTGGCTTCAGATAATGCTTCAATATGTTTGTTATCCCATAGGCATGGCTGGTATGGGTGCCTCCTCCACCAGCTCAGATCATCACCCTTTCAAGCCTTTTTATCTTCCTGTCTTTTCATAAGTCTACCAAGGAGGCTCTCCCAGAGTGTTAGAAGTTTTACTCAGGTTATTTTAATAGTTTGTGAATGCCAGTAAAACATCTAGGTTTCTCTTCTTCTATTATGCCTAACTTTTGTCTACTTCCTTTTCCAATCATAAATTTCACTGATGATGAATTTTATGCCATTTAACATGTACACAGAAGTCATCTTGATAATATCCTAAAGCAAGTTTGTGCCTGTCATTCCTCTTTTCATTATCTTTCAGGTTACTTGTGATTCTTTTGAGGACATAGTCTATAGCCCACAGTCATACAATATTACCAGGGGAATATTACTGTTACAAAGATAGGCTTCCGGTAGTCTGAATCTTGGGATAATTAAAAATGATGTGCACTTACACAAATTAGAACTAGTATGATCTTTTATTTTTTCTATTCAATTCTGCGTATAGTTCATTGACTCTTTGTGGTTCCTGCCTGAGATATATTGATGGATGAATTTAATGAGGTACTTATCCAACTGGATATAATAATCTCTGCAATATTTACTCATCCACTTTATTTTTCCTTTGTGGATGACTGGACAAATATTTTTTTCGAGGGAACATGGATGTCATTGAAAAGTCCCCATAGTGTTCTGGGGCTCAATGTCATCAATATAGTGTCATAAAAGCTGTCCTGAGTAAAGTCCAATTGGAAGATGAGCCATATAATCACAGAATTTTAATTTTGGAAGGAGCCATAGTGGTCATCTAGTCCAGTACGTGAAATGAAGTCCTAATTTGTCATTCTGGATAAGTAGTTATCTAGATTTTCCTCGAAGACCTCTAGTGGATAGAACCTATCACCTTGTAGGACAGTCCATTCCACCTTTGGAGAATTCTGATTATTAGGAATTTTTTCCTGATATTAAGCCTAAGTTTCCTTCTTTGAAACTTCCACACATTGCTCCTGGTTTAGACCTGTAGGGACAAATAGATTAAGTCCAATTCCTCTTTCATATGGCTGCCCCTCAAATACTTCAATACAGTTTATAAGGTAAGATCTGGGCCTTTCTGTCTCCAAGATCCACTCAATCCTATTCAGAGATTCTACAAATGCTTATTTTTGCTGCAAAAAAATGCATAAAGTAAATTATCTGATGGAAGATACCTAAAAATTGACTAGTTGAAGGGATAATGTTTAGCGTTCCTTTTCTGCTATGTTTTGGAGCACCATGACAAGTTGATACTTTTGTGTTGCTCCGTCTGGTCTACTTCCACAATTCAACACACGTTAGTTTGCAGATCGAGCCCTTAGGGGAGTGACTGCTATTCCCATGGATTTCAAGGGGATAGCTTTTGAATATGGGCTCCTCCCCCCCCATTATAGATCACAAGCACCCCAGCTTCTATTGGTAAATCAACCAGTAGACACAATAAGCTTAAAGCATGACATAGGAAGATTAGCAGCTACAAAACATCCCCCCTATAACTCTGAGGAGAGAAAGAGAGAGAGAGACAGAGAAGAGAGAGAGAGAGAGAAAGAGACAGAGAGAAGAGAGAGACAGAGAGAAGAGAGAGAGAAGAGAGAGAGAGACAGAGAGAGAGAGAGAGAAGAGAGAGACAGAGAGAAGAGAGAGAGAGACAGAGAGACAGAGAAGAGAGAGAGAGACAGAGAGAGAGAGACAGAGAGACAGAGAAGAGAGAGAGAGACAGAGAGAGAGAGAAAGAAGAGAAAGAGATCTCCTCTTTTCCTTCTCCAAGATGTGAAAAGCAATTCCCTTTCAAAGATTAGATTCTTCCTCCTCTGCTGCTTCTCATCTAGGGTAATTGCAGAGCTACATACTTGCTTTTTAAGACTACCAGGAGGCATGGCCAGTTTCCCCTCCTTTTTCCCCCCAGCCAATGACTATGTTCTCCTACCAATTAAATAAAAAATTTTTCACACTTTGTAGAGGAAGAGGGGAAGAAAAGCATTTTTATACTTAGTTTAACACCTCAATATCTTCTCCTTACTTTTTGTGATTATATCTTTCTCTGGGGATTTAGCCAGGGACCAATCTTCTCCTCACCCACATTTTATTTTTTATTTTCTTAGAATTTTTATCCTACCTCTTCCCTCAGAAGACTGGAAGCATTTCTATATTGTAAGAGATAACAGAGATCCATTAATGCTTCATAAGATTCATGATTTCAGCAGCATTGGTATTCTCTCTATTGATATAGATTGAAATCCTTCCATCTCTATGTGTTGGAAAAGAAATAATCACCATATGCTTAATATTCTGGGAGTAAGGCTCTCTCATTTTAGGTAGGTAAGTTCTCCTTTTATTCCTGGGCTTGAAATATAGGCATTTCCAGCTTAAGATCTGGCTGAGCTTATGCTGTTTTAGCATAGCCCTTGAGTCCCCAGGGGTCTTCACACCATGATGAAGAATCAAAGATGGAACAGTGGAAATGGACTATATTAATAAAAAGCAGAGCAAAATAATACCCTGAATATTCATCTTGACAAGATATGCCAGTTATGTTTAAGAAAAAGGAAGAAGTAACCTTCTAATGATTTTGTTTATTGTTGATAACTGTCAATAAGCCTTACTCCTTTTACTAATGTATTATACTCTTCATTAAAAGCATTCTTTTTCAGGCTCTCATTTTAATAAACTGTACAACCTTTTTCATAGATTTCCACTGAGGGTAGGTTGATATGGTGAGTCAGGAGAGAACCAGATTTGAATTTTGCTCTTTAGATATGTGACCCTGGGCAAGTCATATAATAACTCCTCTAATCCTCAGTTTTCTCAACTATAAAATTGATAAAATAATATTTGTAGTAGTTGCTCTTCAAATTTGTATCAAATGTGATAATGCATTTGCAGCACTATATAAATTCCAGGTATTATTTTATTTTTTAAAATTTATTTATTTATTTTCAGTTTACAACATTCAGTTCCACAAGCTTTGGAGTTTTAAATTTTCTCTCCCTCCTTCCCTTCTCCCCTCCCCAAAGTGGCATACAATATGATATAGGTTCTACATACACATTCATTTTAAACATATTTTAACATTAGTCGTGTTATAAAGAAGAATTATAATCAATAGAATGAACCATGAGAAAGAAGAAACAAAACAAAACAAAAAAGAGAGCAAATAGTATGCTTCAATCTGCATATAGACTCTGTAATTCTTTCTCTGGATATGGATAGCGTTTTCTATCTTGAACTTCTTGTAGTTGTCTTAGAACCTTGCATTGCTAAGAAGAGCCAAGTTTATCAAAGTTAGTCATCACACAATGTAGCTGTTACTGTGTATAATGCCAACCGTTACTATTATTGGTCTTGTTGAAAGGGTGACAATAACCTTCTTGATTTTAGAGAGAATTTTGCTTTTTCCTATATTCTTTAATTGTTTTATTTAGTAATTTTCCACACCTAAATATTCAAAATGACCCAATAATGGAGAAAGGTTTTACTTCTACATCATCTTATTGGTGCCTTTTTATCATAGTATGAGAAATTCCATAGTAAGAGACTTTGATTAGCTGTTAATGGACCAAGCCCAGGCAGATTCATGTCCTGTCTCATTGTTAACATTTTCTCTCACTCCAGATAGATAAACCATGGGCAAGCATTAACCTATAGAGCTCTGGCCTTTATCTCATTCATCTTTTGAAGATAGTAGTGTTGTTTTAGAAATAGAATGGAAATGCAGAGAAATAGAATGACCTCCAATTCACTTACTGGAAATTTTGCTTTTAATTTTTCTTTTCCCTTCATTTATTTCAAATAATAGTCATTGTATTCTGAAAAGAACTAGCAAGTATTACTAAACTAATCTCTATAGTACCTTTATGGAATAAACATCATTATTCTAATTTTACTTATAGATAAACTGAGTTATAATGGTTAAACTTCTTATCTAATCTCCCCAGCTGGCTATACTAACCCTGACTTATCAACCACGCTCTGGAAGCTCAGCATTGACATAATCTCTTTGTCCTGTAAGACGGTGGTTCTCAACCTTCCTAATGCTGTGACCCTTTAATACAGTTCCTCATGTTGTGGTGACCCCCAACCATAAAATTATTTTCGTTGCTACTTCGTAACTGTAATTTTGCTACTGTTACGAATCGGAACGTAAATATCTGATATACAGGATGTTTTTTCATTGTTACAAGTTGAACATAACCCACAGGTTGAGAACCACTGCTGTAAGATCTCATCAGCTTTAGCACTTCACCTCATCATCACTCTCTGCCTCTTTGATTGGAGGGTGGGACCATGAAATCCAAACCTCCATTTAAGGAGAGAGCTCAGCTCAGACATCCCCTTACTTCTCACCTGGCTGGCTATCCTACCTTGGGACTTCTCTGACTGACTTTTTCACTCTTCTCCTTCCTTCCCCACCCCTTTTCAGCTTCCTTTTGCGTGTCTTCCCCAGTTAGATTCTAAGTTCCTTGAGGGTAGGGCTTGTCTTTTTTAAAAATATGTATTTGTATCCCTAGAGCCTAGCACAGTGCCAGGCACTTAATAAGTACTTAATAAATGTTTAGTGACTATTAACAGAGACATGGCTCTCTTGGTCCGTAGCCTAACACAAGGTCCAGTGTAGTTTACCTCAGTTTTTTTTTTTTTGATGTGAAGTTACCAAACCACAGAGTGAGATAGAATTAACATCAGCAAATAAGGCATTGTCAAAAAAATAGATACCAAGTTTTATAAATTGTATATTCAGTGGGGCTTGAAACACTGTTAGCACAATGAATGATCTGGGTCCTGAAGCTAAGAAAATCAATTTTATTTAAACTCCAGCAAATAGTCTCTCCCTTGCTCTTGTAAGCTAACAAATCACATTGACCCTCTCCTTAAAATAACAAGTATTTGGATAGAACTATTGTTTGGTTTCAGGTTTATTACCTTAGCAGGATAATGCACTGTCCATTAAAAATGGGAGTGTTAGGACTGTCTCACCAAATGGGAACTCTGGCTGAGGCTTCCTTTGCACTAATGCCAGCTTCACTACAGATGAGGCATTTCTTTTTGCTATCAAAGGTGAATGGAAAGGATCAGCAGCTACCCAGGAAGGATAAATGTATTATTCCATGGTCCCCCATTACTTACTCCACAGAGAGCCTGCATTACCATAGGAATAAATCGCTTGTTGTTTCTTTAGGGCCTCTGCTTTTATTTGATATTACTCATTTTAACTCCTTATTTGCTTTGTGGAGAGCTCTAGTATTTTCTAAGGAGAAGAAAAGAAATCAATTTTCCTTGGTTTCATGATATAAAACTCAGCAAACCAAGAGACCGATTCTTCTTCCTCCCTCCCCCTTTTTGTTTTAACTTTGTTTAAAACATCCATTTCTGTGCCACAACTGAATGAAACTGCTGAGTTGGCCAAGGCAGTAAATTGAACTGGTCCTTTTACCTCTAGAAAATATTAAAGCATCCTTCTGCCACTGAGCTGGCACACATTGCTGGCTCAAGTGCTACCATTGACGGGAAGGAAGGAAAATACATTATCACTCCTGTGCTGTCCTTATTACCAGGGGGGTTTCACTATGAACTATGGTATTCAAAAAAGCCAGGCAGGGAGGGAGGGGGTTAGGGGAAAAAGTAAGACATGGAGGTGCTTAAAAAAATTTTTTTTTAAAGAGACTGACCAAAATTTTGGAGACCTAAGAGTTAGGAAATTCAACTTGCATGCAAAACCAACTGCTTTTTTTTTTAAAGAGGCAAATTAAATAACCACATCCTTCCCTTATTCTGCAGGTACAGATTGGAAAGCAACAGGCTTGGGAATTTTAAATGACTTCATCAAATCAATTCCAGTGGATCTGAAACCTGTCAAGACAAGATTTCATCCATCTTAAATCTAGAAGATGTATATTTTATACCCAGGAAGGTCACAAAGAATTAATTTTCTTAAGATTTTTTTTCTTGCCAGCTTAGGGAATAAATCCATTTTCAGGGCATCCCTCCTTTTCTTACTATACATTTTTAAAACTTAATTTTAAATAAGCCACTAATCTATATTTGGAATTATAGCAATAAATGGCCAAGGATAGAAGAGCTTATAAAATTGTCCAAAGTGCTTTATGTATATTATTCTCATGATTCCCAAGCAAATAATGGATATAAGGTTTTTGTTGATTTTCTAAAGGGAAACCTGGAAACAGTAGTGAAATGACTTGGTGTAGGCCACAGCAAAAGATTCAGAATTGGAGAAGAGGCATTTCTAGTTCATGATGCTATCTATGATCTTGCTCCATCTCCTTCTCCATTCTTACTTAGTCAAATTGGTTCCATACAGTGTGAGCCGGTAACTAAAAGAAGATGTAATCATTTTTATCTGTATCTTCACAGTCTGTTTACAGTTCTGATTCTATTGTGTAGCATATTGGATAAGCAGATCCCTGATGAATTCAAAGTCAGTAAGTTAGTTCCTGGATCTGTAGCAGGCCCTTGTTAATAAGGTTACATCTTGTAGGTTAGTCATCCTTCCCGTTTCTGTCTTCTACCCAGTCCACAATGAGCTTTCTAATTCTGTTCCAGAATCATTCCTTCTCTGGCAACAGAGATCTAAAGAAAAATTTAAAAAAAAATGAAAACTTCAGATAAGTATAACTTTCCAAATAGTTACTACATCCAAAAATTCAAATAATATGAAGCTACTCTTCTACTGTTCTTATAGATGCTGTTTTCCCTACAAAAACTGAAGTGCTTCCCTATATTATTTTTTAAAAAAAGTTTTAAGCAATCATTTAGATAATCAGCCTTCATTGCTGTGAAATTTTATCAAAGTGTACTCTATTCTTGAACTTCTATGTGTGGACCCATTTTGTCAATCAGATAAAATTTCTGAGGCTCTTTCCTAGAGGCATGAGTGGTTAACTTGATCTTTCTGCACTGCAAAAGATTTTGTGCTACAAATCATTTTTCATAAAAGCTCTTTATTGTGTGTGCTGGGAGAATTCCAGACAGACTCTTTTCTGAAAAAGAGCTTCAAGGTTGTTTTCTTTCCTTGGTCGCCTCAGATGAAATGAAAATTCCTTGTAATCCTGACAAACCGACAGAACATTAAAGGAGGAGGCAAAAACCAACACAGGGGAAATAAGCATCTTAACACATAAAGGTGTTATTCTTAATGAACAGCCAGGCAATCAAAAAAAAATGGGGTCTGGGGTGGGGAGCTGAAAACTCTGATCTGGAAACACTTGAGTTTATCGTGCCTTAAATTTAAAATGGCTTTTGAATCTGTTGGAAGTCCCTGATTTTCACATAGAAATCCAGGCAAAAGAATCCAAAGATTCTACCCCAAATACTTGCCAAACCAGTCCTTTCATATCTTCTATCAGAGGTCAGCTTTCCAAAGAGCCCCACTAAGAGTCAAACCAACATGAAGAGACTTTGCTCTGAGAAAGCACTAGGTGGTGCCCCTTTTCTATCTCTGTGATAGAGCTAGATTTCCCAAGAGAGGTGCTCCTGGGCAGCTCAGCAAGGCCCAGGCATAGACAGTGGGCTCTCCTTGTCTAGTAGGATGGCTGGGAGCAAACCTGGTACCCTCTTGCTTCTTTAGAATTTTATGAAGCCATCCCGTTTGAGCTAGGAACTATCTGTAGTTTGGGAGAGGAGATCTTAAAAACAAGGAGTGAGCCCCAAGATTCTATACTTCACAAACAGCAAAGTTAAATTCTGCTTTATAAAAAAGAGGAATAAAATAAAACACCCAAATGAGTCTCTGTAAATCTGTACCACCATGAAAATCTTACTGTGATATGTTTTCCAACATGAACTGCAGCTAGCTCATGAAGATAATTCAGTTAACATGTTAATTTTATTATTTTTCTTCCACCATCCCTGTTCAAGATGCCTGAGAAAATGAAGCTTAAGCTTAAATTTCAGCTTCTCTCTAGCCTTAAATAATTCTTTGTAGTGTGGAGTATGGCAAATGCTAAGATTCTGCATGCCTTGACTTGGCCCTCAGTACCCCCTGTTTGAAGGTGGATTTATACCATTGGGTTTATTTCTTTTAAAAAAAAATCTTGTTAGGCACGCTTAACAGATTGTTGCTTTGTGTGCTAGGAGCACAGATAACTGGTTAAAGGGATGTTTTCCAGGGTAGCTTTATCCCGGCACTATGCCCATCAGTTCTGATTTAGACAGTAGATCCATTTAGAAAGTTTTTTTTCTAGTAGAGGTCTAGTGACAGCAAGCAGAGATAATCGTGACATTGAAACAAACGAAGGGAGAAAAAAAAGAACATATCTATCAATTTCTAATGAAAACATCTTAGCTGCCCGCCCATTCATTATCTAGTCCCTGAAATTTGGCTGGATTGAGGCCCTTTCTTGAATATGTTAATTTGGGTTGGAGGCTGTCAAGAAAAGAGTTTCTCCAAGTCCCAAAGCAGGCTCTCCCAGCAAAACCCAAATCCTGTTTTGCGATTTAGAATCAGAAGCCTAATTTGAAAAATTAAATCTATTACTTGCTTTAAAAAATTTAAATGGGGAGAGGAGCTTTCATATAAAACTAAAAGAATGATTCCCAGGCTCAAGGTGCCCCATCATATGTCACGACATGTGGCAGGTTGACTGCTCATTAATTCTATTTATATCAGTATGATAATCCACCCCACTGAGTACACATGTGTTAAAATATTCATAAATTATATTTAGTATGAGCAGATATACATTAAATGCCAAAAGAAGATCATTATTTAAGGACAAAACTAGTCAACAATCAAATAAGCATACCCCAGTTTACTGGATGTCCGACATGTTATATATTATCAGGCTCATATTAATTGCCTTTCATTTCATGTGTTTATCTTTGGTTTGCTAACTGTGCAAAAGACATAGCTTTTGTTAAAAGAAATAGATTTGGAAAATGAAAGATGCTCTGTTATCTCAAGCTAATAAGAACATAATAGAAATAAAATATCAAAATTGAAGGGAACCTTTGTCCTCCAAAGATTGTAAATGTGTCGTTAGGAAAAGGCTCAAACCCTACCACAGATGTAAGTCAAATCGCTTGTACTTTTATGAAAATTATAGACCAAGGTAATAAATCAAATGAATTGTTGATAAACTATGCTGCAGCTTGGTGATTTTAAACTTATTACTTTATTATACCTTTAAGAGACTTTTTAATTGTGAGAAATTCATGGCTCAAAATTACTTCTAGACTAAAGCATGCTATGTCTGAAAGCCAAGAAGATCAAATCCAAATGGAACTTGGTGAGCTACTACATTTGAATGATTTCAGGATCAAAGTGAACATTTTTTAGATAAGCAGTTGGGACGACAACAGACAAGGTTGAAAAGCTGGAATTCCTCATCTTACAAAATGAACCAAATATATTATTTTTGTGGAAACTATATTTTATGATTTGCACCACCATAATCTGAAACTATGTGCAATTTTTAGGATTATTAATTCAACAACGGCTGTGCTTCATGTGAAATGATAAGAATGGGTAAATGTTAAGCTAGGACACACACACACACACACACACACACATCTACGTGATTTCTGACACATTTCAGGAAAACAAGTTTTAAACTTTCCAAACTTTGATCATCATTGGAAATACGTATTTTGTTGTTATTCAGGAAGAAAAGACAAAGGATGAAAAAATAACAGGAAACTTTTAAACCTCAGTCACTCTTCATTTGTACTTGTTTTAAAGATAGCTGCCAGGGCCATGTAAAGAATAAACGATTGTTTTGGAGAGACAGCCTTTTACACTACAGAATAAAGCCAAGGTTCACAGCAGCAGTGAGGAACAAGCATTAGCCTCCTCTCACACATGCTTTCAAGAAAACTTTCTGACTTTATGAGCCTCTGTCAAAAATTTTGGAGGTAACAGCTATTTCTTCTAACTTGAGTGCTAGACATAAATTACCACAGATTTTTAGTTGGGCAAAAAATAAAATACATGACTTCCTTCCACATTTTTTTTTCTTATATATTTTTCTTGCTTATCTGAATCTTAGCACCACCAAACCATTTTTAATCACTTATTCTTATATTCTTCTTGTATTTAACTAGTTTGACATTTTCACTCACCATTCTAAAAAAAATCCTAAGATATTGTTTTAAATATATAGCCGTGTGTATGTGTGTAAAATGCATGTGCATGTGTGTACACACACACACACACACACACACACACACACACACACACCCTCTCATTAAGCTCTCTGAAAAGTTTGATATGTACTTTCATGTAAATCTTGGCCTCAGTACAGAACTGCCACAGAATCATTTTCATCTGAGATTTGAACATATTGGAAGAACTAGAGCAGTGCTTTCTTTTATCCTGTCATTTTTTTTTCCCTTGGAAATGATGAGCATATGGCAACCACCCTCACTGGATTCTCAAACAACAGGAGGGACCTGATTTCGATTCCTACATCCTGTCATCAGTGACTCCCATGATATTTCGCTCTTGCAAGGCTAAAGATGTGATTCGCATTTGCCATAAGGACAGAGCTTAATGCGATGCCATTTTACCACAGGAGCCCTCCATCAGTTAATTAAACATGATATAAATCACCACATGTATTTGTAGAGTAAGATGAATATGGCCAAGTCAAAGGAATGAAGAATCTTTGCCAGCCTGTAAGAGTGTGAAGCCCCCATTGGAAGATTACCCCTTTGGAAACCCAATCTGCTGGGGTAGGCTTTGTTGGATTAATCCCTCAGACAGCTTTATGTAACTCGAAACCTGGAGCTGTCATCTTTAGCCAGAATTTCAGCCATAACTTCCTCAGCTTTCACCCAATCATTTAAATCAGCATTCACAATGCTTAACAAAGATCAAGCCTTTCAGCAGACCACAAGGCTGCTTCTTACCACCTGGGACTCTAGTAACATGTTTAATAAATATTTCATTTTGTTTTAACATGAAGACTCCTCTCCCCCCCACTCCCACTTTCTGTATCTTTTTCTTTCCTGGGGAACCAAGGGATACCCCCAAGCAACACATTCCTTCACTGTGGTCAGTTAGGTTTATAGCCTTAATAAAAGAATTTTCTCCCACTCCATTCCCCCCCACCTCACGTACTAGGGAGTCTTGTTAAACTAGAGGAGTGATAGAAACACAAGATAGGTGCTTTGGGAAGATCAAAGTTCCACCTCAGGACAGCTCTGTAGGAATCTGGAGTTCTCTTTGAAAAGTGCTCAGTTTACAAAGTATAGAGGTATTAAACCCCAGAAAAAAAAAAAGAGGTCATGTTCAAATAATGTTCAAGGTCTGATGGTACTTAATATGGGATCTACTTCAGCCACTCTGTGTATTATTCCTAATATCTATTCACAGCGTACCTATAATAGCTCCAAAGGAACCATTATGCTCTGAAGACATACGCATATGATGGATCCTTAATACCAAATGCATTACCTACTCAGTAGGTATGTTTTAACCTCAATATCTTGGCTCAGGGGGAGGGGTGGGAAAATGGCCTGTAACTTTCTTTGGGGAAAAAAAATAGCCCTGCAGCTTGCTTGGGCCTCAGATGCTATCCCTCACGCAGTGGGAAAACTGGAAACTTTATGTTTCACACAGGAGGAGGAACTAATGCCTCAAATTCTTGCCTGACCTAAGCTATCCCTCTTTCCCCTACTCAAGAGGCATCAGCATCTGCCATTTCAGCCCACTTTAAGCCAACTGGCGTTTGGGCTACATCTACTCTGTTCTATAGGTATAAAAGTAGCTCATTTAAAAAGGATTCATATGTCTCCCATTAAATTCATCAATACAAAAAATCATTTTTTATTGCTTATTAGTATAAAATTACCCATGGTTTAAGTTTTTTTAGGGTTGGGGCATGGTATTATATTCTATGATTTCATTGGGGTGGGGAATTCTTGATCAACAGCTTGTCTGTAACTTATAGTTGGGTGTTGCTTGGGGCAGCAAGAAGTTAAGTGACCTGCCCATGATCATAAAACTCATACTTGTCAGATGTAGGATTTTTGCCTACATGTTCCTGATGCCAAGGCTAGCTCTCTAACCAGTATACTAGGCTGACCCTTGGTTTCAAAATAATGTTTATTAATATCAGGGAGGCATGACTCAGTTTGTGTGGTTATGATGATGAATGATATTTTGGGGGTATTTTATGGGAATAAAGAATAAAAACTTTAGAGAGGCATAAACAACCAATGCAAAAGGTATCAGAAATACATTTTCTTCATTTTCTATTTATATTGTAAATATAATTTCTTTTATGTGCAGTTTTAACTTATAAAAGTTTCTCAGTTTGTTCAATGGTCCTCTGATTATTATTATGAAGGGAGGCATAACCCAGGGAAACACAGGATAACCAGAAGTGGGGGTCACTGTTGTGGAGCATGGCCATCACAGAGTCCAGGTCAAAGAAGGGCTCCCCATAGATGCTGACAGCCTGCAGACGCTCTTGTTTGTAAATGACAGTATGTTGACTGTAGAACTTCATAATGAAATTCATAATCACTCAGAAAAAGTTTGATCTAACAGAAAAAACCAAGTAGATGAAACTGACTGTTGTCCAGAGTAAAATACGAAAAAGACAGTGAAAAGAGTGGGTCCCTAGTACATACACGTACACTCATGTGTATAGACATATACCATACACATACACATGTGTATGTATATGGTGTGTCTGCATGTGTATATATACACATATTCATATATACACATATCTCTCTCTACTATCTTCTCTCTCTCTCTTTATCTTTTGAAAAACAGTGTAGATGGTCAATGAACTGACTCTAGAACTGAATAGTAAGAAGAGATCAGACTAGATTAGATTTGGTGAATTTGCATTGTTTTCAATGACAAAAGGCTTATTTCTTGAGCAATAACAATATTTGGTGATAATATATGGCAATCAATCATAAAATAGCATAGCAATCAAGGAAGTTAAAATTATGGGTTACCCAAAGGGCAAAGGAGAGACAAATGGTAGGTATTTCTTGTACAAAGCTGGCAGGAAAAGGTGTGATAAAAGGTTATTTTGGGGGTATTTTATATTATTTATATATATTATATATATATTTATATTTATTATATATTTATATATTATATATTTATATATTATATAAATATATTATATATATACCCCATTAAAGAGGTATATTACCAGAAAAGGATATGGGTCAGTTACACAGTGAGAATGGGGGGTGACACACAAGTGATCTTTGTATTGCAGTGGTGTAAGAGTTGGGAGAAGACATAGACAAAATAATAGTGATGGCTAGTATTTATATAGAATTTTAAGATTTGCAAAGCATTTTTAAAACATTATCTCATTTGTTCTTCACAAGAACCCTGGGAAGTATAGGTGCTGTCATTACTCCCAGTTTACAGTTGAGGTAACTGAGGCAGGTAGAGGTTAAGTAACTTGCCTAGGGTCACACAGCCAGGAAATGTCCAATGTCAAATTTGAACTAAAATACTTCTGACTCCAGTTTTCATGCTCTATTGAATGCGTCACCTCATTTCCTAGCTGCCCAGATTCCCATAGGATAAGTAAGCTTGTATGGATCGTGATCTCAGCCACTAGAATCACTAAGATTAACGGTCCGTCAGAGAATTAAAATTGTTAATACACCTCACTCACATAAATGTGCTCAGGCTGAGACTCTTACCTGTATACTTTAATTAGGAAAAAAAAGCAGGGAGGTTATTAGTAAGAAAGTTACTAAGTATATTAATTATGATACTGAATTTTTGATATTTGAGGCATTTGCTGTATAAACTTCTTAACTTTGAAGAATATGCTGATTGAATAACAGACATAATTTTATCCCATAGGGTCCATCTTGAGTGAAATGTTTTACAGTAGACAGCGTAGTCAAGAGACTTAGATTCCAGGGCTCACTCACTTCTTTTTAGTTATGGGATCCTGCATTCGTCACTTTCCCTCTATAAGCCTCCATTTTCTCCTCTGTTAAGTAATGTTTCTGAGCCAAATTATTTCCAAAGTCAATCCTTGTCCTAAAATTCTATCATCCTACTACTCACAGTTATAACGTAATGCTGCTTTAGACTCAAGTGTGAAGATCCTTTTAAGTGATCTCAGTCTGACTTTTATTTCATTTAAACTATTATCATCCACTCCCAAATGCATACATTCATATATGAAATAAAGCTATTTGTGGAAGTTGGACTTAGGTAATAAATTCTACCTTCTAATCCATTTTCCTTTCTCTTATTTGTGTGTGGCTATCTGAGTAAAGGTACCTCTCAAAAATATTATATTTCTTAAAGGTTATTTGGAATCCATAAATCATTTAGTACCATTCAAAATAATCTTATGACTCAAAGACTCAAAAAGTGAATTAATTCATTTCTGAGTCACAGTTTCAGATCTCACCTAGGTTAAAATTTTTCTCAATCATTTTATTTATTGACAAGCTTTACCATCCAATTATTATCTAACCTGGGCATACTTGTTTTTCCATTGAGCTATTAAATCTGATTTAATATAGGGTTCTAAGTTTTGTTCCTGGTGACCTCATCTCTAAAATGGGCATAATGATAATATCTAACCTGCCTATTTTATAGTGTTGCTGTGAGAGTCAAGCCCAATAATGTGTATTAAACACTTTGCAAACTTTAACTATATACATGTCAGTTATAATTAAATATAAATCTATTATTAATAAAAGAGATGAAACTTACATTTTAAAAAGACACACATAGAAGATACGGGCAAGGCAGGCAATCAGACTGAACAGAAAAAGAATGGCACAGTCCTGCAAGAATAGTGTCAAGGATGAAATAGTTCAGGCTGAGTTAACAACAAAATAATAATAGTTAATATTCACATATCACTTAATAGGTGCCAAAAACGGTGCTAAGTGATATAGAATTATTATGTCATTTGATCCTCTCAACAACCTTGGGAGGTAGGGTTGATATTGTTAGCTCCATTTTACAGATGAGGAAACTGAGGCAAACAGAGATTAAGTGACTTGCCCAGAGTCACACAGGCTAATAAGTATTTGAGACCAGATTTGAAGTCAGGTCTTATTAACACCAGGCTCAACCCTCTATCTGCTGTGCCAATTACTTTAGATGTATTGGAGGAAATAGGAGAGTCAAAGAAGGGACGAGATTTCTTCTTGGAGGGGATAGGATAATAATAATAAATGAGAGAGAAAGGGTAGAGCTGTTCACCTTCTATCTTGTTTCCATTTTCTCTGCAACAGAAAACAAGGGACCACACTATGATGGAGTTTTAGAACTGGAGTCAGAGAACTTGGAATATGATTCCTTGCTCTGCAATTCATTGCTGCTTTTTCTTTTTCCCTGGAGAAAAAAATCAAGTGGTTTCTCTGTCCCTTTTCTAGATTATCTCTCACACTGAGACTATAGATTGTAAATGAGGACAAAATCTGAATTTAGACTGGTGAGAATCAATTTTTGTGAATTTATATTTGTATATATGGCATTGAGCAAGTCATGTCAGGTCTTCTAGGTCTAAACCTCCTCTTCTACAAAATGACAGGTTTGGAATAAATGATCTTCCTGGTCTAAATCTATGATTGCCATAAGATACTCCCATATTTGTTTTAATGTGTACAAAGTAGATCCCTTGGTCGCTCAACTTGATAATAAAATCTAAAAGTCCAAATCAACTGTTTCCTACTGGATCATCATCACAAGGACACATGTGGTATCAGAAAGAGGTAGATGGTAGAATTGGTGAATTTTGAGAGATTTTTCCAAGGCTGCCTGGTTTTATTGGATTGTCATAACCTATCTGGAAAATTGTCTCAACTTTCTCTTCAGGGCTAGACTAGGCAACAAAATATGCTACTTCGTCCTTAAGACCTTGTAATCCACTCATACTAGACAGGACATTTCCTTTTCAGGCTATAGACCTGCCCTGTATGTTCTAAACAGACCCTAGCCTACTGTGAACACTCAATAAATATTAATAATCATTCAATCAATCAATCTGCCACCTTTCATAAGCACTACATTTCTTTCACAATATAAAAACACAGTTGACATTTCATCAAAATGCAAGAATCTTTTTGAGTAGTCATTTTATCTTTGATCTATCCGAGTGTATGTATATAAAAATGTGTATGCATACCAATATCCTCTTTAAAGAGAGCCTGTTAATGTCAAAAAGTGTTTATTCTGCCTCTTGACATTTTTCCCGCCTTTACTTTCTTCACTTTTCATAATCTTCCATTCCCCCCCCCCATAAGTAATGCTCCCATTGTCTTTGAGAGAAGTCAGTAGGCAATATGACTGCAGGATTCTGCATGATTAAGGCTCTATTAAAATGTTATTTCAGTGAAATTTCTAAAGCTTGGCTGTCACTGAAGAATACCTAGAGATAATTCCATCATCCCCTCTCACTCACAGGCTCATCTGTGTTTGCAGGTACATAAACATTCTCTATTCAGTTGCTACATTGGCTTTTTCCCCCCTTTACTTCTCTGAATGAAAAAAAATAAGTCTACTTTTCTCTTTCCTTTTGTGTTTTGCAAGATTCATCCACATCCTGATAGGAGGCAGTATAGGACCATAGAGTTAGAAGAGATCTCAGAGGCCACTGAGTTCAATTCTTTCATTTTATAGATGAGGAAACAGGTCCAGAGAGGTTAAATGACTTGCCCAGAATGACATAGAGAGGAAGTGTTGGCAAGAGAACTCGAGCTCAGATCGTCCTGAATTAAAGTCCGGTGTCCTACTTTCCCTCTGCTTCTCCAATATCAGTGGAAATCTTATTTTTTTTCCCCATAATTTTATGCCAGCCTTATTTTTGGCCTTTAGGTTTGAGGAATACATCTGATTACAAACCCTTAGCACTCCAGAGGGGCCATGATGTCGTTGGAAATAGAGTAAAGGATAATTTTTGAGAAGATCACATTTCCTTCTTTTTGCTTCCAATTAATACCATTACTACCTATGGGAAGTTCAAAGAAAAATAACTTTTTTTTGCAAAGAGGTACACAGAAAAAAATGCTCAGTTCCCTCTTACTCTGCTTCATAAAAAATGCTATTTTTATCCACGTATCAGACCTAGTTTTGAAAGCTCTTGAGCAGTGGTTCTCAACCTGTGGGTCATGATCCCTTTGGGGGTCGAATGGTCCTTTCACAGGGGTCACAGGGGTCGCCTAAGACCATCAGAAAACACATATTTCCGATGGTCTTAGGAACTGAGACATCACTCCTCTATCTGTCTCCAGGCAGGTCTGCCCACATGCAGATACGCCCACATACAAATATTAAAGGGTCGCGGCATTAGGAAGGTTGAGAACCACTGCTCTTGAGGCTCACATCATCAGTAGGACGTATATTGTGGACCTGAATATTAATGACACACATTCACATTGAACCCCAACAATAGGACACACATATAAGTCATGCAGATTTTTATATTTGAATGGAAATGAATCCAATAACGTCAGAGGTCATTCATACTACTTATAACCAAACAAATGAACATTTTCCAGAAACTCCTTCATTCCAATAGCATTCATCAAACTCTACAATGATAGCTAACAGTTTTATACTTGCAAGTCACTCTACATATAATATCACATTTGATATTATGGTAATCCTGTATATTAGGTACTATTATTGTACCCATTTTATAGACAAGAAAGCTGAAGCTGAGGAAGTTAACTATCCAGTATCACGTAACTAGTAAGTATTTGAGTCAGAAGATGAATTCACTTCTTCTCTCCAAGTCCAGAATTCTAGTGATTGTATCAGGCTCTCTCCTATGTGTAAAGTATACTACACCAAGTTCTGGGATTATAAAACCAAAACCAGTTCCTGTCTTCAAGGAGTTTACATGCTAGTAGGGTTATACAGCAATCACACAGATAAGACAATGCAAAGTACATACCAATAAATAAAAAGAAATTTCATGGTGGTGGTCTAGGGAAAGAAGTGCTAACAACTAAGGGGAGGGAGGAATTGCTAGAAAAGGTCCAATGGAGGAGGTGGCCCTGAAGCTGAATTTTGATTGGAGTTAGGGATTCCGAGAGGTGGAGGAGAGGAGGGAGAGCATAAAAGTAATGGAAGAGAATCAGTTCAAAGATGTGGAGTAGGAGATGAGCTGTTTTGTATGGTGTAGTCCCACGGGGAGGACTCCATTCAATCTCTCTCTGGGCTGGAGCAGCTTAGTCATCCCAACTTGTACTCGTACTGGTAGGTTGGGGTAGTTTTCCAAAGGGCTACAACTCTAGGGCTACCCCCAAATGTAGGGGTAGAGATATACATTTATTAATTACAACGATATTTCCTTAGCCCATGCTAGTATGCTTCCCCTTTAAACAAGCCAGCTAAGAGATGCAGCTGTGAATTCTTAAACATAAAACATTTACTAACAGAAAGTGAAGCTATGATGCTCTTAATGTAACAATCTACACATAAATCTATGTCACAGAATATCTGTGCAGGACAGGGCACACAAGCTTATACATAACTAATAGTGAGATACAAGAGAGGGGTAATTCATATGTCTGAAACAACTCCCAACTCTGGAGTTAGTCTTTGAGGTTCTTTGTTTCTTTATAGAATACTTTGTATCACACGTCATCCAACGCATGAAGCTGCTCCTCTCTGGAGCTTCTCTATTCTTTTTTCTAGTCAAAGACATTTTCTCTGCCATTCTTGAGCCCTTTTAGCTCACAGCAGCCTTAAGGTAGCTGCATGGCACTGGACCTTGAGTAGATAGTGTATCAGTTCAAATCCATCCTCAGACACTTATTAGCAATATGACTCTGGGCAAGTCACTTAACCTATGTCAAACTCATTTTTCTCAACTGTAAAAATGGGGATAATAATAGCACCAACACCATCGGGTTGTTGTGAAGATCAAATGAAATAATATGTGTGAAGTGTTTTGCAAACAGAAAAGGTGATACTATTGCCAAGTATTAGCAGAATTATTATTTTTCATTGACATAGGGACTTCTCAATGAGGAAAGTCTTACCAATAACTCTGAAAGTTACTGTCTTGGAGAGTTACTTGGGGCACTGAGAAGTTGTGAGAAGTTGTGACTTTTGTTAAAGTTCAGCCAGTATATGTCAGAGGCAGGACTTGAACCCAGGTTATCCTGACTCTTAGCTCTCTATTGAGCATTTCATGATTATATAGCTACTTCATTCATACTGATATCTACACACACTAGTTTACTAAATGTATACATATGTTCAACTATGTTTTTCATGTATATATGTACATGTTTATACACATACATATACACATATAGGTATATACTTAAATATGTCTTGGCTAATATATATGTATATATATATACACACACATATATTTATAGAGAGATGTATACATGTATATTATATATGTATACATACTATATATGTATAAAGTACATGTATGCATATGTACATATATGCATACCTATAGAATTCATGTATATATTCATATATATATATATATCATATGCCAATTTGATTTAGAGGGCCCTGTTTCCCTGATACATAAAATTACCATGATTTCCTGTATATTTTTAGAATCATAAAGGTCAAAATACCAAGTGAACTTATTACAAAGATTTACAGATACATTTGTCATGCACTAAAATGACTCCCATTTGTTACTTAATTTTTTTATTCATTTTACTTTGTTGGAGGTTATGGTGAATCTTCTGGGGGTTTGCTTGGTTTCTATCAGCTAGACTTTGTGGTTTGCACTGTACCTTATAATTTTCTCAGCACAATAAAATGTCATTTTGAGCGCTACTACCTAGATTTATATTGAAAATACTTGCAATACCTTTATACACAGTGAGTTTAATACTTGTATGTGAAAGCGAATTGATTGCAGGCAATTCTGTGCTTGAGTACCCCGGAGTAAAAGGAATTACTGTAGCAACCCTTGGGACCTCCTGTTCTCAGAAAGGGTGTCTGCACATTCAGACACCTACCAGGATGGGAGAAGAACGAAAGATTGTTTAGTTCTGATCAGAAATTATAGAAACACTTTTTAATTTAGGAAAATTATTTTTGAGGGAAAAAAAGAAGCTCAAGAGACACTTACGTTTAATGTTTTTAATTTGGTAAAATGAGCTGCAGGAAAGCATGTCTACTTTGAAATGAGTATATGAATATCTTTTGGGGATGACTTAAGTTCCCAAATCATACAATTTGGGGTGTGTGGGGGTTTGGAAGTGCTTGGTTAGATTAGTGGCTAAAATGTTGTGACTTTTCACCCCTGACAGCCTGTTCTCTAATGAAATAGATCCTGTTCACCTAGAATGGCAGAGCAATCTGAAACTATTACCCCGGTACTAGATTGATTCTCATTTACAGAATGAAGATGAGTATTCTTGACCAAGGCTTGTGATCAAGACTGTGAACTCTTATACATATATATATATATATATATATATATACATATATATATATATATATATATATATATATATGTCATTATCAATACTTCTTTCCTAGACCTTCAAGCTCAGTTCAATTTTGCACAAATTCATTAAATATCTATTAAGTACATGCTAGACATAGTTAGACATTTGAGGCGTACAAAGACCGTAACAGAAAAGAGCCCTTGTCCTCAATAAGCTTATAATTTAAGAGGGATGCAAAGCAAACGGATAAAGAAATACAGGCTAATTCCAAGAGGGAGACTTTCCTAATCCTTCTTATAGGGGATGACAGTTGAATTGTGCCTTGGAACAAGTTAACAAATCAGAGAGAGCAGAGGTAAGGGGGGGGGAGGGGGAAGTGCATCCTAGGAACCAATGCACAGCCTGTGCAAAGACAGAGAGACAGGAACCTCAATGGCCGGGGCGGTGAGTGCCAACAGGACAGGCTGAATGCTATAGCTAATCAAATCAGGAGTGGTGGTTAGAGCTAGAAGGTGATGGGCTCTGAAACCTGAGGGGTTTTTCTTTTATCCTGGAAGAAATAGCACCTCCAGAAGATGTTGAATTATTTAGGAAAACACAGAAAGTTTTTGTTTTTACTGGACACAAAAAACAATAATATTTTTCACCTTTGATATGCAAAAGTGTACTGGCCACATACCATCCACCCAAAAGCCAATGCCCAATGGTGGGAATTCTGTGTGTATACTGACATAGGCTGGCAACCTTTGTGGGATCAAAGATTGGTTCAAGATGGAGCCTCTGAGGCTTAGGTTGGAATCCATCTGAAGCTTAAGGCCAGGCCCTGGTTTTGCTACTGACTGGCTATGAGCAAGCCACTTTTTCAGGACCTCAGTTTCCTAATTTGTAAAACAAGGAGAATAATGCTGCCTCTGTGAGATAATGTGGCCTAGTAGACAGCAGGCTTGGAAATGAGGAAACTCAAGCTTAATTCCAACTTCTGATACATGCGTACTAGCTAGTAAACTTGAGCAAGTCAATGAACTTCTCAATGCCCTAGGCAACCTTCTAAGACATTACCTGAAAAATGAATGGATTGATCAGGACTTTCTAAGCTGAGACTTCCCTATGCAAATGATAACAGAAGATTTCCCTCTTATCTTCCCTCCTCTCTCTCCCCTATTCCCCCCCCCCCATACATATACCTGTGTATATACATATATAGAGTATTTATATGTGTGTACACATATGTACATATATTACATAAACTTTTCTCATAATAATCCTATAAGGTGAATAAGAATCATTTGTAAACTGGAAAACACTATAGAAACACGTTATTATTACTACTATTAATAATAAATGCTCCTCCACAGTTTGTAGGGTTAGAGTAACCTCATAGCAGCCAATGCTGCCCATTGGGATGAATTCTAACTAATAAAAAGGATGATGTTGAATAATAATGATATTTAGGGCATTTTGTGGACTAATTCTCTAGATTAAATTCAAGCATTTGGTGTAGAAATTAGAGAGAATATAAAAAATAATCATTTATTCTAAAGTTTCAGGAAATGAGAAGTATAGGTACAGGCATTAACAATCAAACCAAGCAGAGCTGTTTGGGCTCATCCATAAGGGTCATATGGTTTTCTTATTGTTTATACCTCAGCCATTTCAAAGGTTGGCACTTTTAAAAGTCAAAATTACACTATATAATATTAATATACAATATTAATATAAATATAAAATGATGCATAATGACACTACATAACATATATTTGCCGCAGAGTATAGATTCAGACCTATGAAGGAAATGATACCAATGGAGGTAATGATAACCCAGTGGAAAGAAATTGGTGGAGTTAATGTTGTTTCTTCACTTGAGTCTGACTGGATAAGTTGCTTGTGTACTCCATGTCTTTTCCTGTTTATAAAGTGGAGGTGATATTTGCTTCTTGTCTTCTGTAACAAAAGGTTGACAAATTTACAAAAAAAGCAGGTTGTTGAAGTCATAACATAAAATTTATATCCTATACAAATATAGCCCAAAGTGTGGAATTGGAATGTTTTGGAGATACCATTGCTTTTAGAGGTCAGCTAGTATTCTCCTGCCTTTTTATAAATGAAAAAGTTGAGTCTAGAAAAGAGTATGTCTTAACTAAGGTCACAAAGCTATTTAACAACTGCATTAAATTAGGCTTGAGGCCCTCCACACATCTGCCTCACAGAATTCTTCTCTCCCTCTAAGACAGTGGTTCTCAACATTCCTAATACCATGACCCTTTAATACAGTTCCTCATGCTGTGGTGACCCCCAACCATAAAATTATTTTTGTTACTACTTCATAACTGTAATTTTGCTACTGTTATGAATTGTAATGTAAATATCTGATATGCAGGATGTATTTTCATTGTTACAAACTGAACATAACCCACAGGTTGAGTAGCACTGCCCTAAGACATAGTTGAAGCACTACCATATCTACAAGAAGGCCTTCCACTATAGAGTGATCCTTTGTATCTATTTTCCTTATCTTGATTCTGTATATACACATATATATATATATATATATACATATATATATATATATATATACGCACACACATATAAACACATATACATATACATACATACATATATGTATATACACATATTTGCTATCTTTAATGTAAATTCCTCATGAGTAGGGATTGTTTCATTTACTATATCTGTATTCCTACTGCATAACCCAGAGTCTAGTGCATAGTAGACATTTAATAAATGCTTACCAAATGATTGCTAAGTCTCTTGACTCCTGGTGTGGAATTCCTTCTAGCATGCAGCTCTGTTTCTCAATTCTCTTAGTTATTTCATAGATTAAATCTCACGATTTTCTTAGTCTGATCCCATTTTGAACCTGATTGCCTCTTTGAGAATCTTAATCCATTTATTGATGAGTCTGAGATACTCAAGGATAACCCTTTTCTATAGTTTCTGTTGGCAGTGATCATGACTTATCAGTTTCTTAATCAGTATATCATTTCAGAGTGTTCTGTGAAAATTATGGAATTAAAGGATAACTTTCAGCTCAGTTTCACTTATGAATCTACCATAAAAATTTTTCTAACCATTACATATGTTTAATCGCAACATCCTTCCAACAAGCATTTATTATTAAGCCTAAAACACTATGTGAAAGGACACAGAGCTTTGTTGGTGATTACGAGATTTTTTTAAAATGGCGTAGGCCCTTCTCTTGAAGAGCCTATATTTTATTAACAGGCTGGGCTGTACCTGTACTAGAATTATCGCATTACTTTTCTTCTCAGACTTTATTCATGATTTCTTATCATGAGTACTTTGCTTGAACCAGGCTGTTCTATGCACTATTTTCTAAGCATGTTGCATGGTGCACTTTCTTTTACCTTGTTAGTCATACTCTTTCCAAAAATTGTTGTCTCTGCTTTCTTTAAGTTTGAATCCAAGTCCCACTTCCATTATAAATCCTCCATTGACTGCTCCATTCCACAGCAATCTCTCTCTCTTCTTAATTCCTAGAGGTTTCGCAGTCTGCATTTAGCACTGATCATGTCTTAAACTTTCTGACGGCAAGGACATGATCTTGTTCTCCGTTGCATCTGCCATGATGACTTTCTTTTCATAGGTGGTCAATAATTCTGTTCACCTATCAAAATTTGGAAAACTTTTTTGTTTGCTTGTTTCTATAAGGACCTAGTATGGTAAAGCTTCTCAGGTATGCCATGTTATAGAGCCATAAGATAGAACTGACAGAGGATGGAAAACAAATTTTTCAGAGAAAGCAGGTTACAAGGTTAGAACAAAAATAGTTATAAAAATGTTTGCACATATGCACACAGTGTCCCAAAAATCTCAGTGCAGTTTTATGTTACTGAAACTTCATATAACTGAAACTGCATAAAGACTTTTGGGATATCCTGTACTTTAACGAGGAGAAGACTTTATTTCTTTTCTATTTAGTCCAGGCAGACACAGGTTAATTTTAGGTTCTGGATTATTTATTTTGATTAGGCAATAGGATATTGAAAATATCTATGGCATTTTGCTATCCATTTAGAATTATTACCAAACCTCTGCTCTCTTAGGCCAATATTGAATGTACTGGTACATGCATCCTGACCATTTGCACTGTGAGCTAATGCAACTTCTTGTTGCCCGTTCATCCCAAGAATGCATTATATAGATTGCAGTTCATTGTGAATGCAGCTGTTGGGGTCATGACTCTCACTGAGATTAATCATGATGCCCGGGTTAGCTTCAGAATCACTTTGACTACCCATTACATCTTGGGGAGATTATAAAATGTTGCTTTTAACTTGCAAGGATTAGGTTAGCACCCACTTACTTCCAAGACATGCATTTACTTTGTTTCTTTTGGTATTATCAGGTCACAGACGATGGCAGGTGTTCTTCACAAGTTTTGCCTTCAAGAATTAAGTCATGTTGAAGCTTTCTGACATTAGGCTGAATGATGTATGTATAGTATATACCGTATGTAGTAGAAAGAGTATGATGTATTATATGGCAATTATAAATATTTATGTTACACATTTATGACTCTCATAATAAATGTAATAAACAGGCATATACTTTCAGTTTTCAACATCCCTTTAGAAGTGAGTATTCTACCACAAAAAGTTAAAGATTATACCACGAATCCTGAAAGTTGCTAACAAAAGCCTTGTTATATTTGTACATCCCATCTGTATTTCCTGAAATGTCCCGTAGACCTGCTCACATGGTTCCTTTTTGCAATTCAGTGCATATCCAGTATGAAGTGAAGGTTGCTAGAGAGAAGCATTACTAGCGCTACCCGTTAGATTGTGAGTATGAACTTGGAACATTAACAAAGATGACATTTTCCAACCGAAGCCTGCAACACAAATTCGGTTAACAGAAACGAACAACCACAGGAAAAAAAAAAGCCCAACTCTATTATTACTTTCCTCAGAATAAGGCTTATCTAAGTTCCTTCTGAGCACAAAAGGAATAAAGTATAATGAAATAAGAGGCATCATAGTACAGTGGAAGGTTCTGGGCTGGGACTAAGGGAGAATTAAAGTGGGATCTTGACTTTGTCCCTTACCAGCTGTGTGACCACGGGCAAGTCACTCCGTTATTCAGAACTTCAGTCTTCTGCATCCGTGTAAATGGGAGTAATCATTTTTATACAATCTACCTCACATGGTTGTTACAAGGAAAGTGCTTTGTAAATCTGAAAGGGCTAAATATATGTGGATTTTCATGAGCAATATCAAGAAGAGGAAAGAGAGTGGGGTAGAGGAAAGAACTCTAGATGTGTCAGTTAGTCAGTCTGTGAGTATTGAGAGCCTTCTCTGCCCCCGGCATTGCGCGAAGTGTTGAAGATGTGAAGAGAGATTTGTAGTCAGAGAATCTAGATTCACATCCTGGCTTTGCCACATATTCTTTTTGATTTGATTTGATTCAATTTGATTTTTTTTGGTCTTTATTAATTTGTTTGTTTACTTTTAGTTTACAAGATTTGGTCCCACAATCCCTTGAGTTTCAAAACTCCACCTCTTACTCCTCCCCCCCATGGAGGCATGCAAACAAGTATAGGATCTGCAAATACTTTCACATTAGATATTAGTCAGCTTGTAACCGATGGAATGAACAATGGCAAAGAGGAAACAAAACCAGACAAGAAAAAGAAAGTGAGCAGGTAGTTTGCTTCAGTCTGCATTCAAACCCTGTTCTTTCTAGTTCTTTCTAGATCTTTCTTTGAATGTAGACATCTCCTTCCATCACGAATCTTTTGGAGTTGTCTTATAAGTGTGCATTGCTGAGAAGAGTCCTGTCTATCAAAGTTGGTCGTCACACATAAGTTGTATCTGTAATTGTGTACGAATTTCTCCTGGTTCTGCTCTTCTTACTCAGCATCAATTTGTATAAGTCTCTTCAGGTAAATATGAAATCTGTCTGCTCCTTATTTCTTATAGCACAATAGTATTCCATTACAATCATATATCACAACTTGTTTAGTCATTCCCCAATTGGAAGGCATCTCCTTAATTTCCAATTCTTTGCCACCACAAAAAGAGTTGCAATAAATATTTTTGTACATATGGGTCTTCCTCCCACTTCCATGATCTCTTTGGGATACAACCCTAGAAGTAGTATTACTGGGTCAAAGGGTATGCAATTATTTATAGCCCTTTGGTTTGCCACATATTCTTGGTGTGACCTTGGGTGAATCATTTTACCTACTGGGCCTCAGTGGTTGATGATATTAATGGCAAAAGGCTAAAGTGACACAAAGAGTCAAAGCCATACCAAAAACAAAATGCACAGTTTAACATTAATCAAGAAATTTTTTTATAGAACTTTGAGAAGTTAAAAAAAAAGGAAGAAAAAAATAAAAATCAGATGTGAGAGAAAAATACTTGAAGAAGGAGAATGTGGAAAATTTCTCACCATCTATATGGTCTCAAGAAGTCCAACAAATGAAAAAGCCACGGTGGCCAAACTGGAAACAGAAGGCTGGCAGTACAATATAACACAATAGTTATGGCCAAGGTGATGAATGATCTCTTCAAAAATGGAAAGGAGTGCTGTCAGATAAGTTTGACAATTGTTGATTGACATGCATCACAGTGAAACACGAATGCCTAGGAAAGCACTTTATTAGCTTCTTCTTAGAGACAAGCCTGATCCTACTTCTCTTAGCAGAAGGAATCACATTATCTATTGCCAAAGAATGCCAGTGACTCTTCCAAATAGAAACCAATTACAAACACGCACACACAGAGAGTATAAATAAATTATTCTTGTTTATATGCTTGTATCACTAAAAACAATCTATAAACACTTAGAGGAAAATATATTGGTTGAGGAGAAAAAAAGGGAGTGCCAAAGAAGTCCAAGATCAAAATATTATCAATTCAGTGCTTACTGAACAAGTTGCCATGAGAGTCACAGTAATTATATTATCTCTTTATTGATTATAACAAAGCCTATGACTCAGTTCCACACTCATGGCTTACTCATGTACTGGAAATATATTATATAGAGCCAAATATATAGTGAGAACACTAGAATTGTTGATGTCTATATGGAAAATTGTCTTCTATTTAAAACATGCCATCAACAAAATAATGTTAGAAATTCTTACAAAATGGAACATGTTTAAGACAAAAAGTTTAAGTTTATTGTTGTTCTCTCTAACCTTAAATTCATTATTATCTCCTTCAAATAAAACTAATTATGACTTCTGAATTAAAAAGAGAGATCAATCAAAACATCTTATTAGTCACTTGATGCATATGAAAAAGACATTAAACAGTTTCTTTATTATATAGAATCTTTCTACAATGACATCAAAGCATCATTTGGATTCAGTAAGTATAAAATTCTTTATATATACCCAAGGAAGATACAAACTGAATGTGAGATTGAATGTGGAAAGCATATTAAAACAATACATGAAGGTAATTCTTACAAAAACTCTGGTTTCCTCCAGTAAGACACATCGAGTATGAAATTGTCAAAGGGAAGGTTGTGGCTGATATGTTAAGAGACCCACTGGTGTCCTGAAATTGAAGCTGAATGAGAGGAATGCATTTAAAGCTATGAACACTTTTGCAATACAATCTTAGTCTTTACTTTGGGATCTATAAACTCAACCCTCAACTTTTAAAATAGTATCAAAATGAGGTTTTTCTTCTTCCCTTTTCTTTATCTCACATCACTCAGAAAGCTTCCCTTATTATGTGTTCCTTCACTCTAGTTGTAGGATAAAGAGAAGGCCTTTCTCCTTGCTATGGCTAACCTCTTTGCATGCATGCATACTTATTTACTGACTGGCTTCACAGAGCAATAGTAAATTTTGATAATGGGTGCATGTCACTGGATTTATCAAATGTCAGTCATCTAACAGTCAACTAACATTTTATCCAAAGTAGTTTGCTTCAGGATGCAGTCTATGAAATTCGTGACATACAAAGGGTCTTGAATGGGTGACAGTTTGGATAAGTCCTTCCAATAAGATATCAAGAAAGAAGTAGCAAACAATTGACTTAGCCCTGCAGTTTTGTTTATACAAAGGAAGGTGTTTTCAATGACTATTCAGGATTAGCGCATTGCCATTAGAACATATAGAAGAGGTATCCTGATTAATGCAAATAATGTAAGTAAATGATAGAAACTGTGCAAAACAGAACTGTAGCCTATGAAAATTTAGAGCCTACTGAAAACCTAGCATGACATAGCCTTACAATTAGAATTAGGCATAAGAAGTTTGCTATCCTTCCATTGACTCACAGACAACACATCCTTTCTCCTACAGATACAGACCTGAAAATATCTTTGAGAACTCAATTAATAATCTATATTAGAATCAAACTTTCATAAAGTAAACAGTTGCCCACAATCACCTGTATGTAATATTGATCCAAAAAATATTTAAGAGTAACGTTTTAATAGATATTATCCTAACAAATACTTATAAACTCCAAGTTATATGGAAGGAAAACCTTTAATGCATAGAAACAGCAGAAGAAATAAAAATCCTGTGAGAAAAGGATGAGGTAGGCATCATCTTATCTGCTACTGTCCCAACTGCTAGTTGAGGATTCTACTGAGGAGCCTATAGAAGATGAACTGACATCCTTATAGGATCATTAAATCTCATAAAATCATGTATTAGTACCCTCAGTAGTAGGCAAAGGGGAGTAACTGAATGAGTCTGATTGTTCTGGGATGGGTCAAACTCAGGGCAGTTCCCAGGTAGTTTAGGTTTGAAATTGAAACAAAATGAGACCATCATCAGTCATTCAGTGGTTAACAAAAAGAGATTAACTTCATCACATCAAGAGAGATATTCAATGAGGACAGATGAGTTGATTCACCTGAATGATTTGCCTGAGATACTCAATGTAATCACCACACTCTTCTTCTGGAGCTCTCATGACTGCTTTATACTCAGATGACAAGAGAGTGGGATCAACAGTCTAATTCTTTCGAAGCAAACAAATTTCAAGGAAGCTCTCAATATCTTTTAAGTAAAGACTAGGCTAACTTGCATGAAGAAAAGAGTTAAGATATTGCTCCCACCACATTGGTGATGCTACATTCCAAAGGATGGAGCCAGAGGAGAGGAAGTGAGATTTCTATTCTATTTTTCCATATGATTTTTTACCCCACTTTATGCAAATAACTATCATTGTCACCAGGCTTTATAAATATGAAAAATGACATTGTATCTGTTTTGAAGGAGCTTATATTTGAGATATAATATGTAGAAAGAGATGTGGTGCAAAATATGAAAGTATGTAAAAAAAAATTCAGACAAATATTGCAAGGTATTTGAAGAGGAAAGAATCCAAACACTTCAAAAAAAAACTATTTAGCTGATTGCCCAAAATGCAATTAAGAAATAAATCATTAGATGGATAAGTCTGCCTGTATTCCTACTTTCTCATTGCTGCAAAGTATGAATATATGTATGTCTGCATCAAGGACATTTACAATAAAGGAAAGATGAAAAGGGATCTGACAAACAATTTGAAATGATATTTTTCAGAAGACTATATGCCTATAGTAACAAAATTAACTGTAAGATGATCATTGTAGACATTTTTTTCAAAAGTAATTCAATAGAGCAAAATTGTACCTTAAAGCTCTTCTCCAAATAGAATCTCCCACTCATATATCAAAATCATACCTGATTTCTGAAAAGTTGTAAGAAAAGAGATAAATTTGTCTACCCACTGATAATTAATAGAGATGTATAAAACAGGATGTCATCTGCTTGCCAAAGTTCTCTTGTCCTGGACGCTGTCCAATACAGAGTCCCAATGAAAGTGGAGTTAACTATAAATGGTTAGGTCCTCCAAATGCTCCTATTTTCTTCTGACATTGTGCTGATTAAATCAAGCTCCAGAACATTGTGTTCTCCTAAAGGAGATCCAAAATCTCTCAAAAAATTTCAACCTAACTATCTACATGGATGAAAACTATGTGAATGAAGAATTCCTGTTGTCTAGACTAAGACAGTCAATCAGGAAATGTCCTAAACACAGAGGATATGAATGCAGGTAAAATAAACAGTCCCTGCTCTCAGGAAGCTCACTGTCTAATGGTGAAAACAACACACAAATAACTATATATGAACAATATAATATAATTTGGGGGTAATCTCAGAAGGAAGGCCCTAAGGACTGGGAAAGGTTTCTTGAGGAAGGTGAGATTTCAGCTGGAACTTGAAGGAAACCAGGGAAGCAAGGAGACAGAGTTGAGGAGAGTGTTCCATATGTGGGAGATAGCTAGCTACTGAAAATGTGCAATAAACAGCAAGGAGGCCAGTGTCATTTAATTTTTAAAAATGTGGTGGGCAGTAAAGTATAAGAAAATTAGAAAGGTAGGAAGGAGTCAGATTATGAAGGGTTTTAAAATATAAACAGAGAAATTTGTATTTGATCTGGAGGTGAGAGGGAGCCCCTGGAATCTGTGGAGTTTGTGTGTGTGTGTGTGTGTGTGTGTGTGTGTGTGTGAGAGAGAGAGAGAGAGAGAGATAGAAAGAGAGAGAGAGAGAGAGAGAGAGAGAGAGAGAGAAAGAGAGAGAGACAGAGACAGAGGCAGAGAGAGAGAGAGAAAGAGAGAGAGAAAGAGAGAGAGAATGAAAGAAATTATCAGACTTGTACTTTAGAAAGATCATGGAGGATGGATTGGAATGGGAAGAGACTTGATTCAAAGAGATGAACCACCAAGCTATTGTCATAGTATAGGCATGACGTGATGCCCATACTAGGGGGGTCTTTTCAAAAGTGATGGCAATGTCAGCAGAGAGAAAGGAGTATATATGAAAGAATCAATACAGGTAGAAATGATTGGACTTGACAAATGATTGAATGTGAGTGGTGAAAGAGTTGAGAATGATTCCCAGGTTGTAAATCTGGGTGACTGGGAGAAAGGTGGTATACTGATCAGTCTTACAGAAATTAGGAAGAGGGAAGGGTTTGGGGGAAAGACAATGAATTCAATTTTAGTTGATTTAAGTTATCTCTGGGGCAGAGGCAACTATGTGACTCAGTGGATAGAGCATTGGCTCTAGATTCAGGAACTGCTAAATTCAAATCTGGCCTCGGACACTTCCTAGTTCTGTGACCGTGGGCAGGTCACTTAACTGGTGTTTTACTTAATCCACTGGAGTAGGAAAGGGCAAATCACTCCAGTATCTTTGCCAAGAAAACTCCATGGACAGTATTGACATATTATGGTCCACAGGGTCATGGAGAGCTGGACATGACTGAATGACTTAACAGCAACAACAACAATGGGATATCTAGTTGTAGATACTCAGTAGGTAGCTAAAGAAGCAAGACTGGAGGTCAGGAGAGAGATTAGAGTTGGGCAACTTTATTGGAGAGTTGTCTGCATGGAGATGATAATTGAAACCATGGGAGCTGATAAGATCACCAAGTGAAAGAGTATAGATGGAGAAGAGAAGAGGGCACAGAACAGAGCCTTTTGGGACACCCACTAAGCCATAGGTGGGGTTGGAAATATGATCCCCTAAAAGAGACTGAGGACTAATGAGGTAGGTGGAGAACCAGTGGATGATAATGGCACAGAAAACAAGGGACAAGAGGATATTCAGCAAGAGGGGGTAATCAACAAAGGCCAAAGCTTCAGAAGAGCAGTGAAATAGATTGAAAGTTGAGAAAAGGCTTTCTGATTTAGCAGATAAAAGAGCATTGAAGACACTGGAGAGAGAAGTTTCAGTTATGTAATAGAATCAGAAAATAGAATTCAAGAAGTTTAGAAAGTTACAGGTGGTGAAGAAATGGAGGTAGGAAGTATACTATGTCCTGTTCCTCCTACTTTCTGGTTTACTGCTCCTTCTTAATCTCCCTTGCTGGGTTTTCGTCCAGGCTATGCTCATGAACTGTGAGTGTCTCACAGGGTTCTCTGCTGAGCCCTCTTTTCTTCTCACTCTGATATTTCTCTTGGTTATTTAGATTCCATGAATCCAATTAACATCTCTATGCTGATGATTCTGAGGTCCACTTATTCAGCCCTAACTTATTTCTTGCTTTTTCAACTGCCTATTACACATCTCAGGCTGATGTTCTGTATATTATCTTAAGTTCAACATTTTCAATACAGAACTCATTCTCTTTCCCCCAAATCCTGTCTTCTTCCTAATTTGAACTCAGGATGATGAGTCTTCTTGTCTCCAGACCTGGCACTCTATCCACTGTGTTACCTAGCTGCTTTATAGGGCTGTTTTCAAGATGAAATATATAAACATTATCAAGTACTTTGGAAACTTTTAAAAAATGTCACTTACTATTAGTAATATCTGATATATTTAGAGGACAAGAGCAGATCTACTGGGATAGCGTATATGATCATCCTTTAAAATCAGTGAAAGCCTTATTCAAAAATCAGATATGACCTTTAAGCATCTACATTCATTGAATATGTATGAGGACTTCTGTTGGGTATGGTTCTTACCTTTTCCATTGGATTACAAACTTTTCGAAGTTCCTGAAAGCCAGAAAATATTCCTGTCTTTCTCTTTCTCTCTGTCTCTGTCAACTTCTGTCTCTCTTTTTATGTGTCTCTGTGTCTGTGTCTGTATCTCTCTGCCTTGATTTCGGACTGTCTCTGTCTCTTTTTTTCTGTCTCTGTCTCTGACCATCTCTATTTTTTCTCTCTGTCTCCCTCTCTGCCTAGAGCAACATTCTACCTAAAATATCTTCCCTATATGTTGGATTACTAGGTAGAGGAAATTGGGGTTAAAATTGCATTGTCAATTAAACATTTATGTCTCTGTGATGGGAGTATTGTCCAATAACTACCCAGTTCTTAAGAAGATGCATAGTGGTTCTAGGTTATGATATCACCACATAGACTTTAGAGCACACACAGATATGACTGTCTCCAGGATGCTAACCATAGGGTGAAGTAGACTTTTATTGGCTACTGAACCTGAACCAGCAGTGCCTTCTAAAGGGTGGTTGATGCTTTCTCTCTCTCATGTCTGGTTGGTTTTAGTAAGACTTTATATAGAGACAGGTCTTGGGATCTCCCCACTCAGGCCAATATGTGGCCCATAAATATGGGTCTCAGTTTCCTCTTCTATTTGTTTTTGTCTTTTTTTACTCATAGGTGAAGGAGAACTGGACTAGACTGCAACCTTTCAAGCTTTTACAAGTTAGGAGAGGTAGCCATAGTTACTTATCTCTTGGCAATGCTACCCTCAAAAATGAACTTGTGAAGAACACTTAGCAGCAATTACTTTAAACTTGAGCCCACTCTCCCCAGAGATAATGGTGACATGGCAGGCGTGTACCTAGGTTTTGGGGAAACACTTTGTTCTTCTGTTCTTTCTATGTCTTTCAGTAAATATCCCTCTGTAAAAGTTAATTGGTGTCAATAGATTCAATGATATTGGTGTGTTAAGCACTGGAGGATATCAATGATGTAAAGGAAATATTAACTGTAGCTGGCTATTGATATTGGGGAGAATACACCAGAATGGGTGCTCAAGTCAATGACACAGGAGGAAATCTTTCTCCTCTCCTCCACTTCCCTCCCCTCCTGCCCCAGTTACCTTATAACCCTGAGTGGGAACAATAGGCATGAGTGAGCCTTCTGGTAATCCTACTTATTGTTCTGAGGCAGAGTTGGGACAAGGATCCTCAGTGCATATCTCTGCTATTTCTCATAGCAATAGACTGATAACTCTGCCTCTTGTGTAATTAACTCAAATCTAAGCAACATAAAACAAAGGTCAATTTCCTGTAAAGAGGGAGTAGCTGCTATGCTCCTATTGTTGTCTCACTGAAAGCCTCTATTTCTGGTAAAGAAGGGTTTGGAAGTGACAATTTCATATTGACTTAGCAGGGGAAAAAACTAAAAGCTAAAGAAATGAAAAAGATTTAAAAGGATTTCTGGACCTCTACCAGTTTCTGCAAAGTAACACATTAATTAATTAAGTAAAATGAACCTTTTGCATTGCTTCCTTTTAAACTTGGTTGACTAGGAGATAGAGGGAAAGAGAGGAGAACTAAGCAAAGCTTGTTAAGATTTTGTTGAACCCAAATTACCCAGTAGGTCTTTCGAAACATTCTACCAAACTGTGCCAGACTCTCCCATCCCTACTTAGCAAATTCTTGGTTTGTTGCTCCCAAATGACATTTATGGTATTTATTTTTGGGGTGGACTTGGCTTAAGATCAGCTCTTAAATTTTTTTTAAAAAAATTATATCTTGGCTTAAGAGCTGTTGTAGTAAATGACAGATTGGTTATGCAGAGTTGTAACCAGGTAAAATAAGCTAATTAGGTAGAATAGTTATCAATTTGACTCTCTTTCATCACCTGAAAGAGTACAGTTAAATGGGGGATGGGAAAGGAAGGAGAATAAAGGACGGGGAATGAGGGGATCTTCAACTCCAGGTGAGTTAACACTAATACTCTAACCCAAGGATGTTCCTTGCCTCTCATACCTTGAATGCTCTCTTTCCTCACTTCTGCCTCTTGGAATCCATAGCCCTCTTCAAGGCTGGGCTCAGGTGCCACTGTCCACATGAGTCCTTGCTTGTTTCCTCCAAGTGATCAGTCTTTTCTTATTCCAAAATTACCTTGTATTTATTCTGCATATACTTTATACTTACTTATCTATGATACATGCAACAAATCTCACCAACAGTTGGGTTTTCTCAGTATTATGGATGGGAAATGTATATTTATTAGCATCAAACATTTATTAAGGGTATATATTTCCCATGGAAGAATTTCACAGGCATTACTACTGTACAACTCATTCCTTGAGCTAAATGGAGAATCTATGGCTATTTTGGGGAATATAAGACAAATAATTGAGAGTATGTTGATTTGAGAGTTACAATTTTGTTCCTATCATATTCACCATGGGAGCATACGTGGTGTAGCTGATAGAAAGCTAACCTTGGAGCTAGGAAAATCTGGGTTCAAATCCTGCCTCAGACACTAGCTGTGTGACTCTGGTCAAGTCACTTAAACTCTGTCTTCCAACTTTCTCAACTGTGAAATAGTGATAATAACAGCACCTACCTCTCAGAGTTTCTGTGAGGATAAAAGAGATCATATTTGTAAACACTTAGTACAGTACCTGGCACGCAGAAGAAGCTTATAATAAATGCCTTATCTCCATTTAAGGAGAGAACTTAGCACATCATCTCATTTTTCCCCTGGCTATACCACTACCTAATTTTCTGATTGACTTTTCTAATATTTCACAAACCCCCCCCCCCCTTACCTTTTAGTTTCCTTTTGTGTATCATTTTTCTCCATTAGATTGTGATCTTCTTGAGGGCAGGGATTGTCTTTCCTTTTGGTATTTATGTCCCCAATGCTTAGTACAGTGCCTGGTACAGAGTAAGTACTTGAAAAATGTTTATCAATTTCCTCCCTTCCTCTGTCCCTCCCTCCCTGTCTTACTTCCTTCCTAAATCACTTAACCACCCAATATCCCAGGTAATTCTCTAAGACTGTCTCAGAGCAGGTTCTAATCTTCACTGATAGAAGGAATTTCCTTGCAAAGAGTTCCCTTTGCCTGACCAATGCAATCATGAGTCCTGTCCAAATAATTAGCCCCATCCACTTAATGACTGCTTTAAAACTGTGTGATCTGTAGGTTAGTTTCCCATCCACAATACCGAGAATAAACTGACCTGCTCCTGGCAAAGTTTTCAGTCCATTCAAATCTCCAGTGGTTTTTATATAGTGTTGATAGTAGTCACAGTGAGCTTCAGAAGAAAAAAAAATGGTAGTAAATTCAAACATGTAGCATTTTTATTAGTTTAAATAATAATTCACTATTAAATATCAAATGAATATTATTTACTGAAATGCTATCTACCAAAGATTTGGTTTTTTTTTAAACTAGTGTTAAAAGAATCAATGGAGAGTCCTCATGGAGATAGCAGTCTCCCTTTAGAGTTCAAAAGACCTGAGGTCAGGTCCTAACTGTAGTCTTGCTTTCTGACTAATTATGTGACCATGCATTGTATGGACCTGAGCCTAGTCAGGAAGACTTGAGTTCAAATTTGACCTCTCACTTACTAGTTGTGTGACCCTGGACAAGTCACTTAATCTCTGCCTACCACAGTTGTCTCAATTGTAAAATGGGGATAATAATAGTGCCTACCTCCCAGAGTGGTTGTGAGGATGGACGGAGATAGTATTTGTAAAGCCCTCAGCATAGTGCCTGGTATGATATGGGCACTATTTAAATGCTCATTCCCTTCCCTTCCTGTCCCCCAGGAACAAGTCATTTAATCACTCAGTGCCCCAGGTTGCCAATACACAATGGGAGAAAATGTTTTCATTTTGGTGTTTTGTTATAGGACTGAAGTCACAGGTGTGAACAAAAAATGGACGCGTCAATTGATCTATAGTCCTGTCTTTCTCAAATAGGGGAACCCTTCACTAAAATGCTCATAGTCAAATCTTTTAAAATAAGATTTCTACACCAAATAACATAAAACTGATTATATCTGCATATATGTATGTATGTATATGTGTGTATATATATATATATATATATATGTCTATGTATACATACATTATATATATATATATTTATTTTACATTCAGGATCTGGCAATATTAGAAACAACATACTTAGTAAAAAGTATTGTCTAACTGGGAACAATATTGGATGCAAAGTCTCACTTTTTAGAGGCTTCAGTGATTTTCTTTTTTCTTTATTACTTGTAGCACCAGTATTTGGGGGCATCATTTCAACTCATCAAATTTTCATTTTTACAAATAGTTTTATTTGACCACTTTAACATCATTCTTACTCTTCATTTGATATTAAATTTTAATACTTTATTTGAAATAGTTTTCAAAAAGTTGGAATCATAGTATACAATGTATATCAGAAACACTAGAAGTAACCAAAATTGGAAAATACCATGCTCATCAATCAAGGTTCAAGTATTTATTAAGTACCCACTGTATGCCAGACATTGAGTGAGTCATTGGGGATAAAATGGGAGAAGACAACATTTACATATATAAAACTGTATATAATATATGTGACAAGTAGGCAAGGTAATTTGTCACTATCGGTGGAGGGGAACAGGTAAGGTCACATGAGGTGCATTTTGTAGGAAACTAGGGATTGTGCTCCTTCTGCATTTGGGGTTTGGTACTTGAAATGGGTGTGTAGGTGATGGTTTCATTGTGAGAAAATTATAGTTATTATCACCTTTGTGATCTTATATAATCAAGTTTTCCAGTTCTACCCAATCATCATCCATAATGGAATAGTACAAAAATAATAACAGGAAAATGGACTCAGATTCTTGTACTATATTCTGAGTCAAAACTGACAGTCAATTGATTATCCAAAATATCATTGGGCAAGCACAATAATACAATGAAGACCAATAAGAAATCAGCATTTCAGTCACACGATCAATTTAAATGATGCTTTAATGGCTCCCTGCAAAAGAAGCTAATTTTCTATTATGGGTTTAAATAATTAGGCACATATTTTCTGTGATGGGCTTAGACAAGTAGATAGGTTTACTGGGGGTGATTAGCTACCATGACAGCTTTTATCTTAACAAAATCCTTGCACAGGAACCCAGAATTCCATGGCACAATCTAGGAAGTGCTAAGCTAATCAATCAATGAGTAATTATTGAATACTTACTACCTAAAATGAGTGCGAGATAACAGTTTTTGCTCTACAAGGGGTTTATGATTTCATTGGGAAGAAAACATTAATGCCAAGGAAACAATAAAGCAATTTGGTCCTAAACAATGAGATGTTAACTATAAATACAGCCTAAACCCAGAAAAGGTAAGTACTTTTGTGAATGGCAATGACTGGAGATGATTTCTTAGAACTTGAATTATGGTCAGGGTTTCCATAGGTATAAGTGAAAGAGAAGTTTGGGTACATTATTATCGTTGTTAGTCAGGTGTTTGGGTCATGTCCAACTCTTTGTGACCCCATTTGGCAGTTTTCGGCAAAGATACTGGAGTGATTTTCCATTTTCTTCTCCAGCCCATTTTATGGATGAGGACATGGAAGTCGGCAGGGTTAAGTGACTTGCCCAGGGGCACACAGATAGTGTAACTGAGGTCAGATCTGAATTCAGGTCTTCCTGACTTCAGCCCAATGTTCTCTATCCACTGCACAGTAAAAGAGACCAACTTGACTCTAGATGAGGGTGTGTGGTTGATGTTAGTAGGGAATAGATTTGGATGAGGTAAACACTAGCCAGATTACCAAAACAGCCCTTGAGAGCTGTGAAAAAGTGTTTGAGTCAGGAAGATATGAAAGACAGAATTTGTAAAAGAAAAAGTATCAGTCTAGTCGTAAATACAATAGAATGCTTCTGTAATTCTACTGTTGGGATCTGGACTAATACTTCCTTTATAGGCTAATTATGTCATATTAGCTCTTCATTGTATATAGCAACAATGTTTTGGGAGACATGTTTTGACCCATGATATTTCCAAATCCAGCGATAATCCTTTAATACTCTATTAAATGCCGGGCACTTCATCATTTAGTGAGTTATTTGCAGGTGGATAAGGATTATGTTGGATGTTTGGGAATTGTAACAGGTATTAGAAGTAATTGTCCTATAGGGTAATATGACTGTACAGAAGAATCCGAAGAATTGAAAACGAGTATCACACAGAAGGTAAAGGCAAGGTACGAGTTGGGGGGAGAACAGTTTGTGATGTATAATTAATGTATAATAAATAAGCCTCTTTGAAGAATATGAGTAAGTGATTTTTGTCAACGAACTTCCTGAATAACAATAACAACAAAAAAGATATACTGGTCACGTGGTGAAGGAGAGGTACAACAGTGGATATCCTGAATTGTGGTGTCCAGAGAAAGCGAGTGACCTTGGAATATTGGGTTGAACCTCTGTCGTGAACGCCTTAGAGAGCATCGAAAAGAATCACACAGGACAGATAGTCAAGGATGGCTTGTAATTTGCACCTTTAGAAGGAAAGCCCAAATCAATGAGATCACAAATCCATTTGAGTATTTTAAGTGCCTTTAAGTGGTGCGTGGCTAGACCATGGAATTTGGAGACTGGAAGACCTGAGTTCAGAACTTGTCTCAAACACTTATTGTCAGCCTCAGTTTCTTTTTTTGTGAAATGGGGATAGTAATAGCATCTATCTCATAGATTTGTTTTGAGAATCAAATGAGATAACATATGTAAAACACTTCGTAAGTCTTAAAACACTATACGAATGCTAGTTCTTAGCTACAATTAACCTCAATGTAATGTTTTCCCAGAATAGCTTAATTTTTGAAGGCAACTATCTTGTTTACCTCTAGAGCTTAGTCTCTGGTTTGCCTTTAGTAATGGTATGTCCCAGCATGCTTTTACCTTTACAATCTGGTGTTCATGACAAAAAGATTTTTATTACATTTATTAACCATCCTTTTGAGAATTGTCACAAGGGAATTATTTGATGTTAGGTAAGTCTGCTGATAGAAAGGTCTGATACTACAGTGCTGCCGTATATATATACATACATATATATATATATATATATATATATATATATATATATATATATATATATATATATATATATATATATATATATATATATAT
>CM053581.1:97028972-97045871 GCA_028627135.1 Pseudochirops cupreus | reverse complement strand
GGGTCCAAGATACACAAACTGGGCTGACCATTTTGACTACCTTGACTGGTAATTGTAAAAAGTCAAGTGAGTCAAGTGGTGTGTATAGGCCCAGCCAATAGTAACTGAATCTGTGAAAATGTGACTAGAGAGAGAGAGAGTGCTTATGAATTTGATTATTTAACATAAAAAGCAAGGTTAGATCAGTGGTGATGGTAATTTATACTTGAAACTTAATTGTAGTCAACCCAAGGTTTGAATGACCAGATACACAGGTATTTAATCTGAGATCCATGGATACATTTCTAGGGGACTATTAACTTGGATTAAAAAAAAACACTTTACTTTTACTTGCCATTCTCCATATTTTATCTTATGCCTTGAAAAACATTATTCTGAGAAGTTTCATAGGTTTGAACAGACTGCCAAAAGGGTCTACAACACAAAAAAAGGTTAAAAATCCCTGGTACAGGGTAGACTCTTTCCTCTTCTCTCAGAGATGTCTTTTTCCTTTTTCACACTACAATTTATTTTTTCAATCTAATTCGATCATCATTTTCTAAGCTTTTACGATGTGCAGGTCATTCTACTAATTTCTAAAGATCTACAAAGAGGAAAAAAAAGGAAATAGAGCATACCCTCATGGAATTTATGTTTTATATTACTATCATGCCTGTAAGAAAATACAAGGAGAGCAATTGGTATCTTTTAATTCTTTGTATGTTTTAAGCTAGGTTTATATCTGCTGAGGAATCATGTAGTTACAAAAGTGGGTTTATGGAGACATTTTCTGAACTGTGCTTTAAGCTGGGCTTTTACTCCTTTGGTTTCAGGTCCCCAGCCCTCTTTTTGGGTAACCAGGACACTAGCTCTTTAAGACACTGAAAAGGTAAGGCTAACAGGCCAGTGTCTGCCATCAAAAGACCTCCCTTAGATCCCTGTCTGCATTTTCCCTTAGAGGTATTATCTGGGTGTTTTCCTATTTTTATCTGTTTTTGCACAGATCCTGGCTCACTCTTCTGCTCTGCTGTTACTTTTTTATTCTGTCCTACCATTGCCAATGGGGTCCTTGGATCATCAGACTGAACTTTTATTCTCATGCCTTGTGCTTTTGACTAGTTTTACCATATGCCCTTCTAGTTTCATTGCTCTGTGGCTAAGCTCCCTCTCCCCAGGTCAGCTGGGTTTCTGCTTTTGGCTTCTGCTCTCACCTGAGCAAAGCAGTTGCTGTCCTTTGTGCAGAAAGCTGTGAATTGCCAGCTTTCTTCTGGAGCTTTCTTTAGACTATAGCCTTTCTGTTCTAGACCCCTGTTTCAGAGTATGATGATGGGAGTATTTGGATACAATTGAGGAGGCCCATTTAGACTTCAGAGGAAGTGAGGGTAGAGGTAATTCTTATTCTTTATCAAAGATAAGCCTCTATAAAGAGATTCTGTTGAGGCTGAAGTAGCTGAGCATGTGGTGATAAAGAGTGACTCTGCTGCCAGACCTGTTTTACTCAGTAGAGCAGTGGCACCTGAGATTACTACGTTAGGTCCTAAGTATATACGAAGATTAAAAAAGGAAATATTTGGCAGCTGAGGAAGGAACTTGTCCATTGGCTATGATGTGCCCAAGAGTGAACCTGAGACAGAATGATTTTATAGATCCCACTTTAGGTTTGAGAACTATCTTTTTAAAGTCTCAGGTATAGAGGAGAAAGTATGCCCTGGTTTGGGGGGATAGTTTCTGGTTCGAGTTTTTGATGTGTCTTCTGAGTAGATTCCTTTTAAAAGCTAATTATTGTTAATTGGTTAACCTTTTATTGGAGCGCTAATCACTGGTTAGATGATAATCAAAAGATAAATGATTTTAGCAGGAACACACTGGATGGAGACTCATGAACAATAACATTCAAAGAATACTACAGTCCTTCAAGGTACCCCTAAGTCATTGATGCGGGGAGGAGCAGTAGCCTTGTTCTTGGGACCTGGTCTGCTAGTCAGAGTGTGGGTTGGGAGAAAGCACCCCCGAGAGTACACATATGCTACATATATGAAATTGTTCACAGAAGGCTTTATTTATGATCTTCAAACATTGTTTTTGGCTTTTGGTAAATAGGAACATATGCATTCATTAATGCACTTATTAAGTACCTGCTATATATATTAAGTAGCTTTTGTACTAAGTGCTTGGGATACAAAAGTAACATAAAATAGTTCCTGCCCTCAAGGAGACTACAGTCTATTGAGAGGAAACAATGCGTGCACAGATAAATAAATGCAAAATATAGAGACAGAGCAGCAGTTCTCAACCTGTGGATCACAACCCCTTTGGGGGTCAAACGACCCTTTCACAGGGGTCACAGGGGTTGCCTAAGACCATGGGAAAACATTTATTTTTAATTGTCTTAGTAACTGAGACACCGCTCCTCTGTCCGTCTCCAGGTGGGTCCGCCCACATGCAGATGCACTCACATACAAGTATTAAAGGGTCGCAGAATTAGGAAGGTTGAGAATCACTGAGATAGAGCCTTGATTTGTGATTTCATTGGTAAGTGGAATTCTACATATCAATGCAGATTGGCTCTTCTACAATTTAGAGACCTTTGAAAGTTACCTGGAAGCACTGAACTAATAATGAGCATCAGACACCACACTTGAACTCAGGCCTTCTTGCCTCCAAGGGCAGCTCAGGCCACTACTTCAAATTTCAAATAAAGCAAGTAGACCAGATTGGCTGGAGTAATAATGTATGGTAGATGTAGAAAAATAGGTGGAAGCCGATTTGTGAAGGACTCTCGTTGCCAAATAGAGGAGTTTGTATTTTATTCTCAAGAAAAGAGGTAGACCCTGCATGTTCTTGAAAAGAGAAGGGACATAGGTCTGTGTTTTAGAAATTTCAATTTGGCAGCTATATGGAGGATGTATTGGAGAAGAGAGATACTGGAGGCGAGATGATAAATTTAGAGGCTTTTGCAATAATCCAAATGGGAGGTGGTGAGGGCCCAAATTAGGGTAATTTTCATGTGAGTAGAGAAGAAACACATTTAATAATGTGTTTAATAACGGTTGGGGATTACCTATGTCTCTTTGAAACAGTAACTAAACACAATTGCAGCGCCTTAGATTAGAAACCTAGTAATGTGCAAAGGAAAATAGGATCATGTGTCTTTCTGAAAAAAATGTACCACTGTTTTTTTTGGTCTGAACTTTTATGCTTCTATTGCTGTAAGGCCATCCCAGTGGGAAAACTCCCTCTACCAGTGCAGTTTGTCAAATATTCTGCAACTTATTGCCATAGAAAATTACCTGAGACACTGAGAGGTTAGATGACTTATCCAGGGTCATGCAGGTTGTATGTAACAGGAAGCCAGGTCTTCCTAACTCCAAGGACAGCTTTCGCCTGTGTCAGCAGTCCCCTTTACATGTCATGGAAAAAAAGAATTTTGACATAAAGCTAAATATTCTAATTCATTTGCTCATTCATTTTTTTTACATTCATTTATTCACTCAATAAATATTTATTAGCAGCCCACTATGTGCAATGTACTTTGCTAGATACTCTGAGAGAGACAAAGAAAATTAAATCCTTCCCCTTAAAGGAACTTAGTATTTCTTGGATTCATGTATAATCTAATGGTGATAGATTTTCTTTCAAATAGTCAAGTTATGATTCTGGTCACAATTAAAGTACTGTGGGCTGATAGGTCTGGAATATTTGAGCAGTCCTTTGCTTGTCCCAAAGAGTGAGTCTTTATATGGTCCACAGATGGGGCTACAGCAGGGAGTCACACAGTTATCTCCTTTCCATATGGCTGGACACATAGATTCCAGAATGCATATGGCCCTCTACTGGCTTCACTGGCTGGGATGCTTCAGTCTTGTCACCCATGGACTATCCTCAAACTGGTATCTCCAGGTACATTGGGGGAAATATCACTGGCAGTACCCCAAAACAATAAGACAGCTCCACTAATACTTACTAAACTGCCAGACATGATAGAATTGGGGTCTTGCTCATCAGAAAAAAAAAGACATTGACTTTTTAAAATACATGCTTTGCATTGGAATTTAATTCAGACCCAATTTGTAAGAGGCTGCAAGGGATTCGCCTTATTGCATTATTGCAGATAGATGAGCAGTCACTAGTTTCCTTGGAAACTTGGATCTGGGCATATGCAGCTCAGAATGTGCACCCTCATGTTTTCTATCAAACGGGTACAGTAGTGAGTCTATCCCTAGGGATCCAATATGTTGCTGAAAACAGCGGGACCAAGAATAGAAGAAAATTACTGTATTAAAATCACATACCACATACATGGCTGGGTTTCATAATGCAAAGTAATTCCAGATTATAGAGAGAAAGTTCTCACACTCTAGCACTTGCGAGGGTATCCTATACCTATATTTGCATATTTATAGGGTGTGTACTTCAGGGAAGTACATTTTTAGGGATTGTATTCAAATTTTTATTTTTTGAAAAGGTGAATCTACTTCCTGCAATACCACTTCTTTATGTATTTTAAATGGCTAATTAAACTCAGCCTGTTATTTCCCATTCTTTGTGATTAGAAAACATATGTTAAGCTCCTAATTTTGTGTGGAGTTTTACAAAGTGAAGCATATAGATTAATCCTAACCTTCAAGATTCTATGAAAGTCATGAAATAAGGTAGGAATTTAATTCCTTATAAGAATTGTGTGTATATACACAGACATTACAAACTTATATACAAATATATGTGCACATATAAAAAGGCAATACACGTGTGTATATGTATATCCACCTAGTGTACATATATGTGTACACATACAGACATATATACACATATGATATAATATGACGTGATATAAATCATTAGAGTAGAAGAGAGAAACAGGTATTAGTCTCCTAATTATTGTCTTCATGAAATGCTCCAATATGGGCTCTGAAGTCATCCTTGGAGGCTTGAAAAGATAAAACCTTAACTGATGTCTGCTGTATTTTTATAATGACAGTCAAGGCCCAAACCTTACTGTAGTCATCTCTGTTATCTAGCATGGTGAAAGAAAGGAGAGTTTTGGTAAATGAAATATTTTTGTTGATTTGTAATTGATATACACATTCTGCATGTATTACCATTGCCAAAAGAATTTGAGTAGGACCTATAAATGACAATGAAACATGATTCTAACTTCTCATGATGAATAACTTTCTAAGAACTAGAACAGTCACAGAATAGCTCATTAGTCAGAGAACCACCTTTCACCTGGAGTGCCTACTAAAAAGGCAGTGGTCACAGCTGTCATCTATGCTCCTGCCCACCAATGACACAGCATGCACATGCATATATGCAGATTGACACTTGAAAGTGAAAAACTGTCAGGAGAGTTTTGACAAGTCTATCAAAATAATAGTAATAGTAGGGTAGGGTCTCTCAGGGATGCCATAGAAGGGTTTCCTGGATTAGATCAACCGTTGGACTCAATTTTCCTTAAGATCTATTATATGACTTAATTTTGAACATAATTTATTCTTTTTTATTTTGAATGACTCAGAAAGCACTTTATAACTTTATAGTGCCTCAGCGTCATCATTATGAACATCTATTATCATTGTACTGATAAGCAAGCAAATCCTCGTTAATGTAGATTTCTCTTTGATAGAATATGATATAAACCTTTTTTTTAAAACAAAATTATATTGCAAAGATGAGGGACATCATGACAAAGTGGATAGAGCTAATTTCCACACCAGTATATTCACAGATCTTTGACTTATTGCAAGGATTAAAAAATCTCTTTAGTTGTGTTACCCTACAACTTGAATATTCTTTGATTCATTTTTTTTCTTCCATCAGATTGTTACACAGAAAGACAGGTAATGAAAGCATCATCCATGATTTAGCATTACCTATTGGCATTTCTGTATTGCTATCACAGTGATCTAAGTTTCTTGAAAATAAGTCATCAGTTGATTGCTAAAGCATAAAGGAAACCAGTAGGATGAATATACTCAAAGGCATATTCTATAAAACTCAAGTTTCATGGAACACCAAAAATTTCTGAGAGAGAAGAAAACATGCCCAGGAGACTCTGGGAAATTAATTGTTACCATGGATTACACTGAAACTACCCAGAGGGTTCAGTTGATCCTCAGCCAATATTCAATTTTCTGACCCTGGCCAAAAACTATTTGCAAGAGTTACTACAAATGAATTTAAAGGAAATTGTAATTTCCCCACTTCTTTGGCTACTTAAGCAGTAAGGATCTCATCAAAATAATGACAAATGCCATAGAGCGACTTTCCTCCTTGGACATGATGTTCAAATGATACAGTATCCTAGGCACCTCTGTCTAATTGCCTAAGTACTATGGTGACAGAAATTTTAGAAATATGGAGATGGATATTAATAAAGTCTGAAAAATGTGAATATTCCTCAAATATATGACAGTAGAGATCAGTAGAGATAGACAATTTCCTATCACCATGGGATACTGATATCCTGATTCAGAATAAGCTTCCTTTTGCCTGGTAGCCTGGGAATAGTTCTCTTGACTTTTCTCATTTTATTTTTATTGTAAAGGTTTTAGATCAGATTTGATCACCTATAGTTTTCTAACAGGTCTTTAGATCTTTTAAACATACTCCATCTATTTTCTCTTTTCTATAGAAAGAAATCCACAGTACAAACCCAGAATGCCAAACATAGTTGTGTTTTGAACTGCTTTCCTTTGAAAATGAATTAACTCTGCTATTTGGATTTTGGTAACTGGATATCCTATTTGTACCTTCGTTTTTCTGGTCTGCTATCTCCTCACTTAAGCATGTCAGTGAAAAGGGTTCATGTAAGGCAGTGTCTACAGAAGGCAAAAAGGAAAAAAATAACCTGGTTAGTTGGAGAATAGATCATAAAACATAATTCCCCCTTCAGGGTATCAAGATGGAGGACTGTAGGTATGGAATGTTATGTACTTTGTCAGAGGTCATTGCTTTGGCAGTTGGTTTTACTCACTTGTTTTTCATTTTTACAAAGGAAGGCTCAGTTGGGAAGTTGTGGTGGTGATGGTTGAGATGCTATCATATTGTGAAATAATCTTGGTGTAAAGACATAAAATATCAATAATTTTTAAAAATCAGTGGAATTTCAAAAACTAAAACACAAAAACCCCTCCAAATCTTTGGGCAAAATGGATAAAATTGGTCATCAAATCAAAGAAAAATCCCTCATACCAAGTTGCTTGACAAATGTGATATTGAATCATTATGGCTAATGGGACAGTCGGGCTCAGAATTAGAGAATTATGGAACTAGAAAGGACCTTAACATTGAAAAAGGATTCCCATCCTCCAGAAGACTGAGGTAAAGAGAGGAAGGTCTTTCCAAGGATCTTTCTGAGGTTACAGAGACAGACACAAACTTCTATGTTTCTCTCCCCCTACTAAAATTCTGTTGGAGAGCTCTCCTACCTATTTTGAACGACCTGTAGAGAGAAAGGTCTGGAAAAACTGTCTGATGAAGGAAGTTGGTGATTTTCTTACATCCTGACCAGCCATGATCTTCTTCAAATATAATTACTGGCTTTGGCATTGGGCGGAAATCTCAGTGGACACTTAGGAAACATTTACCCCCAAACACTCTAGTTCATGACTCGGCTTGTGTAAAATTCCTCAGGTCTGTTTCCTAACGAAAGAAAAGCTGAGCTGGCAGCCTCATGTGGGGTGGGGCAAGGCTCTGACTAATCCTTACCTTTATTTTTTCTGTTAATCTTTTAAGTGCAAGAAATCTGAAGTGATTCAAGTCACATTGCTGTGCCTGAAAACTTAATCTAATTTACTTCATGGAAAAGTATGAACTGGATAAGCTGGTAGGGCAGCTCAAAGAAACCCCATTCACAAAGGAATGAAGTTTTTCTGTTTCTAGAACTGAGCTCATTTCCTTCTCTCCTCCCATCCAGGGGAATCCTTGTGTTGGTATTTGGTACTCTCCCAATGAGTTAAACATTGGATTTATCGTCCTAGAGGATGAAATTTCTCAATTTCATTGGGAAATCATGGTTAGAGGGAATGAGGAATGCAAAGTTGATACCATCACCACCTAGAATTTCCTTGCTCAATGAGAAAATTAATTTTCCTAACCCTGTTCATTCCTTTCTGATGGAAGTAGTGGGCTATGTCTAACCAAGACAAATAAAGGAAGAGAGGGAGCTGCCAACTTCTAGGGCCAGATCACCTCCTTCAGTTGTCTTTGCAACCAGTCCTAACTAGAAGATTATTGTATGCCATGTTCTACATTGTTGTTGGCAATCCCTTCTTCACCCTCATGCCCCCTTTTCTGGCCCCAAGGCAAAGTATATTATGTGACTATATCTGGAGAAATCATTTAATATCAGTGATTTCCAGGCTTTGGCTTTTTGTTTGATCTTGTGACATATTTAACCTCTCAGACCTAACTGCTGGCCCTGATGAGGGAAGCAGCTGGCAGAACCCATCATCCATCCATCTCCACCCTCTCCACCCGCAAAGCCCTGGCTTTTAGTTCTGCTACCTCCTGAAACTCATCTGTTTGCATTTTCAATTATCCTTTCTTAATCCTTTGAAAGAAATGCTAATCTAGATGTTGATGGAATCAGCAGATAGTGCTTGGAAACCAGCCAAAGAAAATTTGTGACACCCCTTTGAGATACTTGGTGACACCCTAGGGTGTAGCAAAACCAAGCCTGGGAGTGGAGAAATTGCAGTTCAATGTGAAGGAAAAGTTCTGTAGTTTTAGGGGCTCTGGATGAAGACTCAGGAGGCCTAAGGCCTATGGCCTGGCCCTGCCTTTAACTAGCAGCATGATCTGGAACCATGTGTTTATTTTTACTAGGCTTCATTTTCTTCATCTGAAAAATGGAGGGGTTGGATTAATGATCTCTTATAGCTCTACAATTATACAGTTTTCCGAATCATTGTTTTATACATTTAATCAGTTAGTTGATAAATCAATTAATAAGCATTTTAAATAAACATTTGCATATAGTGCAACTACTATATTCTAGGCACAATTCTAGACATGGGATACAAAGACAAAAGCAAGTTGATTACTTTCTAGATCCACTGAGAACTGGAATAAAGTACTTTCAACCAGTAATTAATTTAAGATAGCATCAGATCCACAAAATATTAAAGACTCCTCAATTATTCATAGTAACTTTTTAGTACTCTGACATCATGCAGGCTGTGTGCAATAACTGGAGCGCCATCTCTCCTTATCTTCACTTATAGCATCTATTTTGTTCTTCTAAGGCTCAGCTTAGATACCTCTTCCCTGATCCCTTAGATCTCTTTCCTCAAATTTCCTAGAATTTTTTAAAATCCCTTTTGCCTCAGGACCTCTACCTCACATGAACTAGATTACAAACACTTTGAGGACAGGCTTGGTTTTGTTTTTCATTTTTTTTTTATTCTGGTATCCTTCCAGTGCCAGTGCATTTAGAATGAGCTTAATAAATGTGTTTTGAATTTGAATGAACAGAAATGTGCCTTCTTTGGGAAACCTTCTGTGTTCTTTATTGATTTTAAGCAAGACATAAACAAGTGTTATCTATCTGCTTATATACCATACCAGGAACTCACTATGACTACAGAGAAATTGAATGAATGTCATATAAGTTGGGCTAGTATAGCAATTCACCTGAGGGGTTTTAACTACTGAATATGAAAAAAAGGATCTATTAGGTTAAACCCACAATGTGAATCCAAGGACTCAATTCATTTCAATAAAGATTTATTATAATACTGAATGGAAAAAAATGGATACTTAATGAACTGAAAGGCTTTCAGGTATTTGTGACAGAACTTAAGGAAAAATTTGACATATAATATCTAGGAGAAATATAAGATAAACATTAAAGACCAATTATAAGGGGCTCAATAAGGTCAAATAATTTACTTCTTATATATGAAAATATTATCAGTTCTATTATGATTGTCATCTTTATTTGGGTAGTTTGAGAGAAAGGGTTGGACTGAGCTGAGTATCATGGGGTGATTTAAAAAAAATAAAACTGTGTAAGGAAAGCTTAAAAAGAAGCAATTATCTCATACAAATGAGTCAAAAACAGAAAAATATATATACAGAAGAAACTAGTGGGGAGAAGGTGTAGCTCTGAAACCTTACTCTCATTGGGAATGGGTTAAAGAGAGAACAATATATATATATATCTAGAAGGATATCAATGTCTTCTAAATTCAGAAAGAAATAAGAGGGCAAGAGAATAGGGTGGGGGGTGAGGATAAGGGAAGGATTCTTGGAAAGGTGGGTAGGTTAAGGAATAAGAGGACAAGACAGTGGGTAGAAGTAAAGCAGAGGAGTGAGAAAGGATAAGGATAGGGTAAGAATTGTGAAGAAAAATAGGAACGAGGAAAATATGCAACAAGTTATTATAGCTTAGAATGTGAATGGGATGAATTTACCCATAAAATGGAAACTGATAGCAGATTAAAAATTTGAATTCACCAATATGTTGCTTTCAGGAAATACTATAAAAACAAGGTATACACACAAACGTAAAATAAAGGTCAGGAGTAGAATTTAGTATATAAAAAAGTATAACAGGTTGTAATTATGATTTCAGACAAAGTTAAAGCTAAAATATATTTAATCAAAACAGAAGAATAAAGAAACTACACTATGTGTCAGCCATATTATTCAATAATTTTTAGACCATTTAAAATAACTAGACATTTTAAAATACCTGGGAGTATACCTGCCAAAACAGACAAAATAGGAACTATACAGATATAAACATAAAAAAATTTTTATACAAATAAATCTAGATCTAACTAACTGAAGTAAAATTTATTATTCATGGCTAGGGAAAGCCAATATAATAAAAAAGAGAGACAATTTTACCTAACAGACCTATTTATCTAGTGCCATATTAATTATGTATCATGTATATATTATGTAGTGTCAATTAATTACTAAAAATTTTCTTGAATTAGAAAAAATAATAACAAAGTTCATTTAGAAGGACAAAAGGTAAAGAAATTCAAAGAAACAAGGAGAAAAAGATGTAAAGGACATAGATTCAGTAGTATCAGACCTTAAACCACATTATAAGGTAAAAGCATTGTTGAAGTATAAAATGGATAATTTTGGTTATTTTAAATTAAAATTTTCTTGTATAAATAAAACCTATGCAGCTAAGCATAGAAGGAATGCAGAGAATTGGGGAAAAAAACTTTCCTAGACAATATCTCAAATAGAATGAGATTGTGTTGGAATACTGCTGTGGTGTAGGAAATGATGAACTGGTTGATTTAGAAAAACATGGAAAGACTTAGACTTATGAAAGTAAATGCTATCCACCTTCGAAGAAACAGATGACAAATAGAAATAAGCATAGAATGCTCTTACATACATGTGTATGAGTATATATATATATGTGTATAGATATATGTGTATTGTATGTTTGTATGTATGTATATATGTATGTATGTATACACGCACTCAAATATATATCCATCCCTAATTGTGGCCTTCTTTGGGAGGGAGGGGAAAAATAAAGTAAAAAGGGCACAGTAGAGAACAAAAGAAAACCTACAAAGATGCAAAGAAAAGCTGTAAAGCTTTGAAAACAATGTGTAGTATATATTATATAGGTTATCTTGAAATGGAAATGCATTACTTATATTGAATCCTCTCTTATGTTCTGCTATGTACAAGGCAATGATTTTTCTTTTTTTTTTCTTATATTGTACTTAAGTTTAAAATAAATTTAAAAACTTAAAAAAAAAAAAGATTTATTAAGGGTCTGCTGTGTGCCAAACGCTGTGTGCTAAGTGCTGGGGATACAAACAAGAAAAAGATAGTCCCTGTCCTCAAGGAGTTTGCAGTCCAATGAGAATTCAATGTACCCTTATCTAAATATAAATATTTTGTACCATTTTTAAATAGGCAAAAAATAATTTGCCTACTAATTTGTGTACCTCATTAAAATTTGAGCATATATTGCTTTTTCTTCATCTATGATCTCAGACAACTCAAGGTCCTTGGAGCACAAAGGTCACTCATTGATAGCTTTCAGTTCATCATTTTTTCCACATGCTGTTTAACTTGTGGACCTAGAAATTAGAAATAAGAAAGATCTCTTGGGCCTTCCTCGATAGCAAGTCTTCAGCTCATATGAATCTGTAGTGTAGTATTTAGTGTGTTCTAATGTTAGAAACCTGGTCACTTGCCTATTTTCTGCATTCTCATGAAATATTCTGCAATGAAAGCCATCAAAGAGCATGTGATTTGTAAACCCTTCATTAAATAATGATTCTCAGCTGGATCGCTGAGATGGGAATATTAATGCAACCATATGTAACTAGCAAGGCAAAAAATTAGTCCTGTTTATTCATTCTCTCTGGCTCTATCTGTGTCAATCTGTCTGTCTTCCTCTCTCTTAAAATTTAAGCTATGCATTAGTCTTTTTAGTCACCAGCATATTTGTCTTACCAGGCTTAGCACAAGCCATATTCTGAATTGCATCTAATTTTGGAAAATGCCATTGGGACTTCAAATAGGTGATGATTAAAGCTAAAGCAAAACAGTACTACCCAAGGTCCAGTAGCAAATCCATCAACTCTAAGGTGAATTTTTTCCTTCTTGTGCTTAGGCCCTTTGTTGGGTTTCAAGTACCTGGATTTCAGATGGGGGTCAGGGGGCGATGGGTGCAGAGTCAGGTAGGGTGTAGGTGTAGGCACAGTGTGTTCAACAATCCAAAACCTTCTTTTGGTTGCCAAGGATTTAAATCAAGGCAGAGTTCTCTTAAAACTGTTTTCTAGCTGGCCTCACAGTATTTATGAAACGATGGAAACACTGACAATGTGGTGCTTGTCCACATTTCTTACTATTAGTCACAATAAGCAGTTTTAATAACTCAGATTAAGTCATCATACAATGACAGTCAAGGTTTTAACTAAAGGGGCTAGAGAAAGGAGAGGGAGATGAGAGGATTCAGGGAGAACTAGATAAGACATGTTCTTAGGAGAGAAACATCCTCGGGAGGTTTCTATTGGTAAGAAAAACAGGTTTATAGCTGCTCAAATCTCTGAAAGGTCCATCTGATGAAGGACTGTAGGGAACCAAAGTCGTGGAATGACAAAAAAATGCAAAAGACATTTTCCAAGAGAATTTAAAGATTTGTGAAAGGATGACGTGTCTATGTGTATGTGTGTATATACGTATATACAGATGTACATAGATAAATTATGCATTATAGATCAATCAGTAAACATTTATTAAGTGCCTACTATGTGTCAAGAACTGTTCTAAATGATGGGCATATCAAAAGAGGCAAAAGAGTTTCTGTCCTCAAGGAACTTACAATCTAATACACAAACACATAATGTATATGTATATATGAATATACGTATATATGCATATGTGTATGCACATGTATGTATGTATGTATGTAGCACACACATAGAAATATATGTTTATCATAAAAGATATTTCTTACACCAGAGAGAAGAAATTCTTGTTCTCTATGAAAAAGCTGTTTCCCATGAATTTATCCAGGTTTAAGTTCTGGTTCCAATTCTACTACCTATTAGCAATATTACAAGTGAGGAAGACACAATATTTCTTATTCTCAGTTTCTTCATCTGAAAAATGGGCTTGATAATGCACTAGCTGTCATACCACCTTTTTTATGAAGAAAGCATATTATACAGAAGAAAGTTCTTTGAAAAAGTAAACTACTAAAAATTCTCTCTTAAATCTTATCTTCCTTTTTTTCCACTCTGAGCTTTATATTTCATAGAGCTTGGGAACTGGTGCTCACATGTAGTGGAGTGCTAGGGAGAGAATTGATAGGAAGCTCATATTCTGTGAAAGGAAATTCAACTTATTTCTGTATATGAAGAAAGACCACAGCCCCACCTTTGGGTTGCTGAGAACTCTGAGGATCTGTGTCCCAGCTGCTAGTACTTATACCAGTGAGCTCAACCTTAGGCCTGAAGCCAGAGAACCCCTCCCAGCCCCCAGGCCTGGAGGAACACTCCCTAACTGGAGCATTCAAAGGCAGCTCTGATCCCATTTTGCTTAAACCTAAGATCGTACCCCCAAAACATCCTTCAAGAATTTGGCTTTAGATTTGCAAGTGTTATTTGTGGATTGTCTTTCATTTCCTAGTGTGATCACTGACTTGTCACAAATGACATTTCATTTAGAAAGTATTCAGTGGGGAAGAGGGAAGGAACAAAAGAGTTTACTTTCCCAAACCCCTGAACACCCCAGCTCAGGTGGTCCAGAGTAGGAAACGCTGAGAAAAATCAAGGAGGACGAGGTTTGAGGAGAAGCTCTTTGATTTGGTTATTCGGACATCACTGGTGACCTTGAAGAGAGTATTTCAATGGAGTGATGGAAATAGGACCAAAACTGCCAGGGTTTGAGGAAGAAAGTATAATGAGGAGTTGGAGGAAGAGGAGGATCACCAAGCTGTAGGAAAGGTGGCACAGTGGCTAGAGCACTGGCCTTGGGCTCAGTATCACTCATCTTCATGAGTTCAAATCCAGCCTCAGTCACTTAGTCGCCATGTGGCCCTGGTTTACTGTTTGCCTCAAGTTTCTCATCTATAAAATGAGCTGGAGAAGGATACGGTAAACCTCTGCAGTATCTCTGCTAAGAAAATTCCAAATGGGGTCAGAAAGAGTCAGACATGACTGAGACAACCGAACAACAACAAGCAAAAGATCTCAGATGTCAGCTAGTCCAACTCTCTCTTTTGAATAATGAGCAAATTGAGGCCCAAAGAAATGGATCATCTCACACAAGTTACCAAGGTTGAAAAGTAGAGCTATGCTTTGACTCTTGGTCCTTTGACTCAGCATTCAGCTTTGCAATGATACTGCAATGCTCATAAAGCACAGTCTACTTTTCTTAGAAGTGAGTTTGAGTGATAAAAATAGGCTCACTTAATTTCCTAGTCCAGTGTCTTTGGGGAAACACTTGTCTTTTCATTCAGTTTTCTAAGTTAGATTTAACTGCCTTTAAAATTAGCACAATATCCAGGAACAGATTGATGAAGTATTGATTAGTAAAACAGGGCAAACTTTTTAAAATGTTAATGATGTATAAATCCCTACCTGAAGTTAGCTGTTGCATCCTGGGAGAGACAGATGTCTCTAGGACTTCTGAAATATCCAGTAGACATCATGCCCTACTTGGCCAGGGGATCTGGACTTTCTGTGTTACCTACACAATGGAAGGCCAAGAAGAATGTAATATATCTGTTCATTGGTTCCACAGAGTTGTCTTTATTTTCTAGGGTGTGTATAATGAGTATCATTGACTGCTGAAATAGTTTATAACTTTTACTGAAACATCGATGATTGAAATATTTATGGTTTTGAACATTTTTGTATCCTGTGATACAAAAATGGAAGAAATAAATAGCTGTCCTATACTTAGTATTCATTATACATTGAATTATTTTTCTAGAAGGGACTTTGTTATCCACATTTTAAGGAGATCCTAAACATGAACTATACCTATACTTTGTATCTACAATTCTAGTATTAGTGGAGACAGAAGGAGATATCTGACCATTCCCTCTCCTGTCCCTTTTGGGTTTAGTTCTTCCAGGATTGAGATTAATTATTTGTAAATCCAGACCCTTGTTTAAGCCCCTTGAGTTTCAGGAGTATTTGTTCATCCATCCATCCACCCATTCATCTATCTATCATCTATATTTTAATATTTATGTTTTTCAAAGTAAAAATATTAATCAGTAATCAAAAAGCTGCTAACAATTGAACTGCTTTTTTTTTCTTGGTGTATTTCTTCAGGAATAAAATTCAGTGCCACAACTCAAATTATTTTTCTAATGTTCCTGAGGAAAATCCATTCAATAGGGAGTACATGGCTCTTTTGGAGTATATTCAGATATTTAGTTTTCACAGTCTTGAAGCTTGTTCTCTCACAGAAGAAAAAGTGACAAGAAGCCTTCGTGTTTGGTGTTTGGCTGTTGCAAGTGAAGTTTGCTTATTGGTCCCAATATCTTTTTATTTTTCTCAATATTTGCATCTTGATTCTCAGGGATAGCCACATTTATGAGCAGATAGATGGCCAGGGTTTCTAGTTTTACCTGGGTGCTAAGAGAATGCCAGTGAAAAAAATGAAATAGGCAAGAGTTACTGAAAACCATACAGTCCAGTTTACATTTTTCTCCAGCCTTTGTCCACTAAACTGGAGAATAAATATTTGTCTCATTCACTAAGGGAACATTCATTTCCTTGCACTTTTACTTAACTTTCAGTAGTCATAATATTGAGTTTGAAGTCATAAGACCTAGGTTTTAATTCCTACAATGTCACTAAATTACTGTGTGACTTTGAGAATGTCACTTTCTTTTCAACTAAAAGGACCCTCTCCAAAGTCACCAATGACCTCTTAATTACAAAGATCATCCTTCTTAACCTTTCTGCAGCCTTTGCCAGTGTTGATTACCCTCTTGTTCTTGACACTCTCTTCTCTCTAGGTTTTGATGACCCTACTTTCATTATTTTCCTCTTACCTGTTTACCTACTTATTCTTAGTCTACTCTGCTGGATTTTCATCCAAGTCACACCCGTTGGCTCTGGGTATCCCTCAAGACACTTTACTGGATCCTCTTCTCTTCTCCCTCTAGCAGTATTTCCCTTGGTGATCTTCATCAGCTCCCATGGATTGAATTGCCATCTTGATGCTGATGATTCTTAGATCTACTTATTCTGTCCTAAAGTCTTTCCTAATCTTTAGTCTTTTACTTTCACCTGCCAATTGGGCATCTTGAACTGAATATGCTATAGACAGCTTAAACTCAGCATATCCAAATGATGCACATCTTTTCTCCAAAGCCCTGCCTCTTTTCTTTTTTTTTTAAATTTTATTATAGTTTGCATCATTCCTTTCCACAAGATTTTGAGTTACATGTTTTCTCCC
>CM053581.1:96986210-97028472 GCA_028627135.1 Pseudochirops cupreus | reverse complement strand
TGGTTTCGGTTTGCAGTGCTGATCTGGTTCCTTGTAGCTGAGCTGACTTTAGTGGGAAGCATCTTTGTGTGCGTTTTGGAGTTCTGGGATTGGTTTAGAGTCCTGTTTTATGGGTATTTTGGGGTGGCTATGTGAGAGCTGCGATATGTTGCTGCTGCTATGCCGCCATCTTGGCTCCGCCCCCCTGCCTCTTTTCTAACCCATAACTTTCCTCATACTGTTAAGGGTACCCATCCTCTTAGTCCCCACGGTTCATAATGAAGGTGTCATTCTCCTCTCCTCACTCTCCCTCCCTCCTCATGTCCGATCTGTTACCAGTTGATATTGCTTTTCCCTTTACAACATCTCTTCTTGTGCTCTCTTCTTTCCTCTGAAAAAATATCTTGTTTATATTTAAGTGCATGTTGTCTCTTCTATGACACTGAGCTTTTTGAGATCAGGACTCTTTTTTGCCTTTCTTTGTGTCCTTAGCACTTAGGACAGTGTCTGACAAATACTAGGTGCTTAATAAATGCTCATTGACTAACTGACTTCTGGATGTCAGTTTCCTCATCTTTAAAGTGAGAGGGATGGGCTATATTATCTCTAATGTCTTTTGCATCTCTGCATCCTATAATCTACGTGATTTGTTTTGGCTCTCAGAGCACTTCATTGTAAAGCATGGCTGTCTTTGAAGGGAAGGACTGAAAGGATGGTAGTTGAAGAATATAATAAAAGATGATGTTTGTGGTCCTCTCCAAGCCATGCTGCCTACTCTCTGGCTTTTTCCTCCTTCCATTTCCTCCTCCCATTTCCTCCTCCCCTCAGACTACTACTTGTGGGGTGCTGGGCTCTGATTGGTGAGACTTCACCTTTTCTAGCCTTGACTTGGTTGTATAAGGCCGTGACCATGCCCAAATCATGCCTCAACAATTAGACCTTCCCATTATCCCCTTTAAGTATTATCCTCCCCTAGTACAGCAGTTCTCAACCTGTGGGTTATGTTCAATTAGTAACAATGAAAATACATCCTGCATATCAGATATTTACATTATGATTTGTAACAGTTGCAAAATTACAGTTATGAAGTAGCAACAAAAATAGTTTTATGGTTGGGGTCACCACAACATGAGGAACCATATTAAAGGGTTGTGGCATTAGGAAGGTTGAGAACCACTGCCCTAGTAGAATGTAAGTTCCTTGACAGAGGGGCCTATTCCATTCCTTGTTTTCATGTACTCAGTGCTTAGCACAGGGCCTAGTACAGAGTAAGCACTTAATAAATGCTTTTTTTCATTCATTCATTCATTCATTCATTCATATCTTTTCTTCTTTTATGTTAAATTCTCTGAAGTGTGTGTGTGTGCGCGTGTGTGTGTGTGTGTGAATGTGCCATCATAAATGAACAAGACTGAAAGAAAAAAAGGTCAGAGATAAAATGCTAGAAGAAAAAACTTGTGAAAATAACAAGCACCGTCAACAACTTGGAGCTATTCTGTTTTGAAACTACTCCATTGCCAACACTATCACAAACACAGATCAAAAATGGAGCAATACAGGTGAGGCCATTTATTTGAACATATTTAGGATAGCTGTTTCCTCCAGGGAATGTTAAATTTTAAATTCAGCAGAACAGCCACTGATGTTTGCCTGGACAAGTCCAAGCACCAGGCTTATCTAGATAAAAAAACCAGGAAAATCCACATTTGCCTCCAGATGTGGCTAAAATAATACTTAGTTGGAAGGGACCTCCAAGGCCCTCTAGTCCAATCTGTACCTCAACAAGCACCTTCCCTATGCATGCTTGACAAGTGTCTATTTAGCTTTGATTTGGAGATTTCCTATTGGACATTGGGGGGAAATTGTTGCCTCACAGGACAAGCCCATCACACTTTTGGATGATTCTCCTTTTCTGTAAGATTTTCCCGACATAGGGTCCATGTCTGCTTCCCTATAATTCTCAGCCACTGATACTGCTTCTGCTTTCTGAGGACAAGTAGTAAGTCAAAACTCTCTGTGGTAATCGACTCTCATGTATCTAAGGACCGCTATGCTGTTTCCTTAGCCTTCTCTTCTCTGACCTAGCCAACCATTGTGCCTTATACTGATCCTCACGTGGCATGAACTTGGAGCCCTTCACTCGCTCATATGAATGATTTGTTGTTTTAGTCACTTTTTAAATCATGTCGGACTCTTTGTGACTCCCCCTTCTGGGGTTTTCTTGGCAAAGGTACTGGAGTGCTTGGTCTTTTCCTTCTACAGCTCATTTTCCAGATGAGGAAATAGAGGCAAACAGGGTTAAATGACTTGCCCAGGGTCACACACCTAGTAAGTGTCTGAGGCTGGATTTGAACTCAGGAGGAGGAGTCTTCCTAACTCCAGGCCTGTGCCCATTTGAATGCTTTCCTGTTTATCAAAGCCTTTCCTATAATGTGGTACCTGGGACTGAATTTGGTATTCTAGATAAGATCTGAGCGGGGAAGGAATTATCAAATGAGGTAATATTTGCAAGGCACTTAGTACCATACCATGCACATAATAGGCATTTTATAAAAGCTTGTTCCCTTCCACTTCCCCCTCAGAGCAAGACTGCTCCTTCCTTGATCCTGGAAAGGAAGCCTCTTTTAATGCAATCAAAGATCACATGAGTTCATTTTGGCAACCACATCACATTCTTGGGTATATACATGTCTGACATCCAGTAAATCATAGAGATCTGTCCCATTTGCAACAAATCTAACAAATCAATTAAAATAAGTTGGAAAAGAAAGGAATCAAATATTCTCCAAGATTTATGCATTTCAAGTCCGGGAAATTTTGTAGAGCAGCTTCACTTGTTACTTCAATTTGAAGTAAATAGAAGTGTTGTAGTACCTTAGTTGCAGTAAATATACCCATAAAACTATTGGCTCAAACTTTTGCATTCCATGTACCCCAACAAGTATGAATCAGCAACTGTGAAAATATTTGCATTTAATTAAAATTATGTCTTTTTGCAAAAATACTACTATTGACATTGTTTGCAATCACTTGTCACAGCAAAATATCCAGGGAAATCTCTGTTACTTGCTTGGATGAAGTCAGATTATTTTCAGTTTCCTCAGCTAGTTGATATAGTTTATTGTTTTTCCTAGTACAACATGGATATCTGTCCGAAATGACTGGATCCATAAATGATAACACATAGAGGTATGAGTTTTAAGTTCTTAATGTTTCCAGATTTTGTTTCATATATACATACTCCAACTTCAGCATTTTCTGCAGTATGTGTGTACATGTGTCCTCGTGAATTTAAAGCTGGCAATTGATATATTATGATTTCAGGGCTGCTAGAAAGACAGCCTTCTTTCATCAGTGGTTTTCCCATTGATCCCAAAGCTTAAAAATTTTACTATTGAAGATTAATTCCTTTGGTTGAAACTTTGTATCATATCATTTTGGTTTTTATTTTCATTTTTTAGCTTAAATAGGCCAAGATCTCCTACTGCATCTGAGACCATCACCAGTATTCTTGATCAATATCTCGCCACTGGACTCCATCGACTCTAGAGGAGAGAGTGAGGTTGATGACTTTGCACAGCTCAGCCTCACTTAAATCCAGTTCACTTGCAAGTCAAGATATCACCCTCCTGATGTCGCTGGTCTTCTTTGAGAATGAAGGATGAGCAACAAAGAACACATTAAGTTGAAAATATCTCGAGAGGAAATATTAACAGATTGAGGTAAATCATGCATTTATTCTTACTAGTTATACTTCTCTGGTTAAGTCACTTAATAAACTGAGCCTCAGTTTCATTATCTTCAAAATGGGGTTAACAATAGCACCTACTTTATAAGCTTGTTGTGAGGCTCAAACGAGCTAATGTGTGTAAGGTAATTTACAAACCCTAAATCCCAATATAAATGTGAGCTGCTATAATTATTAATTAATTAGTGTGGAAAAAGTTAATTAAATCTTTTCTGAGGGTAAGTTTTGATTGAGGATGGGGTAGAGTATTCAGTACATGGGTCCTGGGCACCTAGTAAAAAGAAGTACTGTGCCACTGAGAGCATAAATGGTAGGCTGTGAACCTAACAGACTAATTGCTTGTGTAACAATTTTGCCATAGGCTGTGTGCTTTTGAATGTGCTTTTGAATCTGGTTAATTAAACTACTTAGGCATTTTATTATATTATTTAAGAAAATTCAAGTGAAATTCGGTTTCTTTCCCTGTGGACGGGGAGCCTGAATGAAGAAATTTGTGTCTTTTCTTTCTCCTTAAGGTAGTTTACTGGAATGTTGTCATATTAGCCAAGGAGAGATTCCTCAAGGTTCATAAGACAGGCACTGGAGTTTCAGTTGGGGAGGGTCTCAGAATTAATGGTTAAAATCTTCATTTCCAAATGTTCCATTTCTTCTATTAACCTAAGGAAATGGCAATTATCTGTTATGCTTTATGCCTTCCTGTCTTGTCATGGGAATGGGGCTTCCCCCCCTCCATGATATTTTAATATTCTTGAATTGATGAAAGGTGTTATCCAAACCAATTATTGATTGAACAATTATTGATTTGAGTATAGCTAGGCAGAGTGGTGGATAGAGTGATAAACTTGGAGTCACAAAGACCTGGGTTCAAATCTCTACTCTTATGTTTATTAGTCACAGGAACATGTGCCAAATAATTTCACTTTTATGGGCCCCGATTTTCTTATTTTCAAAAATGGCCATTACTGTCAGCTGTAATTTTCTTCATGTTTTAAGGCTCTTGCCCAATGGCATCAGAAAGCAGTTCTTTGATGTGTAATTCTGTATACCTAAAAAAATTTACTCCGCCCCACCAGGGTGAACATTAAAATGAAAAATCTGTACCTATGAAGTTTTGGAGACAAATTACATTAATATAAATAATCCAGATATCATTTGGTTTCATTCTGGGTCCCAATTCTAAACAACTTACACATTTCAAGTCAGAATTACATGAAAAACATCGATAGCTAAATAAACAGAGTGAGTGCATGATTAATGTTTTTGAAATAGTAAACACTTCACATTTGTAACATTCCTTTAGCAGATTGGTCTGGTAAACCTTGTTTTCATTCCTGCTTGGCAATCTGTGTTCTATTTATTTGTTCACTCTCTTTATGGTAGAATGCCTCTATTTTAATTTACCTTTGGTCTTAATTTACTCTTGGGGGCAAAGTGAAAATATCTACAATGAATTTAAGATCTAAAACAATCAGAAAACAAGACTTTGTAATAATCAACTTTTGAAAACTTAACTGCCCCTTTTAAAGCAGGATGTGTTGTGCATGTGTTATTATTTTCTTTGTACTTTTAAAGACTCACAGTATTGAATTCTATGTTTATAACTTGGAAATTTAACAGAAAAAAACAGGTAGAATAAGGAGAGCTAGTTTCTCTTGGGTTATAATCTTCAGTGTTAAGGGAAAAATAGTTAAAGAATTTAAACACCCCATAAAATTAAAAATGGTAGATACAATTCAGCTTTAGCTTCCAGGCGGCTCAGTGGCTTAATGGATGGGGTGATAGACTTGAAATCAGGAAGATCCGAGTTTAGTTTTTGCTTTAGATACCAACTAGCTGTGTGGCCCTTAATCTCACTGTACCTCAGTTTCCTTGTTTTTAAAATCAAGGGGAGAGGGAAGTGAGGAAATTCTCTTCCAACTCTAAATAGATCATCCTACGATCCACTTGAAAACAAAACACCCAAAAAGGTGAATGGAAGGTCCCAGCTGACAAGAAACGTTTCTCTTTCTGTTGCTGTTTTGGATTTTGTGTTGTTAGGGTCAGTCACCACTTTGTAGTGGATAGAGAGCTGGCCTGAGAGTTAGGGAGACCTGAGTTTGAGTTCTGTCACTGACACAAACTAGTTCTGTGATTTTTCTGAGAAGTCACTTAACCTCTCAGTGCCCCAGGCAATGCTCTAAATCCGAAAGTTGCTGAACAGCTACTGATCTACTTGGATAGAAGGAATTTTCCTCTCTGGGAGTTTCCTACACAAAGTCTTGAGAAAAATTCTCAAGGTCTTGTACATAGTGTGCTCAACTGCATAGAATTTAAATTGAAAAGTGGCATATTTCTCTGGTTTGCAAAGGGGCCTGTTACTCAGTTTAAAACTTCTAACCTGTTGTTTTTGAGGTTATAAATGAGGAATCTTCTATTTGCCTGGAATGAGTGAAAGCACTTGAAAATGTAGACTAAGTAGGTGGGATCTACAAGGCCTGGGATATCATTAATGCCAGTTTTAATTTGGTTTAATTTTAAGCCATGCCAACACGGAGAAGAACAAATAGAGACATTTGACATAAATGTCATGTCTAAACTATTGAAGTAGTTTACTGGTTTGTCTCTTTCTATAAGTTTCTCTGAACTCCAGTCCTTTTTCTACTCATCTATCATATTGATTTTTCTAAAGCTCAGGTCCATTATCTCATTGAATAAACTCTAATGGCTCCTTAATACCTCCAGGGTCAAATATATGTGGTAATACCCCTCATGTTGGAGGGGCTGTCCCCTTACAGGTTGCATGGAGGTGTCATTGTGTGGTTTGAAGGTAGGTAGAATAGATATCTCTAGCTTTTCTCTCCCCACTTTTTCCTAAGCAAGATTTTAATTTCTTCAAGTAGGGGCAACGGGACGTTGGAGTTGGAAGCCACTCAGCTCTTCTCAAAGAGAAGGGGTACTTGGCTAGAATGACATCTAGCTACTCTCTTAAATATTGTTCATTTAGGGGATATGATTTTGGAGTTCAATCTAACTTCTGATCACTTTGATTAGTGTTATTTTGGGAGGAGGGCAGGACCACAAGTTCTATATCTAAGGCTTGACCCTTAACCACCAAAAACCAGTTCCACAATGAATACACATAGCACTTAGCCAAGAAAATCAATTTTTCCAAATTGGCTGCAGAACAGACATCAGAGAAAGCATACATAAGAGAATATATACCAGACAATAGAGTACGAAGGAGCTCTTCCAATGGGAATGAGAAAACTCAGCTAAATCAAGAGAGAGAATCCTAGAGCTCACTCATGGGAAAATTTCCTTGACTCTCTAGTATAGCAAGCTGGGGATGGGGACATGATGGAGGACATGCCAGCTCCTCTTTCCAAAGTCTTTTCCTTCATCCAACTAATGTTGAATTGGTCTTTTCCATCCTCTGTCTTGAAGCTGGAGACCAGAAGTGCTCAGAGTAACTCAAAAGTTTGAAGAGAACTTGAAGTCTGAAGCACTACCTTCTCTCCAACCCTGCCCTGCCTCCCATGGAGGCACGGGCCTTAATTTACACCAGTGAGGAGAGAATCCTATACCAAAGGGCTTTGGGACTGGGGTTCCATATAAAAGCATCTGTTTGTCATTTAAAATCCTTTACAACCTGGCCTCTTCCTAGTTTTCCTTTTTTTTTTTTTAAACACATTACTCTCCATTAAGTACTTTTGTGTTCCAGTGAAACTGTACTCCTTGCTTTTTCTTACACAAATACTCCATCCCCTGGCTCTAGTCATTTTCACTGGCTATACCCCATGCCCTGAATTTTTCTTTTCATCTAACTCTCTTGCCTTCTATGGCTTTTTTCAAATCCTAGCTAAAACCCAGTTTTACTAAGATGTCTTTTTTGTGCCCCTATCCCCTGTTCCTTTAATACTAATCCCTTAATCTCTGTTGATTATCTCCAAATTATCCCATACACATCTTGCTGATACACAGTTTGTGTGTTGTCTCCTCCATCAGACTTTGAGTTCCTCGATAACAGGGGCTGAGTTTTGGGTTTTTTTTGCCTTTTTGTATGCCTGGCACACAGTAGGCGTTTAAGAAATGCTTGTTGACTTGACTCATTGATCTTGACTATTCTACATTCTGATGTAACCTTCACTACTGACATCCTATCTAGTATTTGATGTAACTTTTAGCAGATCATTTATTTCAGCAAAAGCCCCAGGATTAAGATAGAATACTCTCTTTTATCCAGTGGAGGAATCATTAGTGGGAAGGTCTTCCACATCTGGAAAATGGATATGCATGTGTACACATGCCCACAAAATGAATTTACAAAAGTGAGAGGAATAGACGAGAGATGGAGAATGGCACATGTGAGGACATGTTGGAGGACATACAGGGAGATGCTGACTGTAACCTAGAGGCTCCTAGGGCCTAAGTTAAAGTTGGAAGGAGCAGATTCTAGGTCTAGCAGCCTTGAGAATACCAAAGCACTATTTAGTGTTCAGCCTAGATAGGATTGCATAGTGTAGTCTTGGGGCAAGTCTGGCTACAGAAGGATAACTTAGAAAAATTAAGGCAAACCTCCTTCCTTACACATGTAGGGTTAATTGCTAAGATTTCTGTAAACTTGTAAATTTCCCTTTTGTTATTTTGCCTATGTGTTTGTATTTTTTTTAAGTGTATAGTAATACAAACCTAAGAAAACAAAATCAACCCCTCCTCCCAGCAAGCACAAACTTTAATGCCCTGATATTTTCAGGAAGCTGGGCAAGAAACAGGAACTGCCTCTGTTTTTCTACACCTTAACTTGTTGTCCTTGTCCTTTGGTGTTCTTGAAGTAAATGTAGCCAGTTAGGATTCTGCCTTTGTGGTAAAGTTGATTTTTTAAAATACCTTCCAAAGAAGAACAGTATTTGGGCATCCTCTTCTCCAACAGTCAGGTGGTCCTGAACACATAAGGATTTTGTTATTCAGTTGTTTTTCAGTGTTGCCTGATTTTTTGTGACTGCATTTTGGGTTTTCTTGGCAAAAATACTGGAGTGGTTTGCCATTTCCTTCTCCACCTCATTTTCCAGATGAGGAAAGTGAAGCAAACAGGGTCAAGTGACTTACCCCGTGTCACACAGCTAGTAAGTGTCTGAAGCTAGATTTGAACTCAGGAAGATGAGTGTTCCTGACTCTAGGCTTAGCACTCTATCCATCCATTGCATCACCTAGTTACTCTCATAAAGACTAGACTAATATTATATCCTTTCTTGAACTTGCTCCTCCCCCCAAAAAAGTTCACAACCCCAGACTAGCTTCTCTGTTTCTTCTCTCCTTTTCCTCCTCCTTCTCCTCCTCCTCCTCCTTCCTTCCTCTTCTTCTTCTTCTTCTTCTTCTTCTTCTTCTTCTTCTTCTTCTTCTTCTTCTTCTTCTTCTTCTCCTTCTCCTCCTTTTCCTTCTTTTCCTCCTCCTTCCTTCCTCTTCCTCTTCTTCTTCCTCTTCCTCTTCTTCTTCTTCTTCTTCTTCTTCTTCTTCTTCTTCTTCTTCTCCTCCTCCTTCTCCTCCTTCTCCTTCTTTTCCTCCTCCTCCTCCTCCTCCTTCCTTCCTCTTCTTCTTCTTCTTTCTTCTTCTTCTTTTCCTTCTTCTACTTCTTCTCCTTTGTCTTTAGTGGACTTCTCCTGGCTCTCCTCTCCTGGGGAGAACTGAGATAAGAGGAATGCACTGGTATGAATAAAGAACTTAGACATTCCCCTGATCTTAACCTCTTTCATTTACTTCCTAGAATTCAAGCGGATAAATCATGGTTATGTGTCCCTTTTAAGGGACTAATTTCCTAGAATTCAAGTTTACAATAGAAAAAAAAATCTTGACTTTACATTAAATGGTTCACCTCAACAAGACTTTAATCAGCATCTCCTGTGTGCAAGGCACTGTAAACAGAAAGGAAAACAAACCAGTTCTTGCCATCCAATAGTTTATATTCTTTCTGCATATTTCCTCCTCATTATTAAAACAATCATGATTCATTAAAAATTCTAATATTTTATTAGTAAATACTTATGAATAATAGTAACATATTTTTTTTCTTTTCAAGATTTCAAAATAACTGGTTATTTGAATTCAGCCTTCCTTAGAACTGCTCTTGGATTAATTGTGCAGCTTTTCATAGGCTCAGCATCATGCCTACTGCTAAATCAAGAACACAATTGCTTTTGTACAGTAGTTCCTAAGACAGGAAGATAATAGACAGTCGGCAAATTCATAACCCTTTCTCCTCTCTCCATCTCTCTCCTTGTCCTCCCACCTCCCCCCCACCCCAGGCCTGACATTCCCCAACAAGTCCTATTGTTTTGCAGTAATTATATTGTCAGTTATTTTTTCCTTAGGGCTTAGATCAGGGGAGATCTTTTAAGATCTAGTCATCTCTAGTGAATATTTTCGGTGTGGACAAGGGGTAAGGGTTAAGGAGTTGAGTCCTTTGTTAAGAAAGAAAGGATAATTGTGTATCATATTCTTTTTCTCTTTCTTTAAAAAAAATCATCATCAGAGCCTTACTTTTCTTCCTTTAGTCTCTTGCTAAATGAGCTTTAGTTATCTCATGCACTAATGACCTTGCGGAGTTTGAAATTCAACTGGGATGGTATAGTTCACAGAGGGCGGGTAATTTGCTGCATCCTTCCCCCTGGGATGCATTAAGGTTGATCATATCATCCATTATGTACTTCGCTTTATGTTTTTATCACATATTCTAAACAAAGTATCATCTGGGCAACAAGATACATTTTCCAGTATTTTGGTAACTAATGACTTTCAGATGCTTTTGGAAAAAAAAAATTGGAATGCCCCACACATCAGTTTGAGCTTACCATGCCATCTGTACTATAGGCATAGACAATTTAAATTTAAAGCCATATAGAATTGCGATAATGCTTAATCTATGCTGTGAGATACTAAGCAGTATGGGCAAAATACCTTGTGCCTAGTCAGATCTCATTTAATAAATGATACTATTTGCATTGTCCTCCTTTCTCCCTCCCATGGGGACAGAGGTACTTTCTTTCATACAAGGACGACACAGCACGAGAAGGCCTTCCTTGACACCACTGCTTCTCTTCTCCATTCTATGCCTGGGAGGGCTTGGTCTTCTACGCTGGTCTGTGGGGCCTTAAATTGAATTTACAGAAATCAAACTCAAGTTCTTTCTACTGCTTGATCTCCTCCCAGGTGAGCTCCTGGGCTTCATGCTAATACTTCTAAAGCAAGCAAACTTTAAGCTAATTATGTGCTGGTGTATTCTCCCTTGCTGAATTTTGGCAGGTTGCTTCTGTAAATTATGAAAAATAAATGTGAAATATGCAGATGTCTTTTGTTTGAAGCAGCTGTTTGGTCCGTCTTGCCAGAATCTAATCAGCTGTTTCCCTTGGGGTTTTCAGCCCTCTCTGCCCACCCTCCCCCCAACAATAGTGTCCAAGAGCTGCTTGAAAACATGAAGGGATGGTAATGGCTCATCACAGGCATGTGAGTAAACTTCTTTCAAACTACTTGAGTTAGAGGTCTTTGTTAAGGAGAACAAAGATGGAAAGAAAATTCAGACTGAATAGTGATTCTGGAATAGACAATCAGGGAGATGGGGGTTTACTCTTATTAGGGTTAGAAGGAAGAGGAGGAAAATAGTAAGACATCATTCAGTGCCCACAATATACCAGGCACTGTTTTAAGGGGTAGCGATACAAAAGAAAGCAAAAAAAAAAAAAAACAACCCAGACCAAAACAAAACCTATCCCTGCTTTCAAGGAGCTCACAGTCTAATGGGAAGACAATATGCAAAGACATATATACAAGCATGATATATGCAGAATTAATTGGGGATAATTATAGGGAGAAGACATTAGCATTGAGGGAGATGAGACTTGTCTTCTCATAGAAGATAGGATTTTAGCTGGGATTTAAATGATAGGTTGTTTCCCTGTTGCCTGATATAGCTTTCTTTTCAATTCAGACATCAGCAGTGTGATGAGCTTCGATGGCTATTATGATGGTTAAAATGATCACACTGGTCATGCTATGGTCCAATCCCCTCCCACAAAGAGACTCAGCTAGGATCAAAGTAGAGGTTTTGCATTTGTCTAACTGAGTCAATCAAAGTAAGATTACAGTTAGGAGAATTCAGGCACAAAAGATATGTTTCCATATGGCAAAGAAGAGGGAAAAAAATGTTCAGGTCTAAGTGAACAGTTTTCCTGGGGGGCTCTTTGATGCCTGGAAATGATTTATTAAATGGTTCCAAAGCTTAGTCTCAAAGTGAATTATGTACTTGGTAAAGCATACTTAAGATAAATAAATTCATCATGTATCAATCAGTAAGGTTTTGTTAAATCTCTACTACTCTCTATCTAATACTATGCTAGTTTAAATACCCTCCCCACTTCCCACACACAATATACATATAGGTGGGTGGGGCAGTTCCATGAAGGATAACCCTGTGACATTGACTACTATACATGTAGAAGGAGATATAACCTCAGATCTGTTGATAGAAATCTGAGTCTGAGACACTGGGTAATTGTGGAGAGCTTTTGACGGAGAAAGAGAAATAGCCTTTGAGAGAAAAAGGGTGAGAAAGGCAAAGAGTGAACTTTTACATGGCTGATGAGAGTCTTTGGAGCGTCATACATGGGAAAGCCATCCCTCAACATGGCCTTTGATTCCCAGCACTTACACTCCCAAAGACTGCCAAGAACTGAATTAATTCCCTGGTGAGAGATGGTGAAATGATTTTCTCCTTGGTCAAGCTAAGATTTTTGTCTTGGTCCCAAGTCAATGAGTCCATTTATGCTTGAATATGCTATTCTTGAATCTACTAGAGGGATATAATTCTAGATCAATACTTCTTTTGGATATTGGAAAGTGAAGGGATCCCCCAATTTGGATTTAGCTTTCTATTTACTCCTTCCTCATTAGCAAATCAACCAAGATCCTTCTTTTAAACTCTACAGTGGTAGAAATGACAGTGTCCTCAGAGATGGGATAGTCCATCATATCTGTAACTATATCTTGATCATCTCTATTTCCTTCTTTTGTTCTTTATTTCTTTCTTTCATTCTTCATTTCTCTCTCTCTCTCTCTCTTCTTTCTCTCTCTCTAACACCCCCCCCCCCATCTATCTATCTATTCTTCCCTTCATGAGGGCTGTCCAACATCTATGTTAACCACAGTTTAAATTATTTCAAGAGCTAATCTATATTAGTTAATGGGGAAAAAAAGACAAAAATAAAACAATATTTGTTCTCAAGCAGTTTACGTTCTATTGGGGGACACATCATGTATTGTACATACATCCTTATGATAAGAGAGATGGAGAAAGATTGGGGTGGGGTGAGGTACTAGAAGAAGGAAGAATCTGGAAAGACCTCATGTAGAAGGCAGTACTCTAAACTTTGAAGAAAACTAGATACAGTCATAGGTGAGGAAGGTAGCCTGTGCGAAGGCAAAGAATTGGGAGATGAAAAGTTGGAGATAAGAAAGAACAAGAGAGCCATTTTGGCTATCCAAAGAATGAATAAAGGCAATAATTTATTAGGTTAGAGAGGTAGCTTAGAGGGAATTTGGGCTTCTCTATCTGATAACTAAAGAGAGCCATTGGAATTTATTACTCAAGTCATACCTGTACTTCAGGAAAATCACTTTGGTAACTGTGGAAGATACATTCAATTTCAAACTCAAGTGACTCCACAAAGTTCACTATTTTTTCCTACCTTTGAAATTTTGCACCTATTTTTTAAGGTGAGAACTATATTTCTGCTGAATTAACTTCTCCTATGAACATGTCCTCCTTTCCTTTTAGGGCTTACCTTTTATCATTGTTCAGCTTATGTATAAGCAGAATACAAAGCTAGGTAAAGTGGACAATTTTCTTTACTAATCAGGCTGAAATTCCAAAAGGACCATAGATCACAACTGAATCCTTAAGTTCAGTTTTTGGCTGCCTGGACAGTTTTAATTGCAATTTAATTTGGGCCATCTGGGAATTCTATAATAGTGTTAATAACAAGAATGACAATAATAACAACAATAATAAGAGCATGTGATAATTCTTAGTGAATTCATGTCTAGGTTTAAAGAGCATATATTTTAAGACCTAACCAAGGCATTTATCTAGCCTAACTGCCTCATCAAAGAATATTATTTAAAAAAAATAAGCCTCATAAAGATGTATGAATATATAGACCTCTGATTATTCAAAAATTGTACAAATCAAAATAAATTTGCCTGAGCAATTTAAAATAATTAACCTTTGACAAACCTCCTTCTCTGGTAATGGAATAGTAACTATATGAATAAAAGATAAGTCGTGACATTCAATGAATTACAATATTCATCCCATAAATTACTTGATATAATAGCATCATAGTCTACATTTTTATAACATGAAAATGTCCTAAAGACTGTGGAGTCCATTCATTTTCACTACAAGGTTAGCAAGATATCTATACGTGACCCATAGATCTTTGGCTCCTCAATGAAATTCAGCATGGCAAAATAGGTAGGATGTTGAATCTGAAGTCAGGATGACCTAGGTTTTAATTCTATACCAACCACTGAACAGCTATATGATCATAAGTCACTTAACCTCTATATAGTAGTGTTAATAATACATGTGCTATCTACCTCACAGATTTGAGGCTCAAAAGAATGATTTACTCAACGCCCTTTGCAAATCTTAAAGTATAAAAGAAGTTCTAATTATTACTATTATGTCATTTGCAAGAGTAAAGTGGGAAAAATATTCATCCCCTAAGTCATTCACAAATTTCTTGATAAAATAGCATGTGAATCAATATTTTTATTGCACTAAAATGTCCCCAGTGCTACATGAATCCCATTTATTTTCAGTATGGCATATAGTTGCAAAGACATCAGTAGATAGAGCATTAAGTAAGCCCTGCTTGGTGGAGGAGGATGGAGGGTAGATGATGCATTGAGTGGCAGAGCTTTAAGGAACAAGGACATCAAAGACCTGTTGTACTCTAATAAATACCAATTTGGGGCACAGAATTTTAGAAGAGACACGGGCAAGATAAAGAGCATCTAGAGCAGCGGTTCTCAACCTGTGGGTTGTGACCCCTTTGGGGGTCGAACAACCTTTTCACAGGAGTCACCTAAGATCATCGGAAAACACATATTTCCCATGGTCTTAGGAAGCTCCCCTATCCATTTCCAGGCAGGTCTGCCCACATGCAGATACACTCACATACGAGTATTAAAGGGTCGCGGCATTAGGAAGGTTGAGAACCACTGATCTAGAGGAAAGCAACTAGGTTGGTGAAGGACCTCAAGTTCACACCATATGAAGAGTGAAGGAAAGAGGCATGGTTAATAACTGTTCTCAAATATTTGAAGGATTATCACCAGGGATTAAACTTATTCTCTTTGACTAAAGAAGGAAGAACCAGAAATAGTATGCAGAAGTTAGAAAGAGGCCAATTTAAACTTAATGAAAGGAAGAAATTTCCCAATAATTAGAACTTTCTAAAAGTAGGACGGCTGCCTTAGCAAGTAGTGGTTTCCTCTTCTCTGGACATCATCAAGACAAGACCAGATGGCCACTTGGTTGGTATTTCATAGTGAACATCCTTTTTCAAATATCATTTGAACTAGATGGTCTCTGAGGTCTCTTCCAACTCTGAAAAATTCTTATAATCATAATGGTATGTCAGAGAGAAGAGAGGATAGCTGGTGCTTATGTGTTTGCATAAAATATGTAGTTACTATTGGGTAGCTAGGTGGCACAGTGGGTAAGGTGCAGGGACAGGAGTCAGAAAGACTCATCTTCCTGACTCCAAATCTGGCCTCAGACACTTATTAGCTGTGTGACCCTGGGCAAGTCACTTAACCCTGTTTGCCTCAGTTTCCTCATCTGCAAAATGAGCTAGAGAAGGAAATGGCAAACCATTCTAGTATCTCTGTCAAGAAAACCCCAAATGGGGTCATGGAAAGTCAGGTCAGACATGATTGAAAAATGACTGAACAACAACTAGAGTTACCTTTGCCTTCTTTAGATCTGCTCCAGTGAAACTTTTATTATTTTCTCCAAAACATACTGATAAGTAGATAATAACACCTAATATTTATATAAGGCTTACTATATTCCAGGCACTCAACTAAAAGCTTTCCAAATATTTTCCATTTGAAGCTCACAACAACCTTGGAGGTAGGTGCTATTTATTATCCACATTATACAGATGAGGAAACAGGCAAGGAGAAGGTAAGTAACTTTGCCCAGGGTCACGTGGATAGTGAGTGTTTGAGCCTAGATTTGAATTTATCTTCCTTATTCCAGGATTGCATTCTACCTACTGCACCACCTAACTGTGGAAGAGATTGTGGGAGTGATTGAACTAGTTCTTTCTAGCTCAGGTAAACTAGGATAATGGGATTGGAAGCATTAGAATACTGGCTTCCAGATTAGCATGTACACCGCCCACCCTTCCCACCTGAGTCTTTCATATCCTTTGCATATCACAATAGAATTTTTGTAAATGTAAACCACCATTATGAAAAGACTTCACAATCACAGGTGAATGAAATCTTACCCTGGGACAAATTATGCCTCATGAGTAGCAGAGTGATATAGATCACACCTCCCTCACCAAACTCAACCTGTTTAGTCCCTTTCATCTCTGGATTTATGATCTTGAGCATTATTATTACCTCTCACTGCTAGGCTTATGTCAGAAGCTAGCTGTCCTGTTTATTTTGAGACTTATGTGATAGAAGACCTCAGGTAGCAATCTGCATTCTCCCTCTCCTGACTCTTTTCCGTTGGATGCCAAGAGTCTGCTAGGAATTCACCAGACTGCTAAGGCTTAGTTGGCATATTCTTTTGCACTGAATCAAAAAAGCATGTGTATGAATTCCACCCTAGAGTTTGGGCTTCAACCCAAAGCTGACATTGCAGTACTAGCTTCCCCAAATGTGTATGCTGATCTATTTGATGTTCGGTCTTTTGGATAAGGTGTTTACATGAACCTAAATGCCTTCTGTTGGAATTTGGCTATTCTCCAGAAGCCAGTTAAAGACATTGATTGAAGAAACTTTTGGAAAATAAGACAGGCTACTCTCTACCATGACTACTTCACTGCCAATCTTCAGTCTCATTATTTAGAATTCTGAGGGAATATTACAGAGTCCAGTTTTGCATTTAATTTGTGGCTTCTCCCTCTCATGTAGGAACATAGGTCACTCTCTTACCTTGGCTTTCTGGGTCAATTAGGATGCTGTTTCTAAACCAAGGAATTGTGGCCCTTTGGTTGGTCTGTTATGAAAGCTTAATGGAAGGAATAATTATTATAATTATTCTTATATTCTTATATTACTCCTAATAATTAGATCTTTCAAAGAGTAGAATTGTCTATCTTGAAAAATAGTGGGTTTCCCCTCACCGGAGATCATTAAGAAAAGAGTAGATGATCATTTGTTGGGTATGTTATGATAAACATTATTTTTCAAATACGGCTTAGATCAAATGGGCACTAAGGTGGGAGTTAGAATTGTTGATCAGTATGTGGCTGATCTCCTATAAAAGATTCATTTATCCTAGATGCCTCAACTCTACTTTTGATTCCCTTTCAATCTGACTTCTCATACCATCACTTGACTGAACCTTCTGTCTTTAGGGTTACAAGTAATCCTTTGCCTAGTAAATCTAGTGGCCATGTCTCAGTCTTCATCTTCCTTGACCTCTCTGTAGATTTTAATACATTTGACCACTCTAGTCCCTTGGACACTGTCCTCCCTTGACTTCTCCGCCACTGAGAATATCTTTGTTCTCATTTTCTTGGTTGTTATCTATCTCTTGACTTTTTAGGAAAATAGTCTCTAACCTGAGTGCTCTTAAGGTTTCCCTTATATTCTTTACCCTCTCAGAGGCTGCTTTAAGAGTCTTCCCTCTTCAATTCACCCTCCAAGAAGCTACCAATTTTAGATTTCTCAAGGCATAAGTTTGACCATGTAACACCCCTGCTCAAAAACTTCAGTGACTTCTCATTGTCTATAGAAGGGCTTCTTAAACTTTCCCACTCTGGACCTCTTTTGGGCAGCATTCATTGATGTTGCATGGCCTGAGGGCATGCACAGTGCAAGTGCACATGCTGTGTGTTCAGAACCAAGGCTGCAGTGAAGTCCCATGATGCAACACAGGCAAATGCTGCCAGAAACACCTCATATTCATTACGTGTTTGATTTTTAATTAATTTTTGGTTGTTGTACTTTCAGAAACCTTTTACTGTTGCCAAGTTTTTCACAATCCCATATGGGGTTGCAACCCACAGTTTAAGAAGTGCTGGTGTATAGGACAAAATAAAAATTCCCCAGCATGGCACTTAATGCATTCTATAATCAGAATCTTATCTACTTTTCCATACTTATTTCATACTGCTTCCATTCATACTGTCTTCATTGCATCCAAAAAAGACTACTAGGTTTTCCCAGACCTGCATTTCATGACTCAACGTATTTGCGTAAACTTTCTCCTATTCCTGGAATGTACTCCTTCCTCATCTCTGCCACCTCTCTGATCTTTGCCTTTTTTCCGGATTCAACTCAGGTGCCTTCTCCTCTGTGAAGCCTTCCTTGATCCATCTGGAATTTTTCTTATATTTTACTTACATATTTGTATGTTGTATTTCCCTACCTGCTGAGTGTAATGAAAGGTACTTCAAGGCAGGTACTGTTTTTAACAACTCCTAGAACAGTACCTTGTATATAACAAGCACCTCATAAATATTTATTTAATTGAATTTGTTTAGTTTTTATTTTTCTGGAGTCTGAAATTCACTAGTAGGTTATGGTATATGTGTCAGGAGAGTAATGATTATCATGATAATACGGAAATAATCAGAGAAAGGAGAAGAGAATTAGCAACTAGCCTGCTTACTATTTCCTGTGAAGAGTTGAGGGAGAAGAATGGAAGGGAAGACCACGTCATTACAGCCTTCCTTGGTCCTTGGTTCCCACCATGGGCCACTTCCTAGAAGAAGCTTTTTCTCATCATCCATGTTATTAGTGGTTTCTCCTTCCTCAAGTTAACATGTCTGTCTGTCTGTTTGTCTCTCTCTGTCTCTGTCTCTCTGTTTCTCTGTCTTTCCATCTCTCTCTCTCTCTCTCTCTCTCTCTCTCTCTCTCTCTCTCTGTCTCTCTCTCCACACACAAACACACACACATATGCATACACATATCTACACCATATCACAACATATTGTAGGAGTAGTGTACTCCTACTACTCCTAGAATGTAAGCTCCTTGAGAGCAGGAATTATTTTTGTTTTGTCTTTGCATCCCTAGAATTTAGCCCAGAGCCTTGCACATTGTAGGTGCTTAATAAATACCTGTTGGATTGGATTGAACTGGATTGGAAAAAATGAAGGAAAGGAAAAGCTGTTACTTTCCGTTGAACATTTTCCTTTTTGACAGTGTTGTTAAAATAATATTCATAACATACGTTCAACCTCAACTCTATGCTATTCAACACCTTTATCAATAACTGGGTGAAGGTGTAGTTAACATACTTATAAAATTTTCAGATCATACACATCTGAGAGGGAAATCTTACATGGTGTATTACAGTAAGATCCTAACAGATCTTAATAGGCTTGAATAATGTTCTGAATCTCCAAGGAGGAATCTTAATAAGATAAATATATATTTGAGATTTAAAAAAAATGGTATATTCACAGGATGGGGAAGGGGAGGCTAAACAATAATTCACAGGGCAAAAAAAAAAATCTTGGTTTCAGTCCAATTGTGACATGTCATCTAAAAAGGTGAATGTGATCTCAAGATCCATCAAGAGAAACAGGTGACTTACTGCTCGCCACTCTGGCCCGCTTCAGGAATATAATGTTATGTTCTGAGCTCCACATTATTGGAAGGGCATTGACAACTTTAAGTGTGTTTGGAGGAGGATGATCAAGATAGTGATGGAACTGGAGACATTCAATAAAAAGGTAGATGAAAGGAATTCAACTTGATTTTCCTGGAGAAGACAAAGACTTTGGGGCTTTACAAGTATCTTTAATTATATGAAGTGCTAACAGGTGGAAAAAGGATTAGCCTTGTTCTGTTTGTCTCCAGAGGGCAGAACTAGGAGCAGTGGGTGAAAGTTGTCAAGAGACAGATTTAGGTTCAATAAAAAAAGAAAGCTTCCTAATGATCAGAGCTGTCAGACAGTAGGTGGCCTCAGGAGATAGTGGGTTCTTTATTATTGAAGGTCCTTTAGTGTAAGCAAGAACGACACTTATTAGGCAGACTTATAAAGGATGAATTCCTGTTTAGGAATGAATTAGATCTTCTGAGCTCTCTTCTTCCCCTGAGATTCTCTGTGTGAGACCTAGCTTATTATTATCATTATTTTAAAATTGCATCTCTTTGAATGCAAGTGAAGTGAATCTTATATTGGAATGGAAGGAAAGTTGAAATTGGAGTGGTGGTGAACTAAAGAGAACTATTTGGAGAGCAAAAGGCATTGATGTTTATCCGTTTGCAACTGCTCTAGTATTGTTATGACTAGTCAGAATAATCTTCTGGCAGATGTTGGATGGTTTGATATGTGGGCAATGAACTTGGAATCTCAACCTAATCAATTTCATTACATATCGGACAGGTATTGCCATTACAGTGTTCCTATGGGCTTAGAACCTTGTTATGCTGTTTGATCCAAAGCAGAATTCAGTGTAATGTGGTTCTCTCTTCAATTCCATTCCAGGAGAGATAACCAGTAGAATACTGAAAAGATCCTGCTATGAAGTGGTTTTAACTAGAAGACAGATCACCAGGACAGCATTAAAGCAAGGTTCCTAGGGTTGCTCTAGCTAGTATATCAACTACTCCTTGACAGCAAAGCACTAAATAGGGGCAACCTTCCCAGAATACTCTGTGCGTGAGTGTGCAAGAGCATACACACACACACACACACACACACACACACACACACACACACACACTTTACCTGATATTTCCAATTTTCAATCCATTTGAAAAAAACAACAACAAGAGTCCTTGGACTGAGCTACCAAATGGGTAATTTTTCCTTCTGTACTACTAATTATAGCTAACATTTTGTATATCACTTAGTATGTATAAGCATGTCATAATTATCTCATTTAATCTTCATGACAACCTTGGGAGACTGCTGTTATAATCATCCCCATTTTGTAGATGAGGAAAAAAAGAAATCCCAGAATCACACAACCGGTAAGCGCTGAGGCTGGATTTGAACTCAGGTCTTCCTGACTCCAGGCTCAGTGCTCTATCCACCATGCTACCTAGCTGCCCCCAGAAAAGACAGCCTTCATATAATGTTTTAAGGTTTGCAAAGTGCTTTAATACATTATTTCATTTGATCTTCACAATAGCCCTATGAGGTAGTACTTTTATTATCTCCTTTTTATGGGCAAGTAAACTGAGGCTGGTAAATATTAAGTGATTTACCTGGAAATAGGATTTGAACTCAAGTTTCCCTTGCTTCAAGTCTGACATATTTCTCTGACACTTGTAGCTGCCTAGTTATGGGGTAAACCTAGTCTAGCTGGGCAGTTATCCTGAATGGTTTCTATGAAACTTAGGACGATCTATTATAGCTACCTAAACCATTCAAATTCACCTGATGTGAATCTGTGTCCGAAGAAGCAGTCTGTCTCCCCAGCCATCTTCTTCCATCCCGTGACTGAGCTATAATTAATATTTTGCATATGGGGCTTTATTCTACTGAAACAAGTTTAAATTCATAAGGCACTAATAGAGCTTCTATTCCTTCATCAGGTAGAAACAACTGAGCTTAGCACGAGGTTAGCAAGACTAATTAGTTTAAATCAGAAGCTGCCAGATGGGTACTACTTCCTCCCTACTCGGAACAGCTGAAACTCCTACCAGCTGAAGCCTAGTGAAGTCCCTCCCCTGTCTCCCTCTACTTGCTCCCTGCTCTGAAGTAGCTTCCCCATCAAGGTACCTTGTGTTCTTTTTTCTGAGGTCTTTTATCCTACTTATCTTGTTTTTTAAAAAAATGACTTGAGAATGTCTTTCATGCTTCTTGCCCCAGTCACTGTATTATAGTTCTATTTGTTAGATTTTCTAGTTATCCCTTTGCCCCCAGCAGTGGCTAACAAAAAGGAAACCTGATGACTTATATCATTCCTCTCCTAGAGTCTTTTACCTTTGGCTCCTTTCCCCCATTGCTTTTTGTCCTTGTACTTTATCCTTATTCTTGACATTGAACTCACAGTGGGACTTTGTCTCTCTGGGTTCTCACTTCTCACATCCGTAAAGGGAGCAGATTGGACTTAACGATTTCTGAGATCCCTTCTAGCCCTAAAACACCATCATTCTGTGATCACTTTCTCTTTCTAGCCTAGTTACCTGTGGCAAGGCAGGCTCCTCAAATGCATTCTGTGCATAAACTCAGGATTTCCAGAGCTGCAAATGTATTCCATTTGAAATTTCTTTAAAATGTTGACAGATGTGGATGTGAGCATTATTGAATGCTGAGTTTTACATTTGCATTCAGTTCTGTTATTTCAATGGGGACATTTTTATAAAATAAAAACGTGTTAATGCTCTTCTTGGAACTCTCCTGGCTGACTGGTTTCTGCTGTGGATTTAATTAGCTTAAGTACTATGTTCCTGCGTGGGCTTTGATTTTGGGGAGGCCCTAGTGGTTATTCTGTTTTGGGGGATCCCTTGGAGAGAGAAGTCCAGTTTTTCATTACCATAATATTAAGTCTGTGCAGATGCTGCTTGTATAAAGGAATTATAGTAGGCACCAAGAAAGTAGGGCTGTATGTTCTGAGCCTACCCGCCCCCTTCCTTCCCCGCCGCCCCCTTCCTTCCCCGCCACCTCCCTATCCCCAGTCTAGCTGGAGATTCAATCCTGTTCTGTTTAGGAGAAGCAAAAAAGCAAAACATTTACGGGGCCAAAGTAAAGGAACTATCCCCTTTTACAACCTTGTGGCTCAGATGGTTTGTTTTTTTTAAGTTAAAGGCATTATGTTTTGTGTGTGTATGTTTATACGTGTGTGTGTATTATCAAAACGACATTTATGTCTTTTGGTTATTATTAAAGAAAATACCATCACTGAGAAATTGCATATCAACAGAGAAAAATATGAATTCTAGCTAATATGAATTTGTGGTCAATAGTAATGCCAAAAATGTTTTCTTGAGTTTGCAATTGATGCACGCTCAATATACCCTTAGCCTTTCACTTAGCTGGTCGCTTATTTCTAAAGACATTCTTGAAAGAGCTAAAGAAAAGACCTGACCCGTGGTACGGAGCTGTCCAGACACTACACTTGTATTCCAGCCTTTTCATGGAAACAAATCTCTACCCTTTCTCATCTGTGTATGCTTGTGGTTCTAGTTGTTTTTTTAACAACTAAGTTAAAAATCTTTTATTAAAGAAGGAAAAGAAAATACCCTATTAAAAATATCTGAAATAGTTTATGGTAACTCTCCCAACCATACTAAAATGGGAATCAAGTGGAAACCCAGAGATCACTTATTTAAAAAATTAAAAGGGCTTAGCATCATCTATTTGCTTTGTAATCCCTGGCAATCTGCCGGTTCTAGGATTTGATGTTGGTGGGGGGAGTGAGGATAGGGTGCGGGTGGTTAGGAACAAGAGTGGGAGGAGGAGGCTTGAAAAGAGGATAGGGGAGGTGTTCAGCTTTCATTTATAAGCGTGATACCCGCTGCTTTGTTTATGGATTTGATGCTATTCATACAGTCTTTGCAATATTAATTTTTAATTTATGATGCTCATTAGGAGACACTTAAAACAGAACAATTATCATTTATCTTGATATATTATTTACTAGGACTGACTGTCATGGTTAGAGACCCATGATTAGTGAGAGGGGGATTGACAACAGCCTCTGAAAGGTGCTGGGCTAAAGGTATAGGAGCTTAGAAAGCAGTTGTTGAGACCTGAGGCCCGAAGTTCTGATGTCGAAGCGAAAGCCACATAGTCCCTAATCAAAACTCAGGAGGACTCTTCCAAGACAAGCCTGGAACAGTACTTAATGAACCTGCAGGATCATATTAATGAGACTCTCTGTTAGGCCACCAGTTCATCAATTATTCATCTAGCTGCATTCCTGATATTTTACTGTCTTCCTTCTCTTTTTGCCTTCGTATGTGATTACTTTTTTTTTTTTAACCCTCTGTTTACTTACTTGGAGTGTAAACAAGACTCTTGCTTCAGGGCTACATTTCCTGGCCTACAAAAGTCCAGCCATGTCATCAGTTGGAAAGGTGGATTTTGTCCAAAGACCCAGGAAGATGAACACCTGCTCTGCCTTACAATATTCATTCATTCATTCATTCAACAACCCTTATTAAACATATTAAATATAATAATGTTAATTATTATTACCTACTATGTGCCAGGTACTATTCTAGGAACTGAGGGTACAGAGACAAAAATGAAAGAGTCCAAAAGGAGCTTGACAGATTGCTAAGGGCAAGATCAAACGGCTAGGTGGTCAAGTGGAAAGAATATTAGGTTAGAGTCAGGAAGACCTGAATTCAGATTTTGCCTCCGAGCATTTATTATTAACTATTTCACTCTGCCTTTCCTTGCCTGTTTCCTTCTCTATAAAATCAAGTAGTTGTATTCAACAGCCTCTAAGATTCTTTCTAGCTCTGAATCTATGATTGAATGAGTGGGAGAACTGGGAAGAAACTTCTGCCAGAATGATTTGGATCATTTAGATAAGGGCAAAATCATAGATCTAGGTCAAGTGTTTTTAACCTGGGTTTATGAATTTGTTTTTGAAAGAGAAAAGATAATTGTATTTGATTATGATGTTTCCTTTGTAATCCTATTATTTTGTGTGTATACACATATGTTTAAATATATTTAGATATAGATCCACACATATGTAGAGATACACAGATATGCATAAACAAATGTATGTTTATACACATATGTAAATTTGTGTGTGTCTGAGTATGTGTGCATGCACATGTATGCCTAGTAGGTGTAGTGTGGAGAACTTAAAAATAGTAATCAGCATCCAGACTGTACTAGCAGACTCTCTTGGGGAATAGGAGAAACAGAAAAGAAGAGGGTAGGTGGTAAGAGTCATTAAGGGCTGGCTGGAGATTATCCTTTTATTGATATAAATAGTAAAACTTGGACAACTCAGGCCTCATAGTTTTCTTAAAAGCCATATGTTGAGAAGATTTAACTTTGTATCTAGTTCTGTAGTTAAGCAAAGCTTATCATTTGATGAATCAGAGTGAAAATTGAAATTCTGCTTCCTGGGACAAGTACCATGAACTTTATCTGAGGGAAACCACAGAAAAGGTATTCTTCAATCAACCTTCCAGGTAAGTTCAGTCAAATTCATTATGGGGGGTAAGAAGAAATAATATCAACTGGTATCTTCCCATTTTAACGAATTGTTCTTTTTTTTTTATCAAAGTACTAAGTTCAGTTGTTTATACCTGCAAAAGGAAAACAAGTCTTATGAATGCCTTCTAAATTTAAAGGCTGTGGAACAAAGACCTATTCACTCTATGTTAGTTACAGCTCTGCTATGGATGCTTCAATCCTCAGATGAGGGAAAGAACTGTCAAAACAGAGCAAATCTTGTTTATGCTGAACTTAGGTGCTGGTAGGAAAACAAATCATAAGTGCCTTGTAACCCAAAGAAGCTGAATGACCTATTACAGTGCAGTTAGCAATGAGTGGTGGCGACATCTCCTCAGCAAAGAATGTTACAAAACACCAACATGAATTTATGAATAAGCAGAGAAGAACAAGGATCTAGGTCTCCGGGGAAGAGCAAACAAAGAGAGAGGACATAGGCAAAACTAACAGCATTGGCAAAAAACTGAAAAAAAGAAAATGGGGTTTTGTCAAGTGATCAGAATTAAAATTCCAGCATATCAAGTGCCAAATTACTCCTTATGCCTCAAACTAGTCAGTCATTTTGGAAAGCTATTTGGTAAAGTGCCCTCAGAAAATATTCTTCTTGGTCCCATAATCCAATGGATTTTGGTTTCCTTCAAGACTACTAATAAAGAAATAATGACCTTACAATTGCACATCAGATTCCTGACAACACTTTCACACCAAGAAAGGAATTATTGATGTTGTTCCACAAGGTTCACTTTGGGATCTTAATGGGCTACACTCTGAGTATGATGGAGAAAATGGGATTTTATAGAGGAATTAGGACACAAGGTGTGAATGCCTTGGAAAAAAAACCTTCAGGGCAGGGGTGTGTGCATACTGGAGGAGAGCAGTAGAATGGCAGGGAGATGGTGGCACCAGTACTTCTTCTAGAGCATTTAGGCGATTGAAATAGTGGGAGTGGTGTGGGTGTGTCAGAGATTAGGCTGGCCAGTATATAATGATGATCTGGAAAAGAAATGCGGTGAAACTGACTGACTTGAAGGTAGGTGAAGAAGATGCTCAAGGCTGGGAAAAGCAGTATAGCTAAGAAGTATCTGGAGGTCTAGGCTTGACTCTTTCTCTTCCTTTTGTTTTCATCATGGTGAGAGGCAGTGGTTCATGGGGGTCTATATTGGTCTGGAGTCTCATGTAGCTCACTAGAGTCCAAACATAGCATGCCTCACGTTGAGAAGAATGTGCAGCAACACAGCTGTGATCACAATCAACTTTGCATCTGAGGCAGTGTGGTAAAGCAGAAAGAGTCCTGCCTTTGGAGAGCTGAGATAGTGGAATCACAGATTTAGAGCTAGACAGGGGCTCAGAGACCATTGAATCCAAATCCATTCCTTTACAGGTGAGGAAAATGAGATCCAAAGAAGAGAAGTAGATTAACCCAAGACACACAATTAGCAAGTATCAGAGCATGACTTGGGTTTGAATCCTGTTTTTTTTATTACCTTCATGACCTTAGGCAAGTTAACAGAAATCTTTCTGGGCCTCAGGTTTCCTGGGTATAAAATGAGGTGGTCTTTAAAGTTCCTTTCAGGTGTAGATCACATGAATGATATCTCTTGTAGAGAAAGGTTCCTTGAGGAGGAATTGGGACTTTAATGTGAGCAATTATGTTGATCAACTCAAGAAATTTGCCTTATCTTTGTTATATTTTATGTAATAAAAAGGTGACTGAAATCTCTGTTTCTATCTGAGGGCTGGGTAGGATTCAAATTCTGATTTTTCATAATCAGAGTGGGCTAAGAATGTTTTTTTTTTGCAACTATCAGTAGTATTTGAAAGAAGTATCTGAGTTTTTGGAAGGGATCAAGTATTTCATTATCTTGGATAAAAAAGAGTTATCAACTGTATTAAATATGATCAACTGAATAGGATCAATATATTATGTGTGATACTACTGATACACCACACACAATTTATGTAGATGTATCACAGACACATACATATATGTTAATATATAACAAGTATACACATGTATATTAAATACTATAAAATACTATTATAATCTTCTATATTTAATCTTATTACTGTTAGAGGACTGAAGGGAGAATGAGAGGTATTCTAATTAGAGGCCAGTTTTTCTTGTACTGGGCCAAGTGAAGAATGAAAGTGATCATTTTTTTTCATTTTTAGAAAAATACAAATTTGCCATCTGAATTATTGAACTACATTAAGTTGGAAGAGACCTAAGAGGTCATGTAATCCAGTTACCTTATTTTCAGATATATTTATCCTAGGGTATCTCAACCAACTCAACATTTATTAAGTATGCATTTTGTGCAATATACAGTGCCAGGTAATGGAAATGCAAAGAGAAAAGTGACAATCTCTTGCCCTCAAAGAATTCATACTCTACTAGGGGAATATACCCTTTCTATAAGGAAGTAAATTGAAGTGATTTGACACAACTGGACAAATCAGCAAAGGCTTAACTTAGGAGATGGTAATTGAGCTGAGCTTTGAAGGAAGTCATGGATTCCAAGAGGACAGGAGAGGGGAAATACACTCTAAACATGGGAGATAGTTTGTGTTAATTTACAGAACTCATAGATGAAATGCCAAGTTTGGGGCAAAAGTAGCAATCCAGTTGAATTGCAATTAATCATTCATGAAAGAGCAAAGTACATTTAATCTGGAACAGCTACATAGAACCCCACTATCTAATTTTAAATCCCAAATAGAGGGGTTGTATTTTATCCTAGAATCAACTGGGAGCCCAGGAAAACTTTTGAAAGGGGGAATGACATAGTTAGACCAATGCCTTGGGAAGATGACTTTAGTTGCTCTTAGAGGAGGACAGATTGGAGAGGGACCAGGGAGACTAGAGCTATTAAGACAGAAGCTATTAAAATAATTCATTCAAGACATTATAAAGGTCTGAAGTAGAGTAGCGGCCATGTAAGCAGAGAAGAGATGAATGAAATAGAACTTATAGACAAGACAAAAGAGACAAAAGTTGGCAATTGATTGGGAATCAGGAGTGAGGGAGGGTGAATAATTGAGAATGAATCTGAGGTTGCCATCCTGGGCAACTAGAAGAGCTGTGGCGCCATCAATAATAATAAGAGAGTTTGGAGATGGGTGAAAGTTTGTGTGGGGAAGACAATTGATTCTATTTTAGATATGCCAGACTTCAGATGTTCATGGAAAATTAAGATAGAAGTATCCAGTAAGGAATTGGTAATATATGAATACAGTTCAGGGGTAGAGATTAGGGCCCATGGAAGTGATTTGTGGTGAGAGGATAATTAGCCCCTTGAGATCACTGAGAGAATATATATTGGGAAAAGAATCTAAGACAGTCTCCTTTTAGGGGATGAAATACGGATGATGATCCATTGAAGGAGCCTGAAAAGGAGTGGTCAGAAATATAGGAGCAGAAGCCATAGAATGCAGTATCTTGGAAGCCAAAAGGAAGAGAGAATATCTAGAAAAGGAGATAGGTCAACTAAAGAGGTCCAGTAGGGCTAGTAGTTAAAGGATCATTGACAGAAGGAAAGGTTGAAGGACCAGAAATCACATTAAACATGAAGAATAAGCTTAGGATGATTGAGGCAGAGGAGATGGAAAGAATGAAATAAATAATTAGAGAAGTGAATTTTAGTGTTTGAGACCATGGAGGTAGCATAGTTATGGGTGATAGTGAGATATAGTCATTTCGTTGTTGGGTTGAAGTAGAGTGAATGAATGTATAGGTCATAGTAGGTGAGAAGGTTGAAGAAGGGAGGTCAAGACATTTGATCTTTTTGCTGTTCAATCGTGTCCAAAGATACTGGAGTAGGTTGTCTTCCTTATTGGGAGGAGTGAACAAACTCAAAAATATCATAGATCCTTTAAGTATTGAGGTACAGATGGAGAAAAATTTCCCACCAAAAGGAATGATTTAACTATGGTCACACAAACTACTTTGTGGACATTCAAAAATTGGAAGCTGAGTCCTTTGATTCCAATTTGGAATTCTCGTTGCGCCAAAAGTTGGCAAATAGTGGAATGGTTCTAAAGTATATCTTTACAAAATCATTGGTGAAAACATTGAGCTTCCTTCAATGAATTTAAATTACCAGGCCCAGATGAGCTATGTTCCAGGGTGTTGAATGGATGACAGATGTATTATTGAACCACTGTGGACAATCTTTTTAAAAAAATGTAAACCATGTAAGAAGTATCACAGAACTTGAGACAGGAAAATGTCCCAAGACAAGGTAAAGAAGGTAGATTCATAAATATTTTGGTTTGTGATTTTGACTTCTATCCATAACGAAATTCTAGAATTTATTATTAAAAGTTCACATAATTTAGAGACTTTAAAGATCATCTGGAACAGCTACATGGTGTAGTGGATAGATCGCTGGGCCTGGGGCCAGGAAAACTCCTCTTACTGAGTTCAACTCTGGCCTTAGACACTTAATAGTTGTGTGACCCTAAGAAAGGAACTTAATTCTTTTTGTCTCAGTTTCCTCAGCTGTAAAGTGATCTGGAGAAGGAAAAGTTTACTTACTCCAGTATCTTTGCCAAGCAAACCCCAAATGGGGTTACAAAGAATTGGACATGACTGAACAACAAAAAGATTATCTAGTTCAACACCTTCATCATGGTATCATCAAAGAACAGCTTATGCCAGACTAACCTTTCTTTTGTTTATTTATTTATTTTTTGGTAGGGAGGAGGGAGACAATTAATAGGTTGGTAAATAGAGAGAATATAATAGGTACAGAATACCAGAATTTCAATAAAACAATTGGAAGATGTCCTTCTGCATGTCAGAGTGGAAAGAAAGAGTTTGGGGGTATAAAGTCATGAAAGATCTGGGTTCAAGATTTAGCTCCAACACTCATTAGATAAGTGACCTCAGGCAAATTACTCAACTTCAATTTCCTCATCATCAAAATGTCAATCATTATACAATGTGTTATATGGGTAGAGAATTGATCTTCCAGTGAGGAAGACCCCAGTTCAAGTCTTGCCTCTGACACAAAATGACTCCATGACCCTAGACATCTCAGTGCACCAGGTCTTACAATCCAAAGATTGTAAATTATAGAAATGGTGCCAGTCTACATTGGTGGAGGGAGTTGTCTCACTGGTTGTTTCCTGATAACATTACAAGTTTTGTCCAAAAAGTCAAATAACAACAACAACAAAACTTCTTTACTATTTCCCTCATAGAGATAGTGTGACAAAAGTGCTTTGTAAACCTCAAAGCAGTGCAAGACTATAAGCAATTATGATATCCTTTTGGACAAGATAGTGATATGTGGCCTACGTGACAGTACAATAAGAGAGATCTGAAATCTGTGGAATGACCAGACCCAAAAAGTAGTGATTAAATCCTCCATGCCAATGTAGAAAGAAGTCGTTATTGAAATATCCCCATGGATTCGCTTTAATCCTGTTCTACTCAATGATTTTTGTCAATGATTAATATAAACATGTAGATACCTGCCATGTCTGTTGAGGACTCAAAGCTAGGAGAAGTAACTAATACTTTGGATAGCAGAATAAAGACTTCAAAAATTTTGGTAGACTAGAACAATGGATTAAATATAAGATGATATTTAAGAGAATTAAATGTTAAATTTTACAGTTCTATTAAAAAAAAGTTGTGACCTATAGCAACAGAGGAGTTCATGTGAAGAAGACCTGAGGGGTGTGATAAATCAATCAATTGATTACTCAACAAACATTTATATGAGTGGAATACAGGCTAAGTGTGAACTAATAATGAGACGTGGTGACAGGAGTGCACATGCATGTTATCCCTACTATTGGGTAGGCTGAGGCTAGCTCTCGAGCTCAGGAGTTCTGTTCTTCGGTACATTCAGCCAATCAGGTGTCAGACACCAATGTGGTGAGCCCTTGGGAACAAGGGGGCACCAGACTGCTTAAGAAGAGGTCAATCTGCCCAGGATAGAAATGGAGAAGGTCAAAGCTCCTGTGACACTCAGCAGTGGAATTTAGAGGGCAGTGAATAGCCACTGCACTTCTAGACTGGGTGAGACAGGGAAACTAGCTTCAAAAATTTAAACAAAAATGAGACATGGAAGTCAAATAAAACTAATGCAAAGTTTTCCTTAAGAAATATTATAGAAATAACAGAATTCTTACTGTACTTTTCTCCAGTCAAATGACATCTAGAGAATTTTATTCATTTTTTGGATCATCTTTTAGGAAGGACATTGACAAACTTGGGTGCCCTGAGGGAAGGACCACCAGAATGAGATCAAGGAGATCTGGTTGAATGAGAAGGTTATGTTTGTTCTGGAGAAGAAGTATTAGGTTGGACCTGGTGAGCATGTGTGGTATTTCAAGAACTATCATGTGAGCAATAGTTTAGATCATTGTTTTTGGCAGGACAGAAATTGAAGTAATGGCTAGAAGTTGTAGAGAGGTGATGATGTTTTCTATTTGAATCTCAGTGGCTTGATGTAAGGAAATTTTACCTAAAAATGTGAGTTTTCCAAATGAGGAATGAATAATCTCAGATGTCATGGCCTTCCCATTATTAGAGATCCTCTAGAATCTTACACAGAAACTTATCCAACTTGTATGGGTTACTGTGGAGGGGATTCCAGCTGGACGAGTTGACTTTGGAACGTTTCTTTCAACAGATTGCAGCTACAGTCATTTCCCCTTTCCCTCTAATCTTGAGCTTCTCACTGTCTATTGGTTCCCTTCCTACCATCTTCAAACATGCCCAGCTTTCCTCTGCCCTTAAATGAAAGCAGCTGCAACACCACCACCAATAATAAAATCTTTCACTAGATGATGCTATTCCTGTAAGCCTGCATTCTATATCTTCCCTCCTTTTCTCAACTAATGTCCTCAGGACTTAGAAAAAACTATCTATATTCATTGCCTTCTATTCCTCTCCTCTCACTCACTTCTCAATCCTTTGCTATGCAGCTTCCAATCTCATCTTGCAATTGAAACTGCTCTCCCTTGTTACCACTGCTCTTTTACCTGGGAAAGCTGATTTATCCATCCTTATCCTCCTTCAGCTCTGCTATTTTTGATACTGTTGACCACTCTCTCTTCCTAGATATTCTCTCATCACTGAACTTTCATGCCATTCTCTCCTTGTTCTATTTACACTTTACTGTCTAACCCTCACTTCTCAGTATTGTTTAGTTCCTCATTTATCTCATGACCCCCTAAGCGTGATCATCCCCCAAGGCTCTGTCTTGGGTTCACTACTCTGTTCTCTATGTTCTCTTTCTCTCTTGGTGATCTCACCAGCTCCCGTGGGTTCAGTCATCATCTCTATTCAGATGACTCACAGATTCATATTTCCAGCTCCAATTTCTTCCCTGAGCTTTAATCCTGTACCACCAATTACCTGCTGGCATTTCAAACTGGATATCCTAGAGACATCATAGGCTGAATATGTCTGAAACATGAAATCATTATTTTTTCTTCCCATATTCATTCTTCTTTTAAACTTCTCTATTTCTGTTGAAGTGATCACCATTTTTCCAGTTTCCTACGTTTATAACCTTGACATTGTCATAGATTCTTCAATCTCCTGAACCCCATATACCCAATCAGTTGGCAAATCTTGCTATTTCTACTTCTATGGCATCTCATAACCATCTGATCTGTTTTCTAACAACACAGCAGCCCTCCTGGTTCTGGTTCTCATTACCTTCCCTTAGATTATTGCAAATGGTTCCTTATTGTTTTCCTTGCCTTGTATTTCTTTCCACACCAGCCCACTTTCCACATTTATGCCAGAGTAATTTTCCTTAAGTATACAGGTCTGACCATGTCACTCTCCTATTCAAAAAATCCTCTGGTTTCCTGTTGCCTCTAGGGTGAAATACAAACTTCTGTGTCCAGCTTTCAGAGCCCTTCCCATCCTTTCCCACTCTCTCTTTCCAGCTTCATGGTACATTACTCCTCCCCTTCTACTTTTTTATCCAGCGACACTGTTGTTCCCTCTGTTCCTCAGACGTGGCACTCCGTTTCCTATACATCCACGCCTTTGTGCTGGCTGGCTGCCAGTCTTGGAACACGCTCCCTTTCCGCCACGGCCTCATAGTGTCCCTCTCAGATCTCAAGACCAGTCTAAGAGCCCCTTCTACATAAAACCTTTCCTAATCTCGCCGAGTGCTAATACCCTCCTTCCCAAGTTAAATTGTGTTTAATTTTTATCTCCTTCCTTCCTTGCTCCCTCTCTCTCTGTGTCTCTGTCTGTCTCTGCCTCTTCCTCTCTACCTCTCTTTGTCTGCGTCTCTGTCTCTCACACCAGTTATCAGAGCAACCTATGTTGTGCAGTGGTTGGAGAACAGGGGCTTGGAGTCAGGAATAGTTAAGTCCAAACCTGGCCTCAGACACTCAATACCTGTGTAACCCTGAGCAAATCATTTGAAAATCTGTTTGTCTTAGTTTTCTCAACTGTAAAATGGGGATAATAGCGCCTATCTTCCAGGGCAGTTGTGAGGATCAAATGCAATAATATTTGTAAACTGCTTAGCACAGTGTAGGTACCTTAATGCTTTTATTATTAAGTACTTATTGTCTACACTGTTAAAACACAGGCTTCTTGTGAGTACAAATTGTTTCATTCATTTATTTGTATCCTCAGCATTTAACATAATGCTGCTCATATAGTAGTCATTTAAAAGTACTTGCTGATTGTTACATACCCTTCCGCATACAAATTTTATCATAACCCAACTCAGTTCTAGAACTAGCCCAATAAAGCCTTATATAAATATAACCTGGACTTATTATCATTGTTTAACATTATTTTTTTTTTAAAAAAATGTAGCCATAGCTAGGATAATTGCTAAATATAGAGCTTGGTCATAGACTCAGGTCTATAAAAATAGTCCCTTTAAGTTGATTTGGCAACTAGGTAGTGCTGACCTTCAGGACTCATGCAATTCTCACCTTCCAGAACCATTCAAAATTGTCTAAATTTCCTAGTCTCTATTTTCATAATGAGAATGTGAAATTAGAAAACGGATTTTAAAATTCATCACCATGAAATAGTCTAAATAAAGTGATATAGAGAAGGGAAGAGTATGCGGCAAAGAATCACTATCCCTTCTCTGTGCCTGCTCCCTACATTCTCTAAAACACACACACACACACACACACACACACACACACACACACACACACACACACTGCTTACAGTGCCTATTAACCTGATACATGAATCCTGGAAAGAATGACCTGCCCCTCAGATTTTAGGATATGACATTTAAAGGCACATGTAAATGAGAGGAGAGGAGTTTTCACTGTAGCTAGCAACAGAATAAAATGAGGTCAATGCTTTCTTGCTTATTTCTGTAAAAAAGGGTGCTTTGAAACAAATAGAATGGTGTGTGCATGTGTGTCAATAGAAGACATATCAGATAATATGTGTATGTTATATACCTGTATAAATGTACATATAGCCATACATACTATTTATGCACAAATATGTATATATAAGCACACATACTATATATATTGGACTAATCAGATACAGTGTATGGTATATATCCATATATAAAGGCATCACGGTTTCTTCATTAGAAAACTACCTGTTCATATACTTTGACCATTTAGCAGTTGGGGAATGACTCGTATTCTTATTGATTTGACAAAGTTCTTTATATATTTGAGACCTGAGACCCTTATCTGAGAAACTGTCTATAAATTTTCCCCCAATTTTCTGTTTTCCTTCTGATCTTATCTGCATCCAGAGAAAGAACTGATAAGTAGATGTATAGAATGATTTTACATATATATAGATGTATATGTGTGTGTGTGTGTATTTGTGTCTAATGGTAAACATCTCTAGGACAGGGAGGAAGAAGATGAAAGCAAAAAAAAAAGAACAAGAATGTTACATGATAACTTTATTATATATCTGAAAGGAATAGAAGGTTTTACACAACAGATTTGTACTTTCATGTATAATCATCTTTTTTTTTCCTATTCTACTGTTATGGAAATGCTTATTTTATTTCTTAAGTTTAAGACAAAATAAATTTTTAAAAAAAGGAAAAAAAAGATATAGTATAATGGTCAGAGAATTTGAGGCCAAGAGGATCTGGGTTTAAGATCCAATTCTGAAACTTATTGGCTATGTAATGCTGAGCAAATCATTTAACCTCTCAATGTCTTGCAGTTCTCCCAGATGATACTTTATGAAGAAGGTGCCAGCATGCATTAGAAGGTGTATCACCTGGGAGTTCTCTATACCAATGGAAAAAAGTGTCCTAGCCTTGTCCTATTATATATGGTATATAGATATATAAATGAAATAGCCATTAGTTGGATAAATCTATCTTCAAACAGAAAAGCCAGGATATAAACTTACTTAGACCAGGATATAATCAGGATTTAACCACATGTTAAGAGGAGGATCACTGGTCAACATCCCAAGGGTGTATTAGTCCTATGAAAATCTTCCCTGCATGGAACTCAGAGACCTCCATGGCTCCCAGAATCCATTTTGTTTGGATTGGTTTGTCTTTCTCACACAGATACCAAATTGTTTCTCTAAGAGGGAAAAAGACAGAACTTTCTACCCTATAGATCTACAAGAGTGTCAGAATATAAGGGGAAAGCCTTTCAAGTTGAGCTTGAATGGTTGATGCCAGGTTGTAGCTGATATTGTGATTAATATCACATTACAACCTTCTGTAGTTTTAGTCACTTGGACAAGGGGAATACGGCAATCGCCAAACTTCTTTTCAATACTCCTGCACAGAAAATATTATAGGGCATGATTAATTTGAGTATTGTCCTTATCCAATAGTGAGTTGCTTCATTTGTACTGAATAAATGATATAAAGTGGATTATGGACTGGTGGATGACATGAATGCTTTTGTTTATATAATACAAAGAACAGTGTTTTAGTTGTTGGAGAAACAGTGGGCTCAGTCAGGAAATTGGGTTCTAGTTCAAATTATGCCACCAGTTAGCTGAGTGACCTCGCTAAAGTCACTACTATTTTCCAGCGCTCAGTTTCCTATAAAATAAAGGCATTACCCTAGGAAATCCGGAAAGTTTACTCCAGTCCTAATGTTCTCTTATTCTGTTCCAATTTTCCTATATAATAAGATACATCCCCATGTATAGCTGATTGTTGGTAACAAGAGCAATTAAAGCATGGAAAAAAAAAAGCTGAAGTGGTGAATTTGAAATTTCTCGCCTTTCAAGGTTCTTTCCCAGGTTCAGAGAGTTCTATTGAATTGTCAAGCTCACACATTTTGGCTTGCTCAGAAATCAAATTTGTCTAAGGTTATTTCTGATCATTTGGAATGGCATCATATTTTCAAAATGCCACTTGTAATCGTTCCCCTTCAATAAAGCAAATCGGCCAAACAGAGTTCTCAGTGCTGTAACTTGGCTTCCGTCCTTTTCAGAACGGTGCTTCTGAGTAACAAGCAGCCCCTTCTTTCCTTGTTACCTCTTTCTTGACGAGATTTAGTTGCCAAGGCAGCTTTTAAAGGGAAATCCAATAATGGCCTCTGTTATAGAGTAGTATACCAGGCTACTTTTAATACTAGCCTTTTATAATCTGGGTAAGGTCATCTAACTTTTCTGATTTTTGCCTAGGGAGAACTTTTCCTTTATTTTTAACATATTTCCTTTTGTCTGGTTGGCCAGTAATTGACTTTGTCCTTTTTTCATTTATTTCTCAGCCTCCTGGTTGTAGCATCTTCTCCCCGGAGTCTCAGGTTAGAAGTTTTCCCTTTTGTGAAACCATGACAGGTGCCTAATTGAATGATGAATGTCCCTTTATTACTCTGTAATTGAACTGCCAGTCTTTTGATTGGTTTGTAGAGATGCTCCCCTCCTCATCAAACACTGCAGGGGGCTTAGTGGCTGGCAGTCTAGGCCTACACTCCATCTGTCTAATCACATCTAGCCCCCACTCTTTTTTGGGGGGGTTATGGAATGAGGGGGAGGGAAGTCATAATAAATTATGCTAATTCAGTATTGCTCTGACAATGAGAATATCGTATTGTTACGTATGTCTTGGTGGTAAATGCTCGAAGACATTTTATCGTCATGGCTGCCGAGCCTGACAGGCCCACGATGAAGATTAATGGGCCTCACCTGAGTGACAGAACAGGGGATTGTGGGGCAGAGAGGGTCATTCATCATACTCTGACAGGTGTCATTCAATCTGACAGCAGTTCCACCATCATTCGGCTAGGAGTTCCATTTTTCTGCCAGTTAAGCAAGGAGTTTAATAACATCCCCAGAATTAAAACTCATTCTTTGTAGCAGGTCTGACAGCTGAAAATAAGAAAATCAATTCTTCACATGTTATAGCCCAGTTAACTGACTGGGGCTCTGCCTTTAATTTAGTCTTTGGGTTGAATTTCAAGCAGGCTGCTTTTGTAAGACATCATCTATTAAAATTTACCAATAGTGCTAACTTCGGTGTTGTTATTATTGTGGGGGTATTAAAGATGCCGTCCCTGATACCCAGAGTCATTTTTGCTTGCTGCACACTGAATTGCATCCGTCCAGTCATTTGGGCTCCCCTACTTCATCCTCATTAGTGATGTTTACTGTTTCTCTCTTCATTAATATTGATCCCCCCAACTACCGAGAACAACAAGACAGACACTAATTTGAAACATTTGGGATCATTAAACTGTTTGGATTTCGGGTTTCAGCATTCTTGGAAGCCTAGGAAGAAGCTGCAAATGTACAGAAGTAGAGCCGGACATTTGGCAGGGACCTATGGGCAGTGATCCACCTGACAGATGACAAGTTAGATGCGTTAGTCACAAGGACTGGGGCACAGCTCAAAGAAATCAGGTAAAAGCGTTTGCTCCATATGGTTTACAGTCTGCTCCCTGTTAACAAACAAAGGTCTCTTTTAAGGGTTATGGACAAGCCACTTTCACTTCCCTTCAGAACTTTGCTCTGAATCTTCCTGCTTTGCTCAATTTCAGAGCACAAAGTGAAAGCTTTTCAGTTGAACCTTTGCTGAGCAGAAGAATTTCAAAGCTGACTTGAAAGTGTAGCTGGCACCCTTCGACATCTTGGTGAAGTTTGTCTCATTTTATGGTGCTCTGGGTAAAAAGGATATCATCCTAATTCTTGAAAAAGAGATAATTGGCTAATAGGTCTGGCTTACTCCTGGAACATTGAGTACAGCTAAATAGAGAAGTCTGTTGACAGCTTCCCCAATCAATAATAGCAGCTCACATTTATAAGGAGCCCTCTAAAGTTTGCAGAGCACTTTCCTCACAGTAGCCTCTCTGAGGTGAGTAGTACAAGTATTATTGCCCCCCCTCATTTCAAACATGAGGAAACTGAGGCTCAGACAGGTTAAAATGACTTGTATATAATCACATAGCTATTTAAGTATCTAGTGGTGTTCCAGCCTAGGTCTTGTGACTCCTGGTCAACACATTATCTGTTAGAACCTTAATTAGACAATTTCCTGGACTTGAGTTTACTTGTCATGTAGCCGTGGCTTATCTAGATAATTCAATTCCCCAAGTCATTCTATTTCACAGATTCTTGGGGCTAAACAGATCTTAGTGATCATCTAAGCCAACCCATTCATTTCACAGAGGAGGAAACAGAGATACAGAAAGGAAAATTTTTGATTCTCTCTTGCTCATCTCCTACTAATTCCCTACCACATTCTCTACAATTATTCCATACTTTCCCTACTTCTTCAAATTCCCAACTCCACCATCTTTCCTATAACCTCCTATTTTACTGAGAAGATTGAGGTCATTCAATATAAGCTCTTTCAATTCTACTCCTTTAAACTTCTCTACGTTCCACTCTCACCTGGAAAAAGTCTAGCTAATCCCTCAACAGGGACCCTTAATATCAACCTTTACCCTCCTTTATAACTCTTTCCCCTTTATTTCCAGTGAATTTTAAATCTATCTTTTTGATCAATTCTTTTTTCCTTGGAAGACTGAGGTCTCTACCATCCTTAAAAATTCCCTTAACTCTATTATTCTCTCAACTTATCACCCTGTCTCCCTTTCTGACGTGATTTTCCTACAGTCCCAAAGTGTGTGAGAGTGATGGTGTTCTGATTTCTCATAATCTTGTTTTTACTATATCATGTGATCTGATTTGCATCTCAACATTGATCAAATTAATATTATATAGATAAGCAAAATCATTCAGACCAAATATTATTTTTACATATATTATACACAGACATATCATTATACATATATACATATATGTATATTTACATATATTACACATATATTTAAACATGTATTTACACATATTTTATATATTATTGATAGTTGAAGGATTTTAAATTGTCTACATTAATAAAATGAGATACATGTTGATCACTTTGCAAACATTAAGCATTAAATGCTATCTATTAATAATAATATTAATAAATGCAATGAGGAAAATGAAGTCTCTAATACTCAGATACTGTAATACTCTGGGTACTACATTATTTAGACACAACCACTTTTACTCTTTAGACCTCAGAGTAATTTACATAGACTACCCCAAAAAATACTGTGATGGTCAGATTCACAAAAAGGAAAAATCTTAAGCACCCCTAGGTGTGTGAGGAATAAAAGGATTGCTAACATTAATGAAAAAAGCATCCTAGCTCTTGAATGAGTGGGCATCATGGTACAATTGGAATAGACACAAGATTTGTTTTTTTCTGATCCAAGAATCTATAATCAGTAGAAATCAGAAAATGTCACTAAATGTATTTTTAACTCATTAAAGATATACATGGACATACATGTAGATATATATGTTTGTATGTGTGTATATATGTATACATGTGTGCATATACATATATGTATGTATATATGTATTCCTTTGTATCCCTTGCAGTTACAAAAGGAAAACCAAGTAGATGAAGACTGCATATTTCCCAGATTAAGGCATGCAGTTGGATGGTCCAACAGCATATATATCTTGTACAATCATTAGAAATAAAAAAATGAACAAGGCCCATATTTGCATAGGAGCAAGACAGTAATCTAGGTTGTGTCTGGCAAATTGTTAAGTACTTAAAATGATCCCAAGATGCTCATTGACGGTTACTTAATCAAATCTCAACTTTCCCTTATCAATACTCTCCTGGTGATGTAAATGGCTACAATAATGAAACACTGTGATTTTCATAGAATAAAAATTCCAAGTGACCCTTGCGCAATGGCTGCATGGTAAGTATAAGAAAGATACAACTTGTTGTTTTAAAAATAAATTTTGTCAATATATTTTGTTTTTATATCACCTACAATTCTCAATGTATGACTCCTTTCTCCCCCTTCCAGGGAGCCATTTATTATGACAAAGAATAAAAAAGAGAAAGCAATACAGTGTAGGAAAAGTAAAAAATATAACAAAAGTCCCATAACTGAAATTTTCCCCATTTGTAGTTGTTTACCCCATCAAAGAAGCAGTAGGATACTTGTCTCTTCATGTCTTTTGGGGCCATAGTTAGCCATTCATGATAATTTTGCAGCATTCATTTTTAATTCTTTTGTTGTTTTAAATTTCTGTTTCTATTGTTTAATCTCTGTGTATTTATTGTGCATCCCAAACACTACTAGGGTAATATTTTCCTACCTCAGCTCATTTTCTTTTGCCTCAGTTGCTATATCTTTTTCCATGTTTCTCTGCATTTGTCATATTCATCATTTCTTACAGCACAGTAATATTCCCTTTCTTTCATGTACCATAGCTTACCTAATTATGGCCCCAATCAATGGGCATCTACTTTGTCTCCAGTTCTTTGCTATGCTACATGTTATCAGTGATGATTTGTGTGTAAGAAGTGGTGCAGAAGAAGTCAATAAGCACATGAATGACTGGAAAGGGAAGCTGGTCTGTCATTTTCAAGTGTGAGGCAAGGAAATAGCACTGGAATGAGAGAAAAGAGATATATTGCACTATCATTCCAGAAATAATAAAAGACTTACAAGAAGGCCTTCAACTGGTAGAAAGTAAGAGGCGTTATGAAACGACATAGACAAGAATCACACATGATGAAAAGGTCTGAGATTTGAAATTTCCTACATTAGAGAGACCCCACATCCCATCCCACAATGCATCAGACGATTCTCCAACACACCTGGTATAATGCCATAATCACCATAGTAGCTTGATAAATATTTGTTAAATTAACAGAAATGAATGAATAAAACTTTGGGCTACTTTTCTAGTTTCTACATCTGAGACTAGACTTGGTGTTTTCTGATAACTAAAGATCATAGAATCATGGAATGTTAGGGCTGAAGAAAAATTAAGACTTCATCTAGTCTAACCTTTTTTTTTTTTTTTAGATGATAAGACTGAACCTCAGCAGAGTGAATTGATGGTCTTTCAGTTGCTATCTGTATAGATCAAGACTATGTATCAGCTAACCTGAAATGATGATCAAGAAGGCAGGACTTGTGTCTCTTGCATACAAAATTTTGCCCAACACAGTAGATATTCAAGAATTGTGAAATCAATGATTGGTTTCCACTAGACTTTTTTTCCTGGGGGGTGGATTAAGAGGCAATGTGGAATAGTTGGCTAGCCTTGAAGTCCAGGAGGCCTGGGTTCAAGTTCCCCTTCTAACATTTATTGTGTCTCTCTGGGCATGTTCCTTAAGATCTCATCACTTCAGACAATCCTCTAAAACTGTGCATTAAAGAGAAGATGTCAACTTGCTTCAGTAGAAGCAACGTCCTTATCTAGGACTTTCCATATCAATGAAATCAGAATTAATTGATCATTCTAGACACTATTAAAATAGAATGCTCTGATGGATTTATTGTCCCTTTCAAGCATGAAAAAAGGAAATGGTACTTGAGTTTCTACCTGCATCATAGGTACATTCCATTTAAAAAGCTACAGGTGAGGCAAGAATATTATATATCAGAGTGTGTGTGTGTGTGTGTGTGTGTGTGTGTGTGTGTGTGTGTGTGTGTGTATGTGTGTGTGTGTGTGTGGTTATCATAAAAACTGCCAGGGTGATGCTTCATTTTACTTCATTGCCTTAAATCATTTATGCATCTGAGAGATTTCTTATGATGGTGTTTTCCCCATTAAGCTCCATTCTCCTTCATATATGTCATGTCTTTTCATCCTAAAGAAGAAATCCCAATGCAAGGCAAGTATAGCTGATCTAGGAACATTTATG
>CM053581.1:96975279-96986110 GCA_028627135.1 Pseudochirops cupreus | reverse complement strand
AGAGAGAGAGAGAGAGAGAGAGAGAGAGAGAGAGAGAGAGAGAGAGAGAGAGAGAGAGGAGAGTTCAAGCTGATGTTCTTTGTTTGGCTTGCTCTCTGTCCCCAGTGGAGTAGATGAGAAATGGATTTACCACATCTTCTCTATTTCTGAACAGGACAGAAAAGTGCCACTAATTATCTCATCGTAAAAGGGGCTGAGAAGATGAAAACAGGGCCTACAACCCCATGAAGACAACACTGACCATGAGGCATTACATACATTTTCCATTCAGAGTAGCTTGAGCTGGAGAAGCAGCAGTCCAATGGGTGGGTCCAGAGTCAGGGTAGTGGATTCCATCCGACTTACAGCTGTGTTGGAGGCTGAATTTGGCAGCTCTTCTCAGACTATAATTTTGTAAATGGTATTTTTTTTTCCAGGCTACCAATAAGAATTTAGACCAAGGCTCATTTTCTGTCTCTCATCTTTATTTTGTGTCATCACATTCTAACCTGATGACAAACAGTCGGTCTGAAATTTCAGTATATTACTATATTAGTGCAATTTATGTGCTCTGAGGAAGTTGCTGATTTGTCAAGATTACATTGTGGACTTGCCTGGAATCGAATGCTTTGGTGATCACCGGAGTACTTCATCATGAAATCAAACCTAGAATATGTGGTTATGGCTGACTAGAAGACAGCAGTAGAATTATTCATTATTAGCTAACTCCATGTACATGCCACTCCTATATTGGCAACATGATATAGTAGATTGAGTGCTAGTTTTAGCATCAAGATGACCTGAGTTCAGAACATAACTCAAGTAACCTCTAAGTATCTGGCTCTGAACAAATCTCTTAATTTTACTAAACCTTGGTTTCCTCGTCTGTAAAGAAAAAAAAAAAGAAAAAAACCCTTAAATAGTAGCCTCTACCTTACAGAGTAGTTGTGAGGTTCATATGTGATAATCTATACATGGGTCTATGCAAATCTCACTTGTTTCTCAGTTAGGTAAATGTCAGCTAGTATTATTTAATTCTGAAGTGTTGTGGTTTACGTTTGGGATGACGATCATCTCAAATTAGACCAGAGCTGTAATATTTGCCTTAGCTATGGTTTGTAAATATGTCTTGTGGAAAATCCTTCACTCTAAGGGATTAAATTTGCAAACTACGGCTAGATTCTCTGTAAGAAGTTAACGCCTACTTATCAGATGGACCACAATAATCTGTCACTGCTCATCCCAATTCATGGACTGACTAGATTCTCCCTCCCTATTATCGAATGCAGTCTAGTATGGTAAACCAATTATCTGGGTGCATTCCAAGTATCCTTCAGATTTTTAAAGAAACTTCCACAACTTAAAAGCAGTGTGGTGTCTTGGCACATCTTGGAAGAAGCTGATCTGAGCAGATAACCTCCTCCAAGAATGGAAGGTAAATCAATTTCCATTTTCACAAGCCCGAGTCTGAGCATTTTCAGAGAAGACAAATCATGCAGAAAATTGTGCCAAATTACTCATGGTTTTATGACAATTTCACACCAGAGACTTAGCTGAGCCTCCAAACTCGTTACACTTAGGGCTACAGTTTGCATAGAGATGGTTTAGCCCAGGATCAGGTTGAGGACTTGATGCCTTTGGGACCAAAGCCTAACTCGTTTTCTTGCTGGTTTGGCTTTTTTTTGATGTAAACAAGATGATCTATCCCTGACAGCTGCAGAGTTCCACTGCAATGCTTTCTGGGTATTCATCAAGTCTTCATGTGACTGGTCTTTTTATCCTTACTGAGATAAAACAGATCAGAAAAAGTCACGTGGGTGTTACTTGAAGCAAATCCCCTGCAAACTCAACTATTCGTTCAGCAGTTTACAACTTCCTTTTATTTTTGCTAGAAGGAACAAATATTTTTTAGTCTTGATTTTTTTTCAAAGGTTAGAAGATGATGGGTTGGGGGGGGAGCAAGAGTATGGAAGGGGGGAAGGTCTTGTTTGCCAATTCTATTAGATTAATTTAAGATGATTTGAAAGAAAACAGTAGTGAACAGTTTGGCCTTTATTCATATTAGGCTGGCCTGAGTTCACTCCATCACATTTAACAGGCAGATGTTGGTTTATTGTGTTATTCTTTGAGTGAACCTTTGACTGAGTGCCCATCTATTTGGGGATTTAAAATTAGTCTAATAATATCAATAATTCCACAGGGAAATACTATACTTTCACAGGTCTGTATTAATGTTTTCCTACCTTTCAGGTCATGCCTGCATTGGGAAAAGTTTTAAAGTGCTGAAGCACTTTATATTTCCATAAAATATAAAATTATAAAATGAAATGAAAAGAGTCCTGAGAATCCAAAGCAAACAAAGAGATCCCTACAATTGACCATACCAGATAACTTCTCTAATATTTTTGAATATTAAGAAAAAAGCCTAGAACTTTCCTGTAGCTTATTTGAAGACTTTTGATTCAATTCAACTTAGCAATCATTTATTAAACATCTCCTATGTGAGGTACTAGGAATACAAGTGAAAAATTAAATCAGTCCCTGATCTTAAGGAACTTAAGTTCTATTGGGGATAGGGAAAGGGAAGTATATGGATAAAATAAACATATGAGGAGGACAGTAGTTTCCAGATGTAGAAAGCACTAATACTTGGGAGGAGGGAGATCAGGAAAGATCTCACATAGGAGGTAGAATCTGATCTGTGCTTTGAAAGATCTGAATTCCTAGAGGCAGAGAGAGTACATTGCAGATACAAGGGGCAGTCCACACAAAGGCAGGAAGCAGGGACTTGCCATATAGTGTTCACTAATAAAAAAATATATAATTGTGCATAGAGCCGGCTTAAGGTCTTACTAGAGCTGAAAAAAACAAAAAACAAAAAACACAACCATTTATCTAATGTGATGCTGGACAGAGCAATAGGCAACCACATTTGACTGGGGACAAGAATAAAGACCACAGGGAAAAAAATTAGTCATCAGTGCAAAAACATGCATTATCATTTCAATCCACAAGACATTATAATGTTTTTGCAATTTGTCTTGCACATTCAAAGAGCATTCCTAGGGATGTGTGTCTCTAGGCATCAAAAGATTCTTTGACTTGAAATCTCAATGGTCACTCGCCAGTTGCAAAGAAAGTCCCACTTTTTACCTTTTGCATTTACATGATAACACAGGGGGCTTCATTATATTACCACCTCTCCTGTAAAATATAAAGGTTGGACAAAGTGATCTCTAAGAACACTTCCATCTATAAAATGCTGTGTCTCTCTCTCTCCATTTTCCTTCCCAATCTGATGGGACCAATGAAGCATAAAGGCTAATGACAGACTCAGATTTAGAAACCCTAGGTTCAAATCCCATCTCTAATATTTATTAGCTCTGTGTTGATGGATAATTCATTTCATTTCCTAAACCTCAATTTCCTCAACTGTGCAATGGTGATACCAATTCCTACAGCAGTACGCATCTTACAATATAGTTCAAGGCTCAAATGAAATTTTTATATATATAATATTTTATGATTTAAAAAATTCATGATAAATGTCATTTATTAGAGTTTTTCTCATAGAATCATCTGGGCTCTAAAATTTTCGCATATGCCAACTATCTAGGTATCAATATATCTTAACCTCTGAGAATGATAATTGACCTTGAAGAATCTACCTTTCTAAATTAAATGGTAAATGTCACTAGCTGGAACTGGGGAAGGAAAATGGAAGAAGAGACATAGCATTTTGGAGCTAGAAGATCTCCTAGATATTACCTAGTCCAACCTTCATATTTTACAGAAGAAACTCAAGCCTAGAGAAGGGAAATGATTTCTTCAAGGCTACACAGCTAGTTAGTGGTGAAGGGAAGACTAGAATCCTGGTCTCCTAATTCCCAATTTGGTGATCTTCCCACTACAAACAAAGCAGCAAATCAAGGACATTCCAGTACTTTAAGTACCCTTTAGGAATTCTTCCTATTATCCATAACTATGTAAATGAGTACATCTTGTTTAAATAGATGTTTCATACTCTGGAATCTGGACATACCTCAACAAATCCTTATTTATTAAGTCCCAGTTACATTAAAAGCACCATACTAGGCACTGGAGATTTAGAGATTAAAATAATATGTAGTCCCTGTTATCAAGGAGATAACATTTTCAAATGTGGGGAGGAGAGAAGAAGACTTGGCATTTACACAGATATAAGCATGAATCAAGGTTGTATACGATGGGAGTAAAGAGAGCCCAAAAGAAGCACTCTAAGAAAATTTAATGGGGAGAGAATCTAGAATAAGCCTTCCCTGTAGGTTTTCTCTACTAATTTTCTAAAGGCTTGCGTTCCTACCCTGCCCCCCAAACTGTACCTCCATAGCCTCAGTCATGAGACCCATGATATGGAATGGGTCCTTTGACCAATGCTGATTTCAGCCACTGATCATTTCCTGAGCTACTATGGCTAAAAATGGATTGTCTGGACCAACCTCCTGATGAGAGACCTTTGTGAACTGAGCAGCATGGTTATTCAGATGATAAACACACAATGCATCTGTAGACCCAGAGTCAAAGCCCTTTTAGCTTGGTCAGACTTACCAGAGCTCATGCTTTTTCTGACCGTATCTATAACATTCTCAGGCACTCAAGTTTAGTAGAGATTAATAATTACAGAAAGTATGTATGAATAAATGAAAACAAAACATTTATTAAGTGCTTGCTATGTGCCAGGGACTGTACTAAGCACTAGAGAACCAAATGTAGAAAGTAAGGTGGTTCCTGCCTTCAAGGAGTCTTCATTCTAATAGAGAAAGGCAATTCATATAGAGTTTTAGAAGCTTTTCCCAACCCCCCTTTAATTCTAATTTCTTCCCTCTATTGATTGTCTTCAATTATTTGCACTTAGTTTTCATGTTGTCTCACTCACTAGACTATGAGACAAGGCATTCTCTTTTACCTTTTTTGTATCCACAGAACCTTCCTTCAGCTTTTCTAGTACCCCTTAAATGGATCTGCAGGGTCTAGGGTTTGCCCCATGGATGGTGTTGCTTCAAGAATAAGAGAAGTGTTTCTACACCCCAGTTCCATTTAACTACTAGCAATCAGATGAGCTTTAACAAAGGAATATTTACTTCAAAAACATAATAAAAATATGTGTACTCCACAACACATAGGAGGTATAATTTTTACTCTCCCCTTTCCCTTTCCCACCTCAGTCTCTGGGGATTAGGTTCATAGCTTAGCTTAGTTCCTGCAGAGCACAAAGGTCAAAACCCCAAACCCTCCTTGGGATCAAGTCCTAGGTGCAACGGCTTCTCAGGGCTTCCCTACCATCATTGCTGGTTACAACATTCCACATGGAATCCTGGTTCCATGGTCACTATGGCTTAGAGAGATGACAACTGGTAGGGATTACCACCTAGACCTGAAACTAAAGATAAATGAAACAGAACAGAGACCCCAGGTCCATTCCTTGGAGCTATGGGATAAAAGAGAAGCTAAGGGGAGGAAAGCCCCTTCCCTCCTTCATGGCTCACATACTTTGTGCTGGCCTTCGCCTCCTCTTGACAGCAATCAGGAAAGAGGGCCAGCAGGAAAGAGGAAGAAACTATCCCAGTCTGTCCGTTTTAAAGATGCAGCCTGTTCCAACTACACTGCCAATAACAGGTAGCTTATCCCACTCACATGGTAGTGGAATGCAGAGAATCAGGGTGCTTTCATATTAGGAGATCTGGGCATGCTCCAAGCTCTCATTACAGTGGTAAATATAAAATATTTTACTTGAGTTCATAAAATAAGCTTCACAAATATGAGGGAAGAAGTATGCTTAGGCAGAAGTTTGATGTGGGAGGTTTCTAATAGATTTAAAATTCAACTCGAGTCCACACAATATTGTGTGCAGGATAAGAAAACTAATGCAATCTTAGTTTCCATTAAGAAAACAAGAACAGTAATAGTCCTGCTGCATTCTTCCTTAGTCGGACATGATCTCAAATATTGTATTTAGTTCTGGGAGCCAAACTTTATAGGAAGACTATTATATATTCATGAATATCCAGAGGAGGGCAACCAGGAAGTTGATGAAGATCTTTGAATTCACCTCTATGCTTTATTCAGTATAGGAGTAGAACATGGAAGGATTCTCCCCTATTAAACCTTAATGAAATGAGGGAGAATGTAAGCAGGCAGAATGGACCTTTTACAGGGCCATTCATCTCCTCTAAGGATTGCTTTAAAAAATTGGGAGTATTTTATTTAGAAAAGAGAAGTGGAAGAGGCAGGATAGGACAGCTGATTTCAAGCATTTGAAGATGCTTGATGACACATTTAGAAAAGATTTGTTGTTTTATATTAGAGGACAAAATTCAAAGCAATGGGCATGGATGCCCATAATAATTAGCAATATCAAAAGGTGGGCTGGGATGCCTGAGAAGATGGTGGACTCTGCTCCATTGGTTCCAGATGATCACTTCTTGGGGTTGATGTAGAATGGATTGCTATTCTGTCATGGCTCGGATTAGATGGTCTCTCAGGGTTCATTTAATTCTGAGATTGTGGGATTTCATGAAAAAAATTGTTAATAAAAGAATAGGGATTCCATTTGTAAAATGGAGGCAATGATATTTGTCCTACCTCCCTCACAGGGCTATTATGGAGATTAAATGAGATATTACTCATGAAAAAGTATTTTGGGTATTTAAAAGTACTACAAAATAAAAAAAAGTCATGTGCTTTTTAAAAATCCATACTAGAATGTTTTTCAGAATCCTTTGAGTGGTGATTATGCCCAAGTCACTGTTTGGTCTTACAAGAGTGGAAGAAAGAACCTAGTAGGTGTGGATTGGTTGGTTTTAGAATGCATGTTATTGCATAATCCCCTTAACTGGAGGAGAGAATAGGTGATGCCTCAACCTGCTTTTTCATTCCAATTCTAAAGGGCACAATCTCCCCTTTAAATCCATGAGGATGGAGGAATTTCTCCTTTTTCCAGTTGTGAATCAATCAATCATCTCTGTATCAGGTCCTATGTTAGGTGCTAGGAATACAAGTACAAAGAAACCCAATTCACAAGAAGATTATGATCTTTTTCCCAGTGATCACTCATTGGTTACAACCCTTCTATATAACCAAACTATTGTACAATGTGAAAGTATTTGCAGATCCTATACATGATTGCACGCCACCATGGGGGGGGAAGGGAAGGGAGGGGAGAAAATCTGAAACTCGAGTGAATGTGGAGCCAAATCTTGTAAATTAAAAGTAAATAAACAAGTCATATAAAAGAAAAAAAATAAAAATAAAAGTAAAAAAAAGAGATTATGATCTGCAGAGGTTGATGAGTATCTATGTAAATATAGACAGCATAAATATTAAATGAATAATTTCAAATATGCACAAAATGGTTCAATACAAATTAGTGTCTATGGTGGGACACAAGCAGTTGGAAAGGACCAAGAAAGGCTCTACACGGAAGAGGTTGAAGTCAAGAGAGAGGAGATGAGATTTTATGTGAGGAACAGAAAGAGCGGTGCTTTGGCTGAATCATACGGTGTGGGAGGGGAAAAATTTGAATAGAAAGAGAGAGGAAAGGTACAGTCAGAGCCACAACAAGGGCTTTTAGTGCCCTAGGGAACATTTATTTAGGGTGGCAGGGGGGATAATTCAAAGGAGAGAGAGCTCATACCTTCTCTCAATAGGATCCTTGGCATTGAGACTGAGAGACCCAAAGATAGTCTCTGTGTACTGACAGGAATTCTCAGACACTGCCTTGAGGGAGGCTTCCAGAAGAGGAGAAATTCAATTGAAATCTGAGAAAATGTAGATATTCTACTCCAACTGACAAGGCCCAACATTGCTGTTGATCCCAGCTATCCTCCGTGAAAGACATGGCTGCTCCGGTACACATGTCCAATGTTGTGACATAGGATATGGAAAATGATCCACACAGATCAGGGGCAATCATGCCAGGGGGACAGGAAGGCCATCCCCCAGCATTTCTGGAACATGTCCCTGAAGTAGTTGGAATGTTGGAAGAGGATATAGGTACAGATCACCAATTTCCTTTGCCAAGTTCTGGCACTGATTATAAGACTTCTGAAATGTTTTGTGCAATCATTCAAAATGGATTATTTCCAGTGTGTTTCACAAATTCCACACATTCTTAGAAATGTAGACTTTTGCCAGTGAAGATTCAATTGAAATGGTGGAGGTATATGAGATCACTGAGAAATCATAGTTGGTCCTATTCATGCCATAGTAGGTCAGAGCAATGGATTAGATATAGGATGCCTGTCACCTCAATTCCCAAAGAATTCAGTGCTTCTTCTCATTGGATCAGAAGAAACAGTTTACAGTAACTTAAAGGAATATACAAAACATAGAGAATAGGGACATTTTCTAGGTCTTTTGTATGTGGCCCTAGTCCCAAAGTCCATTGGTATAGCATTCTCCTTCTTTGTAGATATCAACACTCTAGAGGTGCCTGAGTGAGGGGCAGGGCAGAGTTAGTGAAAGCAGGAGAGAGGAGACTACCAGACTCTGTAAGTCCCTTGGAGTTCCATCAGTCACTTCAGGTTTTGCAGTCACTTTAGGCATTTCTGGCTTCCAATTTCAAGTGACAAGATGGATGATACCAATCCTATGTCGGGTTGCCAAAGGGAAAATAAGACTTTAAGAAGAAGCCAATATGAGAGAAGTTGGCAGTTTGTATCATGTCCCTAACCCCAGCTTGTTATACTAGAGACTCTGGGTCTGAGGTGAGATCTAGGACTCTGACTCTCTCTCTGTCTCTGTCTCTCTGTCTCTGTCTTTCTCTCTTTCTCTCTCTCTGTTTCTCTGTCTCTGTCTCTCTGTCTCTCTCTGTGTCTCTCTCTCAGTCTCTCTCTTTCTCTCTCAAGCTGAGTTACTGCTCTCCCAGTGGGAGAACTTTACTCTGTATTGTCCGGTATATATTCTCCTATGTTTGCTTTCTCTGATTTCTATTTTGGTATTGACTTCAATGAATGGGTTTCTTTGCTAATTGCTATGTGTATTCATTGTAGAAGTGGTATTTCATAGGAAGGACTTAAACCTGGGATAAAAGTGTGGAATCCTGTTCCTCCTTCATTAATACACTATGATTAGAAGTTTAATTTGAACCCGAAAATCACATCATTTGGGCTAATCTTGAAGGGAGCGTATAGATATACTTCTAGTCTGTTATCTCTTTCTCTTAGTATAACAAAGTATCCAAGTTTTTGGCCCCAAGCTCCTGCTTCTTCTCTTTGCAGAAATGAAAATTTTCCTTGGAAAAGGGTGATAGGGAGAGAGAGAAAAGGCTGGAGATGAGTATTCTGCATCCCTTTGAGCTACACAACAACCACCTCATGCTACATATTGGAGATAGCCCTCATTATGTTTAAATTGAGCAGCTGAGAATGAGATAGAGAATGCCTTATCTATAATGCTAGTGAGCAGCAAGAATTTAAACCCAGACCTCCTGACTCCCAGTGCAGGGTTCTGTCTAGAATTTTACCCTTCTCAAGTATATGGAAAAACTCTTTAACTCTCATCTGGAAAGTGAAATATAGTAAACCTATATGAACTAGATATAGGAAGCTCACTTCTGTACACAGGTAGAGAGTTGGAGTTATCCTGAAGCCTAATAGGAATGGAAAAAAAAATAAAAACCTTATAGAATAAAGAAGTTGTGATAGTCAAGGGGGTGGAGTCAAGATGGCAGTGTAGAAGCAGCAAAACTCCACAGCTCTCCCCATAACCACATCAAATACCTATAAAATATGACTCTAAACAAGTTTTAAAGCTCCAGAATTCACAAAATGACAGAGTAATAAATCTCCTGCTGAAGGCAGCCTGGCAGGCAGACTGGAAGGGGTTCATTGTAGTGTACTGGCAGAGCAGTTCAGCACCACATGAGCCCACAGCTGGAGCCCTAGGGCCGCCAGAACAAACCACAGCTGGAGTGTGAATCACTGGCAGCTGTGGTGTTTTCCAAAATTACCAAACCATAAGAAACAAGGACTAAGTGAAAGGTCAGTGGAACTTGGATAAATTTGGGGGAGAGGGTCTGGCCTACTGCCCCAGGGATAGAAGCAGCTGAAGTGGCAGCCCTGCAGCTGCCCTCACATGGCTGCTTCAGAAGCTCCCAGCCTGCAGATTGCAGGGGGGCCAAGTGATCATTCAGAGGCTAAGGGCTCTTGCCTTGAGCAGCTTGGATTGAGATCATGGTCTTGGGTGGTGGTCCTGAGGTGTGTTTTCAGTGAGCCAAAGCTGGTGGGGGCTGCAGAAATGGTGGCCTCCCAATAGCTCCAGCAGCTGTGAAAACTCCTGTAATTTGGGACAGAGCTATCCCCTCTGGAAGCAGAGTTCTACTGAGCCCAAAAGTCAAGTCACTGACTGGCAACATGAGTAGGCAAAGGAAGCAAAGCAATCCCAGCAAGGCAACTTTAGATTCCTTTTTTGGGGAAAAAAAGGACCAAAGCATGGAATGGGAGGAAGACAACACAGTCAGAACTCCCACACCAAAAACTTCCAAGAAAAATGTAGACTGGTTACAAGCCATAGAGCAGCTTAAAAGGATTTTGAAAATCAAATAAGAGAAGTGGAGGAAAAATTGGGAAGAGAAATGAGAATGATGCAAGAAAATCATGAAAAGAGAGCCAACAACCTGACTGAAGAAAATAACACCTTAAAAAATAGATTAACTCAAGTGGCAAAAGAGGCCCAAAAAGCCAATGAGGAGAAGAATGCCTTAAAAAGTCGAATTTGCCAAATGGAAAAAGAATCTCAAAAGCTTTCTGAAGAGAATAACTCCTTTAGAATTAGAGTGGAGCAAATGGAATCAAATGACTTTATGAGAAATCAA
>CM053581.1:96936236-96974779 GCA_028627135.1 Pseudochirops cupreus | reverse complement strand
TCAATCAGGTTGTTGACTCTCTTTTCATGATTTTCTTGCATCATTCTTATTTCTCTTCCCAATTTTTCTTCCACTTCTCTCATTTGGTATTCAAAATCTTTCTTCAGCTGATCTCTAGCTTTTTGGCAATCTTCATGTTTCTTGGAAGCTTTTGGTGTGGGAGTTCTGACTGCGTTGTCTTCCTTCCTTTCCCTGCTTTGTTCCTTCTTTTCCCGAAGAAGTAATCTAGGGTTTGGTTGCTGTTCTTACTTTGCTTCCTATGCTTATTCATGGCCGCCATTCAATGGTTTTGTTTTTTTTTTTTTTAGTTCTGTGGAACTCTGCTTCCAGAGGGAACAGCTCTGTCCCAAATCACTGGGGTTTTCCCAGCTGCCAGGGCTTTTAGGAGGCTGCTGGGTCCCTCCCTAGCTCCAGATCTCCACCCAAGACCACTATCTGGATCCAGGCCACTCAATGTGAGAGAACTTGGCCTCTGAATGATCGCTTGGCCCCCCTGCAGTCTGCAGGCCCGGAGCTCCAAAGCGGCGATGTGGAGTCAGGTGCAAAACTTCCACTTCCCGCTTCTTTGCCCTGGAGAGGCTTGGCCAGCCTGCTTTTCTTCCTCAGTTTTTAGCCAAGTTCCACTAACCTGAGTCCTTTTTTCTTATGGCTTGATAATTCTGGATACTGCTGTCACAGCACTGCTCTCCTGAAGCTCTAGCCGCAATGGGGCTCGGCTCATCCAGCTGCTCCCAGGGCAAAAGCCACCGTTTCAGGATGGGCTGGTTTCTGCTCTCAGAGTTGAAATGGTTGCTTTGAGCTGAGCTGCCTTCAGCAGGAAATATATCTGAGTGCTTTTTAGAGCCCTAGAATTTGTTTAGAGTCATATTTTGGGGGTATTTGATGTGGCTGTGTCAGAGCTATGATTTCTTGCTGCTCCTATGCCACCATCTTGGCTCTGCCCCTCCCATTTCAACATTTTCAAGGAGTTGGACTTCAGCACCATGTCTCTGTTGCTGTCTCATACTAGACCAGGGGTGGGGAACTTCTTCTCTGGAGGTCACATGTGACCCTGTAGGCCCTCAAGTGTGACCCTTTGGGAATTCAGGCAAAGGGCTGCACTTGAGGACCTAGAGGACCATATGTGACCTGGAGGACCCAGGATCCCCACCCCATCCTAGACCTTCCTTCAAAGCCTGGGGCTTCTTTTCCCTGCAATATCCAACCATGCCTGCTGCCTACTCAATCTGGAATGTCCCTCAGAAAAACTCATTTCCTTCCCCCTTTTGTGAATTCCTCTTCGGGCTTCCATTTTGTGCTGTAGCCCTTCTCACTCCTTCTCACTCCACCCTTTTTCAGCTCCCTTTTGTGTGTTAACTTCCACCATTGAATGGGACCCCAACTGCCTTACTTTTTGCTTAGGTTTGCGCCTCCAGTTCTTAGTACAATGGCTGCCATGCGGCAAACACTTAATAAGCTTGTTTCTTTCCTTTCTAATTAGAGTCATTACAACAAATGATCAGCCATTATTTGAAACTTGAGATAAACTTAAATGAAAACATTCCAGAGTTTCTATGTTAGCTCGTGCAGAGTAAAGAGAGCAAATAGTGGAAAAATTTTTGTACTATAATAACAACTCTGTAAAAAAAAAAAAGATCTTTCTCTGAAAACCTTCAATCAATGAAGTGATCAAACATGATTTCATAGCACTGATGCTAAAATATGATGTATACCTCCTGACAGAGAGGGGGGAACTGAATGGACAGAATGAGATGTGCGTTTATGGACATGACCCGTATGGGCATTTCTTTTGCTTGGCTTGCAGTATTATTTGCAAATGTTCATTTTTTGCCCCTTTCAAGGCAGTAGAGATGGGTGGGAAAGAAAATAAATGCTTTTTAATTAAAACAAAATAAAATTTAACTTTAAAAATTAAATTATTAAGGCAGATGAGACTCTGAGAGCTCTGATTTTCATGGCATTGTAGAGTTTGTATTTTGCAGATTTCTCCACAGCATGTATATGATTGAAGATGTCTTTATAAATATCAAAGGAAGACTTATATTTGATCCTGAGCTTTTAAATGGCAGAACGTTTTTCATAGATTCTTATTTCAAATGAAATCATATTGCTTGTGGATACTTGACCATGGACAAATTTCTTCTTCTAAGTTGATGGCTGCCTATTTGTTAAGTTTTCAGAGGCTAGGCACGGACCACACACTTTGCCTTCATTTTCTACCCATTATATTTAGTGACATCTTAAATTCCACCATTATAGTTTCATTACATTTGGATTTACGGGCTTTTTAATCTTTAAGGGTACACTATTAAAATGCAAATATGTTTGAGAGAAGAAATAGCTTTAGCCTTTATAGCACAGATTAGGCAGTTGGGGGACATTAAGGCAACAGGAGGGATAAAAGGGGTACAGAAAGGGGGTAGGAGGGCTGCAGTGACACACTTTACAATTTTATCTATGTCTGGCTCAAGCCACCAAGTCAATAGGGTAATCTACTTCTCTCTAAATCAATACCAAGTAATCTATGACCCAACAAAGCTTAGAGTTGGAATTTTTCTCTTTCTGGAGGAATGTAAAATTGATGTTACAGTAGAATAGGGTCATAAAAATAATACTATAAGCCCTTCAGCACTTTATTTCTACAAATTCCCTCCTTTTGGTTCCCATTAGATAATTCTCTGGTCCCTAATTCTAACCGCCCAATATGATGCACTTTTGACTTCACCTTTTAAAATTGGCAATCCTGTTCTGACCCCTGAAGTGACTGCATTTCCAAGAGATCACTCTGGCTTGGGTGTTCATTTTTAGAATCACCATTTACAGAGTATATATGTTTTATTTTCCTACTAAGACTTTCTTTGCTATGGCTTAAGAAGAAAACTCAATTTGTTTTGAGAGACTGCAATGTAAGAGGTGCTATGGCAGAGTGGATAGAAGTTGAACCTTGGAGAAAGTAAGACATGGGTTGAAATTCTGCCTCTGATACATCCTGGCTTGCAATCATGGACAAATCCCTTAATTTCTAATTATTCCCCAGATATGCTTGAAAACTATAATTTATAGATTAATTACCAATATGTAGCAATGAAAGTTTACTACACAGATTGTATCACTGATCTGGATATGAAAAGAATATTAGTTGTAAGTTTACATGTTTAAAAAAAGGCCCCTTTCCTTTTTGGGAGGCAATCAGGGTTAAGTGACTTGCCCAAGGTCACAGAGCTAGTAAGTTTCAGAGCTAGATTTGAACTCAAGTTATCTTGACTCCAGAGCCATTGTTCTATTCATTGTGTCACCCAGCTGCAACTAAAAGCCTCTTTTCCACAAAAAAAAGTTAGAGTTTATACATACATTTATACCTATCTATTTAACATCTGTCTATCTATCTATCTATCCATCTATCCATCCATCTATCTATCTATCTATCTATTTATCTATCTATCTATCTATCTATTATCTATCTATTTATTATCAGTCTTCAATTTTCAGAGGTCAAATTCCTAGAAAATGACTTGAAAGTCAAAAACATGAATGGTGATAGATTGAACCTATGAGAAATAAAGGGTTGGTCTCCTGACTACCTTAACCTGTAACCTTTCTCTGGAGAAATACACTTTTCTGCATATAATTCATTATAATAAAAGATCAGTTTTGATAGTTGCACTTTTCCTTCCACAGTATCCATGAAATAACCTACAAAATGCAGAGGAGAGGAAAGGTAATACTGGTTGGACCAGGAGGGATGGAAAAGCTATGTCAGAACCCCAAGACTAAAAAGGGAAAGGGGCAACCCCTGCTATCTCTAATCATCTTTCAGGTGAGTGGTTGAATTGTTCCCAATGAAAAGCACATGCCTTAGTTGAGTCTTTTACCCCAGGTCAGAACTTGCCCCTAGGAAGGGTTGGTGCTGTCCTGGGCAGCCCTCTGAGGGCCAAGAGCAGCTCTCTGCATGTGGCAGAGATAGGTCATGCTGCTTTGCAGAGCCCTGCCATGTTGTCCAGGGCACTCAGGAGTCATTTTTTTGTCTACCACACATAGCTCTGAATGTGCATGACCATATCAACCTGAAAGTGAAAAATGAGGGAAATAATAACATGCAAATACTTGGAGTCATGAAAGTTAAACACATATATGCCAATGTTAAGAATTGACTGTGTATATATGTACATACACATACATATGTACATAAATACACATGTATATACATACATTCATGTGTATACACATGTATATATATGTGTATATATCTGCAGCAATTGTAATATATTAGTGCCATGCATGTATAATGGATTCAGTGTTTGGAGCCTTGGGTTTTACTTTTCACTTAGGCATTGCCTAGTTAAGTCATCTGGACTCTCTTAGTCTGTTTGTTCATCTATAAAATGAGGAGTGACCAAATAAACTCTAAGGTGCCTTCCAAATCCAAAATGCTATTATTCTATGATGGAAATTCATATTGCAAGTGAAATACTTAAGTTAAAATAAGTTAAGTAAATACTTAAGTTAAAAAAAAAACCCTTGTGTCTCTTCTCTGGGTTTTCATGACCCTCTTTTCTTTGCTCTCCCATTTGTCCAACCTCTTAGTCCCCTTCACTGTTTCATCATTCATACTATGCCCCCCCAACTCTACTTGTATTCCCAATCTCTGCTCTGGGCCTCTTTACCTCCCTCTACACTCTTTCATTTGGTTACCTCATCAGCTCCCATGAGTTTATCATATCTATGCAGAAGACTCATATTTAGTCCTATTCATTCTACTGAATTATTCTGAGTTTCTCTACTGAGATGATATAGGCATCATCTCAAACTCTGCTCCAAACCAGAACTCCTTATCACCCTCCTTTGACTCTAGCAAAGTGATGTTGTTTTGGTCCTCTTTGAAAATGAAGGACAACCAACCAATCATGCCCTAACTCCTCTCACCTACCTTTCCAACTTCCCTATTTCCATCAAATGTATCACCATTTTCCCATTCTCCCAGGCTGGCAACCTTGGTATTATCTCTGATTCCTAATTTCCCCTCACCCTACAGATCATTCAGTTGGCAAATCTTGTCTTTTGTATCTTCACTACATCTCTCACCTGCAGTATTTCTAGGTAATTTTCCTGCCTCATGTCACAAATCCATTGTCCACATAGCAGCTAAAATTGTTTTTCTAAAGTGCAAGTCTGATTATAGGACTCTCCTGCTCACTAAATTCCAGTGGGTCCCTATTCTAAGATAAAGTATAAACTCCATTTGGTATTCAAAGACTCTCAAACCTGTCCCCAACCTAAATCTCTCGTATTATCTACTGTTCTTCCCATACAATATGGTTCGGTCAAGTAGACCTGCTCCTCATGTACCACATTCCATCTCCTGCTTAATGCATTTGCATCATGCTTGGGATGTTATCCCTTCTTATCTTCAATTGCTAGCTTCTCTAGCTTCTTTCAAGACTTAGCTGAAATCTCATGTTATACAGGAAGCTTTCTCCAGTCTCCCTGCTGCTAATCTTCCTCCCCTCCGTTTTCTCCCTTGAAATCACCTTCCATTTATGCAATATGTACCTTGAATATACATAGTTTATTTGTATACTGATTTCTCTTGGCAACTGGATGGAGACATGGGGTAAAGAAGACTGAAGAATCAAGGATAATGCTGAAGTTATAAATGTGGGTGAATGGAAATATGGTGACATGTTTAATGTAAGACTTCCCATTAGAATGAGAGTTCCTTGAGAATAGGGGCCAATTTTTTTGTCTTTCTTTATCTTTCCAATACAGCACAGTGTTTGGCACATGGTAACTGCTTGAAAAATATTCATTTACTGACTATTGACTCACTGATCCTCCCAGCCCCAAGCCTCTCTCCAAAAATGTCCTAGTATTTATTTTGCATATAGTCTATATACAATCACTTATATTCATGGTCCTTCCCCTGATATAAGCCTTTGATGCCAGATTATGTCATTTTTGATTTATATCTCCCTAGCATCTAGTACAGTTGTTGTCACATAGGAGATACTTTACAAAATACTTGCTGATTGATTTTCCACAAAAGAACTGATAATGTCCATCCCCTCCCCTGATCGATAACTATTTGTCTCCCTTTATGATTTAAAAATAAATACTTAGAAAAGTATCAGAAAGAAAATTCATATTATGTAAGCTCTAGTAAACAAAGATTAACCCATTAAATCAACTACTGAAGTAGAGTTCCAAGTCAGTGAGAATAGGGATTAATCATGAAAAAAGAGGTTCCAGCCTTAACAATTGTGTCATAGATAGTGACAGTGTAATAAGAAAGAACTTATGAAACCATCAGAAATTAACCACTTTTTTTCTTCTAACACATGTTAAATTAGCCAGTAAGCCTTGAAGCTTGCATACCTGATGATTAATTTACGTTATTTTGTGTAAAAAAAAAAGTCCTATCATACTAGACTTTGCGTGCTAGAGAATTCCACTACGTTGCAATGCTGTCTTCGATTCAGCCACTTTATATTGAAATTTCACACGCAATAATTGGCTGACCTTCACAGCTATGGCAAGAAACTAATTAAAGCTGTAAGGCTGTGCTAGCAATGCTTTTGTGTGAAATCTGAAGTTTGGTGATAATGAAATATGGGGTGCAGATGTTATTGTCTTCAACAGACTATGCCCTTGGTTCACACTAATGAAGAACAGCAATTATTAAACAAAAAGTATTTTTTTAAACCATTAATTATTTTATGTTGTGATAGCAGGAATAAAAACACAGCAGCATCCCCTCTTCAAGGGTCTCCCTAAAGTAATTTTATAGAACTTTACCAGGTGACTTCTTTATAATTAGACATTCTGTTTTCACTTTCTTTGTGGTGCTGATTCTAGACCTTTGGGAGCCTCACAAATGGCTTGAGATAGGTTTGGAGAGCAAACTGGTGAGTTCAAGATAGTGATGGTTGTCCAGAAGGAATTTTTAGATGGCAACGACATAACAGAAACAAAGCCTTTTCAAAACAATTTTCCATGCCAAACAAAGATAAAATAGAAATATGGAGACCTTCTATACTCATGATTTTTGAAGGGTAAAGTTTGCTATACTCTTTCTGCAAGCCTGGGAAGAGAGCAGGATTATTTTATGGTTGGTAGTAGTTTAACTTCTGGGTAAGAGAACAAGGATACCCACTGTATTGTATTTTAGGAGATTTCAAGTTGCATCTCAGGAAATTTCAGATTTGTAACCCTTAATAAAAAATTAGGAAAAAAAACAAAGAACAAAATACCTTAGAATTGATTGTTGACTATTCAAAGGCCAATGACCTAGTTTGCTTATTGGATCTCCCACTATGACTTGACTTCTTGCCATCAATGCTCACAAGGTTAGGAGTGGGAAGGGAAGAAGAGGTGAAACTCATATTCACCCATTTTTCCATTTGTCAAACTGCCAAGAGAAAGGTTAGGTAGAGAATGCACTAAAAGTTACTCACAGAAAGGGCCAACAATATTTTGTAAGTTTTGATGATCTCTTGTCTATGTTCCATTTCACCTGGATAACTCTAAACACCTTGATAGGTACTGAAAGCATCTTCTAGAAGGCAGCTATGCCTGAGCTATTGTAATGGAATAGTTTGGGGAGAAAGGAGATTGGGTTTCTCTTCACTTGGAGACAAGAGGATGCAATGGTTGTGGTTTTCCAAGGAGTCAGTCTGATGGCCATGGAATGTATTTTAGGCTTGACTTAGGTTTCTGCCTTTCAACAGACAATTGATAGAAAATGTATAAGTTCCTTTGACCTGGCAATGCCACTTCTAGGACTGTATCCTTAAGAAATCATAAAAATGGGAAAAGGACCCATAGGTACAAAAAATAGCAGCTCTTTTTGTGGTGACCCAGAACTGGAAATCAAGAGGATGCCCATCAACTGGCAAATGGCTAAACAAGTTGTGGTATACAGATGTATTGGAATATTTTTATGCTATAAGAAATGATGAACAGGTGGACTTCAGAGAAATCTGGAAAGACTTATATGAACTGCTGCTGAGTGAGGGGAACAGAACCAGAAGAACATTGCACAGTAATAACCACAGCGTATGAAGACTGATTTTAATAGACTTAGCCCTTCTCAGCAAAGCAAAGACCTAAAACAATTTCTAAGGAGACATGATGGAAAATGCCATCCATATCCAGAGAAAGAACTATGGAGTTGGAATGCAGAACAAAGTAGACCATTTTCTTTTTTGCTTTTTTTCTTTCTCATAGGTTTTCCCATTCATTATAGTTCTTCTATACAATATAACTCATGTGAAAATGTGTTTAATAGGAATGTATGTGTAGAGTCCATATCAGATTGGACCTCATCTTGGGGAGGGAGAAGGAAGGGATGGGGAGAACATTTAGAACTTATGGAAGTGAATGTTGAAAACTAAAAATAAATAATTTAATAATAAAGTAGCAAATATATACATTTTAGAGGTAATGGGGGAAATTCTGAAATAGTAAGACAAAAAGAGAGAAAGAACTCATCAGGTATTAGTTATGCTACTTTTATTGCTGCTTCTACTTCTACTACTAAACATTCATATAATGCTTGAAGGCAAACAAATGTATTATCCCATTTGATTCTTGCAACAACCCTTTGAAGTAAGTGTTATTATTATCCCTGTTTTATAGATGAGGAAACAGGTGGAGAGAGTCACTTGCCCACGGTTGCATATCTAGAAGTGTCTGTGATGAGATTTGAATGCAGTTCTTCCTAACTTATACTCCAGTATTCAACCTACTTTCAGGAAACAATGTTATTAATATTATTGACAGTAATAGCAGTGACATATTTATGTAATGCATTACTGGTAACAAAAATGCTTTCTTCACCTTGTGAAGTAGGTCATATGAGCATCATTAGTCAATTTCAGAAATGAAGAAATAAAGTCTTAGAAAGGTTAGTTTACTTGTCCAAAGTTAAAAAACTAAACCAAACCAAATATTTGGCAAATCTGGGAAACAATTTGGGTTCTTCTGACATCAAATCTAATGCTAAATATTGGCCTTCCAATCCTCTCTATATGAACTTGAACCACCAGACTCTAAATTAAGTTATATCTAGAAGAAATTTCATGTCTAACCCCTTCATTTGATAGATGAGAAAACCAAGGAAGGAAAAATGACTTGCCAAAAGTCACATGAACAATGACAAGAGTTGATCTTTGAACCCAAGTCTTCCAGCCTACTAATACAGCTCTCTTGCCACTGCACCACACTGACTCAGGGGTAACAGTGTAAAAGAGATACATTCCAGGTGAATACTGATGGGTATCATGCAACTTTTCAGAAATACATGATTCTAGTATCTGTCTTTTTCAACAATACATTCAGAAGTGCAAGTGGACCTTGTTTTAGGTTCTAAGGAGAGTTTCATAATTGGACCTATCTACTCTAAATTCATTCTACCAAGCTTCTCTTTGTGTTCTTCATTCATCTGGTTTGTAAGCCATCATTTTACCTTAGTTCAGTGTATCCAAATCATTTCTTCTTGTCATTCCAAATGGCCTATAGTGTATTAGTCATCCCCATTCACTGTCCTGTTTCTGGATTTGATGTTTTATCATGTAAAGAGACATTCTTTCTTGTTTCCAGTCTTCTTTGAATTATTGTTTTGTTGGTTGTCTAGATTTAAGAAAGCGATAAAGAAAACGTTATAATACAGAGTAAACTTAAAAGTTTATCCATATACATTCTAGTGACTAACTAGTTATTAAACATTTACCAGCACACCCTTGAATCTATGATAGTTGCATACAAAATTGGAAATAACATAGAGGGGAACTAAATTTATCCAAAGGTCTTATTGGTTCATATAGTTCTGGTTAGCAGATATAAGGAATAAATTTGTAGTGACCATCATAATTCAAATCTCCTCCCATCCCCAAATACAGACTACTTTATATTGATTCAGTTATGTGCTTCTCTTCTGTACAAACCTCAATTCATTACAGGATTATATTGACTTGGTAACTGATACTTGGGTATTCCTGTGGCTTTCTGGGGCTTCCAGTTGACATCTTTTAGCTCCTATTGTGTTGGTCCCCTCTGGTCTCTCTCTCTTTGTATTCCTTGAGAATAAATGACTTGGGAAAATACCAAGATTATTCATTTCCACTGAAACCAGTAAGATTATTTCTAAAATTATAGAGGCCCATCTTCAACTGAAAATTTTCTTCCCTCTTGCTTTGTGCCTTCTTGTAAAATGTTAGCTATCATAATACTCATGTATATAGGGTGGATTAAGGAGCAATCTCTATTGACGTAGACAAGATTTTTCACTGCCCTCCCTTTGCAATACTAATTGCTATCATCTATATAGCACTTTACATATATTGTCCCATTTGATCTCACAATTGCCATTTGGGTAACTGAGGCAAAGAGGTGCTAAGTGTCTTACCCAGAGTCACACAAGTAGGAAGTTTCTGAGGTGGCATTTGAATTCAAATTCTCCTCCATTAAATTCAGTGCTGTATCTAGTATGCCTCCCAGATGTTATAGTAATTTCACTCTACAAATGTCTCATTGTACACAATATTGTCAACGGAGCAGATACTTTTTAATAGAGCCTTTAAGAGCCCTAGCTGGGCACATGGATGAGAGATAAGACTGAACAATGAGTACCTACCTGTCATTGCAGTAGAAATAGTTTCCTGAGGACATTAAATCTTTTTTTCTAGCATGATTTGTCTGGCACATATAGCTACTGTTACCAGGAATGGCTATGGAGGAGAACCAATTTGAGGAAATGGAATAGCACTGACTGATGCAAATCTGGGGAAAAGAGAGAGCAAAAATTGTTCAGTGGGAGGAAAAGAACTGAACTATTATCAGTCAAGAGTCTCATCAACAGTTTCTGTGCTAGGAGTTCCCCAAAGGCTTGGCTTAGGGGGGAAAACAGACACTCAAGTACCTTTTCACGCCCAGGGGACAGTTAAAAACTGGTTGCCTTGTAGAACTGTTTTTTATCTAAAGGTTGAACAAAATGATAATGGAAACCTCAGGGAGACTTTCTGATGACTTCTTTAAGACAGGACTGGCTTTGAGAATGGTCTTTGGAGTATGTATTTTCAGTATAATTTCTACTATGTAATGCTGCTTGTCACTGATGCCAAGAGGAACCAATTATTCTAAATTCAAACAAGATGGAGGATTCTGCCGAAAGTGTCAACCCATCTAACTGGCTCCCTCTCACCCTAGTGATGCGATTTGTCTTCTAAATTATTCCTTTGGAAATTGTTACTCATGTGGTAATTGGGCAAAATGGTCTGGATTCCACATTTGAGGAAATACATTGATATGCTAGAGTACATTCTGAAGGGGATGCCCCTGATGGTGAGGGGCTAGAGAAAATGCAATAGGAAGGTCTACTAAAGGAACTGGAAATGTTCAAAATGGAGAAGAGAACATTAGGAATATGGTAACTTTTGGGGGATGTTTGAAAGTCTGTTATGGGGAAACAAGATGATATGTTTTCTGTTTGATCTTAGAGTATAAAAATAGAAGTCATGCATAACTTTTTTATAAACCAAACAAATTTAGGTTTAATGTAAGGAAAAATGTCACTTTCATCACAGATATTCCCTATGTAAAATTTTGTCCTAATCTATCTGCTTTCCCCATTTTTGTTTTCTTTGGTGCCATTTCTACTTCTCTTAAAAGCTTTGAGGCTGTGATGTCAGAAACAGTGTGGTGGCTTCATTATCTTTTATGTTGCAATGAAGTTTTTTATAAAAACCTCTGCCCTTACTTCTTATTCTCTTTGTTTTCCTTTTTCCAGTTTCATCTCTAAATGCCCATAGATGGGTTGCAATCTATGCCATTCAAAGGAATATCCATACTGATATGATTACAGAGCCAACTGTCTATTGGAATACTTAGCAATTAAAGCTTCCCCCGAATGGAAGAGGCTATGTCAGGTGGTAGTGGGTTACTTCTTCTTAGATGTCTTCTAGCAAAGTCTGTGACTACTTGTCTAGAGTGCAATGGAGTTTCTAAAGTGATACTTCTTATGCATGGAAGCCCCAATGTCATTCTCCTGCTCAATAAGCCCCAATGGCTCCCTATTGCCTATAACATCCAATAAAATCACCTCTGTATGGCATTTGGAACTCATTACCTTCTGGCTCCAGCCTTACTTTCCAAGTTTATTATACTTAATCCCTCTTAATGTAATTTATGATCCATTCAAATTGGCCTTCTTGCTGTTTCTCACATATGAAATTCCATCTCCCATCTCCATGCCTTTGCACAGGCTATCTCCAATACCTGGAATATAGTTTCTCCTTAGCTCTGCCTCTGAGAGTCCCAAGTTTCTTCAAAGCTCAGATTAAACGCCACCTTTATTAATGCCTTTTCTTATTTCTCCAGATGCTGATACTCCCCTCAATCCCCATTTACCTTGGATTTTCTTTCTACTTTCTATATATTTATACATATGAATGGTAAGCTACTTCAAGGCAAAACCAGTTTCTTTTTTCTCTTTGTATCTCTAGCACTTAAAACAATGACTGGCAGATGGTAGTCATACAATATACTCTTGTTGATTGATTAAAAGAGGGAATTCCTGTTAATGTTCCATTATTTGACTACTGAGGTTCCTTCAACTCTGTGGGATTCTATCTGATTGTTGTATGTTCCATTAAATGCAGTAAAGGAAGATCTAAAGGTTTTCAGTCCTGGAGCCAGGAGTAAAAAGTAAAAGTCCATCTCATGTACTGCAAGTCATAGGGTGGCCTGGATGTCTAATGCAGTGCTTTTAAACTGAAAGAGAAATGGATCCTTACAAGTCACATATTGACTTAGAAAACCACAAATTAACATCATCCATGTTGTATTGCATTTTTATTAATTTTGTTAAACATTTACCAAATACATTTTCATCTGATTAAGGCCATTCTTGGGAGTTTTGTGGGACTGTAAGCAGGTAGTTTAGTTTGACACCTTTGGTCTAGAAAATGTTGTGTGAAATTAGCACTGACTCATATGTAATAGCTACAGTGATGATAATTCTGATGTACATAGTACTAAAATCAAAGACCGATATTTTCAAATCAAAAGAAGTATCTATTAAGCATTCTTAAATAGATAGCTTAATTCATATTTCACTGTTATAGTTCTCTAATTGGATGGAAGGAGAACATTGACAAAATTGGGTCAGGGCCTGATGGGGTTAGGTGGCAAAGTTGCCAAAGTCAAAGGTTGGTTGGGTAGGCCTGCTGTTCTCCTGGCTTCTTAGACTAAAGAAGCGACAGAAAGAACAATGCTACCATACTTCATATGCAAAAATGATGCTACTAACCCATCATTCACAGTCTCTCACTGGAACCACCTTATGACCATTAGCACACATGAGTGAAATAACTGATTGTGGTTAGGGTGCAGTCTGTGGCCACGAAAAAATAACAGGCTTATAGAGGGAATCAAAACCATGACCTTAGGCTCATACCACTGTTGTCTAACCAAAGATTATATTTTAGAGACAGGGCCACTCATGCAAATAATATGTTTTCTCGCTCTAGTGGTTTTGTGTGCCTCATGTAGATCCATAAGAAAATAGCACAGGCCATAATATATGGAAGGCCTGGAAAAAATTCCATCTTATTAATATATCCTAGACCTTCTTCTTAGTTTTAAAAAGTTGGAATACTATTCTATGCTTCACATAAAGATTGTACATGTTTCTATCTTAACCTATTTACCTCTTTTAAATTAAATCCACAGGATTAAGGTTATAGTATTTTGCTGTTTAAAAAAAAATGCCTAGAACAATTTCTTTTCAAGCATGGCATTCAAAAATTTCCACTGATCGTTGTACTTTTAATTTATAATATTTATTTTTATTTTGTCTTTGTATTTCTGGTAGCTACCATAATACTTTGTACATAGTAGGTGCTTAATAAATATTTCTGGCTTGGATTATAGGGTTATGTAGCTATGCCAATCCCTTCATTTGACAGATGGAGAAATTGAGACCATACTTAGAATTTAGAACTGGAAAGAACCTCAGAGATTCTCTAGGTCTATCTTCTCATTTTACAAATGACAAAATAGACTCAGAGAATTTCGTTGACTTGTTATGGTTCCCAAACTGGAGTGTGCAGGGCCCTGCTCAAGTGGCTCGCGAGAGTCAATTGTTAAATCTTCAGTGTTAACATCTATGTCTCAGAAAATGGCTGATGTTACGAATCAGATTGAATTGTTATTTTGTTGATTATCTCAACTTAAGAAAGTGATGGGGGAAATGTTAATAATGAGAATTACATTTTAAAATGTGTCACAAGTATACCCCCTTATCTTACCACAGAGATGTTTGCTAAACTGGCTACTATACCCCAATTTCCTAATTGCTCCCAATTTCCAAGAAGTTTACAAGAAGAGACTGACTGACCCCTTCTCATAAATGACTCTTCCTATGGGATTTATGGTCAAATCAGTATTTGGGCTAGACAGTCTCTGAGGTCCCTTTCAGTTAGTTATAAGATTAGGATTAAGTTCTTTCCACTATACCAAAGTTATGACCTGCATCACAGAGGGAATACCCACATGGATTAAGTCACCGATCTATCTGAGTACCAAAAAAAGGCTCATTTTACATAAGATATTTTTAAATTACATGGTTCATTAAATAATGAAACTAGAGCATAGGTTATGTCTACACAAGACTAACTGATCAAATCAGAACTAAGAATTTTTATTTGATCCAGCCTCAGAACAAATGCATGCGTGTGGAACATGAACCCCAACTTGTAAGTTACTTCCATTTAGAGTCAGGAATCCTCATTTCACATTTTTTTGGACACAGCTGTTGCTACAAGCTGCTTTACATTATTTTATTTCTGTAAACAAGATCTATATAAGCAACCAAATATCACAAAATCTTGGAAGCTAATTCCTTGATAACAAAGAGAAATAGCAGATATTGGATGGACTAGAAGCTCTCTTAAAGTTTTTTTTTGTTGTTTTTTTGTTTTGGAAAAAAAAATTACAGATTATTTGTGTAAGCTTGTGTTTAAACTTGCAGACATCTCAGAAAAAAATCCATCTCAGATGGATTGCCCAGAATAAATTACATTTAAAAAAAATACCAATGTGTCCATGATTGTACCTAAGATAGCCCACAACCATGTGCTCTGGTTCTCCTGGGCTCCTGACCTGATGATTACCTCTATTAGTTCAATTGGTTCAAACACTTAATATCTAAAACTCACAGGTCCTCTTTCTTCAAGTGATTTGACAGTTTGAGAGTTCAGTAACAGTATCTTCAGAAAGCTCTATTGTGACGCTGGATTTTGGTAATTGACACCAATAACATAACAACATTAAATCATCCACTTTTTTTTTTATAGCGGATAAGCTAGCCTGCTTGTAAATATGTTAAAGGATAGCGTGTAGGTGGTAGAAGAATTATGCTACAATTTTAACAGCTAATAAATCTTTATTTAAGCAAGAGACCTCTAAAATTTAATTAGGCATATGAAAGCAGAGATCATTCTGAGGGTAAAAATATGCCAATTCTCACAAGAAAAGACATCTGCTTCATGGAAAATTTTCAAGGTAAAATTTACCCTTCTGTTACTGTGTCAATAGAAAGGCTATCCTTGTGGAAAAGCAAGTGCCTAAATTAAAAAAAAAAGCAAAGGGGTTTATAGAAGACATTCCTATCACGTTCAAGAAAAAGAAAGAAAAAATGGCATCTGTCTCCTACTACATAAAGTTTAATTTGAACTGCTCAGCTTGCTCATGTTCCATTCTCTCCCTGTTTATTTCCTTCCCCTCTCTTCTTACCTTCCTCCATCCCAATCTACCTTTGTCCTTTCTTAGCTTTGTGTTTGAGCAAGGATTGAAACATTCCTTGTCAATCCTGACTATAACAGATTATGAACAGGTCATGTGACTTGAAAACGTGATTCTGTGATTATTAAATTTGGTTATTTGTGCTATGATATTTGATTATGTGATTTCCATTTATGTGATTTGACATAATGGCAGTCACTTAGGCAGCTATGGGAGAATGGAAAGAATGCTGGACCAGGGGTCTGCAGGAGTAGATCCTGCCACTAACTGTATCACTATGGGTAAGCCTCACCTCCAATTGTCACTTTACTTATCTGTGAAATGAGAAGTTTATTCTAAATGATCCCTAAGTTCTTTAATAGCTAAAAAAAAAGGTCCCTATTTCCACATTGTTAACTCCTAGCGATGGCCCTAGCCAAAAATGTCTCCTCATTCTATTAGAAATTTCACTATTAGTGTTGCCTTTGGATGTAAGCATTAATCTTTTCCTGTGTTCTTGTATTAGGACGCAAATGCCCTTGGGATGATATGTTAAATCCTACAAGAGTAGGAATAAATTTAGTAGGAATCTAGTAAGAATCTAGTAAGAATAAATTTACAAAAGCCTTCCATCTATGGAATAATGGAATAAACAAGGCTACATGAAAGCAAGTACGTGGGGACTAGAATTGATGATAATTTTGATAATTTGATAATCTATTTGAAGACACCTCAGTACACACATAAACCTTAAATAACAATTGGAAACCAAAATATAAAAGATAACATGAGGTAGTACGTAAAATTTTAGAGTCTGAATAGATCTTGAGAGGTTCACTAAGTCCACTCCATCATTTTGCAGAAGAGGAAATGCTAAAAATGAAGTGATTTGCATTGTAATGTGATTGCAAAGCTGTTAAGTGGCCAAGTCAGGATTGTGGACCCTGTCTTCTGATTTCAGATCCAGGGCTCTTTCCAGTGCATAGTGCCACTGAAGAGGAAGCAGATGGGTGGTGCCGATGGTCAACCTTTTGAGGGCAAGTCTTGATTCTTGCTCCAATAAGGAGGTCTGCAGACATAAAACAATAGCAGAACTGTATGACTTTGATAATGATGATTGCATGCTATAGCAGGAAAATCAGCCCTCTTGAATTTGGAACCAGGAAGGTCCAAGTTCAAATCTAACCTCAGACACTCACTGGCTCTGTGACCTTGAGCAAGGCTCTTAACCTCTGTCTGCTTCAGTCAAGATATTTGTGAGGGTGGTTATGAGGATAAAATGAGATAATATTGGTAAAATAGTACTGGCACACTTCATAGATGCATGTTAAAACTTTTAACAAAATTGAACTTCCTTCCCCTTCTTCCTGCATCACCTCCAATTAACACATTATCCCCCCCCCCCCCACCACACACACATTTTGTACCTATGGCAGGAATATCAGGATAAAGAAAAATGCACAAAGTTATATAAAATAATTGGAAGGAATACAATATTCATTGCTCTTCATTTTTCATTTACTATATCCTGCTATCATTTGACATTGCTTCCTGTTTGAGAAATCCTAAAGATGTTTTGCGCCTTGTTTGGTATTTCCTTCAAATCACTTTATTTATGCTATGAAATGAACTTTTGCAGTTCACTTTAAATGTCAACAAGCTTCATAAATAATGAATATAGACTCTGGCTTGTACTGTCCAATTAAACAGCCTTCTTATTTGATCAAATGCTATTCAGGCCTTTTCCGAATTTCCTATTATGCTGCTTTAAAAGTCAGCCTGGATTTTATTGTTGTTGTTGTTGTTTTAATAAGTGCTATAGATGATCTGCTGTGTGAAAAAGCTTAAAAAGCATCCTTAAATGTTTTAACAATGAAATTTAATCAATGTGGAAAGGTCTATATTTCAAATATTATTTAGGTTACTTATTTTCTATAAGCCATTTAGGGAGCTCTAGCTTCATGAAATGTTGTGATATTGCTGGAGTGACTGGTGAAGTAGATAATATGTTGGACAAAGCACCAGGAGACCTAGCTTCAACTCTTTGCTCTGTCACACATTTTGTGACTTTCAAAATGACACTAAATTTCACTGGATTTTTTTGTTTTCTTCTGGAAAATGAGGTGGTTGAGCTCAATGTTAAAAGCTTTCCCAGTTCTTAATTCCATAAGCATACTCAGATAATAGGACTGTACCATATCTCTGGCAATTACACTTAGTTTAGACTGTGTCTTGTTCCCATTATTGTAAAAAGAGAATGAAAATTTTGTTAGGATCTGAACTGTTTTGATCTTCCTGGAGCTTACATCATGCTTGAATCTGCCATCTCTAAGACTAAGCAGAGTGTTACCCTTTTAATAAATGCCTTTATGCTTCCAGCCTCCCATGGGAAAGTTTTATTGGGAACATTTGGTAGTTTCTGAATCATTGCATGAAGCAAAGCATACTTTAGCATAAGACATTTCTCATCATTGTGCTTCTTGACATGTTGATAGAGACTTTCTCTTCCCTAACATGTCAGGTCTGGGGTTTCTAGAAGTGGCCTTTGGAGGACCAGTATGGGTGCTCTTATTTTTGAATTTCTTCATATAAAACATCAGTTTTCTGTGTAGATAATGTGACCATGTCACTCATCTACTCAAAACTCTTCAATGGGTCCCTATTTCTTCTAGGATAAACTACAATGCCCTCAGACAGGCATTTAAAGCCCTTTTCATTTTTCTTCTACCTTCCTTTCTAGACCTGTTTCTTGTCAATCCTTTTCCTGCCTTCTCTGCTAGCTGCTCTCTGCATACATCCTTATATCTTCCACTTTTCTGTCTTTGCACAAGTAGTTCTCCATTATTAAAACAGCATTATTTTTTCGCCTTTATTTGTTAGATTCCTTGTTTCCTTTCAAGCAAAGCTCTAGGGTCAATTCAAGCATCAGATTTTTTCCTTTCCTCTAGTTATGGACATTCTTTCCTTTTAGAAATTATTTTATATTAATTTGTTTCTATTGTCTTATATATACATTGTCACGCACGCACACACACACACACACACACACAAACACACCACTGGACTACACATTTTTAGAGGACAGGGAGAGATTTTCATTTTTGTGTTTTCATCTCTAGTGTCTTGCACATAGTAGAAAATGCTTGTTGAATTAAATTAATTGAACTAAAAATAGTCATGGAATACCAGCAGTCAAAGAAGACCTTAGAGGTCATCGAGTCCAAATTGGAAATAGATGGTATGGCAGGAAGAGCCTTCTAACTAAACTTGAGTCATGTGAAAAACTCAGTTTTGGTGGAGAAGTCTATGGGACACTTGAGAAAGCACATTCCTCAACAGGAGGTGAATCAGTCAAGTTCCTGTATAGCTGAAGTATTCAAGGCTTCAGAAAAATAAGGACAGGACCGAAGGAATCCAGATTCTGTCCTAAAAAATAAATAATCAATCAGTCAATAAGCATTTACTCAATACTTAGTGTGTGCAGGGCACTCTGTTAAGTAATGGAGATATAGAGAAAAGCAAAAGTAGTCCCTTCCCTCAAAGGGCTTACATTCTAATGAAAAGACAATAAACAGACAAGCAAACAAATACATGAACAAATTAATGAATGAAAAATAAATAGTAAATGAATGTGTATATACACAATATATACAAAGTAGATGGAAGATAATCTCAGATGAAAACCAATGGCCTCTGAGAAAGATGTCTTACAGAAGGTGAGATATGAGCTCAGATATTAAGGAAGCCAAGGAAGTTCAGATATAGAAATGAGGGAGAACATTTCAGGCATAGGGACCACACCCCACAAAAGCACAGAGATAGTAGATGGACTGTTGTGTTCAGGGAACAGTAAATAGTCCAGAGTAGTTGGATCACAGAATATGTGAAGGGGCATATGAATGAAAAATTAGGAAGTTTATGAAAAGCTATTAAATACCACACAGAGCACTTTATATTTAATCTTGGAGGTTGTGGGAGGGGACTGATATTTATTGACTAGGGCAGTGGTTAGACTTACATTTTTAAAAAGTTGGGGACATAAATTAGAAGGTTATTGTAAATCTCATATGAGAGGTGATGTCGTCCTGAACTAGAGTAGTGTCTGTGAGTGCAGAAAAGGGGACATATATGAGAGACATGAACATAGCATTGATGATGTCTATCAATGGATTGTATATATGAGGAAAGTGAGAGGGAGAAGTAAAGATTGTGAACCTGAGTTATCTGAAGAATGGTGGTGTTTGTGGCAGTGATAAGAAAGTATAGATGAGGAAAAGGTTTTGGGGGAAAGATAAGAAGTTTTGTTTTGGACTTGCTGAGTTGGAGATAGTTATGGAGACATTCAGTTCAAGATGTTCGAGAGCTTACTGATGTGTGACTAGCTCAGGAGGGTGTCTACGGCTGGAAATATACACCTGGAAGTAATTTGCATAGAGATGAAAATTGAACCCATGGAAATTGATGTGGTCAGTAAGTGAGATAGTATAAAACAAAAAGAGAAGAGGGCCCAAAAAACAGCTTTGGGGGAAACCCGTAGTTTGTGGGCTTGACATAGATGAAGAACCAGCAAAGTGTCTGAGAAAAAGCAGTCAGGAGAAAAAGGAAAGTGCAAGGTCACAAAATATAATGTTATTTACCCAAATTTTTCTATTTCCTTTTGATTTGGTTTTCCTGAGGATCTCTTTTGGAAGAGCCCTGGGGTTTATCAATATGAAAACTAACAAACATTGAGGTGGAGGAAAATGATGGGTACCATTGTTTCACTTTGGAAATGGGACTCACCTATTTTGTTCACTTGTTACTCAAAATATCAATCGCTGTTATATTGTGGTAAACTTCGTAATCTGAACATTGGCTGGCAATGAGTCAGCTTTTCCTCCCCTCTTCTTTTCACTATTCTCTAGTCCAACATAACCAATAATAACCAAAGAGGAAAAACAACACAGTATGATTTGGAAATATTTACTTTGTACAGTCCTATTTATAGCCTATTACCAAGCTGACTTGTAAGAAAAAGAAGCAGCACAAGTAATTTCTGATGCATATGGATGAGGAGAATCTGATCTATTTTTTGAATTTACATGAGGTGAGACTTTGGAACTTGGTATCTTGGTATCTGGACATGATCATTGGTGACTTTAAGTAGAAGTTGTTTCTTCTGGGTCCTAGCAGGGGATGGATACCCATTCAATGGGAGGAGGAGGGTATGCTAGTTTAACAATGTCCCTCAGAGACATCTGGTCTCTGGTTTCTAGTTTCTGATGGTCTCTAGTTTCTGATATGTCTTCAATTTTCTCTTGTCCTCTACAAAAATGGAAGAAATGAGTGCCATGAAAACTTTTTTTTTTATAGACCCAGTGTCATTTATTAGGGTGGCCAGGAAGACTTGGGTTCAAGTCCTTCCATTGACACATCTTGATTATGTGACTCTAGGCAAGGTCATTTAACCTCTGAGTGCTTTGACTTTGTTGTTGTTGAGTCACATCTGAATCTTCATGGGGTTTTCTTAGCAAAGATGCTGGAGAATTGACATTTCCTTCTCCAGCTCATTTAATAGATAAGGAAACTGAGGTAAATGAGGTTAAGTGGCTTGCCCAGAGTCACACTCTATGTAGTAAGCATCTGAGGCCATGTTTAAACTCAGGAAGAGGAGCCTTCCTGACTCTAGGTCTGACACTTTATCCATGGCACCACCAAGCTGTCCCTTAGTGATCTAGGAAGCTTTATAAAATTAAATTTCAGAGAAGATTCCAGCCTGCATTGGTGGAGAGAGTTGTCTCATCCCTAGGTTGGGATTTACTGACTAGATTTCTTCCTCAAAAACTATCCTTAAACCCAATTCACTCTGGAGATCATGGATTGGACAGCGATAGTTCCCTGTCCAAGCACCACTTCGTGGTTATTTTTGGGCCCTCCTGACTCAGAGTGAATGTAAATAGTAACTGTTTCTTTTTTGGCCAGCAACACTGAGGGTCTTCCACTCCCAATTTAATTTATTGTTATTGTTCTTAAAGGGGCCATTCCTTGACACGCTTCTTAAAGACACCCATTCACTGAATGGGTGTTGCCTCACTCAAAACGAGAACCTGAAAAGACCTTAGCTTAAACGAGCCAGGGTTTCCCGCTCATCCTGGGCCATCTCCAGTCTTCCAGATTGATATCTAGCTGCTGGAACCAGATGACTCTGGAGGAAAAAGTGAGGCTGGTGACCTTACCTGCCCTCCCTCACTCAAAGTGAATTACAAATCATGGTACCATTTCCCTGATACACACACACACACACACACACACACACACATGCTGGCATATACATTGCAATTAATCTTTAGATAGAGAACTAGTATAGCTTGGTAGACAATGTCTTGGAAAATATATAAAATAATTTCCATCAAATAGGCAGAAACCCCTACGTAATAATATGAAGAAAGGCAGGGACTAGGGTTGGAGTCAGACATTTATACAAGACGTCCCCCTAGGTCCATTACTGTCTTTTTGAGGAGTTTTAAAAATCTCTCTTTGTTCCAGTTTTTCTATTTGTAATATAAGGATAAAATAAATGTTGGCTTAACTCACTGTGGTACTATAATGCAAAGCAACAAATACACTTTTAATTTAATAAGGCAAACAGAGGCTGAGTCAGCAGTATAAAAAAATATATTCTTGAATTAAATTAAAGAGATCTGGGATCCCATGGATGTGGGTATCCTCCTTATCATTGCAAATCAAGACCCAGCAAGATAATGTCAATTGGTCTGATTTGTATCCACAGCCTCCCATTGATCCTCTACACAGGAACCCTTCACTATGCTGGAGGCCTTCCGCTAGTAGTTTTTCTTTTGATTGTTTTCTTTTGATTTTCATATTACATGGGTAGCAAGGCAGCACCTGGGATACCCATACGCTATCTATGATGCTGCTTATGACATGAGTTCACTTTTTCCCCATCGTACATTTCCTTGATTATATCCCTTGCACCAATATGATTAATAAGAGAGCAGACTAGGAATTTTCTATAATCTCTACTCTTAAAAATATCTCTGAAGAGGAATTATATGCCAGAAGTAGAGAGCTTCTATCTGAATCCATAAGACAAGAAATCAAAAAGCCTCTCCACATAACAGCCTTTTGAATTAACACTAGAGGTTGCTAATCCTCAACAAGTGCACTCAGCATTATCAGCTTCCACAATCTAACAGGATGACAAACCAATCCATAGACTTGTTCCTGGAAGGTACTCAGGGATTTTTCTCCTATTGAAAAGAGTATGTAATTATAGCACATGTTGTCCTGGCCCTTACTCCACTGCAGCAAACAGCAAACATTAACTACTGACCAACAGGAAGAGAAAGGGGAGAACTAGGGGAGGATCTGGCTTCCTTCTATAGGTTATGAAAACTCTAGGGTAGAGAATTTTTCTTCCAAAATCCCCAACTTTCCACTACCCTGTGAAGGCAGGAGAAACTAATTAAGCCTAACCAGAGAAGGTAGGAATTAGAGACAGGGACAAAATTGGGTTAGGATCCCAGAATGTATGGATTCACTAATAGAAAAGGAACTGATTCTAGATCCCACAGAAATTACTTAGAAATGAGACTAAGGATGTTAAGGTAACTTTGAAGTCTAGCCCACGATGTATATCCACCATCAAAGGGGGAAAGGTCAGAGAATGAGTGACAACAGAATAGAAAACAAAATGGATAAAATCACCAAAGATGTCAGGATTAATGTCAAATTAAAACCTAGAGCAAAAGCAGATAAATCAGAGAAGATACTTAAATTTGAAGGTTAGATGAATATTAAAACGTCAAAAAGATGACAAACTTTTCTAAATAAATATTACCTTGACAAAGGAAAGAATAGAATTCTCAAAGAGTATGAAACAATAAGATGTTTCATAGTGGTTTAAAAGAGAAATTAAAAATATTAAGGAATACATTTTTTAAAAAACAAATCTGTTATTTATTTTTAGCATTAAAAAAAATAGATCCCCAAATTCTCTTCCTCACTCCAGTCCTTCCCCCACACCTTAAGAAGGCAGGTAATATGATATCAACTATAGATATAAAAAAAATGTAGAAAATATTTCCATTTAGCTATGTTGAAAAAGAAAACCAAGAAAAATAAAGTGAAAAAAATTTTACTTCATTCTATACCCAGAGTTCAACAGTTGTCATTCTAGAAATGGATAGCTTTTTTTCATCATGGGTCTTTTGGAACTGTCTTGATCAAAGTAACTGTCTTTCACAGTTGATCATCTTTACAATACTGCTATTACTGTGTACAATGTTCTCCTGGTTCTTCTAACTTCACCTTGCATCAGTTTATATGTCTTCCCAGATTTTCCATTTAAACCATCCTGCTTGTTATTTATTATAGTACAATAATATTCTAGTGCAATCGTATACCACAACTTGTTTAGCCATTCCTGAACTGATAAGCATCCCCTCAATTTCCATTTTTTTGTTACCACAAGAAAAGCTGTCATAAATATTTTGTATGCATATGTCCTCTTCCTTTTTCTGTAGTTTTTTTTTTTTGGATACAGACCTAAGAGTGTTATTGCTGGTTCAAAGGGTATAGACAGTTTTATAACATTTTGGGCATAGTTAAAGGAACACCTTTGAAGAGAACAAATGTCAGAACTTATGGCCAGCATGGCAAAAATAATTAGCAGAAAAATCTTGAGAAGTGAAAAAGACCAGTGGATGTGAAAGACAAAGATGCTGAAGCAAAGGAGAACATGGAGTAAGAGAAGCAAAAGGCAAACATGCTTAAATAAAAATAATCTCTAGGAAAGCAAAATTTTTCTATGTATCTAAATCATTTAAGGATCATCATCCAGAAGAATATAACAAACAAAAAAATCTGAATCTATAGTAAAAGAAATAGTATAAGAAAACTTTCTAGAACTTTTTTACACAGAAAACAAAGCAATGACCAAAAGAATCTAAATATAGCCTCCTGAAAAGGAAAGAAAATGAAAACCTGTTTCCAATTCAAAGAGAACAATTCCAGTGACAAACAACAAATTCTGCAAATGTCCAGGAAAAAGAAATTAAAATACAAAATAAAGGGAATTTGAATAGCACAAGATTATTTTGTACCCATTAGAAGCCACAGAAGGGAATGGGATAATTTTTTTCCTAAAAGTTAAGGAGTTCAACATGCAATCAAGAAATGGCATACCATGCAAACTTGAACCTAATCCTTAAAGAAGGAAAATGGAAGCTCAATAGAAGAAAGGCATTTGAGGCATTCTTGCATCCTCCAAAACCCAGATGTGAACATAATATTAAACTTGTAAACCACCCAAAGAACAGAAACACAAGACAGATAAATAAATACAACTACAAAGAAAAGAATGAATAATGAAATAAATTACCATGTCTTTTGAGATTATTTTAAAAAAAAACAGGAAGAGAAGATTGAACAATGGGATTTAAATAAAAGATTTCCAAAACACAGTACTTTATGGCATGTACTCAAGCATGTTTAGGAAAAGTTTACTGTTCAAGACAAAAAATACATTATGAAAAGGTATCATACCAATATTCTTCTTCTTGGCATGATTGCTGTTGTTTGGGTTGTTAATGTCATAGTTTTGGTTGACTTCCATGTTGAACTCTGGAGTTTATTTGAACCTGAAATGCTAATCAAAACTGCAGGCAACTTGATAATTCCCATGAATTTTGATGAAAAAATTTCTTCATGAAAGCCCTGCAAAATGAACTTATTGAGTTTTGAGTAGCTCTCTTACTGGTAGACAGAAGCAGATGTCACAAACCAAACATGCTAGATTTAATGCAATTTTGCATTGGCTTTAATGGACAGATGTTTTGACTATGACATGGCAAGACGAGGATTTGGAATGGTGGATTGGAAAGATTTTGTTCATAAAAGTAATTGCTCTTACATTACAAAGTTCAGGATTTACATGTGGAAAATGTCAGCCTATAGCAGGATCTCAGGATGGATCATGTTACCACAGCCATTGAGCTGGCTGGAAATCACCAACATACTTCTGAAGTCCATACATGCATGCAAGACCTAGGGCCTTTTTTATAGGCATCACACATGGAATGGCTTTAGGGTAGAGCCTCAAGACTAGGGACACTGTATCTTTTTAAGTCAACTCCTGATTATAGGCACATGCCTCAATCACTTTCTCAGTTATCTATGGATATATTGTTTGTTTTCAGATCTCAGGCTTAATTCTTCCTGATCTTCAACATTCTTGAGGACCCATCTCAACCTGTTGGTGTGTGCTCAGATAATGACAACCAATATAGATTTCAGTCTTTGATGTCTTTAGAGAGGTAAATTCATTAACAAAAATACAAGTCCTTTGAGGACAAGGGCTGTTTTGTTTTTTGTCTATCTCTAGCACCTAATGTTACACTTGACACATAGTAATTACTTAATAAATGCTTGTTGAATTACTGAATTGAAACAACTCATTTATCCAGGCATTTAGGCAACTTTAGCTCTTATCTCTGTATCAAAGAGAAAATGAAAAAGGTCTCTTAGCACCTGGAGTAACAGTCCACTGGAAGCCCCAGAAACTAAAACCAAAGATTCCCTTCCTTAGACTATGTTCTATTGATTCATTTAACAAAAAATCCTTACTAGGCATGTTGATATGCATACACATACATACATACATACACACACATTTTTTTTTAGCCCACAAATGATTAGAAGCAAGACATTACATAATAGTGGTTCTTAGGGATGGACCTAATGATAATAGGATGTGAAGCAGCTTACAGACTAATATGGAAGAAGGAGACAAAATAATTAAAAAGTAGAAGGAAAAACAACAAAATGGATATTCATAATGATGGCCTTAGGTTATCCAAAAGTTAAATTATATAATTATTGATAAATATTTTTGTTTCTGTCTCAATTAATTGTTATTACTAATAGCTACCATTTATAAAATCTGCAAGTGATTTGTAGGGGGGATGGAAGAGGGAAGGGAGAGAAGTTGTCTAGATCCATGTTGAGCGAGAAGCTATTATTTTATCCATATGCACACATATATAAATATATGTATATATGTAAAATAGGAGGTGATAGAATTCCAGCTGAGCTATTTAAAATCCTAAGAGATGCTGTTGCTCTCAATATGCCAGCAAACTTGAAAAATTCAGAAGTGGCTACTGGATTGGAAAAGATCAGTTTGCATCACTATCCTAAAGAATGTTTAAATCACTGAACAATTGTACTCATTTCATATGCCAGCAAGGTTATGCTTAAGAGTCTGAAAACTAGGCTTTAGCAATATGTGAACCAAGAATTACCAGAAGAGCAGACTGGTTTTCAAAAGGGCAGAAGAACTAGAGACCAAATTGCCAATATTCGCTTGATTATGGAGAAAGCAAAATGAGTTCTAGAAAAAAAATCTACTTCTGCTTCATTGACTATATTAAAGCCTTTGACTGTGTGGATCACAATAAAATATGGCAAGTTGTCAAAGAGATGGGAGTATCAGTTAATCTTACTTGTCTTCTGAATAGCTTGTATGAAGGTCAAGAAGCAACAGTTAGAACTAAACATGGAACAATTGATTGGTTTAAGATTAAAAGGAATACAAGGAGGCTATGTATTGTCACCTTACTTAACTTATATGCAGAGCACCTCATGCAAAATGCCAGGCTGGATGAATCAAAAGCTGGAATTAAGCTTGCATATTAACACTGTCAGATATGACAGATGCCACAGTGATGGTAGAAAGTGAAAAAAAATTAGGAAGCCTCTTAATGAGAGAGAAAGAGTAAAGCATAAAAACTGGCTTGGGGGCAACTAGGTGGCACAGTTAACAAAGCACCAGCCCTGGAGCCATGAAGATCTGAGTTCAAATTCAGCCTCAGACACTTGACACGCACTAGCTGTATGACCTTGGGCAAGTCACTTAATCCCAATTGCCCTGCTTTCCCCTCTCCCAAAAAAAAGCTGCCTAAAGTTTCACACACACACACACACACACACACACACACACACACACACACACACCATAAGATCTTGGCAACTAACAAAATTACTTCCTAACAAGTAGAGGGAGAAGAAATGGAAGCAGTGTTGGATTTTTTTATTCTTGGCCACAAAATTAAAAATCAATAATTTAAAAAATTAAAAAAAAACATGCTTGCTCTAAGGAAAGCTATGGCAAATCTTGACAGCATACTAAAAAGCAGAGGCATCACCTTGCTGACAAAGGTCTGTATAATCAAAGCTGTGGTTTTTTCCGTAGCAATGTATGACTGTGAGATTCAGACTATAAGGAAAGTTGAGCACAGCAGAATGGATGCTTTCAAACTGTGGTGCTGGAGGAGATTTTTGAGAGTCTCTTGGACAGCAGGGAGATCAAATCAGTCAGTACTTTGAGAAATTAATTCAGACTATTCATTGTAAAGTCAAATATTAAAGCTGAAGCTTAAATTCTTTGTCCACATAATGGGAGGACAAGACTCATTGGAAATGATCATGATCTTGGGAAAGAGTGAAGGCAAAAGGAAAACGGGACAGTAGAGGATGAGATGGCTAGTTAGTGTGATGGAAGCAACCACAATGAACTTGGACAGACTTCAAGAGATAGCAGAGAACGGAAGTGCCTGGCATGGGGTCAGGAAGAATCAGGCATGACTACATGATGGAACAACAACAAAATATATAATATAGTTATGCATAGAGATATTCTGCGTTGTTCTTTCTCAGTGAACTTTCTAAACCTGCCCATAATGAGATTTTGACTTAAGAACAAATGATTATCAAAACCAAGGTTACCAGGAGGACTGGAGTTATAGTGGAAGATTGTGAAAAGGCTGTAATTTTTGCTGAGGAAGTGGGAAGGCAAGGCCTGTTGTCATTCTTTGAACTTCCTTGTTACCTTGCTGGTTCTCCATTTCATTGAAGATGACAACAACAGGCATAATAGGCCTTGACAGGAAATACTATGAAACCTGGAGTTAGGCCAGAACATGTGACCAAATCAACTTTGAGATTTAGCAAAATCCAAATTTGCTCATTCCCCTCTGAGAGAGCTGTTGAAGTTTATGTTGCAGATTAGAGTGTGATACAGCATCCAGGCTTTCTGTTCCTGAGTGCCTCAAACTGGGGGAGGAGTCTATTATGGCCCTTATTAATTTGTTGGTAAATACATTTAGTTCCTCACTTGACACTAATAAATGTTGGAAGAAATGAAGTTCGGCCACGGTTTTCCTTGCCTTTGCACTCTTAATAAACAGTAGTTGTCTAACTGGCGGTCTAGTGACTACATATAAAGCCTCTGTTTATATAGGCGGGGTGTCCATTTCATTTCTGCTTGGTCTACAAAATAAATAGAAAAAGTGTGTTAGAAATAGAGTTTTGCAAGTTTGAAAAAAGCATTTGAACCACTGGGCAGTGGAAAGCACCCTCTGTTTATGTGTTTCTGCCCTTTTTGTCACTTACAGCTGAGTCATAGCTAATCCTTTTTCTGTTCTTTCTTTCTTTCTTTCTTTTTTAAGATACTTTTAAGCCAGTACTTCAAAATGCTTCCAAGGTTCCAGAGTTTTCATTTCTTGACAATATATACAATAGGGATTTTTTTCTAATCTGGGTCTTGTTTAAAGTCTGCTCTTTAAGAACAAATATTATGAATAAAACAATTAAGATGTGTTAATCCAGTTTTAAAGACTTAAGAGAAAGAAAACTTGAGTCTCTCATACAATTAAGTTCATATTTGACGTTTCCTGCTTCATTAAGTTCCTCTGATGGCCCCCAGCCCAGCCTCTTACTAACCCTTCACCTTTTTGGCCACTTTGGATGGGTATCTGTCCCAGTACTGTCCCTGTCTTGTTTTATGATGCCATGGAATCCTGGTGAGTTGGAAGTGGCACTTTGAATGTTCAACAAAGCTAACTTTATCTTCCTGTTAAAAGGGAGAGGTCTGAGTTCATTTTGAAACACTTTAGCATCACAGAAATATGGAGACCTGTTCCATTCTTCTCAAACAAGTCATACAGAGTGTTTCTTAAAAACAAAAAGCCTCCATAAAACCACCGAACAAAAAAACCATGAAAGAAAACAATCCAAACAATTTTTAAACACATTTAAAGAACTGCAAGGTAAGTTCACTGACTAGCTTTTTTTAGGAATTCATGATAACAATTTGCCAGGAAATACATTGTATCCCAGGATGGAAGGTTAGGCTTATTGGTGTCTGAAGGCCTGAGCCCGGCAGCCCAGCAGGGGGTAGCCAAGCACTGGTAACTGGGGAGGCGTTCTGCTCCGTAAGATCCTTCCTTATAGAGACAGAAACACAGCTTGCAGAATCTATAAATAAGTTTACCTTACTGATAATTCAGATTATTTACCCCTTGTTACTCCATTCCAATCTGACTATCAAAAGGAACAGGGTACCTGAATCTTCCACATGTGACATGGGTAATTCTTAGTGCTGTCTTATGTATGGGAGTTCACCTAAGGGAGGGGGAATTAATTTGCTCCACCCCAAGCTTTGGATTGATGATTTTTGCTTTTCATTTTCAAATTTTTACTTCTCTCCAGGAAGGGCTAGAGTTTACCTTTTGGTAACAGTAATAAATAGCACAGGCCAATGAAATCCAACCGAGTCACCAGGTTTTGGAAAACCATGAGGAAACATCCCGTGAGCCTTCCCTTGGGATGACATGAGACTAGGAAAGGGACACCCTAAGACAGAAGGTTAATGGCAAATGTCTTTGTGGAAAAGACAACTAACTATAACCATGGGGATCCTTGGTCAAGGGGCAGGGGAATATGACAAGCTACATTATTTTGGGGGGGTAGGAGGAAATGGTATGTGAAATGAATGACAAAGTCACTAGGAAAATAATCGTTTGAAGAAGCCAGCACCCATTTATGTGTGTGAGTTCATGCTATCATCGACCATTGGGAAACATTCATCACATCTGCAGGACTCCCCTTTTCCTTGTTGCTTTTCCACCCAGGCCATGTTAGGGGGAAGCTGCTTTTCTTTGTTCTGTTTTCTTCCAGTGCAGTGAACCCTTACATTATGAGTTTCTGGTGGAGTTCTAACCTCTAATATACAACCATTACATCTTATCTCAGATCCTAAATTACTCTAAAATCCAATTATAAAATCCCCTTTCCTTCAGTCGCACACAACTTGCCACATTACTGAAATGCTGGGTAGCTCTTGTGTTTTTCTAAATTAATAATAACAACCATTTTCCGTCTGCTCTTTTCATGGAACTCTTTATATCACCACACAGCCTTCTATAATGCATATGATGATTCCTTTCGCATTTCTGTTGTGCTGGAAAAGAGCTCATGATGATTTAAAAAAATATATTCATTAAAGAAGTGTCAGTTGACTTTCTGGGTCCAAACATTTGAACCTCCCTGATCCTTAATGGGGAATTTTTTTTTTAACTTATCAGTTACATTTTCACTGCTTCAATGCTTTGCCTCAGTGAAATGGCAATCCATCACTTTTAAGGTTTCAAAAGGTTAGCATGGATTTTGTATTGTTATTTTAACATTTTCATTGATTGTAAACCCCTGGCCCTCCTAAAGTTTCCAAAGCATAAGTGACATTTTCAATATAGTGTCCAACTTCAGGTTCTTGCATCCACATGAGAGAAGGTGACATGTTAAGGACAGAGACATCATTCCATTTCCAAGAAAATATGGAAAGTGGGAGAAGTTAAAAACTTGAAAAAAAAAAGTAAAAGTGCCAGTGACATTCCTAGGAATAATTCAGTATAGCAAGGACATCTCTCCTAAATGGTTTATCCAACTCCAATTCAATAAATATTTATTAAGTGCCTGCTTTGTGCCAGACACTGTGCTAAGAACTAGGAATTCAAAAAGAGACAAAAGATAGTCCCTGCCCTCAAGGACCTTATAATCTAATGGGGGAGACAACATCCAAACTATGTATGTATGTATGTATGTATGTATCTATCTATCTATCTATCTATCCATCTATCTATCTATCTATCTATATATATATACACACACATATATATAAACACACACATACATATATATATATATATATACACATACATCTATATACATATGTCAAGCTATATACAAGATAAATAAGAATAAGTTAAAAGAGAGAAAACCCTGAAATTAAGAGGATTTAGGTAAGGCTACTTGTAGAAGGTAGGATTTTTTTATGGGAGTTAAAGAAAAGCAGGAAGGTCAGTAATTGGAAGGAGGAGGGAAAGCATTCCAAGCATGTGGAAAAATTCCTGGTGCCAAGACATTGAAGATGATAAAAGCTTTCAATATAAAGGTTTATATGGTTCTCATGAAGATATGGCAAATTCAATTGAGATCACACAATCAGGCCTGACTTGAAACAACACTTAAAATTGAGAGGAGCTATGATTGAACCATAGTTACTTTTCCATCTTGTGGATTCTTGTAACTGTGAGCCTCAGTTGGAAGAGTATATTCTACATTTTTACTACATATTACTAATAATATATTAGTTCATATTAATAGATTATGATAAAATATTTATATGCCTTCTGGTCCATACCCCACATATGTCTTCTGTTTAGATATGAAAGCATAGCTCACCAGCCAAAGTTTTTATTTACTAACCCCCTAAGATTTCAATAGAACTCAAGACGAGTTCAATAGAACTCTTCAATTTGAAGTCTGTATTCATGAAGTCTTTCAATGTGCCTCTAGGAATAGATTACAAGATATCAGAAGAGGTTTAGCACATGGAACAGTGAAAAGAATCCTTGATTTGGAATAAGAGGACATGGATTCAAATTTTGATTTTGATACTTGCTACCCATTGGCCACAGGCAATTCGATTGACTTCTCTAGATTTGATTTCTTCATCTGGAGAAAGAAATCATTAAACTACCAAGAGTGGGGAAACTATGACCTGGAGGTCATATATGGCCCTCTTGATCCTTTCAAAGGGTCACACTTAGGGACTCATAGGGCTACATGTGGCCTCAAGGCTGCAGATTCCCCAGCCATGGACTAGACAATATCTAATGCCCTTTCTGTTTCTTAATCTGTGACCCTTTGATTTAAAAGTTCCTAAACTGAACTGTTAAATTTCAAGCAAATGTTGAAATAATATTTCTTTATGTGGATATTCCTATATCAATTATGGCCTGAAATTAAATCTTTATCTCCTAAAGCATTAAATATGTGAACTTCTAGTCCTGTTTCCATGTGTATCTACACATACACACAAACACATATACCTTTTCTCTGGCCAAAGATGAAGAGTCCTGATTCAAGGGATGGAATCCAACTGATGAAGCTCCCAGTTCTATATGAAGTCTGCGTGACACTGTCCAGAAAAACCAGAATAATAATTAAATAATGTAATCTATAAAAAAAATGTAATATGTAAAAACGCTGAAGTAATATGGTCACCATCATGAACAACAATCAGGGATTTGTTGGAGCCATCTTAAGCAGATCCTGAGAGCCAATTGTTAAATTTCCAAAGTGAGCATGAACACTCAACAATCAGAAAGTGTTACAAACCAGGGTTTTATTTGTTGATTGTCTAGACTTAAGAAAGTGATGGAGAAGACATTAATAATGTAATTAAATCTAAAAGGGTCTTAAGTACATTCCCCTCCCCCCCCAAGAGCTTGTTAAACATTTACCAACACGTGATATGAAACAAATTAATGAGGAGATCTCAGAAAAAAAGGGAAACAATGAAACATTCATATCGAAAGGGCATGCTTCCTTTTTTTTATGCCAACAATGCACAAATAAATAGCTTTCCATGCTATTTTGAGTTGTTTTACGTAGTAAAACCATGCACTTTAAACTGAGTCCTGTCCATATGGAAAGCAGCCAAGGGTGGGTCCATGCTCGTCAGTTTGCCCCTCGACGTTCCACTGTGGTAGCTACATTTAAACATAGTCATTTACTCGCCTTTTAGCAGAGAAGCAAATCTGCATCTCAGAATATATCCTTGTCACACAAAAATCTCTACTTTTCCTTGTAGTGGGTGCAATCTAAAAGGTCAACTACTGGATTTATTAGGAACGTGCTAGAGAAAGGTTTCATTTTTTCTTTAAGGTTTCTCTTTTTTAAGAACTGGCATACTCTACTATAGTTAAGTGCTCATATCCTCAGACTCTTTACCAGTGTGTTCCACCCGCTCTCCAGTCTTGTCTTTATTTCTAGTTTTTAATGAGACCATTGCTAAGAAGTGGGGGGGGGGGGGGGAAGACTTTCCTTCACTGTGGAAGAGATTTAACACAAACATCTTGGTGGGTAGATTATGGTTAATAGTAATAGTGATTCTCCCCTCTTGCCCCATACATCTCTTTTCTAATCAAGAGTGCCATTCAAATCATGTGTGGGTGCTGCATATTGAATTAAAGGAAAAAACCCCAATTAATAGGTATATATACATTTTCCCCATTAGCCTAGATCTATATCAAAAGTAAAAGAAACTGAAATTTATAGGGTGCTGACACCCCTTTAGTAATATAAAAACAGTTGAGCTTAGCACTTAATTAGCAATAATAATTATTATTTAAAATAGGAAACTAATGGGTAGCTTCTATTCCCTTGTGACTATACTGTAGGGGAGCTGCCACACCCCACCTGCAGTCCTATAACCCCTTTGGCAGCAACCTTACAATCTCCTTTTCCTGAGCCATAGATTTTTGTCTCAGGGTCCTTCCCCATTCTCTCAATGGAATTTATATAAGCAAGTTGATTTAAGGCCTTGGTTCATGATCTCTATTTCAATAGGTTTGAGAAAGCTTTCCCTGGGTGGCAGGCTTACACCTCAGCATTAGACTAGCCTTTATGATATCTTTCTCTACTTTTAAGTAAATTTGATTTTTGGGTGAGAAGCAGGTGACAGGTACATTGCATTGTCTCTAAAAACTTGTCCAAATCTAAAATTTGTCCAAAATCTAAAACTGTCTCTAGCAACAAGCAGACAGATATTGCCCATAGGACCTATAATATAGATATTGTTTTAAACAATGTGCCAGAGAAACTCAGCCTTCTAGGTGGGTCTTTGAGCTCCAATAGTTTGGGAGATGTAAGTGCCCTTCAACCACTAGGGCACCACTGGGGGCCTTGTACCTTCAAATTACTCCAAAGTGACCTAGAGGTCTGAAAATGTTAATGTACCTTCCTAAAATGCTGAACACCTAGCAAGTAACTAAGGACTGGAGAGTGGGGGTGAAGAACCTTGATTGAATGTGTCTCAATCATTAGTGTAAAGAGAGAGACCTCTCTCTATAGCAGACCTGCACAATTTGGCAGTAGGTAGGGGCCAATGTCAAAATAGATTAGACTTCTTTGGACCACAGATAGGTTAGACTAGAGACAGATTGATGATGGTTGGTTGCTACAGGTCATGTGACAAACAGTAGTGTGTGCAGTGGCAACCCTATTTTTTTTGTGACCACCCAAAATCCTTTAGTGCAGTGGTTCTCAACCTTTCTAATGCCACAACCCTTTAATACTTCGTATGTGGGTGTATCTGCATGTGGGTGGACCCCCCTGGAGACGGATAGAGGAGTAGTGTCTCAGTTCCTAAGACCATCGGAAATATGTGTTTTCCAATGATCTTAGGAGATCCCTGTGACCCCTGTGAAAGGGTCGTTCAACCCCCAAAGGGGTCGCGACCCACAGGTAGAGAATCACTGCTTTAGTGGGTCACAAGAGCCTGCAGGCTGAATATTGTGCAGGCCTGCTCTATAGCAAGAATGTCTTAGCTCTTCTCTCTCCAACCCACGTTTTAAGAAGAGTAACCACAATACTCCTCTCTGAAATGTTTCACTGGGGGATTATTATGACCTTTCCAATGAAAGCCTATAATTTAAAGGCACAATTCTTCACCTTTTAGAATGGAAATGGAAGTCTAGTAATATCAAGCACATATATGATGCAGAAAAATGGATCAAATGTCATCTCCTATTAGATTCCTTGATTTTCAAAGAAAAAATAATGGTAAATCCAATTTATTTTCCATATTAAGTTTGCAACTGCATTATTACCACTCAAGAGTTGTAAAGTCCCAGATCATTTTTAATGTGGCTAAACATTATTTCTTGGTTCTAAGTTTAGACAAAACAGACACACAAAAAGTTTTAAAAATCTATTAAGGAGTCTTTGGTGTACTGGGATATAAAAAAGTTCTTAGAAAACAATACATCGATCGGTTGCATATAAATGAGTTAGGGACATATAAATTAAGTTACCCTCAAAATGTGTGGAGGTTTAACAATACATGAAAGAATGCTAAGCTTCAGAGATGATTCTCGTTCACCTAATCTACAGCTTTTTGAGAAAAAAAGAAACAAAGTTGAGATATTCTGTGAACTCAATGCATAAACCTTGTGAATCAAAGCTGATATACGTAGAATATAATTGTTTTTTGTATTTTATTAGATAAGCTTATGCTTCCTTACTTCATTTACAAAGTATCTTCATTACCATGTCAAGTGATTTGAAAATACCTTTGTGAAATGCTAAGCTATGGTGATTAAGTGAAATTGTTGTCTTTGAATCAGTTCCCTAGTTATGTCCATAGTACTATTATTTTGTTTAGGAAAAAAGACCTTATATGGCAAATGACTATTTTCAGAATGAAATAAATGTCATAGGCCATTGAATTAGGGATAAAAGAAAAATCTCTGCAATGGTACATATTTAGAAAATACTGAGATTGCGTCTTTTTTCCCCTGAATTAAAGTTCAAGGTAACACTTAAATGAATAATTATTTACCATTTTGTTAAATGCTGACATCTATGGCAGCCATCATATATTAGTACAAATGCTTTTCTGTTTAGAATGGCTCATTAGTTTCTTTGTGGGGCTGCACTGGTTTTAAGATTCAGATTCAAAATCTCCTCTGATTTTGCTGTTCCATTTCTGGCAGCAGGCCAGGGGCAGATATGCATAATATTTCACTGTTAGACCTTGCAAACATTATATCCTGCTGTGCTAAAGAAAACATTGTGTTTCTTACCACATGAAAATAATCCATCACTTTTCAATCAGCACACACACAAAAAAAGGCCTACCTGTTTTTTCCATCAGACTCAAGAAAAATTAATGGCCCTGATGTGAAAGGTGGACTCTCTGTACATGATCCAGTAAAGTACAAACTAATCAAAATATATCTAGCATCTGATTTGGGAAGCAAGATGGAACAAAAGAGGTGTGATGAAAAAATAGTCCCTGCTCAGGCCCATACAACCTTGTTCTATCAGTGTTAACCTTATTTATTTTAAATGTGGAAGGGCATAAATAAAATATCAGAGAGAAGACCAGTTGTATTCACTCAATTCAAATAGATGCTGCATGTTTACATAGACTGGATACGTAAAGACATAGACCATGGAATGGAGCTGGATTTTGTAATGAAAATTCTTTGAAAAAGTGACCCAGAGTAGGCTATAAATCCCCACTGTTGGCCACTAGGCCAACATGCTGTGCTATAGTAAAAAGTAAAAGTATACCCTCTGGGTATGAAATACCTGTCTCTTTTGTCAACTCCTTCATCCCCATTAAAAATACCTTTTTTTTGTTTGTTTTGCCCTTAGCATGCTGAGGCCCAAGCTAGCCTAGAGCAGTTTTATTTATAGGGTCACATGACCTTGTGTTGACTCAACACAGAGCCCTAGCCATAAAGAGGCAGAAGCCATCTTGAATGGAAATGAAAAGCTTCCTCCAGTTTTAGGTCTTGCTGAATACATCTGTTTGAATCATTTGGTTCCTGTTGGTGCTCTGTGTCTCAAGAGGGTTTGCAAACTCTTTTACTTCCTTTTTACTTCCTTACTAATTTGGCTTTAGGTTTCTCCCTGCTCTCCCCACCCCCCAATCTATATGTTCTCCAGGATGCCCAATGTATCTAAAAGATATAGTCAAGAAATATGTATTCCCTATAGTATGATTCAAAGCCTAAGGAGACACTTACAGTTTCATACATTTTCTATTGTCTTTTATTTTATAATAATGATAGTCTTTTGATTGGCTTCTCTGACCTCAGTCTCTTCATAATTCAAAACATTCTGTATACTACTGCCTTTACTAATTTTCTTAAAACACTGCTTGCATTATATTCTCATTGCCTTCACACCAAGAACCAATGACTTCAGTCTGCCAGGGCCTTCCTTATTCTAGCATCTAACCTACTTTTCTAGCTTTACCTTCTATTCAAATTCTGGATCCCAAACAAACTAGTATCTTTAATACCTTCAACTTTTTTGGTTCTTTCAAACAATTTCTCATGTTGTTCCCTTGTTTCCATCCATTGAAATCTAATATTAAGAGCCAATTTAAAATCCACCTTTGCCATGAAACCATCTTGATTACTTAGCCAAGACTGATTTTTTCTCTTAGTACTCCAATATGACACTTACAATACTAGTCCCATACTTATATACTTACCTTGCATTGCCTTTATTATAAGTCTTTTTAAAATTTCTTATTTTCCATACTAGATAATAAACATACAGTGGGAAGAAACCATGTCAGATTCATCTTCATAGCCCTTATAGTAACTGATCCTACGGCATATTTCAGAATAGCTTCCATGACCCATCTTTCTCTTAAAATGCCTCGATTTATTCCCTCACTGATGAAACCTCCATGTTAGCTGTAGAGAAGCATTTTGGGAAGTCTAAAAAAGACCATTAGATTACCTTCCCCACAAAGGATGTTGGACAGAGATTCAAATACAGTTACTAAATACAGGCCATTTATTCGTGGTGAGAGTACTGTTGTTGTCATTCTTATTATT
>CM053581.1:96888547-96927065 GCA_028627135.1 Pseudochirops cupreus | reverse complement strand
CATAGCTTGTTTAGCCATTCCCCAATTGATGGACATCCCCTATATTTCCAGTTTTTTGCAACCACAAAGAGAGCTGCAATAAATATTTTTGTACATATGGGACCTTTTCCCACTTCTGTGATCTATTTGGGATATAATCCCAACAGTAGTATTGCTGGATCAAAGGGCATGCAATTATTTATAGTAGGGCAGTGGTTCTTGAAGTGGGGTTGATCCCCAAGACCCTTTCAGGAGGATCTTCTAAGTCAAAATTAATTTCACATACCAATAGTAAGAAGTTTGAATTCTAAAATTGTCACTATCAATACATATAACCCACATGAGGCACAGCTCTTTGAGGGAGGGGGTCCTCAATAATTTTTAATAGTATAAAATGGTCCTGAGACCAAAAAGTTTGAGAACCAGTGTTCTAAGTTTTCTTTTCACCATTCTGCCCCTCTTTTCATTGCCTCACTTTTGCCTTCGGGATCCCTAGGGATAGAGACTCAATGAATGCTCTTTGTAATCCATTTTAGTGTTTAATTTCTCTCTTCTCTGGAAGTTGTTCTTATTTCTAACCTAAATCTCTCTTGCTGCAATTTAAGCTCATTTTCTCTAATACTTCACAGTAGGAAATATAACTTGGTCAATAAGAAGACATCCCCAGAAACTTGCAGCAATCAGCTAAGCACTGAGATTAAGTGTCATGGTAACTCGATTTCCTAAGCATTTTTGTTGTATTAAAACAAGTTAATCAACCATAAAATGCAAACTCATCAGAATCCAGATTTTCATTCAATTAACTTCTGGCCTCCAAAAACTTGTTTTTTTCCTTATAAAAAAGAGTCACATTTTGCCGAGACAGAAGGATCCAGGGTGAGGTGGGAAATTCCAAATGTTGAGTGAGAGTCAAACTGTTCAAACCAAGATGTATTATCCCTAATTATTATTTTGTAAAAATAAAAGCTCTGTCTTTACCCAGAAGAGAGGAATAGTGCCTGTGAGTTCAAGAAAAAATACTAAAGTTTTATAATTGCATGTTTGAAGTGACCCTCGTATTCTTATCCCATATTTATTCCAAAACATCAGATAAAGCAGAAATATGAGAGGCGAAATAACTATTAATATAATACCAGCAACATATACATTTGTGTTCATGTAGATTTTATTTTTGTATAGATTCACAGTCTCATAATGTCTTTATTTAGCTACAATGAGGTCATCATTTCACAGACAAACTATGCTAGCATAAACTTCAAGAAGTTTCCAAATCCCATCCACAGCCTCAGCCTTGCAGCATGGCAGCCTTTGGCAGTGGAAAGTTCCCAAGCTCTATTTACTTCTGATCATTTTTTTATTTATTTTGCTGATTGAGGATAGGAGAGAAGAGGATGGGGAAGGGAATGCAAAGAAAGGTATGGAGTTGTGGTTCAAACTCTTCTCAGTGTCAGGCTACTATTTTCTAATAGTTTTGACCAGAAACTCTCAATATACCACACGAAGGTCATGCTGAAAAGTCAGCCACAAGTGACAAGTAATTATCATAGTTCAGAGTGAGCAGTGGGTCAGAAATATAGGTAGGTAATATACAAGTTAAGGAAGATATTTAAGGACTGGCAGAGTGTCAGGCAGGGGCGTGTTATAGATATTTAAAAATTAGTTCCCCCCTCCCAACAAAAAACCAACACCTGCCACTCATTACACTCATTTAAGTTTAATCTGCTTTATTAGTATTTTCTCCACCATTTTCTTAAGTCTAGATGACCAATAAAACAAGATATATTTGTTCACATTGTAAATGAAGAAGAGGTTTTTGTGAAATGTTGAGCTATGGCACAAGAATCTAAGAAGCCAAGGCTTTCGACATAGTGAATGACCCATTCCTGGACATTTTCAAATAAAGGCTATATAATCATCTGTTGGAGAAGATGTAGAGATTTATTTTAGGTATATGTTGCACTAGGTCAGGGGTGGGGAACCTGTTTTCAAGGCCACAGGTTTCCCACCCCAGGACTATATGAACTCTAAGAACATTTGGAAATTTGAGACTTTGATTTTTTTACTGACTACAGCAACACCGTTAAAGGTATTTCTTATATTTCTTCAATGACTTATCTCCCCCTCCCTTTCCCCCTTCTTGGTCCCTAAGTGTGGCAAAGCACTTAGAAGGTTACTTTAATTTAATTACTTAAGTTAGTCTCGAGGTACTTTTGCACATTGATATCATACTGGATTCATTTCAACAAATATGAGTATGTATTAAGTGCTTACTCTGTGCTGACTAGGTTAGTAACTTTGTTATCATTTATGCAGTGTTAGGGACCCAAAGACAAAATGCAACATTACCTGTCCTCAAAGAGCTTACATTCTATTAGAATATGTTTGCAATTTAATAAATACAGAACAATTTCAAAAGAGAGAGGGTGTGAGGTAGCAAAGACTCTCATCATGCCCGTGTATTCTTTAGCTGTGTACCGAAGGAAGCAAGGAAGTCCATGTACTGGATTTTAGGACTATGGATTTAGAACTAGTGGAATATTAGAGAAAGGGAAGGTTCTAAATATTTATATAATGCCTACTATGGGCCAGCCACTATACTTTACAAATATTATCTCATTTGATAGAACCCATGTATTTCAATTACTTTATAAATGAGGAAACTAAGGTCCAATGGGTTTAAGTGACCTGCCTGACATCATACACGTAGTAAGTAGCAGAAAGAGATTTTGAGCTTAGGTCAGGAATCTGAGCAGGCATCTACGCACTGTTTCAATGTTTCCTCATTATGATGGGGAGGAAGTTTATTCCAGGCATGAGGGATTACTTGGACAAAGGCAAAAGGTGGGAGAGAACCTTGTATAGTTAACATACCAGTTTAAGTAGAACAATGTTGAACATGAAGTCAAAAAGTACTGAATTCGAAGCCTACTTCAAACACTTCAAAGCTGTATATACCTGGGCAAGTCAATTAGGCACTCTCAGCTTTATTTTCCTCCTCTGTAAAATAGGTCCCTTCTTCACAGGATATTATGAAGATCAATTGGAAAATATGTGTAAAATGCTTTGCAAATTTTTAAATGCTATGTAAATTCTAGCTATTATTATTGTTATGTAAATGGAAGTATTATAAAATATAAGAATAGAAGGGTAAGCAAGAGCCAACATGTGAAGGGCTTTAACTGCCAGGCTGAGAATTATGTATCTTATCTCGGAGGTAAAAGGGGGCTTTTGAAGGGTTGTATGCATGTGTAAGAAAGACATAGTCATAGCCCTATTTTAGGAATAATAATTTGACAGTTATTTTGGCAGTTATGTGGGAGGTATTGGAGAGGGTGGAGTCAAGGGGACCAGTTAGGATGTTATTTAAAAAGTCCAGGCAAGGGAATCTGGACTAGAGCACAGACTGAATGAATGGAGATGAGGGGCAGATGCTAGAGATGTTATAGAGGTAGGAATTAGCTACTGATTGTATGTGGAAGCTGATGAAGAGAAAAGAGTCAAGGATTGAAAATCTGCATAACTGGAGGTCTGGTTATAGACTCAATGAACATACAGAAGTTTGGAGGTAGAATAAGTTTGGGGAAAAATGAGTTTGATTTTGGGAACTTCAAGTTTAAGGTGCTGATGAATACCAAGCTAAAGATGTCCAGTAGAGAATAGGTAATGAAGGTAATCTCTCAGGAGAGAGATGAGAAGGTATAGGAATCCTTTGCATGGAAATGGTCAGTGAAAGTATATGAGGTTCCTGAAAAGATGAAGAAAGAAAAGTCCTTGGGACAGAGTCTGAGGAAAATTCAACAATTAGCTGATACAGGAGTACATTAATCTAGCAAAGGAAAGTTCAAAGGAAGCCTCAAATAAATTGGAGAGGAACCAAGAAAAAAGTATTATGGAATTTAAGGAAAAAGCAAATATCTAGGAGGTACTAGTTCTTGACAGTATCTAAAACTGGAGACAGGTCAAGTAGAATAAAATCTGAGATATAGGTACTTGTGATATAGGACAGATGATCTTAGTAATTAAACAAGGAATAAATATTTATAGATTTTAAAATGCAGTCAATTGTTGGGGTGGGGATGGAAGGAATCAATCAAATAAACCAACAAGCATTTATTAAATGCAGGCACTGTGATAAAGACTAGTGGTACAATGAAAAATTTTAAAAGTACTTTCCCTCAAGGGGCTTACCTTCTAATGTGAAAACTAACTAGTTCTATCATGTACATAAAGTCTAAGAAAGAAAAGTGAGTGAGGAAGAAAGTGCCTATAATTTTTAACCTCTGAAGTTTCCCAGAGAGAATAAGGGAAAGTCTTTGAACTGAACACTCAAATATAACTGAAAGGCTATGCAGAAAGAAAGATGTGGAAAGTAGCTGAGTGGGAGAAAAAAAGACAATAATTACCAAGGCATGATTCCAATATGGTTCAAGATTAATGCCCATCCTAGGTGATCTCAAGTTTCTCACTGGATGTATAACAGTAACCCAGAGACTTCATGACTCCTGAAGCATAAAATAACATGACAGTGTCTGCAAAAAGAGTGGGTGTCTCCAAACCAAGACAAAGGGGAACTGAGTAACTACTCCCATAGTGTGCATGAGTCTGGTTACACCACTGCTAGAATGAAAAGAAAATCAACACGCTCACTATTAAATACAAGGACATTCATTCTTGTGAGTTCAGAGAATGATTACAATGTGCACAGGAAAGTTACAAGTCACTAATCAGGTGTCTTAAGCTTTGACCTATTCAAGTATATTTCCAATTATCCAATTAGTTAGATTGGCAATAAATTCTGTGCCACAGCTATATCCGTGTTTATGATACCATAATTGGTTGTTTTAATCAAACTATTGAAAACAAAAATGATATTCTGTATATACCTTTTAAAAGGGTCTAGGAAATGAGTTACCAGGTCATCCATTGGTTACTTAATTTTCTGTTCTGGTTAATATTCTCAGAGAATACTCTGAGCTTTGTTTCTTCTTTCCGGTGTTTTATCTTCCTTTTGCTAAGAGGGATGTTAGTGATACATCTTCCTTACCAAGGAGAAAGTTCCCTTCCTTGGAGGGGGCTGTACTATAATACACATTGTGGTTTTTGTTTAATACCAGGACTTCGTGTTGTTGTGAGTATCAAATCAGATCAAATGAGATAATATTTGTAGAAAGAGCTTAGCACAGTGCCTAACACACAATAGGCACTATATTCCTTTACCTCTTATTCTTCATTATGGCATTTCTTCATCTATCTATCTATCTATCTATCTATCTATCTTTCTATCTTTCTTTCTATCTATCCATCCATCCATCCATCTATCCATCCATCCAACCATCTGTCCATCCATCCATCCATCCATCTATCCATCTATCTATCTATCTATCTATCTATCTATCTATCTATCTATCATGTATCTATTCTTATAACTTTCATATATTTATTTATAGTCTGCTTACACTGTAGTTATTTCTGTACTTTTCTTTAGTCTCACCAAACTATAATCTCATGGAGGGCAAACAGAGTGTGGCACTGCATAGCTAGGGAAGGACTTTGTACCTTTTTGCTGACACTGATAGTGAAAGATTGCTCTACCATGGTCCACTGGCCTGCTATTTTCTATTCTTCTTCCTATCTTAAGACCACACTATGTGTCACAAGTGTTGCTCCTAGGACCTCATAACCATGATGTTCTTCTGATGCTGCTTTCCCCTCAGTATCCATAGAGGAAGAGTTTAAGACCAGAGAAACCTCCTAAACCTGGTCTGACTGTCCTCCTGTTGTCCCTTTCATATTAGTCTTCTCCATGTTACCACTGCCAGCTCCTGTCTGTCTGTCTTCTTTAAAAAAACTTCTGAAAAAAGTCTTTATGATTATGCTGCTATTTGCCTAAAACCAGATGAATAATACCACTAATAATAATTGTTAATGATGCTTATTTAATAATTATTCTTTATAATAATTTGTATATCTTATATAATTTAAAGAATATAATAGAATAATTTATGATAAATATATAATTTGTGATAATATATAATAATTTATTATCATATAATTTATTTCTTTATAATTTAATGTAATCATGTAACACACATAACTATGTTATAATTAATTGTTAATTGGACATAATACCACTGAATAATAATTCATTGAATTATTGTTGGCAACAATAAAAGATAAAAAATTTAAATATTTAGCTTAAACTTACTTCATCCTTTCAGCAATGATCATTTTACACTTCCTTCCCTCTAGACGTCTGATGTTGTCCCAAGTTATACCTGGCAGGGAAGAATCTGATAAAACACACCTGAATGAGGGAGAGGTTTAGGGTTAGAATCACTTGTTCCGCTGCACATGGAACTAAAATAATTATTCATTCATTTACTCAGCATGTATGGTAGAAAGAGAGCTAGCTCTGGACTTAGAGGGACCTGGGTTCAAATCTGGATTCTGTATGATTTCATGTATGATTTTAGGCAATTTGCCACTTCCCTGGGTCTTAATTTTCTCGTCTGTGAGATTTATGATTCCATTATGATTCACAATAAATCCTATGTGATGGGTAACTATTTAAAGAGTTACATTTTCCAAAGTTGTTTGTATTTTTAAAAGAAGATTGTGTAGAGGGCAATGCTTTATTCTGTACCAAAAACCAAATCTTTAATATTGGAATGTTAGTAATTGTACAATATTCTTCTTGGCCCTTTCCAGGGTCAGGGCTGAAAATAAGCCTATGGTGTTTGGAAGATTTTTTAAAATGTAGTCTGTGAATTCTCAAGGTGAGGAGCAGGAAAAGAGTCTTGTTAAAAAAAAAAAGTCCAGAATTTCTTGTTTTTGATATCTGAGGGGTAGAGAAAGTGGTAGAATTCAGATTAAAAGCATGAATCACAGTGGTCAAGGGAGAGGGGAAGGCATGGCCTAACTCAGGTTAAAAGTCCAGATGAGTTTAGGTAGAACAATGAGGGTTCAGATTTCACCAAGCATATGGGAACAATTTTTTAACAATTATTAGTCTTTTGGGTGAGAGCATTCTTTCAGGGCATGAGAGGTTGACTTTGACTTCTAGCTTTGCTTAGCTACCTTTACCTGAACAGCTCCTTGTTATCACCAGAAGCACCACTCCTAGAGGTTATCACTGTCTGTAACAACAAACACTCTGTGGTAATTGAATGAGGAAGAGGTTTTGGGGTAGGGGCTTGGTTATGTGGCACATAGACAAATCAAAATGTCTTTCTTTCTTTCTTTCTTCCTTCCTTCCTTCCTATCTCTTTCTTTTTTCCTTCCTTCCTTTCTCTTTCTTTCTTTCTTTCTTTCTTTCTTTCTTTCCTTTCTTCCTTCCTTCCTTCCTTCCACTCTCTTTATGTCTCTGTCTCTTTCTCTCATTACATCATCATTATCTTCTCTTTGGGGCAGGGCCATGAACATAAGGAAGAAGCTTCCTCTCTCTAACATAATGTCATTTCACAGAACTAATTACATGCCTCATTCCCACTCTTGGAAAGTTATAGAACTGAGTAATAGGATTTCTACTTATAGGTGAAGCTGCCAGACTTGGCCAATTCAGTGCCAAATCTTCACCTTAATCCTGACATAGGATCCCTACCTATCTGATATAGAACATAGGTTAAGAATTCATCATCCAGAGAGATATCTCTATCCAAATTTATGTGGTTCTGAAGAAGAAACCGACTGGGGGAAGTTTCCTCCCCCTTTAACTGAAGGACTTATTTCTAGTTTCCTGTGTATTTAGATATTATGATGAAAGGTTCTGTGGAAAGGGTAGTTAGAAAAGCCAGTGAAATCAATGACCCAAAGGGGCTGACTACAAGAAATAAGAGACAACAAGAGAATGAAGCGCTGGGTGGCTGCCAAGGAAAGGTAAGTGGTCTGGGGTCAGGAAGCTTAAGTGTGAAATCAGAGCTTCTTCAACATAGTAAGCATGAAAAAGAACACATATCTGAGCAACTCAAGGATGACAAGTCCAGGAACAATAACAGTATAGACTGAATAAATCGCTCCAGAGAAAGAATCTTTTTTTTTTCCCCAGGGCCAAAGGGATGGGAGGGGAAAGAGTTATAAAATTAGCAAAGAAATGGGTTGCCCTAGAAAGATGAAGGCAATATATCTTGATTTTCGTGAATCACTTCATGCAATGGCTCACAAAACCTTACTTGCAAAATTAATTCAAATTGGCTTGGATATGAGCACTGTGGCATGTATTGAAAACTGGCGGGTAATGATAAATGACATAGGGCAATAATAAACGACAGTATATCACAGGAAGGGAAGATGTTTAGTGCAGAGTAGAAAGGCTTGGAGTTTCCCTGGGTCTTATTTAACATCTTCATTAATGATCTGCAGGAGGGAGTAAACAATATATTAATGAAATCTGCAGATCTAAATTGAAAAGTGAACCCCAGTGAAAGCAGAGAAATGATTCAAGGGGACTTTGAGAGATTAGGAGGTGGAGAAAGAAAGTAGAAAGTCAGGTGGAATAAAAAAAAGAAACCCAAGCAAGTCAATGCATCTTGTCAATGTAATGGTAAACAAAGATTTGTCGTCAGATGGAAAGCCTAAAAGACAATGGGATGTGACAGCATCAAAAGGGACTTCAAGGTGAGAATAGACAGGAAATGTAGGGAGATGAGGCCACCTTAAAATAGAAAGACATTAATTTGGAAGAAACCTAGAAATGTTATCTTATCTTTCTTAGAAGCTACAGGTATTTTCTGGAATACTTGACAGTTTTCAGGGATATTTTTTTTCATCTGTCCCTGCCCCCAGCATCCCTAGTCAGTGATAATGTACTTGTCTTCAGAGAATTCAGCTAAAGCCAAAGGAGGGGAAGGTGGGTTTACATTAAAAATGTTCTTTAGAGACAACAGCTAGAAACTGTGATGCCAGTGAATAGAGGTCATACAGGAATATCCCTGATAAAAGCAGTGCTGCTGAGCACAGTCCTTACTCCCATATTTCCACTTTACCCATAGGCCTAGAAATTTCACACAATTTCTTCAACCTTTGTCTGGGTATCCACAGGTAAATCCTGTTGTGTAGCAGCAGAGAGATCCTGAATGGTGGTGGGTTTTTTTTTCACCTCCAGAAGCTTCAATTATGAGCACAGAATCCCCAAAAGGAAATTTCACTCTATAGAATTTTCTGGAGGGGGAATCTTTGACAATACTCAGAAGTCAGAACTTCTTGAAATACATTTATAAATAAGTACTTTCATGTAAGGGTGACAGCAATGCTTCTAGTATCTAGGACAGTACAGGTAAACAAAGTTATTCTACCGTGGATTCAGTTTAGGTGATGTTTTGGAAAATCCAAAGCAATTAATAAAAACCTCATGTGCCTCCTAGCTCTTCAATGCACACAAACAGTAAGGGATTGAACTTCTTCTGTGCCTACTTGTCATCTCACAATGCCAAACACATTTTACAGTTCCAAATGTATCATTTCAATGAACTCCCAGATGGACTCCAAGGCAAACTCAATCCAATGTTGAGTGCCCAATTTTAGTAAATATGGACTGTTGCATATACAAAACCTGAAGGTCACCCAAAGAAAATCACAGAAACTTAAGATATCCAGATTTGTAGTTTGGACTGAGTCCCTAACTAAAATTGCTGCCAAAAACCACAGTTCATTTATGGGAAGATAACTTTGGAGATGTGTTTTTGTTCAGGTCCACCTGGGATAGTTGGATCATTTGATTTGATTGAATTGAACACTTATTTTAGTATAATGTAGTCCCAGCAGAAGCTGTGAAAAAAAAAGTACTTTGCAAAAGGAAATGATGCTATTATTATCTGTTAGTACCAACCGAAAAGACCATTTTCATATGTTTCATTGAGTCTCCATAATAACCTATTCTATGCCTCATTATAGTTTGGAGATAAATTTGAGTTCTCAGAGGATTTGCCAATCAAGGGTCAGTTTTGACAGGTTCTGGAATATTAGAAGGGATTCCAGCATGGCTCAGAAAAAAGATACATCTCCTGAGAATTAGCTTAGCTAAAAAGGAAAAGGCTCATCAATAGAGGACTGGATGCTTGGTGATGACTTCCTTATCCATAGCACCCCATGAAATGTAGGGAAGGAAACGGGAAAAGAATGAGCATTTATACAGTCCCTATGATGCACTAGGCATTGTCACAAGCACCTTTATATCTCATTTGATCCTTACAGCCAACCTATGAAGTAAGTGCTATCATTATCCCAGTTTTAGAGTTCAAGAAAGTAAGGTAGATGAAGATTAAAGGACTTTCTTAGGACCATACAGCTACTAAATGTCTGAGGTTGAACTGAGAACCTCCTGATAGCAGGGTTGGCACGCTAACCAGTGCCACCTAGGTGATTCTGCACAGAATAATTTTAAACGGCCTTCAGTCTTTTGTTGCTTTCTTCTACTTCTACTTTGCTAGTTTGAGAATGGTAGAAAGGGTAGAAGAAAATGTCATAAATAGTTTTAGACCACATATTAACACTTATTTTGCATTGGAAGAGCTGAGTTTAATCAATATTTTTGCTATAAATTTTATATTAATTATTTTTTTAATTTTTAAATTTTTTAAAAAAATTTAAATTATCAAAAAATATTTTTAGTTATCAAATATACACTGATAATCTAATACATGTTTAATTATATGCTCTCTGATTATAACCATTATATCTATATATCTTGTCCTGTTTTCTTCCCTTAGCTCCTGTCACAGATGACAACTACTTATTAGACATCTCAAAGTGGTTGTTCCCAATGCAACTCAAATACCAAAACAGAGCTTATCATCTTTCCTCAAATACCCACCTCTCTTCTGAACTCCTCTGTTTCTTTCTATGGCACAAGCACCTTTTCAGTCATCCAAGTTCCCAACCTCAATCCTTGACTCTTCACTATCCCTTATCCCACAAATATAATTAGTTGACAAATTCTGTTGTTTCTATCATCATCTGTCTCACACCTCTCTTCTTCTTTCCACTCACATATCTCATACCCTAGTTCAAGATCTCATTACTCCTTGCCTGGATTATTGCAATGGTCTACCTGCCTTGAATCTCTCCCTACTCTAATCCATCTCCAGTAGCCATGAAAGTGATTTTCTTAAAGTCAGATCTGATCATATGACTCTTACTAATAAAACTTTAGTCTCTCTACTACCATTAGGATCAAATATAAACTCCTGATTTTTAAAGATTTTTATAATCTGGTTCCAACCATACCCTTCCACCATTATTACACATCACTTCTTTTCACATGTGGTATGCCTAAGTCAAACTTATCTTTTTACTATTCTTTATGCATGATACTCCATCTCCTATGCCTTTGCACTTGTGGTTCATCATGCCTAGAATGTATGCCCTGATCTCTCCTCCCCCTTCCCCATTCCCGTTAGAATCTCTTGCTTCTTTCAAAATTCATCTGAAATTCCACCTTCACTCTCTATATTTAGTCCTTCCTGATTGGCCTTTTCTGTTAATGCTTCCCCCTAGACATCTTGTCTATACCTGTTTATGCCTATTTTCTCCTTCCTCATTGGATTAAAATCTCCAGAAGGGAAGGCCCTGTTTTGGCTTTGTCATTGTATTCCCAGAACCTAATATATTGCGTTATCACATAGTAGGTACTTGTTGATTGGTTGGTTGAAATGATAATAGAAAACAAAAGGAAATTGTAGCTGAAGGGAAAAAATGTATCATGGTTTCCCTTTGGTGAGGAAAGAAAAAAGCAATTGGCGATATTGTTCTCATCATTCATCTAAAAGCAACAAGGAAAATAATTTCATGGAATCCTTTATCATCTTTTCCAGTAGTGTGAAACTCAAATAGAAACAGATCTCTATGTGCTTCATATTCACTTAAAAAACACAAATGAACATTATCTATTTTGTTTTGAATTTTTATTTATTAAAAACACATTTCCAAATTATATTTTAATATGATTCAAGGAACACAGGAGTTTTATGGACAGGACGTCGCCTATGGACATTGACTTTGACACTTCTGAAACATTTATGATAAATATTTGAAAACTTATTATGACAAAAATAATGGCAGCATATCTCCCAACATCTATTGCAAAGGATGGAGAGATAAGTAAATTCTATGAAGAACTCAATAATGCCTTCCAAATGGAAAAAATTAATGTTTACTCTAGTATTTAGCAACTCCAATAAAAGGGTGGACATAAGAGAATCCAGCAAAAAAGGTCTTGTAAAAATATTCAGGAATGATAAAAATTGAGGTTCCAAAAACTTTAGACTGCACAGAAGCCCCACACCTACATACTGTGAACAATTTTTTTTTTTTCAAGAAGGAAGTTGGTAGGTACTGGACATAGCACCAAATAACATCACAATAAATAAAATCAAGTATATGTTAACAGAGAGGAAATTAATAATTACCAATATGTGAATCACTTCTGAATCAGTAGTTTTTATATGATCAGAACACTGAGCTGTTAAAGGTAAAAATCAAGATCAAATTAAATGAAAGCATAAATATGAGAACATATGGTCTATAACTGAAACACTTTCAAATTGATTTAATTAAAAAAAGCTGTTGGATTAGAAAAGGATGAAAGAATAGACATGGATATAGACTATGATAATTTCCCAAAGAACTTTAATCAATACAAAGCAATCCCTATATTAAGTAGACCAAAAATAAGCTAAAGTCATCTCAGTGAGTAAGCAGCTGATCTCCTTTCCAAGTAGAGAGGTAGGTTTGCCAGTGGCAATACCAGTATATACTATAAATGTGTTTGTATAATTTTATAGAGGGGGATGATGGAAAGTGTTACTAATAATGCTTCATAAAATAGGAAGAATGGATAGAAGCTAAAATAAGCTTTAGGAAATATTCATGAGAAAGCTATCTGTGTGATATCACCTCAATGGTATGTAGAGATGAAATTGGAAGGACAAGGAATAGACAAAAAAAAATAGAAAAAAAGAATAATCCAACAAATTCTTTTCTTCATCAATAATGAGGAAACCACCTTATTTGGACCCTACTATCACAATCTCCAACATGGTACATATGGAAACAGAAATGATATAAAAGCAAACAAAGATTGGAAGTCAGAAAATTTCAAGTATATATGCACTGGGAAGTCCATGATGGAGGCAACACTTTTTTGAGAGTATTGATACAGTATATGAAATAATAACTAATATTTTTATAGCACTTTTATGTGCTAGGCATTGTGTAAATGCTAGGCATAGCTTTACAATTATTATCTCATTTGATTCTTACAACAGCCCTGGGAGATAGGTGCTATTATTATCCTCATTTTACAAGTGAGCAAACTGAGGTTTAGTGACTTGCCCAGGGTCACCTAGCTAATATGTGTTTCTAGTGGTTAACACTTGGTGCTATCAATTTCCCTGAAAGTTCCATTTTTTCCATGGGATCAGGAATAGCTTTCCAATGGATATGTTATTTCTAAGGAGTGACTATGGTGACACAGAAGTAGGGTAAAATACATGAGCACTCTTTCAACCAGTTTAGCTCCTTATTAATTACATGACCTTGGGCAAGTGACTTCACTACTCTGGTCATCCATCAACTCTTTCTTGAAACATGGGTACTTCCTCCAAACATGCAGATTAGAGTCTATCCATGTGTTCTCATCTAGTGTAAGTCCTATTCATAAGCTTCAATAAACTTGAGTTCTACCCAATGGGGCTAGGAGACTTACCCCAAACCCTTGATATTATGTCAATACCAATGGTGTACAGGAACTATTCATTGATAATTCCATTGCTCTTACTTCATAAATAGCCCATTTTTCTTTTTCACCATTTACTTATCTGATAATTCTCTATGTCTCCCTTCTCCTGATTTTACAAATGATATTCTACAGATAACCATAGCTCTATAGTCATATAAGTAAGCCAGAACAACATCCTACTGTGCTTTTTTTGATTATTAAAAAAAACATATTTGATTGAGTGTGGCAAAATGCTACTTTAAAAGTTCTCCTCTATGCTTATAACAAATAGCATATGCTCTCCTCATACACATGACAAAATAATTTAAAATTCTATTAAAATATAGCAACAAAATAATTTTGTTTGATCACTAATTAATAATATCAAGCCAGTCATGTAATCGAAAGATATTAATTGATTATTAAATTTAAAAAATTGTTGAGTATTTATATATCAAGCACTGTACTAGACACTGAGTATACAAATAGAAAAGGGAGACAGTGTTTGCCCTCAAGGAGCTTACATGCTAAAGAATGAGACAACACACACAGGGGAATAACAATCAGAAAAGAGATTTCTAGTCTGGGAAGCAATAAAAGTCATGAGTGAAACAAGAGCACAGTTCAATGACATACCCTTTCCAGAGGCAATGTAAGTGGTAATTTCAGATATAAGTGTTAATTACAGTAAATTCACAGAGTAGGAGGTGGAAAGTTGAGGGGGCAGAGAGAGGGTACCTGTTGGTGTAAGGGTAAAGCCAGGGTAAAAATGAGGTCATGTGGTCCTTAGGAGTACAGAATCAAGATGTTTAACTCTCTTGGCATGTTCTCCTTTAGTTGGGTTTAGAGGATGGAGAAGCAACAGCAGCAACAGCTGGCCAGAAAATACCACAGGTGAAGATGAGGATTCATGGTGTCAGGGTGTGCAGAGATGAGTGGTTCAGCTCCTTCCAGGCATAATTTCTCAGGCTCCTAATCATTGCAGTATTCTCTGCCCTCTCCTCCTCTTTGGTAGGATTCCCCATCCCAGACCAAGATGCGCTAAAACCAAAGAGTACACCATCCAGTCTGTGAGCAACATTTATTAAGTGCTTACTGCATGCCAGGTACTATATTAAGTATCAAACACCTCTGATCCTTTGGAAGCCTTCTGACTGTACTCTCAACCCAACTCTCCCTGACCTGGTTCATCCCTCACATAACCTTACCACACCTAAGGGAGCTCCTTGCAGCATCCAGACTTCTACTTTCATCTCTACTAGACTTGGCCCACCAAACTCACAAGAGGATTACCCATGCTCCAGCCTCTGCCCTCACACGCCCCTCAGATGCCCAATTCCAAACCCACAAAAAGGAAGTGAAGGGGAAGGTAGACATAGATTATTATCAGAGAAGTAAATGGTGAAAAAGAGAAATGGGTTGTTTATGAAGTAAGAGCAATGGAATTATCAATGAATAGTTCCTGTACACCAGAGGTTCTCAACCTGTGGGTTACGTTCAATTTGTAACAATGAAAATACATCCTGCACATCAGATATTTATGTTACAATTCATAATAGTAGCAAAATTACAGTTATGAAGTAGCAACAAAAATAATTTCCTCACAACATGAGGAACTGTATTAAAGGGTCACAGCATTAGGAAGGTTGAGAACCACTGCTGTACACCAATGGTATTGACATAATATCAAGGGATTGGGGTAAGTCTTCTAGCCCCATTGGGTAGAACTCAAGTTTATTGAAGCTTATGAATAGGACTTACACTAGATGAGAACGCATGGATAGACTCTAATTTGCATGTTTGGAGGAAGTACCCATGCTTCAAGAAGAGTTGATGGATGACCAGAGTAGTGAAGTCACTTGCCCAAGGTCATGCAATTAATAAGAGGCTAAGCTGGTTGAAAGAGTGCTCATGTATTTTACCCTATTTCTGTGTTACCACGATCACTCCTTAGAAATAACATATCCATTGGAAAGCTAACTTCTGATCCCATGGAAAAAATGGAACTTTCAGGGAAATTGATACCACCAAGTGTTAACCACTAGAAAATATTTACTCAGGATCACTGTCTTTTAAAGCAAACCAGTCACTTTTTTTTTTTTGTGGAAGTAGTGTGCTTTGTTTTGTCATCTTTGAGGCAGAGGGAAAAGGTTAAGTGGCAATTTTCCTTTATCTCAGAGGTTAGGGACTTTGTTTCCAGAAAATCCTGTCTTCCTGTGATACCATGGTATTCATCACTGTGTGTGTTAGAGTAGAATTTTTTTAGGTACATGGTGCTGAATCGACTAATGCCCAGCCCATTGCTAAGTAATCAGTTGGATGGCTGCACAGTCAATCTGATTTGGTCATAAAACAGGGAAAATAAAAGGAGCGTGTATAATTTTTATCATCCTAAATGACCAGATCAGACTGGTTGTGAGCAATCTAATAGAGCATTCTGTAACTGCGAATTATGACAGCTGGGAGAAAATGGAATCCAAGTACAAACAGTCACCTGCAGGAAGACCTGGATTTGGAGAACTGGATTTCATAGAGATATATGAAGTAAACACTGGTGTAGAGAAGCCACTAGTCAGTCAACTTGAAACATCAATGGATGCTTTAAGACAGGTCACTTCAAAGAGTTAGGAGCTATTTAGCTAATTTTAGCCACAGACAGACATAGTCACTGTCACACTTAACCCACAGCATTTCTCAATGTTCTTATGTTTCATCACTTTTTCAGTTTCTCTACTAGAAATGAAGATCATTGTCTCTCTGTATATATTTTATGCATAATCTCACTCCAGCTCCATCTTCAAGACACAGAAATAACCAGTAGATTCCAATAACTACATTTACTCCATAGGTAAGAAACACAAACACACACATGTGCATATGCATAGACACACATAAACCCAGGGAGATGGTTGGTTCTACAATCTACAACCTATAATCTCTACCTCAAGACATATAGTCACCTCCTATTATCTCTTTTCCCTATTCTGTCCTTGAAGAGCACCCAAAGGGTCTAAAGATAATGATTTCTTGCTGGCCAATTCCAGATTAATTTCTTTACTCTTCATCTCTCTCTGTGTTGTAATTTTTTTCAAATGTCTCTTCTGCAGATTTCTTTGTTTCCCCAGCAGGTGCACATGGTAATAACCATCGCTGTTGCTGATCCCATCGTTTTTCATCTTATTCCTTTGATTTATTACTGTTTTGAGTTTGAATTTGGAACCCATTGCTTATTCTATTGCATACTAATGAGTCTTGCTACCACAAAGGTGTGTGGTGGCCCTTTTTTCCCCTTATCCCATGTTATTTCTATAATGCTGCTACATTTGTTAATTCTGTATGCGGCTCCATGTTGTTCTTTAAAGACATTTTTTTTACTGCTTTTTTACTGCTCTCCTCAAATGGAGGAAATAAAAGGAAATAAAACTTTTAAGAAATTGAAAGTGCACTCTCTGACAATTTTTCTCCTTCTCATTGTATTTTCTTGGAAATGTAATTGTCATTTAATATTTATGACACGTTAGTAGTATATTCGGTGCTGGTCAGACACATATACACTGAAGTCCCTGTTGTGTAGGAGTTATGACTGTAAGGCTCATTTGTTCTTTGTTTTTTCAATCAAACTTGAATTAATTGTTTAGGGAATATTTCTGTCCCACTTTGAAATTATCTGGAAACAAAATTCCTACAAAGCCCCTTTCCCTGGCTTTTAGCATTTGGTTAAAACTTTAACACTAGAGGTAAAACATTAGATCTATTTCCTTTCCCCCCATTCTTATGCATTAATTAATTTATAATATTTTAACACCTTTGATATTTCACTATTCTTGGTGGAGTAAAATGGACAAGAAGTCAGAGGACTTGGATTTTAGTTTTGGTTCTATCACTAAGAAATGAGGAAGTCATATTACCTCTCTTGGTTTCAGTTTTTTTTGTTGGAGTGGGATAGAAGAATGGAATGATTTATCAGGCTCTTTGCAGTTCTATAATTCTTTGATGTTTGTAACAAAAAAAAAAGAAAGACTAAGGTAGCAAGCCTTTGTGTTCTGTCCTTTCTCCTTTTGGCTGACCCTAAAACAATTCCAGTCTGATCTCAAGTTAACCTCCATTCCCCTATTCAAGTTGCTCTGATATCAGTGACATTCCTCTCTTATTCCTCCTACTCCCATTCCTCACACTTGCCCACCTCCATACACACAGCCACACATATAGAAACACACCATCCGATCACAGGCAACAATTCAGTCACAAGGCAGTTTTCAAATAATAAAACATAAACAAATCCATAATGAACTGAATCTCTTCTTTGGGGTGATTAAACTTAGCTGTCAGTAATTTCCTACACCAACCACAATACTAGAAAACAAAGTGTAAGAGCAGAACATAAATATCAAAAAATTACTTAATGAATACTGGGGAGAAGCTGAGACATCAGCTGAATCAGGAGAATGCATTGCTGATTGCAAATCATTAGACCGCTACTCAGCTGAGCATATTATTATATGAGCAATAACTCACAACAGGGAGTACATTTGGTGGCATAACTACTACTGCACCTACCACTTGAATGTGCTGAGGTTTGAAAGGTGCATCCATTGGCTGATGACTGCCTACTGTGGAAGTGAATAGAGATATGCGTGTGTATATATAGATAGATGGATGTATATGTATATGTGTCTCCTTTTATTAAGGGACTATTACATGGCTCATTTAAGGCAAAATTTTAAGGCACACATGAATATTGTTTAGGAATTCATTTCTATTTAAATTGCTGGTTTCTCTAGATCTCAATCTCTTTTAACACACCATTTGATTAAAAACTAACATTTAAGAATCTTAAATTAAATACCCATTTAAGATGTTTGACATTTTTCTTCAATAAGAAAACTGTTGGCCTAGAGTTCAGTCTAAGAAGGGAAAAAGTCTTTATTTCTTTTATTTTCACTGTTAAAATTCTTGTCCTGTCCTGTTTGAAGTATGGTGACATTTATAGTCTTCTGTCAAATTGTAAGTTTCTTCTGACAGAGACTATTTCCTTCCCAGCCTGTTTTTTTTTTTTTTGTAATGTCAGAGGAGAGTGTTGCTACACAGGAGTGATGAGCAAATATTAATGGAGCTGAAATTCAAGCCCAAGTCCTCTGAATCTAGGTCCAGCACACATTCTATTGCAACATGTCATTAATAATGAACCAGGTTCAAGGCTGTTGTTCAGTAATTTTTTAGTTTTGTACAAACTCTTACTGATCCCATTTAGAGTATTCTTGGCAAAGATATGGGGATGATTTGTCATTTCCTTCTCCAGATAATTTTATATATGAAGGGATCATGTATATGTGTCTGAGGCTAGATTTGAACTCAGGAAGAAGAGTCCTCCTGACTCCAAGTCCAGAACTCTAGCCAATGTGCTATCTAGCTGCCTGTAGACTCACAAATCCACATACAAATATATCTAGTTCTTCAAAATAACAACCATAATTAACGCACATACACTCAATCACCCATGCTATTTAAAGGTAGCTATCATCATTGATTTTATATGTGCAAAATATAATGCTATATGATCAAAGACAGTCATTACATGAATGTGTGTTTTAGACAATAAGCAAGAAAGTTATCCCCAAGTATTTAACACAATAGAGGACTGTCAAACCAAGTGTCAGAATTATACTTATTCCCAGAAACATAAGTAGAATTTTTTTCATCCGAGAAAGGACCACAAATCATTCCCAGAGCAAAGGGTTTGAAAGACATCTACCTCAGAAGGGTGTGCTATTATTATTCCCATTTTACAGATGAGGAAACTGAAGGTAATACATCAATTTGAATCGAATAGCATGGAATTTAATTTGGATAAATGTGAAGTTTTACACATAGGTTCAACAAATTAAATTTCAAAGTTGTCAGAGGTGGGATGTATAGAAAGAGAAAAGTTCAACTGAAAAAATATCTATGTTCTTAGGGAACCAGAAGCTCAATAGTACTAGAAAGAGAGATATTAGTCAAGAAATTTAATGTAAAGGAGGAAGGAAGGAAGGAAAAAAGAAAGAAAAAGAAGGGAGACAAAAAAACTGGGAGACAGGAGGGAGGGAAGGAAAGAAAGAAGGAAGGAAGGAGAGAAGAAAGAAGGAAGGAAGGAAGAAAGGAAGGAAGGAAGGAAGGAAGAAAGGAAGGAAGGAAAACTTGGCCAATAGCACATATACAACTCCAGTAATCTGGACATTTAAAGACATTCATAGGTGACAGATTTTTTTCTGTTTTCATCTTTATATTTGGAATGACTAAAATATGCATTGGATGGCATTCTTCCCCCAGGCTAGATTGTCATTTAAAGGAACAAATTGGACAGCCATAGTTTGAAGAATAGACCTGTTTTTATGTGATACTTAATGGCCCTTTCTTTATTTCAGATTTCAAGGATCCGTGACTTCACCAGTATAGGTACTCCTTTTACTGACACAGATCATAACTCCTCTATGCCTTGTTAGAAGGTGTTCATGAGTTACTGAGGTTGATAAATACTTCACTGTGCAGTCAATCTGCTAATGAGCCTCTTCAAACTTAGTTTGACTGATCTTCAGATGACAAGTATAAAGTCCACCACTGACTATCCTCAGTGCATCATACAATATTAGAGCTACTGGTATCATATCATATGCCACAATAATGTCAAAATGGATAGGGACAGAAATATAAAAGATCACATCATTTTAAAAACACAGAAGAGAATGGATAGTGGTATATTTCTCAAATATGATCAGATTTCTAACCAAAGGATAGAGGTTATCATTAAAGGTAAAAATAGACAAATTCAATCATATAACATCTTTTGTACATATAAAATCAATGTAGATAATCTAAGGAGATAATCTGTCAACTAGGAAAAAATTCTCTCAAATATTGTAGATAAAAGTCTGATATCCAAGATGCATAGGGATTTGACACAAATATGTAAGAATAAGAGTAATTCCCAATAAGTAAGTGGCTAAAGTTATAAAGAGTATGATAAACTAAATACTGCCACATGTAACCATCTTCCAAGTCATCAATAGTAAGAAGAATAAAAATTAAACAAAAAACTCTAAAGGTTGTTCTACCAGCAAATTACCAAAGATGATGAAGCATGGAAATACTCAATATTTGAGGGCTCATGGGAAGGCATACTAATGCAATGGTGGAACTGTGAATTGGTCTAGCTATTCTGGACACATCCAGAATTATGTAAGAAAAATGAATAAAATGTTCATCTCTTTTATTCCTAGTAATCACACAATGGGGCACAACTCCCAAGAATGTCAAAGACAAAAAGATCTTGTTTAACAAAATGTGTGTATGTGATAAAGAACTGGATGTGTGCCTATAAAGAACAAGATGGGTGTCTCTCAACTGGGAAATGACTAAGCTATCAGCGACATATTGTTGTAACATAATTTGATTTACAGTAATAAATAAAAATGAGTATTAGAAATTCAGAGAAACACTCGATGATTTATCTGAACTGATGCAGGGTGAATGAAGTAAGTGAAATCAGAAGAATACACTATACTATGATAATGTAAATGAAAAGAACTAAAAATCAGTAGGACTCTGAGCAATTGTAATGCACAATCCTGGTCCCAGAGAACAAATAAAAAATACTTCTCTCCCAGTAGAGAGATAGTTGTTTGCAGGAGAAGAATGTTGAATACATTATCAGAGGTGGCCAATGGTGTTTTTTTGTTTGTTTGTTTTTTCCTTATTATGTGAGAGGTTAAATTCCAGAGGGTGGGGGCATATCTAAAAAAAATGACTGATATGAAAAGGAAAGGCATCAATAAATTTCTTTATAAATACTTGCCTATATAAATATATTTTTTAAATTATCTGGTTTTTTCCTAAGCTGCTTTTCTTCAAACAGAAAACTGCTTTCATGATCCTTTAAGTCTGTCAGGGCCACTTTCAGAAGTAGAAAATTTCCTCAGATGTTTTTTAGATGGTACACATTTTGAAATTTCACCATAAGTTTTGAAGATTAAGTTCTTCCAGTTGTGTTTGATAGCTATATGACATATTTCTGTAAAGTATCTTGTAAATAAATTTAGAATGGCAGCCTGTTGTAGTGGGAAAAGTGTTAGGTTTTGAATCTAGGAGACCTGGATTCATATCCTACCCCTACGACTTAATAGATTTGTGGTAAAAGGCTGTATTCATGTTCAGAAGGATGATTCAAAGTACATTCCCAACATGGACTACATGACTGTGATCCATTTACATGGTGGTGATATTTCTGTGATTGGACCATCAAAAAAGAGGGCAGATAATATGAGGCCATAATGCATAGAGTGCCCAGCCTAGAGTCAGGAAGATTCATCTTCCTGAGGTCAATTCTGGACTCAGACACTTATCTCTGGGCAAGTCACTTAACTCTATTTGCTTCCATTCCCTCATCTGTAAAATCAACTGGGGAAGGAAATGGAAAACCACTCCAGTATCTTTGCCAAGAAAACCCAAAAAGGGGTTGTGAAGAGTTGAATATGATTGAAAATGCCTGAACAGCAACAAAAAGGACCATCAAAATGTGATTTAAAATCATAGTTGTTACATGTCATATAATTACTTTGAAGAAGAAGGAAAAGAAACTTTACATTAATGGAAGGCCTTATTGTACATGTGCAAGTGTGCAACTTTACATTTGACACTTTTTTTCTCAGCTAATGAATAAACAGGGGGAAATGTGTTTTCTGGGATGGAAAACAAGAATTTTATAAGTGCCTGCTCTGTGCCAAGCACTATGAGAAGGACTTTACAAATATTGTCTCGTTAGATTTTTACAACAACCTTGTAAGGTAGGAGCTATTCCCTCTTTTTAGAGTTGAGGAATCTGGAACAGAGAGAGATTAAGTGACTTGGCTATGGTCACATAGCTAAGTGTCTGGGGCCAAATTTGAAGTCAGTTCTGCCTGCCTCTGAGCTACATCCATTGTATCTCCTAGTTGCCACAAGATATTTACCTTCATCTTTATATGTGAAAACAGGGCAGAATATTCCAAAGCTATCAATGTTATTCTTCCACAATTTATAACTTAAAAATTTTCCAAGTAATATGGTTGTAACTCAGAAAGATGAGGAATTACATAAAGAAAATTATTGTAACCTCTTTTTTTCACGAAAGATGAGGAATTACATAATGAAAATGTGTATTATTTTATTTTTCTCAGGTTATATTCATGTTATGGGAAGTTAGGAAAAATATTGAAATTCAGCTTTTTTCCCCACTTGTTCTTAAATTTTACTCCTTGTATCTCTATTTTTACTTTGATTTCCCTGTATCCTGTTAGTAAGGGAATATAATGCTCTCTCCATGTTTATTTCTTTCCCAAATTGCTTCTCCTAGGGAACTCGGAGAGGTAAGACTTATTTAAACTCTGTGAAAATATTAGAATAAAATGAACATTCAAAGCTCCTTTGGTTAAATTTAATCTTTTGTTCAAATCATTTTACAAGAAAATCTGTCAAAATGATTCGTATTGCAGAATTTGATGACACTAGTCACCTCTTCCTCTACTTTTTCCCATATAGACTATTGTGGCATGATGATAGATGATAAAATTCACTGGGAAAGTCTTCAGGGGAGGGAACTGTCAATAATTTAAGACTTTTGATGATACAGTATTAACTTTATATTCAAAGCTATCACAACCTATTTTTATCCACCTGATGTTTTTATGGCTTAGAAATCACAATGTTTGTTTATGATGGTAATTTATTATATGGCAATAATATAGCAAAAGATCTTCAAATTACTGAGCTAAAATGTTAAAGATGTGTTCAGGACCTTAAATGAGCAGGGAGGGGCTAGGGAGGAGATGAGAAGAAGAAAACATAGTCTCCTTTAGTAAATAATTATTTTTAGAAGAGTAGGACAGTCATCAGAATGGTATGAATTCTCAAAGTTTTATTGTAAGAAGCAATCCACATTCAAAGTTTATGAGGAGTTTAAATGAGTTAGTTGTGACCAAGGGAGGTCCCAGAATTTGCTTCATAACAATAAGAAATTTTTTCTGAATGACTTGTGACCAAATTCCTTCTTTTTTTGTTACTTCATTTATAGGCAATGTCTCTATGTTTGGGAAAGGCAGCATGACAAAAACAACTTTCATTTGCTTCTATAAATTCCAGTCCGTGGCAAAGTTTGGAAAGTACTGTTCCCCCCCCCCCCCCAATAATATTATCTATGTCTAGGAGTCATAGTCACAAATTTTTAATTTTTTTTGAAATTACTAAGGTTCTATCAAGGGTATGGCTATAGCAATAGTTACACTACATGTTGCAGATAAATCCTGTAAATTAAATAAAGCATTATTTCCATCCTCTTTTCAATAGCAAAATGTGGTCAGATATCCACTTGTCAATGGACTTTCCTCTGGTTTTACCCTAACATGAACCACTCTGTTGAGATTGTTTCCTAAATCACTCTATTTCATTTACTCCCATCAAGAAATTCTGGGAATATTAGAATAAAGTTGGCATCTAAGTCTCTGCAAATGTAAGTAAAACAGTATTCAGTTCCATTAAAGTATTCAAGACAATAATATGTACTAGATACAGGCAATCCATTATTTTCATCTCATTGATAGGATTGAGATTATACAAATTCAGATTGTACGGTCAGTCAGGAAGCATTTACTAAGTGCCTACTATGTACCAGGCATTCTGCTAAACATTGAGGGTACAAAGAAAGACAAAAGACAGTCTCCGACCCTAAGGAGCTCACAATCTAATCAGAGGGGCTGGGGAGGGACAAACAAACAAATATGAACAAACATGCTATATAAGGGACAGATAAGAAATAATTAATAGAGGGAAGGCACTAGAATTAAGAGGAATTAGGAAATGACTGGTATAGAAGTTGAGATTTTATCTAGAATTTGAAGGAAGCCAGGGAAGCCAGGAGGTGGTGCTAAAGAGGGAGAGCATTCCAGGCATGGGAGAAAGTCAGAGATGTAATCTGTAAAACGACTGAAAAGTTAGGGGGAGGACTAGGTTACAAATGGCCTTGAATCTCAGACAGATGTTTTTGTATTCAATCCTGGAGGCAAAAGCACCATTGGATTTGATTGAGTATGTGGTTGACATGGACAGAAACTGGTACTCTAGGAAAATCACTTTGGTACCTGAATGAAGGATAGACTGGAGTTAGGAGAGGATTATGGCAGTCAGACCATTGACATTATATCACACATGAGGTAATGAGGGCCTGCACTAGGGTGGTGACAATATCAGAGGAGTGAAAAGAACTTATTTGAGAGATGTCACAAAGGTAAAATCAATGGGCCTTGACAACAGATTGAATAGAGAATTGAGAGATAATGAGGATAGCTCCTAGATTGCAGTCCTGAGGACTGGGAAGATGATGGTGCCCTTGACAGTAATAATGGCATTTGGAGGTGGGGTAGGGTTTAGGGGAAAAGGTGGTGAGATCATTTGGGGATATATTGAGTTAAGGTAGTTGGAAATATGACACTGGAGGTTTGCAGAGAGGTTAGGTCTGGATAGATAGATTTGAAAATGGTCAACATGGAAATGATAACTAAACCCATGGAAACGGAAAAGATCATCAAGTGAAGTACAATAGAGGGATCCAGGATAGAACCTTGTGGGACACCCACAGTAGTGAGTGTGACCCAGTTTGAGGATTCATCAAAGCAGATGGAAAAGGAATGGTTAGATATAGAGGAGGAGACACAGGAGAGAATGGTGTCTTGTAAGCCTAGAGAGAAGAGAACATCAAGGAGGAAAGGGAGATTGAGAGTTTCAAAGGCTCATAATTAGTCCATCATCAATGAATAAAATTTTCATTCCTTTCCAAGAAGTGCCAACCCTCCCCTCTCTTCTCCATACTGAGATAGTTCTCCATATTCACAATTTGGACACTTTAGAAGGAAAAAAGAACCTGGGGTTTACTAGAGACACAATCCTTTACTTCCCTCAACATTTGGGTGATTTCCATCATCATTCTAGCCAAACATACAAGATCTCCTCCAGCCTTGTGATACTACCCAAAAGGTTTCTGTTCTTCCAGAAAGAAAATTCATTTTAGGTTCCTAGAGAAACTTATCTATCAGAAATTATGGCAGAGGAAAGTTAAGGTTTTTTGTTTCCCTCTCTCTCTCTCTCTCTCTCTCTCTCTCTCTCTCTTCCTGTCTCTCTCTGTCTCTCTGTCTCTTTGTTCCTCCCTCCATCTCTCCCTCCCTTCCTCCCTCCCTCTCTCCCTCCCTCTCTCTCTCTATTTCTCTCTCTCTCTCTTTCTCTTTCTCTCTCTCCCTCCCTCTCTGTCTCGCTGCTTTTTTTTTTTTTAACTCTGTGAGTCAATTGTTCAATCCTATTCTCTCCAAGGTGCTGGTACCAATCAGGACCTCCCCATCACCTCTCTAAAAAGTTTGGTTCTACAGTTCTCTAGAAACTATCCATTTTCCAGGAAATTCATGAGACTGGGGGATAAAGCTCTAGTACTACTTGGAGCCACATAGGTGAGAGGCTCTACCATAGACTCTTGCTGAAACCTCTTAGGCTAGGCACTTGAGGGTATATGATACTCTGGCATTCTTCCTCCTCTGTCTCATCAAACCTGACAATTACTAATTCCCAAGGGGAGAAGTTATTAGGATGTATATTCTCCATCTCCCTACTTACCCAAGTTCACTCTGAGATTTTCTGTGATTCTGATTTTTGCTCAGTTCTCTCTCTGGATTTCTCTAAAAAACTGACCTCCATGTAAGTAATGCATTTAAAAATAAGGACACATAGAGAACTAAAATTTTTATTATTACTTTACAAAGTAGTTTGAGATTAAATAGGTAGGGACTGGAATAAAACTTACCATGTGCCAGAGTTCCAAAAAGCAGGAGTTGCAGTCATGATTGCTTAAAGGGCAGGCATACAAATTCTTAGTGACAAGAGAAGCATATTTGAAAGGTATATTTAAAAGCATTACAATTAATGAAACAAAAATACTATATATGTCAAAAAACATTTAAATCCATATTGGAAAAGCTAACCAAATCATAAATTAATATAGATAGTGACATGATCATTGTAAGTGACTTTAATATTCAGAGTTACATAAATATACCTAAAAGATAAGCAAAACAAAAAATAGAGATGAACATGTAGAAGATAGATGCTTTTTTTGGATGACAATGTTAAATAATACACAAATTCCACATAACACCGTAACAAAAATTGTCGATTCGCTAGAACATACTTGTCATAAATAAACGTAAGAATTCAGAAATGTTAATCGTATGTCTCATACCACAATTCATTACAAAGTAATTAATATAGGAATGTCAGGCAAAAGATGAAGACCTAAATCAATATGAAGTAACATCATTCTGAATAATACTGCATATGGTGATGAGGCAATGATAAGTAATTATATAAGCTGACACAGACGACAGTACTCATATTTGCAGATTATATGATGTTTTACTTAGAAAGCCCAGATAATCCACAGACAACCTTATTGAAATGAATAATTCAATTAATCTTAAGCAGTGACATACAGTGTTTAAAAAATCAGCAGTTATGCACAGTATTTTAAAGGAAGAAAATGATAAAGTATATTTAAAATAACTATAAAATTTATAAAATGTCAGGGAATAAAAATAGCAAGAAACAAGTTCTTATAAGAATACCAAAACAAAATAGTATTTATAGAAATAAAGGAAGGAAAGTGATCAAAGAAAAATTCCTTATTCATAGTTAGTCTATGGTGATATAAAAATTAATTTATTGCAGAGATTAATATACAATTTGAGTATGATATGGTTTTAGTGTACACTGTCAATAAGTTATTTTATAAAGCCAGACAAAAATAATACTAAAAGTTTTTTGAAAGGACAAAAGACCAAGAATTATAAGGATAATTATTTGGAAAAATGAGAAAGGAATTGAGCATTGCCTTATTTAGTCCCAAATTGCTTTATAAAGTAGTGATAAAAATAGTATTAATCATAAAACAAAAAAGTACATTAGTGGTAATCACTAAATCAGCATTCCCAGAAGCAATTTAATAAATAGTCTAAGGATTGATGAACCTAAGAAAATTGATTATTGTTGAAGAAATCTTTACTTGACAAAATATGATGGAAAAAGTGGAAGTTAATTCGTCAGAAATTAGGCATAGACCACCAGTTTACATCATATATGCTCCAAATAGATGTGTGACCTAAATACATATAATGCCATCATAAGAAAGGGAATGGAAGGAGGTCATATTTCCAACTATTTCTAGACAGGAAAACTCTCCTTAAAAAGGATTAGATTGGATCATCCAAGATGAAAATTAGTTTCTATTACAAGATATTAAAAACTATTTGTACAAGCAAAATCACCCAAGTTAGGAAAAAGAGCAAATTCCATCAATTAGGGGAAAATTACCTAAGCATCAAATATTTCATATAAGAGTCTATTATCCAAGATACATTGAAAATTGGTGCACATATAATAGAAGCCATTCCACTGTAGGAGTATTATCTCATAAAAGTGATTAAAGAGTATAAACAGATTTCAAAAAAAGTATAAACTCTCAATAAGTAAATGAAAAATTGTTTCAAATCATGACTAAGGAAATAAACTATAAGAGAAATTCTCAATTTGAATGGTAAATAGGATAAAGGAAGAAAATAATCATTGTTGGAAGGGTAGCACACTAATACACTGTTGATATTGTGGATTGATTCAACTATTTTGTAAAACATTTTCTAGTTTTTGGGTAGTCATTAAGCATTTATTTAGCTCTTACTATGCCTTAGGTTCTGTGCTAAGCACTGATGATACAAAGAAAGGTAAAAGACAGTTCCTGCTCTCAAAGGAGCTCACAGTCTGATGTAGGAGATGATATTCAAATGGCTATGTACAAACTATACATAGAATAAATTGGGCATAATCAACAGAGGACAGTTATTAGAAATAAAAGAACTCAGGAAAGGCTTTCTCTAGTAGGGGATATTTTAATTTTGTCTTGAAGGAAACCAGTGATATTAGCTGGTAGAGATGAAGAGAAGAGAATTCCAGGCATGGGGGAAATGTGAATTGTTAGTGAAAATGCCCAGAGTTGTAAACTGGAGTGTATTGTGAAAGAAACAGCAAAGAGATCAGTATCACTGATCTAAGTTGTAAGAAGACTGGAGGATTATGAAGGTTTTGAATGCAAAAAAAAAGATCTTATAATTGATCCTGGAAATGTTAGGGAACCAATGGAGTTTATTGAATGGAGAGTGACATGGAGAGGTATGCGCTTTATGAAGATCAACCTGGCAATTAAAAGGATACAATAAACATGGAGGTTAACCAATAGAACACTTCAATATCCAGGTGATGATGACCCACAATGTCAAAGGAGGGAACAAGATATTATGAAAGTGAAATAGACAGATCTTGGCAACAGATTGCATATGGCGGGTGAGAACCAGTGAGGAGTCAAGAATAACACCTGGTTGTGAGCCAAGGTGCCTGGGAAGATGGTGGGAAGTTTAGAAGAGAGGAGAGTTTTGGTGAAAAGATGATGAGTTCTGGTTTAGACATGTTGAGTTTAAGATGTTTGTGGGATATCCAGTTCCAGATGTCCAATAGGCAGTTGCTGATGAAAGCTGCAGATTATAAGAGGGTATGGCTGGATAGATTTATGAAGTAATAGTATAGAGATTATGATTGAATCCATGGGAACTGAGGAGATCACTAAGTGAAATAATAAAGATGGAGAAGAGGCAGTTCTGGGGTCACCCACTGTTAGTGAGTATAAATTGAATTCAGATGCAGCCAAAGAAGACTGAGAGGGAATGGTTAGATAGATAGAAGGAGAACCAGGATGGGACAGTGTTACAGAAAACTGGTGAGAAAAGAGTGTCAAGAAAAAGATGGTGATCCAGAGTGTCCAAGATTGCAAGGAAGTTAAGCAGGATAAAGATTGAGAAAAGGTCATTCAATTTGGCAAGTATGAGATCATTTATGACTTTGGAGAGTTGTTTCAGTTGCATGATGGGGGCAGGAACAGGAAGAGAGTAAGAGAAAAGAAGTAGCTGTCATTGCAGACAGAACCTTCATTAAGAACTTAGCCAATAAAGGGAAGGGAGATATTGGATGGACCAAGTGAAGAGGTTTTGAATTTGGGGGAAACATAAACATATTAGTAAACAATAAGGAGCTGTGAGGTTACATGGTGAGACAATATAAGGAAGAATGTGGATCTTACATATGCAATTATTTGCATGTTTTTTTCCCATTATGCTGTGAATTCATTGAGGCAGAGCATACTGTTATGCCCTTCTTTCTATCCCCAGTGCTTGACACTTCCTGGCACATAGTAAGACATTAATAATTGCTTATTGACTTACTGACTCTCCCCTCAAAGACAATTAGTTGCTCTCTTACTATCCTTTTACTCATCTTTTGTATCAATTTCCCTATTAGCCATTTTCTTCTGACCTTTCCAGTCTGAAAGTTGTTCTCTTTGATAAAGAAAACAGAGTTAAAATACAAATTGAAGAGCTCTGACTATACTTCATCACTTACATTCATCTTTTCCATTCCAAGGAGTAGCTTTATATCTTCCTTGAGTTCCCTCTTTGCTATTATAGCTTTAAAAAACACATACAAAGCAACACAAGACAAAACACAACAAAATCTCTCCTTGTTCTTGTCTTTAGGTGTCCTTACTAGCTTCAGCTCGTTCTGAGATTTTCCTGTATGCCCACAATGTACTTTACCATTCTTTTGAATTGATCATCCCTTATTGGCCCTGGATTTTATCCTCTGTACATATTTTTAAAAATCTGACTGTTAAGTTGGTTCAATTTGCATCTATGTTGTTCTCTTTATACAATTCCCACTTTCTTATAAGGGGAAGGAACTGAACAAGCATTTTTATAGTGCCTATTATGTGCCAGGGATTACACTAAGCACTTTACAAATATTTTCTCATTTGAATTCAAAACAACCTATAGTAGTAGGTGCTGTAATTAGCCCTATTTTACAGTTTAGCAAACTGAGTCAGAGGTTAAACAATTGTCCAAGGTCAGATAGCCTATACTTGTCTGATGCCAGATTATCAGAATGATTTGCTTTGTATCTGCAGAATTTCATCCATGGAGTCAGGTTATTTGGGTTCAGATCCCACCTCTGAATCCTGTGATACTTGTGAATTCATTTAATATCTTTGGGAATTAATTTCCTCATTTGTCAAATGAGAAGGTTGTACCAGTTAGTGCCTAAGGTTCCTCTCCTGTCCTCGATCTAAGATACTCTGATTGTATGAAGTTCCCTTTGCCTCTTAGCCTGATTTCCCTTAACTATTTCATCTAGGATGCAGGTCAAATGGAGTTCAACTTATCTTTCTTTAAAAGAGGATTGGTGGTCTTTTCTCCTTAGAGTTTTCATCATTCCTATTCCAACAGTCAATATCCTCCTATGAATCAAAATTAGATTTATAATAAAATTTACAGTACCTCCCCCACCATGCAAAAGATGAAATTTTTACATTGTAAGAAAGCATGTGCTAAGGTGAGACTTTTGAATTTTTGCACCCTGGCCTATCTATGCACTAGATTTTTGTAGTCCTGAAGCAAGAGAATCTACATATAGAATTCTGGGTCCCAATGATTTCTGCATGAATTAATACCAGTATTGAGAAAAAATAATGAGCATGCTTCAGCTGTATTATATAAATACGAATAGAAAATTATTGGGCTTCAAGTGGTCTCATTAGGGGAGAAGACAATATCTATGGGACCTTGGCCATGAGTGAAATCAGCAGCAATAGAGATCCTGCCAATCAGCATACATAAATGGGTTGCTAGCAGTGGAAGCATGAAAGCATCATGAAAAAGATTTTTCTTTATAATTTTTTCTTGATAAAGAAAGCAAAGAAGGAAAATATTTTAGACGATTAAGAAACCTTGTTCTGAGGTATGCTGAATATTTACTTTAGGAAGAATCAGAAGGATGTCAAACATGGCTAGAATGGACACCTCAAAAGAAATTAAAGTGATTATTGTGGCAAGCAAACAAAAAAATATTAGTTAATATTATAGGAGCCTTTCAAAATCATTAGTCAGATTATTAATTAAAGCAAAAGTCAAAATCAACACCAAATTAATCAATCAACAAGAATTTTATTAAGTGCTTGCTATGTGTTCAACTCTGTGCTAAGCACTGGAGTTACAAAGAAAGGCAAAAACAGTTTGTGTCTTCAAAGAGAGTGCATTCTAATAGGAGAGATAACATGGAAGCAACAATGCATGTGTGTGTACACACATATATACGTATACACACATGTATATATAAGCATACACACAAATATATATATATATATATATATATATATATATATATATATATATATATAATCCCCCCTAATTGATAGAATTTGGTCTTTTTTCTAACTTGGGTGATTTTGCTTGTACAAATAGTTTTTAATGTCTTGTAACAGAAACTAATTTTCATCTTAGATGATCCAATCTAATCCTTTTTAAGGAGAGTTTTCCTATCTAGAAATAGTTGGAAAAATGACCTCCTTCCATTCCCTTTCTTAGGATGGCATGATATGTATTTAGGTCACACATCTATAAACACACACACACATACACACACATACACATATAGGAAAAAGTTCCTGCACAAGGTTGGATTTTACCTAAATCTTGGGGGAAAACCAGCAGGGAACCAGGAGATGGAGAAGAGGAAGGACAGTATTTGAGGGTGGTTCAGTGGATAGAGCACTGAACTAGGAATCAGGAAGACTCATCTTCCTGTTGTCAATCCTGGTCTCAGACACTTACCAGTTGTGTGACTCTGGGCAAGTCATTTAATCCTGTTTGCTTCAGTTTCTTCATCTGTGAGATGAGCTGAAGAACGAAATGGCAAAGACTCCAGTATTTTTGCCAAGAAAACCCCAAATGGGGTCACAAAGCATTAGACATGACTGACACGACTCAATAACAAGGATAACCAGGGAAAAGACATTGAGTTGGGAAATGGAAAACCTTGTGTGAGTGACATCAAGGAGGTCAGTGTAGATACATAGTACAGTATGTGAAAGGGAATAAATTGCAACAAGATTGGAAAGCTAGGAAAGGACCATGTAATTAGAAGAAAACAAGTTACTGTGTTCAATGTCAGCCGTTAAAACACAACTTACTTTAAATATAAGGTGATAAATTTAGAGCTGAAGAGGACATTAAACATTAGAGTGCCTCTGAAAATTTAGAAATGGATAAAGGTGAAGACATTGAATGCTATCATATCTTTTTTTTTTCAGAGAAGTTTAATGAATGTGAAACACCATAATGAGGATGGCTAAAGACTAAGAAACCACCACAGGATGCAAAGACTTGCCTTCTTACCAAATGGAGAGATAAAGAAACAAAGGGTAACACTGGAGCTCTTTTTACTTTTGTCTTTCTTTATACACCTAGCATTAATGTATTTCCTGGAACATAGTAAGTGCTTCATAAATGCTTTCTGTCTATGGACTGACTTTAATTTAAAATATAGGCTTATTTACCAAAAAATTATGGAGGAAGATGTTGAAAGATTAAGAGTAGTATTATGAAGAAGTAGAAGAAGAAGAAGAAGAAGAAGAAGAAGAAGAAGAAGAAGACGAAGAAGAAGAAGAAGAAGAAGAAGAAGGATGAGGGGGAGGAGGAGGAAGAGAAGGAGAAGGAAGAGAAGGGGGAGAAGAAAAAGGAGGAGAAGGAGAAGAAAGAGAAGAAGGAGAAGAAGGAAAAAGAAGAAGAGGAGGAGGAGGAAGAGGAAGAGAAGAAGGAGGAGGAAAAGAAGACACTGAGTTGCTAGCATGATAATGGTCACAATGCTCTTAAGATAATATAGTTAATAAAGAAATACATGCAGTTCTTTCCCTCCTTTTCTTAATAATGGAAACTTTCTTCATCTGTAAAGTGTATGTAGCAATATCACCTACCTTATAGAATTATTGTTAGCATCAAGTGAGATTATGCGTACAAAGCTTTGCAAACCCTAAGATGTTTGTATGAATATTAACTATTGTTAACAGAACTGGGGTAATATGAATGTGGACACTGGAAGATAACATTACAATGTTTCTATATGTTGGTTAGCTTTGCTGAATGTTTTCCCTCTCTTTTTATTCTAGGGGATGACTATGAGAGGAAGAGTGAGGAGGGATACATTGAAAAATGTAGATGGTATAAAAATGAAAGATATCAGTAAAATATATTTTGAGAAGAAGTAATCACTTTCAACCTCACAAAATTTTGTTCTTTTTTAATTCCCCTGTACTCTTTTTACATTTATGCTAAAATAAAAGTTAAGTATATTTGATGTCGGAAACATATAGATTTTTACTTGTCAAATGGAACACCTGCTCTAGTGAATCAGTGTCATGGTTTTTTATCCTCCTCACCCATAATAGTACAACGTCTTTGAAGTGACTTCTCTCAAGAGAGAAGCACAATCTCAACACTCATTGAATTCTTGTTGACTTTTGACCTTAAGTGCCACTTGGGAGGGGAATAAATTCATCTACTCAACCTCTACCAACTGGGAATTGTCGGTAAGCAAAGACTGTTTAATCACTCAGATATACTGACAAAGTTTGGTTTATATAGAGAAAGAAAAAGGTTATAGAGTTAGATAAAATATAACAATTGGTTTCCAATACCCAGAATAAAACACAACAGCTATATAATGTGAATAGTCTCTATTACCTTTCAACAAACAATAGGGGCTCATCAAATAAAAATTAATGATTTTAATGAAGAATCACTGAAACTTATTGTTACTAGAGGAAAGTGTGTTGATTGATGCACAGAGCAACAGTACCTGAACCATGACCTTTACTTTCCTCAATGATATGCAAGCTACAATAAAGTTTTATTTATTTTTTTTACTGTTTTTCAATACATAGGAAGGTATTAGCAATATAGTATGAGATACTAGCTAGGGAAGAAGCCAAAACAAAGATTATACAATATTGTTGTTGGGCTTTATGGTTTAAAAATCTCAGTTTTAGTTAGCTACATCAAGGAATGACTAGAGAGAAAAAAATGGAGAAAAGTTTGTGGGGTTGGGGATTATGTTTGATAAACTCACACATTTTCTCTCATATACATCTGAGGAAAACTGAAAAAGTCAATTCAGTTTTGGCAATGGCATATAACATTTTGGGACACATTCTCTTTACTAACATTAAGACATTGTTTATACAAGAAGAGCCAGGCTACATCCTTTAAAGTTCTTATTAAATTTCCTTTGTTGCCTTGATTTATTACAAAAGTCACAATTTTTTTTTTAAGAAGGGGTAAAGGGAGGTGTTATCCTTTCCATAACCTTATACATTGAGTTTCTTCACAGTACACATAACCGAAGCCTGCAGATGTTTTCTGGAGGAGACCATCTCTACTTCCTCCTGGAATTTCTGATCACTGACCCCTGTTGTAAAATGATCCATAGTCCACCTGGATTGTGCTCTCGTAAGCTCTAAAGTACCGTGGTATTACCCCAACCCACAAGGGTACTGGAATGTTTGAACTGAAATGGCTGAAATGGAAATGAACTGAAATGAAGGATGGATGGATGACTCATTAATTGATTGGGGTTATCTTTGTGTGTGCTGGCTATTTTTTCCCCCTGAATCTAAATACTTTGTACCTAAAGACTTTTTTTTTTCCAACTGAGAGAAGTCCTAACCAAGTATTTTCTCAAATCATATTCTCAACTGCATTAAAGAGTAGTTCGTAGGACCTCTCTCTGTTTGATGGTTGTCACTTGCCAAAATGATGATCTAGTCCAACACTCTCACTCTAGTGGAATTTTAGCTGTTGAAGGTTAGGGACTGTTTGTTTGCTTGTTTGTTTTTTAGTTACATCTTTGTATTCCTAGGACCTTGCAATATAACAGACATTCAGTAAGTGCTTGTTGGATTGGAATATCTGAAAGGTGGCTAAAGTTTTCCTTGCTAAATCATAAGCATTGGAAAGAGAATTTAAAGTACCACATTGAATTTCCATGTGTTTTTTTTTATCATTACAAACACTTTTAAGAACTCATAGCCTTTTAATTCCTCATTAGATCTTGACAAAGGGCAATCAATTCTTTTTCTAGATCTCTGGATCTAGATTCTCTTTTTCTAGATCTCTAGAGTTTATCACAACTTCTCATAATAATCAGCATCTTTCTCTCCCAACTGAATGTGATTAACATAAAATGGTGACCCAAAGTTGGGACAGGAACAGGAACAGGACAGTTTGACAGTCATGAATAGAACTACAGAAGGATAGAAAGGAAGGAATTATCATCTACACCCTACCACTAAGCAAGACAAGATAGTCATTTGAGCCTTCCTATTATTAGAACTATGTGAGGACATAAATCTTGGTAGTTTATGTGATAATCTGTGACTCTTTGAGGTAGAGACAAAAATCTTTTTTTAGACAACTGTGGTTCAGTGACTTGCCCAGGGTCACACAGTTAGTAAATGTCTGAGGCAGGATTTGAACTCAGGTCCTCCTGATTTCTGGGCTGTTGCTATATCTCCTGTATCACCTAGTTGCCCCATAGAGAGGCAAATCTAAAAGGCATCCTTTGACTTCTCCTTCTGGCAGTCCTACACTGTGGTCTGACTCTCCATGAGCACATTTGGGGTTTTCTTCACAAAGATACTAAAATAGTTTGCTATTTCCTTCTCCAGCTCCTTTTATAGATCAAAAACTGAGGCAAACAGGGTTAAGTGACACGATCAGGGTCACAGAGCTAGTAGGTGTTTGAGGTTGGTTTTGAACTCAGGTTCTCCTGATTCCGGGGCTGGCACTCTATCCACTGTGCCACCTAACTGTCCCTTAGTCTTATACTAGTACTGCTTATTGCAGGGGTGGATAATTAGGGCAAACAATGTTGAACCACTGTGGCTAGGAGATTCTTCAATGTTCTCAGGTTTGAGGAAACTAACTTAATGTCATCTACAACTGGGAATAAATATCTGGAGGACCGACCCATCAACAGAGAATCCTTCCTTGATTGTACTAGGTCTCCTTCATAATAATCTTGAATTCCTTTGGGGGACTGTGAGGGGGAAGAATAAGCATTTATATAATGCCTACTACATGCCAGGGACCATACTAAGCATTTTATGAATATAATCTTCTTTGATCTTCACAACAACCTTACCCAGGGTCACAAAGCTATGTGTTTGAGGCTGAATTCGAATTCAGGTATTCCTGATTCTGAACCTCCACTGTGCTACCTAGCTGCTTCTTAATCAAACTGGTTTTGGCAATCATGTTTTTCTCTCCTGTATACCTCACTTGATATTAGTGATCAGAGTAACTCCACAATATCTATTTGTAGATCCTTCAAGGAATCTTATATAATTTTGACATATAAAGGGTAGATACCTTGTTGGAGCACGGTCTTCAAGTCTTCACCTTTCTCTACCAAATCAAATACTTTTCAGTAGTCTCTAATAAGTAAAGTGGAAACATTATGCTGTCTGCATGATATTAAGTCATACATAATGGTAGAGATATGATGTGCTATGGAACATTACTTACAAGAGCCCATTTGTTCTTTTACAATGTACTCTTTGAGGGTCTCTGATTTTTCTTCATTTCTTTAGCTCCTAGTTTGATTCCTATGCCTGGTTCATACTAGGCACGTAATAAATAAATGTTTGTTTGCTAGATTGACACATAATTTCTGATGGAAACTTTATATAGATGATAAAGTGAGCATTTGACTGAATAGGTTCTTTCAACTGACTTTTTAAAGGAAGATTATCTGGCATTTTTCTATGCCTTTCATAATTTTGCTTCTTTCAGATCCCTTGAGTAGCAATCATCTAACAATTGTGTCACATCCAACACAGACCTCCCCTGTGTAAATTCAGTCTGGATTGGCTGCTTTTCCCATTTTTGTCTTCTTGGACTGTTATGTGATATTCCAAACATGTTGGTTATACCATTCTTTACAGAGAAAAGATTTCGTCCTAAAAATTTTGGCAGATTTTTTTCATTTTTATATGTCTGTCATCCTTGATTGTACTTCATCCTTAAAAGCCCTAGGGAAGATTTTAATTATAAAGCCATGAAAACCTCTCATCCGAACTTCCCCTTTCACTAATGGATTGGGTCACCAGAGCCTGATACATCTTGCTCTCAGATTTCTTGGGGGTACATCTGAAGAGTCAAGGTGATTTTCTTTTTTTTTTTGAACTTTTATTTATTTTAGTTTACATCATTCATTTCCACGAAATTTTGAGTTACAAATTTTCTCCCCATCTTTCCCCTACCCACCACCCCAAAACAGCCATCCCATTGTATAACCCCTATCCCAATCTATTCTCTCCTACGTCCTCCCCCATCACCCCTCTGACTTTCCAGGAGGGCAGGATGGATTTCCCTACCACAGTGCCTATGAATCTTTAGTCCCAGTTGGATGTAGTTAATAATAATATTAATAATAATTGTATATATATGTATGTACATACATATATATTTTAAATATTTGATTATAGAAATTTAATTTCTAGATTCTTTCTCTTCCTCCCTCATCACCCACTCCCACTGGAAGGAAAAGCAATTAAATACAGGCTGTACATGTGTAATTACGCAGAACCTCTCCACAATGGGCATATTGTGAGAGACTGATTATATGTCCCTCCTTCCTATGCTGCCCCCCCTTCTATTCTCTATCCTGTCCCTGTCCCTGTCCCTTTACAGACATGTGTACTTCCATCAACCTACCTCTCATCTCCATCCCCCCTACTCTCCTGTGTGGCAAGATACCCAGTTTAAAGTTTATGTCATTCCTTCCCTAAGC
>CM053581.1:96860208-96888047 GCA_028627135.1 Pseudochirops cupreus | reverse complement strand
GGTGGGGGTGCTCTGGCTGCGCTCTCCTCCTCCCTCTCTCTCCCATGATCTTTCTTTTCCCCAAAGAAGGAATCAAGGGTTTGGGAGCTGTTCTTACTTTGCTTCTTATGCTTATTCTTACTCATGGTTCTTCAGACCGTGATTTTTTTTTAAAAATCTCTGTGGGGCTCTGCTTCCAGAAGGGAAAGCTCTGTCCCAAATCGCTGAGGTCCTCCCGGCTGCCGTAGCTCTCAGGAAGATGCTGGGAGTCTTCCTGGATACTTCCGGCAGACTGGATAATAAAGACTCCAAGATGGAGGCCCAAGATGGCAATCTGGATCCAGGCCGCTCAACACGAGAGCACTGACCTGAAAACAATCGCTAAGTCCCCCTGCTGTCTGCAGACCGTGGGCGGGAAGCTACAAAGCAGAGGTGGGTGCAAAACCTCTGCCTTTTGCTTTTCTTCTCTGGAGGCCTTTCGCGGGACTGCTTATGTCCCTCTTTCGCAATCCCCACTGGCAGCTACTGCTAATCTGCTCACCTGAGAGGCTCCTCCACTCCTCCCGTTCAGTCGCCCCTGGGGCACAGCTGGGGCTTCAGGACAGGCTGGTTTCTGTTCGCAGTGCTGATATGGTTCCTTGTAGCTGAGCTGACTTTAGTGGGAAGTATGTTTGTGTGCGTTTTGGAGTTCTAGGATTGGTTTAGAGTCCTGTTTTATGGGTATTTTGGGGTGGCTATATGAGAGCTGCGATATGCTGCTGCTGCTATGCCGCCATCTTGGCTCCTCCCCCCCATAATTTCTATTACATTCATGTACCAAGATTTCTATAGCCTTTCCCAAACTGATGGTTATCTGTTCTCTTTAGAGTTCTTTGCTACCACAAAAGGACAGATTTGTTGTTACATGAGGCCTTTCTACCATTGACCTTTTTGGGGGTAGATGCCTAGCTGTCAAATCGGTGGGTTAAAGTGTATGGGATTTTAGTTGCTTTCTTTGCATAAACCAAATTGATTTCACATAATAGTTGAATTAATTCTCAGCTGTACCAATAATGAATTAATGTGTCTGTCTTTCTATACCCTTTCTACACATTTCAGTACTGATCATATCTATTCTTTGTTATAATCACCAGTTTGCTGGGTGTGGAACATCAGTGTTGTTTTGATTTGCAATTCTCTTATTATTAGTGATTTGGAACATTCTTTTATATGTTTGTTGGTTTGCAATTCCTCTTTTGGGAGCTTTTTATATCCATTGAATATTTATTGGTTGGGAAATGACTTTTGGTCTTACATTTTTTATAATTATCTACATGTCTAAATAGTAGACCCCTAGAAAATATTTTTCCTTGTCAACTATTTCTGTTTTTATCCTAGTTGTATCAATTTTGTTCTTGCAAAATCTCTTCAAGTATTTGAAATCTCTTTTCAACTTTTCTGATTGCTTCTACCATTTTAACATAATTATCTCCATACCCATAGGTATGAAAGATAAGAAACTGACCTGTATTCAAACATTTTTATAGTATGGTGTCTAATATTAAGATTGGTTATTATATACGTTAAGATATATCATGTGTCCATTTAAATTTATTGTGGTGTATGGTATAAGGGTCTTGGTCTAAATCTTATTTCTTCTAAACCACTTTAAGTTTTCCCAGGAATTTTTGAAAATAGAGGGTTCTTTTGTAGAAAGTATATGTTTTAAGGGCAGCTAAGTCTCACAGTAGATAAAGTGTCAGCCCTGCAGTCAGGTGGACTTGACTTTAAATCTGGCCTTAGACACACACTGGCTATATGATACTGGGCAAGTCCCTTAACCCTGTTTGCCTCAGTTTCTTCACCTATAAAATGAATTGGAAAAGGAAATGGCAAACCACTCCAGTATCTTTGCCAGGAAGACCCCAAATGGAGTTGTAGAGAATTGGACATGAATGAAACAACAACAATAAAATGTTTTCAGATTTATTTAAAAAAAACTGGGACATTGAGATTAGTTATTTATGATTCATCATCATCTACTCTTTTTCATCCACTTTTCTATTTTTAACCAATACCAAACCTTTTTGGTCATTAATGATAGGTTGCAAAGTGAGTAAAATGCTAGTCCCAAAGTCAGTTAGATTTGAGTTCAAATATAGCCTTAGACTCTTACTAGCTACATTTCTTTGGGCAACTGACTCAGTTGTACCATGTGTAAAATGTAGATAATAATAGCACCTACTTCTCCAGGTTTATGTGAGGATAACATGAGTTATGATGTATAAGAATTTTTATAAATCTTAAAGTGAACACTCTCCCTTCATTCCTAACTTATTTAACCATTTCCCTTGATATTTGTTCCTCCAAATGAATTTTGTAATTATTTTGTATAGCTCTAAAAAGTATCCCTTTGTTAGATTGGTATGCCTCTAAATCTATAATTAACTACTCTATTATTTTCATTTGTATCATATTGTAAGTACTCAGATATAAGAACTGAATAAGAGTTTTCTAGTTATTTGTTATTCTTTATTTCTTTAATGAATGTTTTATAATTACCTATATAGACATTAAGTTTGTATAGATTGACTCAGATATATATCATGCATTTTGGAGTTTTGTGAATGGGACTTCCTCCTCTTGGATTTTGTTATTGCTATATAGAAATACTTTTTGGGATTTTTGTGAGTTTGTTTTGTAGCCTAAAAGTTTTACTGAAGCTATTTCTAGTCTAAATTAATTTCTTGTCTCTATCTCTAAACTTTCTTCCTCAACAATTTTGGCATCAGTAAGTAGGATAGTTGTATTCCCTCTTTGCCTATTTTATGCCTTTATTTATTTTGTGTGTGTTATCACTATTATAACATTTCTAGAACTAAACCAAGTAATAAAAATCAAAGGGGGGCATCCTTGCTTTACTCTTGTATTTATTGAGAAAGTTTCTAGTATTGTCCAATTGATAAAATGCAGCCTTTCATTTTAGATAGATATTTTTAATCATTTTCAAAACAGATACTTCTACTGTATGCTTATTTCTTATAGGTTTTTTTTAAAAGCATAGTGTTATATTCTATCAAAGGGCTTTTAAAAAATTTGTTTCTAAAATTATGTGATTTTGAATTTTTTGTTTTGAATATGACTTTTTGTCATAAAAATTCTTCTAATATTGAAAGATCTTTGCATCTGTGATAGAAATCCAACTTCATCCCAGTGAATGTTTTTAAAATGAATGCCATAATATTTTTCAGCGTTTTAAAAATCAATATTAATTAATGATATTGGTCTATAGTTACCATTTATTTCCCTAAGCCTTACCTAATTTTAGTGCTATGGTTCTATTTGTCTTAGAAATCCATTTGAAAGAGCATACAATTTTTTAATTTTAGAGAATAATTTATGTGCTATAAATTTTAGTTATTCTTCAAAAAATTGAAAGAATTCTTTTATGAATCCATCTGGGAAAGATTTCCTATCCTGTCTGCCTTGTGAATTCCTTTATAGTTGGGTCAATTTTATTTTTTGAGATTGAATTATTTAAGATCTCCATTGGAGTTTTGTTATTTTTTTGTATTTCATAACGTTGAAGATAATACATTTTTATCTGTTGTCTCAGCCTCAGCTAAATCTATCATTTATCATTCTTAATACCTTCTCAAAGGATGATTTTAAGCTTTTGCATTCTTTAATATGTGCACTTTATCACATGCTTATGATATGTCTTAAAAACATTTTTTGATATGTCTTAAAAATGTTCCTTTATCCCTTTAGAAAAATTCCTTTTTCCTCCTACTCAGTATTGTTTCTCTGTGTGCCTTTAGAATTTCATTCCTATGAGTTCTCTGTTCTTCCTTGCATGACTTTTTCCATAAAAGTTTATTCCACTCTTTCTCTCAACCTTTTAAAATCTGGTCTCCCAAAATCAAGGGTGCATGTAAGACCCAGCCTACTCTCCTTATGCCAAAAATAGAGAAAAGTTATAAAGAGAAATGTGCTCAAAGATCACAGTAGAGTTGGATACAATTTAGCATTTTAAAAAATTTAAGTAATAAATAAACCCAAGAGTTCCTTAAGAAGTATTAAAAATTGATTAAATGTCCAGACTAATATAGAATTATTAAATCACCAGAAATGAAAATGGAAATATCACAAGAACAAAAGAAATCAAGGATATTATTAAAGGTTATATTACATATTTCTATGCTAATAATTTTGAAAACAAAAAACATAAAATATCAAGACTATTAGAAAATAAAATGGAGTGATAGCTCAGTTTCCAAAGGAGAAATCACACTAGCTATTAAAAAGCTCTGTTGGGAAAAACAGCAAAAAGAAGTCTAAATGTGTTCAGAGGCGAATTTTACTAAACTTTTAATTTACAAATAACATCTCTTGTAGATTTTTTTAAATATAGAAATAGATATGCTACCCAGCACTTATGAGGCAAACATGGCATTGATGCTTAATCTAAGGAAAGAAAAAAAGATCTGAGAAAAATATAAACCAATGGCCTTAATGAATATTGATATAAAAATAACAAATAATGGAAACAAAATAGAATCCAACAGCACAACAATAAAAATTATCTAAGATGAACAAATAATATTTATAAATTGAATTCAGAGATGAGTTTAACATCATGGCAATATTCAACATAATAAATCTTATTATTAAGAGAAACAGAGAGTTCCCAATCATACCATTAGATACAGAGAAATATGTTTACAAAATACAGGTGTCTATATTAAAATAGAGTAATAAATGATGTTCCTATAAAGTTAATAAAGTTTATGTTTGAAACCGTGAACTGTTATATACAGTGGAGAAGTGAAGAAATATAAGTAAAATGTGTGCTAAACAGAGATATCCACTCCCTATTTGACATAGTTTTGAACGCCTTAGGAATAGGAATGAGTGAAAAAGAGAAAACCAAAGGAAAACAGCTTTGGCGATGAAGAAGTTAAGATATCTCTATTTACGGACGACATGATTGTAAACCTAGAAAGGCCAAGCTCGTGAACCAAAAAATTAACGGAAATCATAAATGACTTAGTAAAGTAGCAGGATACAAGATAAATCCACAAAGTCATCTACATTTCTATATGCTACCAATAATTACCCAGAGAAATGAAAAAGAACAATAAATGTCTTTAATACTAATGACAAAATAGATAAAATATTTCAATATTAACTTACCGAGATGTGAGAGAGAAGTATAAAGACAATTTGAAGTCATGGAAGAATGAAATGTAAGAGCTGACATTTCTAGTTTAAGGCTTACAAAGTCCTCTGTGTACAGTATCTTACTGGAGCCTCAATGACTTTTGTAAGATAAACTTTTAAAATGTAACTCATACGTAGACTAATATTTTACACCATTTAAATAGATAAGGTCAAAATGGATGCATGACCTGGATACAAAGAAAGATTTTACAAGAAAATTAGAATACATATCATATCACTTATCCAACTTATGGATAGGTAAATGATTTATTGATAAACAATAGAGAAAGCTCAAAGTTAGGTGACAATTTGATCATTTTGATTACATTAAAGAGATTTTGTACAAATAAAACTAATGTAACCAAAATTGGAAGGATGGCAGAAAATTTGAAAAAAAAATTATAGACAGTACATCAAATAAAGGTCTCATATCTAAAATACATAAATATCTTTGTCAAATCTATAAGAATATGAGTCATTTCCAAATTGATAAATGGTGAAAGGATATGAACAGGCAGTTTACAATGAAGAAATTAAAACAATTTATAGTCATTAAAATGTTCTAAATCATTATTGATTAGAGAAATGCAAATGAAAATAACCTTGAAATATCATTTATGCCTACCAGATTTGCTAAAATGATAGAAGGGGAAAGTGACAAATGTCAGAGTGGATATGGAAAAACAGGGACACTAATTCATTGTTGGTGGAATGAAATGATCCAAACATTTTGGAAAGCAATCTGGAATTAGGCCCACAGAGTTGTTAACCTATCCATACCCTTGGACCCAGAAATACCACTACTTGGTCAATTTCTCAAGATAATTAGGGGAAAGGAAAAGAAACTATATATTCTAAAATGTTAATAGCAGCTTTCTTTGTGGTTGCAAAGAATTGGAAATTGCAGGGATGCACATCAATTGGGGAATGGCTGAGCAAATTGTGATATATGATTGTGATAAGATACTACTGTACGATAAGAAATGATGACCACAATGGTTTTAGAAAAACATGAAGAGCCTTAAACAAAATAATGAAGAGTGAAATGAGCAGAAACAAAAGAATATTGTATGCAGTAACAGTAAAATTGTTTTAAGAATGACATTGAAGTAAGTTATTTTGACTATTATAAATAATCAAATTATTAATAAAGAACATATGAAGAAAGATGTTACCTGCATTCAGGGAAAGAACTGATAAAGAAGTACATAGCAAAATAATTTTACATATGTATGTGTATGCGTATCTGTGTTGTTCATCAATTTGTGTCTAAAGGTGGCCATCTCTAGGGTAGAGGGAGAGAAGGAAAAAAAAAGAAATTTACATGATGGTTTTTTTTGTATATTTGAAAGGAATAACAAGTTGTGCATAGTCAATTTACAGTTTCATATGCAATGGTCTTTTTCATTGTGCTATGTTATGGAAATGCTTAGTTAATTCCACAAATTTTAAAATAAACTTTAATGATTAAAAAATTAAAATAAGCTATTACCTCTATTTTACAGATGGAAAACCTGAGACTCTGAGAGGTGAAATCACTTACAACTTGTCAGAGAGAGAGTAAATATGTAGGGGAAGGATTTGAAACATGTATTCCTCATTTCATTAAAAGCGATTGAACAAATGATGTGTTTCCTGGTCAAGGTTAGATTGAGCAAATATTGTCAAACAGACTTATATTTCCAACTAAACTAACTTATAGTTTTGATATAATGCCAATAGAATTTCTAAGTGATTTATTTCAGACAATTATATAATTGTAAGATAATCCATATTAAAAAAAACAAAAATAAACAGAATCATAAAAACAAAAAGGATACTAGCACTACTAAATATATTTTTAAAATTCATCATAAAGCAATAATCATAAAAATGCAGTTATCTTCTCTTTCTCTCTCCATGCTTTTCAGCTTTCTTTTATACGTTTATCTTCTTCCATTTGAATGGAAGTCAATTCTAATCAACAAGAATTTATTAAGTGCTAGGTACTAGATACTGTTCTAAATGTCAGGATTACAAATACAATCAGAAAGAAACAGTTCCTGCTGTCAAAGAGCTTATATTCCACAGAAAAAAGACAAGACATAAAAATTATGCAGAAAAAGGAGGGATGGGGAAAAGAGGTTTCCTCAAGGTTCATGGCAGAAAAAGTTCAGGGAGGCAAGAGTTGAACCCAGAGAAATGAAGACTTGATTAGCTTGGATGTTTTTCAGTAAGTCAGAGGAAGAGAATGTAAGAGCAGAGGGTGCTAGTGATATGTGAAGTTAAGTTAAACTCCTTGAGGGCAGGCCTTTATTTTGCTTATTATGTATTGGTATTCTCAGAATCTAACACTGGCTGGCACATAGGGAGTGTTTAACAAAACCTTGTTGACTGTTTAATACTAGAAAAACAATGGAAAAATACACAAATGGAAAAGAACAGAGATTCTTTTGCTATTATTCAATGAACCAATGGTTATGTATGCTTACCTCTATAAGAACTGATGAGGTCATAGAAAAAAGAGTAGGCAGTAGAGGGAATGGGGTGTTAATAACTCTGTGTGTGTGTGTGTGTGTGTGTGTGTGTGTGTGTGTGTGTGTGTGTGTGTGTGTGGTCTTCACGAAATATGAACAATTTTCTTTGTTGTAATTAGTGAGCAACCACTTTGGTTGAGCAAAAATTAGAATTTCCTTCCTAGGTCGTTAGATAAATGATCCCTGGATAATCCAATAGTTTGGATGAATACATCACAGGAAGTTCTTTGGAGAGAAGGGTAAAGGAATGGGATTTTTCTCCACCTGGCCACGTAATTTGAATGTACCACTAGAACAACAGGAAATGCTGCATCTCTCAGACAACAAAGATACATCAGATTGACAGAAATAAAGGGCGTCAATCATTCTTTGGGAGAAAGTAACCTTCAGCAGCAGGATTCCTGGTAGCAAAGAAATTACCAGCATGGACTCAAAACAGTTCTGGCGTTTATCATCAAGAGCTGTGCCATACAGAGAAATGGACACCAAGAACCCAACAGAAATGCTATGTCTTGCGTAAATCTATGTGAAAATTACATGAAAAGAGAAAGAACATTGGACCCTGCAGCCCCATATTTAAGAGTTTCCTTAGCCACATATATTCTCTAGATGTGTACCTCACCACCATTGTATTCTAAGTTTTTGGCAAGTCTTTCTACAATCTCCTTGTGGGGTGCAATGTTTGGTAGCTACTGTTTTTACTATACAATCTTAGTAAGTGATTTTGCTAGAAGTTAATCATGCCTAGATGATTACAATGGGAAACAATGGTATGGGATATAGTTTTGGGAACAACTACCTATAGGATAACCTAGAACTCAAAGTAGCAAATCACCAAATCACCACTATGGTGACCCAACCCATGAATGCCAGTGTAAGTTGGGCAGTAGTGGTCCAGAGAGGGTGCCATAATTAATTATTTTCATGATTACTCTGCACTTTTACATCTGTCGTTGTACATGCAATTTCCTGCCTTTCCTTCTCTCTAGAAGGAAGTAAGTTCTTTGAGGGCAGAGGCTCCATTCATAGGTTAGAGGTCCATAGATGTAGACCTGGAAGGGACTTTAGGGGCCATCAAACACAATACCCTCATTTTGAGGATGAGACAAACTGTACATTAGAGAGGTTCAATGACATATCTAAGACTACACAACTAATAAACATCAGAGGCAGAATTTGAACTCAGGTTTTCCTGATTTCAAGCCCAGCACTGGAACATCTAACTTCTGTAATCTTTGTAACATCATAGAAGGCACTTAATGTTACTTTGTTTAATTGTATTCACTAAAAGAGGAAAGTAAGCAAGTAAAAAAAAATCTCCCTAAAGTTCTTTACTTCAGGTGGTGTTTTTGATGTAAAATAAATAAGACCTGACCAGTGTTGGAAATAATTGCTGAGGGGATTCATTGACCTCTATCCAACCTGCATTTAAGAAAAAAAAAATCAACCAACTCTTTATGTTTAATTTTCCTCTCTGGACAAAGAGACAGAACAAGATTTCCACCTGCCCTCTGTCACTAGCCTAAGCTTCTTCTCTGTTTAAGTTAGGTTCAATTGGTCTTCTTTCTTCCCATGATTCAAAGCTCATCAGCCCAGCTGTGGTACACAGCCTCAGAACATAAAACAGCTGGAGGGACAGTACGAGCACAGTTCATCTTTCTGTGTTTATATTTTAAAGTTGCAGCAGTGTTTATGGAATGGAGCGTTTGTTTAAATGAGTGTCCATCCAGCTATTAGGAATTCCTCGCCTCACTTTCTCTGGCCTCTCAACTGCTGAAGGGCAGTAGAGCTCCCTCTCCACGCTCATACTGCCCCTGATAATGGGCTGTGTGAGCCCAGGCAAAGCACTTAACCTCTTGGATGCTCTGATTCTCAGATGTTAAAGGGTTGGGGAATGAAGATTATGGCATTTATCACAACATCCTGGCTACTTAGTATTTTGAGATCTTTGGTGGAAAGTGCTCTGTGAATTCAAGGTTATATTGCTGTAAAGTATAATTTTCTTAAAAGAAGAGTTATTTCATATAAATATTTCTCAGAACTGTTGTGGTTGGTAGTTCCTGGTCATTTTCAGTCAGAAAGGAAGCTAAATGGCAGAAGAATTGGTATGCAAAGTATCTAGGATGTGTAAGAATCATAACCTAAAATACTCTTAGAATGTTCCCAGAAACTGGTCCAGGAACAGCTGTGATAAAGTTTTTGTCTGACCTTTTTCACTCTGATTTATTAAACACTACTAAAAGCTCTTCAAAAGATACATTCCTTGTTTCTGATTAATCACAATTACTTTTCCTGAGAAATAACCTAAATTCAGACTTTATCAAGTGAAGACATATTGATTGAGGATGATTCACCAGAGTCTCCAATCTGGCCCATCTGATGTCATCAGAATCTAAGGTGTTCTGTTATCCACAGGCCATCCTATATGAAATCAGGGGAAAAATTGACTTGTCAGTGACTGACTTCTGGCCTGTAAATTGTCTGCTCAAGCAGTGAAAGGGATATTCAGAGGACAGGATATTCAACTCTCATGGTCATTCAGCAGTACCAATAATAGACTAATAAATTATTTCTTGAAAGAGAAAAAAAGCCATTTAGACATTGCATTTCTTTGTACCACAGTGTATATGTGTATGTTATATATATAATATACATATGAACATATGTATAAAAATAAATAAGGATATGCATTAAACATTTTTGAAAGTTATATTTACTCAAGAAAAATTCAGTAATTGCAAGTTTTGTCAAAGAAACACTTCAGGGTCCCATCATTCCTCACATGTCCAAATACTCACTTGTATGGCTTCCATATCATCTCCATGAACCACTCTACTCTTTTATTTTACTCTTATTGTGCATATGATATGGCTAAAAACTCAGTTCTGCTTAATGTGGACACTAGATAAAAACAAATAGGAAATACCTAAACCATTATTCAAATTATACTGATTTTTCTAGACATAACGGTTTTGTAATATTTCTGTTCAGAGAAATTGGCTGGATTATAGTTCCAAATCTTACTTATAAAACCCAAGTATAGGCTGTAATCAGTGTTCTTTCTGAGCCTTTTAATGTGTGTGCACATATTATACATGCATGCATATGTACACACACACACACACACACACACACACACACACCTGTTTTTGCATGTCTCCTTTGAAGAGATTTCATTGCAGGGTGGTGATTCATAGGTAGAAGTAGCCTATAGTGAAACAAATATTGCTTTGTTATTTTAGTAAATACAGTCTAATTGCTTATGAAGTGATTATTTTATTCATGAATTCTTTTTTATTTAAAGTTTTCACTCTTTGCTCCTCTATTTTATGACATAAACTTTTTAAAAATCTAAGTCATGTTTCTGCTTTGGAGATCGTGGTATATGAGGTGAGGTACTGTTCTAAACCTAATTTCTGTCAGATGATTGTCTTGTTTTCCCTTTTTTTTTTTTTCAAATAGTGAGTCCTTATCCCAGTTAATATTATCTTTGGGGTTATCAAACATTATGATATTATTATCTTTTCTCTCTGTTTGTTGTGAAACTAGCATTTTCCACTAATTGACTTTTCTTTTTAAAAATAGTACCAAAGAGTTCTGATGATTACTTCTTTGTAGTATAGTTTCAAATTTCCTTCCTACTTTTTTCTGCTTATTATTTCCCTTGAGATTATCTACGTATTATTCCTCCAAAGTTTGTTATTATAATTTTCTGCCTCCCTAATGAAATCCTTTGGCATTTTGGCTGATGTGATACTGAACAAATAAATTAATTAACATATTTTTTATTATATTGGTAAGATCTAACCATGAGCAATTAGTATTCTTCAAATTATTTAAGTATCTTCAGAAAGAATGTTTTTGAACTGTTCTCATATATTTGCTGTGTGTGGCTTGGTAAGTAAACTTCAAAATATTTTACGTATTCTATAGTTTCTGTAAATAAAAATTTCTATCTCTATACTGATGGTTTTGTTGATTTTTCTTAACTCCTATAATTTTTCTGTTTATTTTTCACTTATTTTTAGTTGACTCCTTATGCTGTGAAGTGGAGCATATATTTGCAAAAAGTGATCATTTTATTTCCTCTTTGCCTATGATTATCCTCACAATTTCTTTTCTTTTTCTTGTTGCTATAGCTATAATTTTAAAAACTATATTGAAGAATAGCAATTATAACAAGCTTGTTTTACCTGGGGTCTTATTGAAAACTTTGTCCATTATATAAGATGTAGTTTGGGGATTTATATAGACATTACACGCAATACTATGGAAACACATTCATTCATATTCCTTTTAGTGTTTTTTAACAGAAAGAATTGTTGAAATTGGCAAAAAGCTTTTTCTTTTCAGCATTTATTGGTAGTATCTTATTGTTAACATATATTATTGGTATGGTCTATGATGTTTATAACTTTTCTTGTATTAAGCCAATACTGTATTTTTTTTTTATTTTCCTTTTTAATGTATTTATTTTTGGGTTAGAAAATGCAGTTCCACAAGGTTTTGAGTTCCAAATTTTCTCCCCCTTACTCTCTTTCTCCCCCTCACTCAGCATCAGTTCATATAAGTCTTTCCAAGCTATTATGAAGTCTGTCTGCTCCTCATTTCTTATAACACAATAGTATTCCATTACATTCATATACCACAACTTGTTTAGCCATTTCCCAATTGATGGGCATCCCCTTGATTTCCAATTCTTTGCCACCACAAAAAGAGCTGCTATAAATATTTTTGTACATACGGGTTCTCTTCCCACTTCTATAATCTATTCAGGACATAGCTCTCAAAGAAGTATTGTTGGGTCAAAGGATATGCACATTTTATAACCCTTTGGGCATGGTTCCAAATTACTCTCCAGAATGGTTGGATCAGTTCACAACTCCACCAATAATGCATTATTTTTGAGATTTTCCCACATCCTCTCCAGCATTTATCATTTTCCTGTTCTGTCATGTCAGCCAATCTGACAGGTGAGATGTGGTACCTAAAAGTTGTTTTCATTTTCGTTTCTCTAATTAGTAGTGATTTAGAGCACTTTTTCATATGCTCATAGATATCTTTAATTTCTTCCTCTGAAAACTGCCTGTTCATATCCTTTGACCATTTATCAATTGGGGAATGACTTGTATTCTTATAAATTTGACTCACTTCTTTGTATATTTTAGAAATAAGGCCTTTATCAGAGACAGTGTTTGTAAAAATTCTTTTCCAGTTTTCTGTTTCCCTCCTAATCTTGGTTGCACTGCTTTTGTTTGTACACAATATTGTATTCTTGGTACAAATTCAGCCCAGTCATACTGTGCAGTCTTCTTGATAGTCACTTTGCTAGCATTTTATTTAATTTTGTCATCTCAATATTGGTCAAAAGTTTTCTTTGTCTGATTTGACTCTCCTCAGTTTAGGTATCACCTCATCCTGCATTTTTTTTTCTCCTTTAGGAGTTCTTTTATGGTGTGTTTTATTTCTTTTTCTGAAATTGAATTATTTAAGTTTTTAAATTCTTATTCTCCTATTGCATATTTTTAATTGATTGTTTTAGAAATTACATTTTTTTTTACAATTTATTGCTTTTTCAGGATTTCTTTTTTAGTTTCATGCCCAGTTCTTTTTTTTGTTCTTTTATTGATGAAAACCTTGATGCAAAATTTCATTTAATGACTGCTTTAGCTGAATATAAAAGTCTGGGATGTTTCATTGTTATAATTTTCTTTTTTATAATTCCTTCTATTGTTTCTATGAATTATTGTTTGACCTGTAGATTATTTAGTATTAAGTTATTTTCTATTTAGGTTTCAATCCTTTCCTTCAATGACTCTTTATTGAATATAAATTTTATTTGATTGTGATTACTAAGGTTATGTTTACTTTTTCTCTCTACATTTCTGTATGAAGTTTTCTTCTCCTACATGGTCAATTTTTGAAAAGGTGATGTACTTAGAAGATATACTTCTTTTTGATCCTATTCAATAATTACCACCTTATTGTTTTTGTGCTTATCCATTTCAACCATTTTAGTTTTTATTGTTGTCTTGTTTTTCTACAGATAAGGTTGTTTAAAGGACTTTAAAAACTAAGATTCCTACAGCACAATAAATTCTACTCTAATTCCCCTTTTTAATTCTGTGTGAAAGTTTGTGTTTAAGAGTGATTTTTGTAGATAATTTTTTTTTATTTTTCCTTTTAATAATTCTGTTCCCCTCCTTCATTTTATGTGTGAGTTAATCCCATTCATAGTCACTATTATGTTAAGTTTGTATTTTTCTTCATCTCATGCTCTTAGACTTTTTGTTCTTTTCCTCCAACCTTCCTCTAAAAAGGAGATGGCACTGAAACAAAAGTAGTTTACAACTGACTGTTCCTATTTTTCTGTCCCCAACCTTTTATTTTGGGGAGAGAACCTCACAGTCTCTTAATGATAATCATAATTCAGTTTCTCATTTTCTTAAAAACACAACTTTTTATAAATACTTTAATAATAAAGCTACTAAAACATATCAAATAAAGAATAAATCTCCCCCCAAAACCCATAGCACTTAAAAAATGAGAACCAGAGGAATTAATAGACAATTAACAAACAAATGTTTGATTGCAAATTTATACTAAGCCCAAACCCCCAATTCTGTTTCTTAAGCTTTCTATTTTTAATTTCCCTTAAAAGATCAACACCTCCTACCTCATGGGTTATTTGGTTTGTTCCCTCTCTCTTCTGACCCTTCAATATCCCTTCTCCCCTTTCCCTGTGCCCACTTGTTTCTCTTCTACATCAAACTCTCTCTCTCTCTCTCTTTCCCTCTCTCTCTCTCTCTCTCTCTCTCTCTCTCTCTGTATATTTGCACACTAATACCTACAGGTATGAGTATTCAGTTCTTTAACTGGTTCAGATAGAAGTGAGGTCATGAAATACCTGTTTCCCCCACTCCTTTTTTCCACATTTGCATATTTTTGTTTTAGTGAACATGTGGTGACATGAAAATGCAAGTTCCTCTCTTTTCTTCCTCAAATTTTCTTTAGTGTTTTCCTTTCCCCTACCCAAGTATTTTCTCTCTTCGAATCACCAAAATAGAATTGCAAGGTTAAGTCCTAGATGGTGGGAAGGACAGCTGCTTCCTATCCAGATGTCATGTTTCCATGATGTATGTGTGTGTGTGTGTGTGTGTGTGTGTGTGTTTAATCCTTGTTGTTGTTGTTGTCCAGTTGTGTATAACCCTTTATGACCCCAATTGGGGTTTTCTTGGTAAAGATCCTGGAATGGTTTGCCATTTCCTTCTCTATCTCATTTTACAGATGAGGAAACTAATGCAAAAAGAGTTAAGTGACTTGCCCAAGGTCACACAGTAAGTGTCAAGCATCTGAGGCCAGATTTGAACTCAGTGAGATCAGTCTTCTAACTCCAGGTCCTGCTCTCTATCCACTGAACCACCCAGCTGTCTTATAAATTGTTCTAATTCTGCTAATTTCTTTGTTAATTAGTAATAAAAGTCCCCAAAGTTGTTCATTTTCAAATAATATTGATTTTATAAAAATTGTTCTTTTGATTCTGCTCACTCTTCTCTGTGTCAGTTCACAGATTACTTTCCATGTCTTTTTGACATCTATTTCCTCCTTTCTTAAAGCATAATGATAGTACCCCATCACATAGATACATATATATACATGTATACGTATATGTGTGTGTGTATACATATATATGTATATATATATATAATGATTTATATGACTCCTAAAGCAACTAGATGGTTCAATGGATAGAGTTCTGGGCCTGGAGTCAGGAAGACTAATCTTCCTGAGTTCAAATCTCTCCTCAGACATTTACTAGTTTTGTGTCCCTGTGAAAGTCATTTAACCCTGTTTGCCTCAGTTTCCTCATCTGTAAAATGAGCTGGAGAGGAAACAGCAAACCAAACTCAGATTAGAACATGAAGAGCTGGACAGGACTGAAAAGACTCAATAAGAATAGCAATATATAATACCATTGTTTGCTATGAGTTTCTAGTTTTTTTGCCAGCACAAAAAGAATACACACATATGTATGTGTACGTGTATGTGTATGTGTATGTGTTTGTGCATGTGCATTTATGTGTATGTGTATATACACATATATGTGCATGCACATACATGTAGATATATGTGTGTATGTGTGTGCACACATGCACACACATAAAGGATTTTTTCAACTTTCTTTGGTCTCTTTTGGTCATAAACCTAGTAGTGGTATAGCTAGGTTAAAGGAAATACATTCTTTAGTAACTTTTAATGCAATTCCAAATTGCTTTCCATAATGGGTTTCCATTCACAGCTTCACTAACAGTGCTCATCAATGTGCCAATTTTCCCAAAGACCCTCCAACATTCATCATTTTCATCTCTGCTACCTGATACTCGATATGGATATGAGGTAGAATCTCAGAATTTTTTTCTTTTATTCTGGAAAACTTTTTATTGTAGGTGGAATGGGACACAGCTGGACACAGTAAGTTAGATGATTACAATTTTGTTGGCAACATCTAATGCATCGTAGTCTGGAGCAAGACAGACAGGCTTCTTCTCTCCATCAGGCTGGATCAGTGTGTTGACTTTGGCCACATCAATGTCATACAGCTTCTTTATGGCCTGCTTGATCTAATGCTTGTTGGCCTTGATGTTCACAATGAAGACTAGGGTGTTATTGTCCTCAATCTTCTTCATAGCAGACTCAGTGGTCAAGGGAAACTTAATGATGGCATAGTGATCAAGCTTGTTTCTCTGAGGGGCACTTTTCCAAGGGTATTTGGGCTGCCTTTGAAGTCTTAGTGTCTTGGGTTGCCAGAAGGTGGGGGGTGTTCTGATCTTCTTTTTGTGGCTATGGACACCCTTCAGCACTGCCTTCTTGGCCTTCAGAGCCTTACACTTGGCTTCTGTCTTGGGGGGGACAACAGCTTTCTTCTTCTCCTTTGGCACCATATTGGGGGAAAGGGTCTTCCGCCTCAGAATTCTTTTAACTTGGTTTTCTCCAATTAGTAGTTTGGAGCATTTTTTTTTCCTATGGCTTATGATAGCCTGGGTTTCTTTGCTTGCTTGTGCAAGCAAAGATCCTTAGATCATTTATCCAGTGGAGAATGACTTTTTCTCATGAATTTGAATCAGATCCTTATATATCTTTGAAACGAGATCTTTATCAGAGAAACTTATTACAAAGATGTTTCCTAGCTGTTTCCCTTTTAATCTTAGTTTTTTGTAGAATTTTTAATGAAAAAGTTATTTTTACAGTCTTCTATAGAAATTCTCTTTTCTACCTACATTGCTCTCTGCACTTATCCCACACATTAAAAGTTCCCACCTATAGTCTCTGACTGCTTGGAAGAATTGAAAAGTATTGAGGTTGATTAGTAGCATAGGTCAATATATTCAAATGGTATATAACCAGGGAACTGACGATCATTGCACCCTTTGGAAGCCCATCTTGCCCGTTGGATATCTGGTCTTGTTGTCATCCTACAACATCCACATTAGCAGACCTTCCAAAAAAGTGGACAAAACTGGGTTATACCATTAGCCTATTGACTATTATTATCTTCCTCTCTCCATATCCATTTTTGTGTTCCATCATTTTTTGCCATAATAGTATCTTCTAATGCTGAGGTATTCTGTAAAAGCCTTTGCCTATCACTGATAATGGTAGCTATTCAGGAAGAATGCATTGTTCAGAGTATCACCAACTTACAGATGTATTAGGGAATGCCTACAATACCTAGTGGACTGGTAGGACCAAGGAGAAAACCCTGGTACTGTTAACTAATGTATGTGCTTTCAAATTGGTAGAAGTTATATTAGTTGTCCCTCTGGGTCATGGAAAGCCATTCAGGCAGGTCTCATGGAAAAAGATGGCATACAATTATTTAGTGTGATATGGTAGGCCTGATTCAGGTGTAGATTATATGGATCCCACTGTTCTGTGACTTGCAAAAGCAAGTAGCTGATGGGAAAAAAAAACTGTTAAGTTTTCTGGAATTGTTTACTAAAACAATCAACTCCATAGCATTCCTGAATTTTGGCTTCTCAATAAGATATAAACTCCCTGGTCCCAAATCCCTACTCTAGTGATATTCTAGTGATATTCACCTTACTCCTATGGATTTCAGTCATATGCTTATAATCATGGACCCAACCTAACTCTTTAGTTTAAATTTGTTCTCTTCCCAAATTGGACCTTGTGTCCTTGGAGCCTGCTAAAGACTGTCATTTTTCATCCCACCCATTCAGGTTCTACATAATTAGTAAACACTGCCTTGAGGAAGAACATGACAAAATGGACTTTTATAGTTGCCTAAAACATTAAAGAAATCTTTTTAAGCTATGAATAATTTCCAGTACAAAAACCAATACAGAGGTAAATGGTAATGTGTACAATGCATGGAGTTTATATTGTAAAGTGAAGCTTTGATCGATAATTGGCAGTATGTTATCCAAATTGCAATTTATTTATATATTGAACTCCCTTCGTTCATCTGTTATATGTTTTAGCTTTATAGACATATGGATTGTAGCCCAGATCTGAGTTTCTCATCTCTGAACAGAATTATTAATTAGAAAGAAACTCATAGCACAGTGTTTTCTTTTTGTTAAAAGCTCATTTTCATATAATGCATTTTCAAATGTTTCATTTTGAAAGTAGTGTTTTCTTGAGGCAGCATTTAGAAGTTGTAGTTTCAGCTTTTTTTTAGAGAAAATCTTATGAATGAACTTAGTCAATTTCACAGCACCACGAAAAAAATCAATAAGCTACCCAAGGCATTTAAAACTCCCTGTGCTCCCAATGAAAGTGGAGGGGGAAATCAAATGATATTGAAAGCAATTCTGACCAAGTTTTCTTTAATGTGAATATAAAGTTTGAGACATACTGAGCAAGATACTTGGGGGGGGGGGGGGATGAGTTTGGAGGGCAGCCTATTATGTGTGTAGGGCATTGCCATTGGGGGAAAAATGCTTTTTTGGACAATGGAGAATCTATCAGAAAGAGAGGGTATCTACAGTTGAAGAAAGGCTAAAGTGACCTTTCAGCATTCTATAGAACAGCATTGTTCATGACAGTTGGACCAGAAAGTATACCTACAAGTTGAGTGTGCTGAGTAGTCTAAATTTGCTACCCTAATTAGCCTTCAGTTTTCCCATGAAGTATAAAACTTCATGTATGCCGACTGAATGAAACCTATAGACAGGGGCTTTGAAGGAATCTCACGGGTGTAGTAGAGCAGTCTGAAAAAAGAAGTAGAACATCTACTAATTGTTACCTAGAGCCATCCTGAAGACAAATAAATCTTTATTAATTTAAATCTTTTGTTATGGACAAAATCTTCTATTGCTATTATAAGGTCTGAGAAGAGATATTTTACTTGATACCATATGTAGAGGTTTAGGGACACCAATCTCATTTTCTCTTAAAACCTAGCCACAGGCCTACCTAAAACTTCAAGTTGGAATTGACATATTTTTTCTATTATCTAGTGATAGCATATTATTAATAATTAGATATCAATTTGGAACATGGTCTGAGTGGGGTACCTAGGGTATCAATAATTGCCCTATGTTGTTCTACATTTTAATCAGTGGCACGTATAAAGGTACAGATGGCATTACTTTCAAATATGCAGATGGCACTAAACTGGAAGGATTAGCAAATATATTGAGTAACAGTTGGGATTCAGAAAGATCATGATGAACTGGAACACTGGGCCTAGTCTAACAAAATGACATTTAATAGGGATTCTTATCCTTGAATTCAAAACATCAACTTCACAAGTACAAGATGGGGTAACATGGATAGAACCACTTAGTCTGAAAAAGATCTGGACTTTGAACTTAACTTCAATGTTTTTTTTTTGCTATAATAGTCTAAAAAGAAATGGCTACTTAGGCTCTGTCTAGAGAGGCAAACATAACATCTAGCAATAAGAAAATCATGGTCCTATTAACTTTGCTCAGGCCAGACAATATTTGGAGTCAGTGCTCCATCCAGGGCTGTTACAAGGTTTAGATGAAATAATGGATGTAAAGTGCTTTGCTTATCATCATCATCACCACCATCATCATCATCACCATCATCACCATCATCATCATCATCATTATCATCATCATCACCATCATCATCACCATCATCATCATCATCATCATTATCATCATCATCACCATCATCATCACCACTACCATCATCATCATCATCATCATCATCATCATCATCATCATCATCATCATCTTACAATCACCAGAGCTCTACTCCTTCCAGAAGAATTAGACTTCTGCTTGGCCCAGAAAACATATCTAGGAGTAAAGTGGAAAAATTGAATAGAAGCACAATTAGGCTTGGTGAAAGGGAACCTTTCTTAATAGAACAATTCATAGACAGAATGGGCTGCTTCCAAGAGACTGAGTCCTTCCCTCAAGTAATATCTTTAAACAAAGGCTGGGTGACCATGTGTCAGCCATATTGTAGACAGCATCTCTTTTCAGTTATTCTTTCACATAGATTCTCTTTGAATTATGAAATTCTGTGATTCTGTGATATGAATTTGGGAAGCAACATAAAATTTCCAATAAACATGAATGGAAAAGGACACCAAGATTTAGAGCAGAAGGGGACTTTAGAGATAAATTAGTTCAATCATTTTATTTTACTGCTGAGGAAACTGAGGTCCAGAGACTTGAGCTAACTTGTTCACAGCCACATAGACATTGAATACATGAGCTGGAATTACTTTAACTCCATGATTCTCTCCACTATATCATGTCATACTACTTTTAAATGGGGACAAAAAACCCTCCAAATAAAAATAATAAATAAATCTCCTTTATTCCAATTTTAAGAAACTGATTTTATTTAGAAATGTAGAAACTTGAATATTAATAGGTCATTATTAGCTTTTTACTTATCAGTCTAAGACCTGCTCCTAAAAAAAAATCCCATAAGCATGAGTCTGAAAATCACATAAATCTCATAGATCAATAGTAAAGATAACAGAGGTCTTTATTTTTAGAAACATTTGGAAAATAATGTGCATGAAACAGTGAATTGACTGCCCACGTCTCATTAGTATCTTTGCATTTAAAATTGTCCAGCAAAATGTTACCAAAATCCTATCCAAAAGAAAGGGTAGGAGGCTGCCAAATGCCCTTTGAAATTATCTCTGGCCTGCTAACTTTCTGCATGTTCCAAGCAAAGAGAATTGCCTATAAACTTTCTGGAAAATATGATGCTTTCCGCATTAGGAGGGCATATGCTTTTCAAAATGTGCTCATTGGTCAACCAATCAATGAATTGGAGTTTCTCAACTTTGCTCTTAGGCCCATTTCCCTTGCTTGGTAAAGCGTAACTGTTGAGGCACTGATTTCAAGTCAGCAAGCTTTTAGTGTCACTTAAGTGAAAGGTATTTTACTAGTTATTAGGGAGATAAAGACAAAAATACAAGATGAACTCCAGCTTTCAAAGAGCTTATGGTCACTTCCTTTGAAGAGTTTGCACTCTACTATTTAATACAGATAAATTTTGATAAATTTTGAATTTGACTAAAGGCTATCAAAACATACCTTAAGGTTCATTTGTGACTGAAGCTGTTAATCCTGAAACAAAATAGTAAGTGAGGAGTTTTCAACTGAATATGGTGCCTTCTTTTGATTTTCTGTGATTTTAGCACATTTTTGTCTGTGGATAGGAGTTACAGAACTATTCAACTATCCAGGATGGAATGAGGGCATCCCACAATTTTGCTCCAGGCATCTAATTGGAGACATAACAGTTTGGTCACAATAGGCTATATTTTCAAACCAGGAAGCTGTAACAAAAATTGTCACAGAGCAATCTTTCTAATGCTTCAGTCAAGAAATGATATAAGACTTAGCAATAAGAATGCAAATGGAACATTCTATGTAAATGTGTCCTTTTCTAGAATACTGAAGAACTGCATATTGATATACAGTTTATCTTCACCAGCTCTGAAAAAGTCAAAGGAGAGAGTATTCCCAAGGATTTCAGAATATGAGGATTTTGAAGTGATCTCAACCCATCTAGTCCAACTGTGAAATAAGAAGACTATGCAAAATGCACCACAAGGAGTCATATAACTTTTGCCCAAAGAACTCCAGTGATAAGGAAACCACTCTCTCCTGAGCAACCCACTCTACATTTGGGTAACATGAATCATTAGGTAGTGTTACCTTCCATCAACAATAAATCTGTCTTTCTGCAGTTTTCCCCTGTTTCTCTTCATTCTAATCTCTAGGACTAGGCAGAAAGGGGTAATCCCTCTTCAACATGACAGTCTTTTAAGTAATTGTACTTAACTGTCAGCACCACCCTTTTATCCCCCCACCCCCACCCCATGCTATCTCTTCTTCATCAGATATTCCAAATTTCTTCAGTTCATCTTCCTGTGACATGATCTCAAATCCTATTCTCAAGACCGTCATTTTCTTAATGAGTTATTTACTTTCTATATCTATTTTTCTTTTCTAATATCTTTTGCTTTGATTAAGGGTGAGATGAAAATGGCATCTGTGCTTTCAAGATCTTAAGTTTCTTGATGAACATCATAAACATTTGCAATGCTTTCTAGATTTTTCCTGGAAGAATCTTTTTTTGTTGTTAATATGAAATATTAGAAATTAGAGATAGTCGTAATGTTTGAAAAATATTTAGAGGTTCTCTATCACATTCTAGTACATGCTAGGGAAGATAGTAAATCTCAAAATCTCTATCTCTTTATCTCTGTCTCTGTCTCTGTCTCTGTCTCTCTCTCTCTCACACACACACATACACACACACACCAGGTTAATACATAACTGTTTTTGTACCTCTTATCAAGGAATGATCATCCTATGGCACTAAATTCTACTTTTTTTGACCATTACTGAATCAATTTTCACTATAAAAGGATTTGTGGATCCACTTCTTAAGTCTGGGGGGGAAGGGGGGAAAGTAAGTGCTTCCTCCCCAGAGAGTCTATCACCTTTCTGTCTGAGTAGAGCCTCATATCCTATACCAGGAATGAGAAACCTGTGACTTCAAGGCCACATGTAGCCTCTAGGTTCTTGACTACCACCTTTTGACTGAGTCCAAGTTTTACAGAACAAATCTTTTTATTAAGGGGATTTGTTCTGCGAAGTTTGGATTCAATCAAAGGACTATACCTGAGGCCTTAGAGGGCCATATATCATCTCAAAGTCCAAGGTTCTCCACTCCTGTCTTAGAATTTGCTTCATGTGTCTTTCTTCCCTCTCTCATGTCTTCTAATATAGGAAAAGATCCCCTTCAGTTTCTTCAAAGAATTTTTTTATTTCCATATCAAAGTGCCCCCAGTTTTGCTTTGTCTTTTGAAGACACCTTTCTCCATACTAACTTTGGGAGTAGAAATGTATTTTTTGAGCCCCTCTACCTCCTCTTCTGGAAGAAGACCTATTCTGTATTTTGACATGGCATAACACAAGCTATGCACTCCGTGAAGTTTACTACACCCTTCTTCCTGCTATCTATGTCCTCAGCACTTTCTCATTCTCGGTAAATCCATTTTCTTACATTCTGCTTATGAGATACCCTTCTATTTCTTTTAAAATTTATTGATGTTTTTCATTTTAACGTCACCTTTTTTTCACATCCCCTCTCCCCGCCCCCATTCATTTCCTTGTTGCCCTAGTGACAATGAATAAAAAGGAAAGAAGAAGAAAAGCACAGGAGCAGATCGAACCAGCAAATCGCCAATCTGGCCTTCCTGCAAAGCTCTGCTTACAGTCCTCTCTCTGCTCCCACAAAGATGGGGAAAAGACACTTTCCCGCCTTTTGCTTACAGCCAAGTTTGTTCCTTTTGGTTATCCAGTGTTCAATTTGTTACAGTTGTTTTAGCTGTTCTTTCTGTTTACATTCTGCTTATTTCTGCTTATTTCTGCTTATTTTACTTCGCATCCATTCATAGGTCTTTCTTCCTATGCTTCTCTGTATTCTCCTTATTCACTATCTTTTAGGACAAAGTAATATACCATTATTCCAGAGACAGCTTGGACAGTGGACAGAAAGTAGGACCTGGAGTCAGGAAGGCCTGAATTCCAATTTGGCCTTACTAGTTGTGTGTCCCTGGGCCAGTCTTTCAACCTCTGTTTGCCTCAGTTTCCTCAACTGTAATATGCAGATAATAATAACAATGCCTACCTTACAGAGTTGTTGTGAGGATCAAATAGGATTTCTTCAATATTTCCAAGACTTGCGACTTATGCTTGCAGGTATTCCTTTCACAAAGGCAAATTAAGGCCTTTCCTTTGGTGAAAGTTTTTTAGAGTCACTGAGGCTTAAAATTCATCTAGTAATTCATTCTAGTAATGACTCTCTGAATTTAATCACTCAAGTTCTCAGAAGACGAGGTCCAGCAAAGGCTTTCCAATTTGGTAAGACGTGCCTCTATTTATGCTTCACTGGTATAGCCTTCCAGAACCTTAGATCATTTGTCTCCATGCTACAATTAGCAAAATTTAGGAGGACCTCAGGGGTTACCCACTATGATCTGAATTTGAAACATACCTAATGCCATGCCATTCTATTGTAATTAAAGTTTTCTGTGGGCTCAGAAACATTATATATGAAATTATACATATTCAACATGTGTAGGTTTTTTAAGGAAAAAAGGCCAATTAGACAGGGCCTAAATTTTTAATATAATTGGATTGTCTGGCTTGTTAATGCCTAATGCTCAGGCAATGCATAATCCTGCGAGTTAGGAGCACATCTTTCAGCCTGAACTCAAGATCTATATAATCCAATTACATCCATCCTGAAGAGCCTTACTTTCAATAGCCTGCATTTCATCCTTTCCAACATTGTAATAAAAAGCAAAGTAGGTAAGAAAATTAGTCCTGTACTCTGTTTTATTTGACTTAAATGTTAAAGGTATATGTGTAAATATGGATCATCATAACTATAGCCTGGGACCAGCTGCATTTAAAGGTATAATGCTGTAAGACTCCTTTTCTGAAATGGTCATTTTGATTTATTAACTCCAAACTTGCAGTAACTCTGAAGTGCTAGGATACTTAGATTTTGTCCTATGTTTCCCTACTCCCATGCTGTATTACATTAAAGAAGAAAAACAAGGACAATCTCAATTAAAAAAAACTCAGTCATTAATGAAATTTAATTATGCTGAATAGAATCAAATTCTAGAGTGATTGATCTACAGATTAAAATAGGGCGTCTAAGGATCCAGGAGATCTTTTTTCCCCCCATGGGACCTAGGTTCCATAGGCTTCTCACTTTAACTTGGGTCTTGTCATTAAGAGGTAGCTGCTTCTAGTGCAATTAAAATGAGGACTGTTTTTAGTCTTGATGGGCAATGTAGTAGACAAGGGATACAAAGGGAAATTTCTATGTATGTTGTACATTTGTCTCTCCTGAATGGGATGCTTTCCTGAGCCAAGTAGGAATTTTCTTAATACTTTCCACCTTTATCTGTCAAAACAATAACATGCTTATTAGGTGTGAAGTGCCCAGAGGCGTTGCTTATCAGTAACAAATACATAGAAAGATGCTCCCAAATGGTGGATTCAATAGAGTCACCACTTATAAAGAATATCAGGGGAAGTAAGTGAGGTATCCCATGGTGTAGCTTTCTACCAGAGGGGTAAATGCTCTGATGGCAAGTTTAATGGGAAAAGGACTTTGTGTAAGAATGGGTTATACAGATTTCCCTTTTCTTGACTTTTTTGACTCAAGGACCATATCAAGTATGAAGGATCAATTTACATTTATGTTATTAATTTCTCTTTGCTTCTAGACTGTCTTATTTATAGAACTCACATTGCTTTGTTTCGTTTTTTGGAAGGTATGGTGTATAATTTCGATATGCTTCCACTGAATTTATGATTTCTGAATGGGGTCATTGTTTGCTCCTCCTTCCCAAGGCTTCAACTTCACTAAAATCAACTATGGCAACATTAGTCATACAAAGAAGGATCCGTGGCTGCCAGGTTTTTCTCTAATATATAAAAGGCAGAAAGGGAAACAGTAGCAAAGAAAGAACAATGAGCAAGGGAGATGGATGAAGGTGGGAAAGCAGTCCCTGTGGATAAAAAGCAGTCAGAGCTGCAGTGGAAGAAACAGTCTCTCTCCAAGCTCAGCCCTATCTCATAAAGGGAAAGGAAGTCATCCACCAGCTAACTGGATACAACAGATTTGAGTAAGTCCTTGTTTAATAGGCAAGTTAGGGAAATGTACTTTCCTCTGTCTGTTCTACAGTCTTGTCAGTTTTCTACTGGCAGAAAGTGATCTTTGCTCCTCAGAGCACAATATGCAATACCTGTAATGTCACTGAGGAAGGGAAAAGAGGACAAACCTGGGCTGGATCAACCCCCTCCTTTGTTCCTCTCCACATGTCACTTTCTTCTCTCCTCTGATATTCCCACCACCTTGCTGCAGTCTTCATGACTGAACTATTGCAATAGTCTTCTGGTTCATTTCCCTGCCTCAAGTCTCTCTGCCCTCTAATCCATTTGATAATCAGCTGTCAAACTGATCTTTCTGACTTGGAGGTCTGACCATGTCACCCTGGATCTCTTCAATAACTCCACTGGCCTATTACCTCCACTATTAAATAAAATCTTCTGATTTTTTAAAGATCTCAATAACATGGTCCCTTCATACTTTTCCAGTCTTCTTTTGCCTTCCTCACCTCCACATACTCTGAGATCTAATGACATTGATCTTTTTGACATTCTTTCCACAAGACACTCCATCTCTCAATTCTGAGCATTTTCACTGGCTTTCTGCCATGCTTGCAATGCTCTACCTCCTCATTTCTGTCTCCTAGCTGCCCTGGCTTCCTTCATGTCTCAGCTAAAGTCCTGCCTTCTGTAGGAAGTCTTTCCCAGTCCTTCTTGATCTTAGTGTCTTGAATATGAGATTTCCCCAAGTGTATCCTATCTTATCTGTTGACATACATACATGTATACATGCATATGAACATGTTTCTAGAAAGATATGACATATTTAAATAATATATATAAGCATCTAGATGCATGTATGATGAATTATATATGCATATATATATATATATATATATATATATATATAAAATCTTGTTTAGTGGAAAGTTGTTTGAGATTAACTGAGCTTCATTTATGTTTGTTCTTATAACTATCTTCTCTGAGCATAATATTCTAATATTTTGTTTTCAGCCATTGTAATCTCCTCATCTGCATCTACCAACAGGAGTACGGTCACATCTATGAATGAGGAAGGGATATTTTTCTCTACCCATTTCAAATCTGTATCAACATTATTAGAAGTAATAATAGCCATTCTACTGGAAATATTTGTGAGGCTCCTAACTTTATTCCCTTTAGAGAAACTTTCATATATGATAGTGAATTCTTCAACTTCATCATATGAAAAAAAGTAATGTTTTATATAATATAGCAAAATGTTGATGCCATGAAACTCTTCTCAAAGTTTATGACTAGGTTATTCCTTTGCAAAGTTTGGCACTCAAACATCTTGAAGTACTTTCTGCTTTGGTAACATCATCTTAGTGCAAGGTGGTCAGATTGTGAACTTTTCTATATTGTTAATTGAATTTTAATATCATTTGTTTTCTTTGTGATGTTTTATTCCTTATTTTATGAATTTAAAATATGATTCTGAGAAAGGGTCCATAATCTTCATCAGACTGCCCAAGGCATTTATGACACACAATGTTTAAGAACCCTGGCCTTGGTGTAAATTATACTTCATTATAGTCCAGAACTTAGAAAAGTGATCATTTTCCTGTGGCACATATTATAATACAGCAAATCAGAATATTTAAATAATAGGAAAACCCACTTTCAACCTTTAATAACTAATCACATTAACATAGGATCTTAAGGTTACAAAGTGTTTTCTTTACCACAACTGCTTATATATGAGAAGCTTTCCTGGCTTTCTTTTGACATCAAAAGGCTGACATCACAGTACATGAAATTGTCCATTGCTTATTGTAACAGTAATTAATTTAGCAGGTACTTGGTCCTTAGTAACTAAGGGCTAAGTACTTCTGTGAAAGAGGCAGAGGGTACGAACTCTGTCTCCTGTGTGAAAGAAACAGTGGGCGCTAACTCTGTCTCTGGTTGCTGAAGCGGCAGGAGGGGGTTGGCC
>CM053581.1:96836668-96853331 GCA_028627135.1 Pseudochirops cupreus | reverse complement strand
TTTATTATTTGGAATATTCTTTTATGTAGTTTTGAAAACTGTATCCTTGACCACTTATGTACTGGAGAATGACTTTTATTTTGAGAGGCAGATGAAGGCAGCTGGACTTGAGGTCAGGAAAATGTAAGTTCAAATCTTGTCTCAGACACTAACTAGGTGTGTGACCCTGGACAAGTCATTTAACCTGTTTATCTCATGTTCCTCAAGTGTAAAATAGGAACAACAATGATGTTTACATTTCAGAGTTGTGAAAATCAAATGAGATAATATTTGCATAATATCAGGCTATCGAAATGTTATTTGCTTCCCCTTCAATAGATAGATATGTATGTATATGTCTACGTATATATACATATATAGTGTATGTTTGTGTGTATGCATACAAAAGTATATTATGCATAATATATATGAATATATTAGATACATTCATATGATGACATATATATATATACATATATATATATACTTATTTATATGCAATTTATTAAAAAGCCTAAGGATGCTAGGAATATAAAAAGTAGAAGAGTAGCTATTTGGTGGGCATAGATTAAGACAATTTATGGAAAGCTCTTTGGATGCTGCTGTGCCCTGTTACAGATGCGTCTTCACAGACACCTGTTTGAACCTTGAGCAGTCAAGATTTATCAGATGGAAATGAAGTAATTCCTTTGGATAAACTATCCAGGTGAAGATGGTTCAGTTTGAAGGATTCAGATAATTTGCTGAATTTCTTCATTTTTGTTGTGTCTAGGCATAAGCTCATCATTGTTTTGTGTAGCTTTGCTTCTCAACATTTGTGTTTGAACTGAACATTGATATTCTCTCTTTTGTGGTTTCTCATAGCCCTCAGATTGTGACCCCTCTTTACTTACTGCATTATACTCTATATATCTGTATATTAGTCCTCTTCCCTTAACCCCACCTACCACCAACTACTACTTAAGTGTCTTGAGATAAAAGCACTCTTTATATTTCATAGTTGCTTCTGGGAGCTGGGGTGAGAGAAGAGAAGGTCCCAGTTCCATTCTCCCTCCCCTAAAGCTGGCTTGCTTCTTAATTAAATTATTTGTCAAACTATAATTGAGAAATTCAGATTATGACTTGTGCAGAAGGTACAAAAAAAAATGGAAGTTGCTCTCAGGTTGATCAGATATTTGATTTTGCTTTAAGGCTTTCAATGTGTCTAAAAGGTTGCCAAGATTTAACTCTATTTGAATCATATATTTAAATTTTAAAAAGACAAGTTATCTTTTCCAGCACCTTCATTTTATAGATAAGGAAACTAAGTCTCCAGGAAGTTAAGTGACTTCATAAAGGTCACACAAATACAATTATCTCTTCCACATTATGGCGGTTAGGGGCTCAGTGCCCCTGTGATCTAGAAAAGCCATGTAAAAACAAATTTTTAAAAGGGGGAAGGCAAGGCATTTGGGGTTAAGTGACACGCCCAAGGTCACACAGCTATTTAAGTATCAAGTGTCCGAGGCTGGATTTGAACTGAGGTTCCCCTGACCCCAGGGCCAGTGCTTTATCCACTGTACCACCTAGCTGCTCCTCATGTAAAGTTTTAACCTTCCCTTCATACCAAAGAAGTCTGAATTATTATGTTATTAAAAGATAAAATATATTGATATCGCACAATACTATACATATATTTTGTGCATCTCTGAGTTTCTAAAATTTTCCTGAATCATCTGCTGGCCATTTTGCATCATTTGTGGCTTTTGCAAAACATCCCCCCAAAAATCCCATTTAATGTTTTATTGAAACCATGATATGGAAAGTCATGATGTGGAAGGGATAACTGCAGTAGGTAGCAAAGCCAGAATTTAAAACAACATCGTGTCCCAATCCAAACTCAGCATTCATTCTGCTCCTCAGTGAAATGCATTGGAAACCAAACCTAATTGAGAGAATTGGAAAGTTGAGGTTCTGGGTGACATTTGTCTAAGAATTCAAATAGTGTATTCTTTGCCTGACACCAAGTCAGTAGAGGGGGTTGAGAGTGTCTTGGTACACTGAGCCATTCCTATGGATGTAGAACTCCAAGGGAAAGGGTCACTATGCTCTTTTCAATCAATTATTTTAAGAAAATAATAAAGATATTATTATATTTTTATATATATTATATAATATAAAAATACTATTATATAATATAATAAAAAATTAAAACTTTCCTTTTTTTTGAGTGATTTAGTTTTCAGCATTCACTTTTATAAGATTTTGAGCTCCAATTTTTTTTCTTCCTCCCTCTTTCCCCTACAAGACAGCAATCTGATACGGGCTATACATGTACAATCATATTAAACATATTTCCACATTAGTCATTCAATCAAATTTTTAATGAAAGTGAATATTGGTTAAAATGAATATAAAGGGTGACCATAAATGGGAAAAGGGGATGAAGATGTCACAAAAAGGTAAGATTGGGGAGGTGTGGAAGAGAGTCTTTGTTTCTGTTCTTATTTTTGTTTTCTGATCCTCTAACCTCAGTTCCGAAAACATCAGCACAATAAAACCATGGTTATATTGAACTGCAGATATTACTGCCAGATTTCATAGCTCCCTCCTTTTTCCCCACTCATAATCTCTCATGATTTCACAGCTTAAGTTAACTTGGCCTAGGTTCATGTAAAACAGGCCAATGGGAGCATTTAACGAGAATTTGATCTTGAGAATCACAGTTAAAGATAGGTAGGACCATTTCCAAGATCCAATTAATCTGAGTCAATGCCCAGCCCCAATGCTATGGAGACGACCCCTTGATTATTGGTAGAGCAAAGACAAAGATATGGAAAAGGAGAATGAAATAGTCTAAGAGAATGAAATAAGTCTATGAACTTGCCATTCATTTCAATTCAATAGCTGGGTCAATGGACAAAGCCCTGGTCTTGGAGTCAGGAAAAGCTGAATTCAAATTCCATCTCAAGTATTTACCTAGCTATGCCACCCTGAGAAAGCCTATTACCATTCCTCAGCCTCAGTTTTCTCATCTATAAAATGGACATAATTATAAAACCTCCCTCACAGCGTTGTTGTGAAGATAAAATGAGAGAACATATGTAAAGCAACAATAATAATAGTAGTTGACCTTTACGTAATGGCTTACCATGTAACTGTGCTAAGTGCTTTACGGTTATTATCTCATTTTATCTTCACAACAACTCTGGACAGTGTGTGCCATTATTATCCCCATTATACAGATGAGGAAACTGAGACCAACAGAGGTTAAATAACTTACCCAGGGTCACACAGTTAGTACCTGGGACCGGATTCAAATTCAGGTCTTCCTGACTTTAGGCCCAGCACTCAATGCACTGTGCTACCTACCTGCCCAAAGTGCTAACCAGTTGCTTTGCAAACCTTTATATACTGCATGAAATTATAGTTATTATAATTGTTGTTATTGTTTATTGAACGTCATGTATGTATAAGGGTTTGTTCAAGAACCTGGCCACAATTAGTCGTATATAATTGTGCATGGAAACACTGAGGAAGTATATCCCTTCTTCCCATAAGACATCTGAATCCAAAGTAGCCCCGGAGGCAGCCATGATACTGTCTCGATTGCAAACAGTTGTAGAGAGTAAGTTCTGCTTAAAAGCAGCTCTCGTGGAATTACAGAGGGATACCCAAGCATCTGGTACCTTTGTTGTATCTCACTAAATTTCTAAGAGTTTAGAGTCAAGAGAGATAAGTACAGGGAGATTAATAGATTAATGTGGGGAGTAAGAACATTCAGAAATAGCCAATCAGCAGAAGAAGCTGAAATATGTGTAGCCAGAGGTAACTGAACCTAGAGAATTTATGGTCTCCCTTCAATTCCCAAGATTGGCATTCCTTTCCCATCTTTCATGGTTCTCTCTCCATTTCAGGTTATTTTGCTTGTCATTCAAACAATTAAATACCCTAATTCCAGAATGTTTGGGGTCCTGAGTTTTGTACACAAAAAGCTTCATCTAGAATCATTAGAAATTAGTGGGTAGTGAGCTGATTTTTTTAAAAAGAGGGAACGTAATCCATTTGCAGAGAGATATAATGCTCTGCAATTAGGTCACAAGTGATCTTTCACTTTTAATGCTGTAGAATATTTACTTTGGACATGTTTACACTGGCCTGATATGCTGCAAGATTTATGAAACTTGAGTAAGGCTGCCTTAACATCTCCTGAAGATTTGTGGTCTTGAAGCATATCCGCTATTAAAACAATACCACATACTTCACAGTGCAACCCAAGTATTATGCTTTTGAAATTTTTGTATAAGCTCACCCTTGTGTCATGAGGTCAGTCTCATCCTGGTCCATTTCAGCTGAATCGGGATATTATCCATAGTCACTTTTCCACGTATTGATAATATGGGATGAAATACTGGAATTGACCAGAAGAAACAAAAGGAAATTGTTTGAAAAGTGGAACATTCAGCCAACCAAGTTATTTGGTGCCATAAAAATGAAAGCTGTGGTTATTTATAGACTTAAATCGGGTTTCTTATACATATACATGTATATGTATATATGTACATTTTGTATGTATTTCAAATATATGGATAAAACTTTTTACTAAGTAATATGTTTTAGATACATTTTGAATTTTCTACCCCTATTTTCCTAAATGTTTTAGTGCAATTTTTTCTTAACAAATTCACTAGTTTTAGGTTCATGAAAATAGCCTATTTGTGATTGTTTATTCCTTGAAACCAAAGACCTTGTCCTTTTTATATTATGTATTCCTTCCCAAAGATTTGGGCCAAATATCTTTCTGAAGTTCAACAAATGTCTGTTAAATAGGGATATTTAAAAAATAGTATTATGGCATCTCATTCTAACGGCCTCTTTAGTAAATACTTTTGAAAAAGTCATTCATCCCTGCTTATTTCTATAGCTCACTAAGTTCTCTGAGTACAGTTACTATGCATGAATCATATTTTAAATGCAAAAAGTGGATTCTAAAATACCTTTCACCATAATATCTTGTTTTCATTCCCGTTCATATAAACTTCTGGAAAAAGTTTTAAGTTAAGTCTTTCCATGCCTCATCTCATGCCAAAAGGTATTTCTTTTGCCACCCATAATGTTTTTTAAAATACATCACAAATTTAGAAGTGTAAAATAGAACTCTGACATTTGAATTTCTCCAAATTTCAGCAAAAATATTACTACTTTGCTTTCCTCGGTAAATAATTTCTGAAAGCCTACTTCCTCCAGGAAAATTGATTATTAAATAAAAATATATTGAATACCTACTATGTGGAATGTGCCATGCCGGGCATTGAGAGAGATTGAAAGAAAATAATATACCCCCAAGGAGCTAATGATTGATATAGAATAGGAAATTTGACCAAAGGAGAAATACTTACTTGTCCTTAAGCACTCATCATGGAATTCCCTTGTGTATCCAAATTTCTGTTTCCTCTTACAAAAACTTGAATATTTTTCAAATGAGGTAGCTGTAAAGCCCTTAGGTACAGTGTTGGGCACAAAATAGGTGCTTAATAAATACTTATTTTCTTCCTTTCTCCCATGCCAACATTTATTAAACTGCTACTCTGAAAAATGTATCATGCTAGATACTGGGTATACAAACAAACCCTCTCCCCCAATCAAATACTTGTCTTCAAGGAGACTACATTCTGCTCGAGTAAGGAAACATACATACAGATAAACAAAGTAAATTCAGGGAAGACATAACACCAACACCTGGGGAGATAAAGTCTTCATGCAAGAATTGATATTTGAACTGAGCCTTGAAGGAAGCAAGGGATCCTAAGAGATAGAGAGGAAGAGAGTGTGAATTCCAGTCTAATGTGGGTAATATAATGCCAAGTTGAAAAAGCAGCTAAAAAGGTCGATTTGACTGGAACCTAGGATCCATGAAAGGGACTAAGGTGAAATAAGCTTGAAAAGGCAAATGGGATCAAAACTCTAGAATGTTTAAAATGACAAGCAGATAAATTTATATTTTATCCTAGAGGTCATAAGAAGACCTTGAAGAGTTTTTTCTCAGGGAAGAGACTTGGAGAGAACTGTGTTGTAAATATTTTGAGATATCATTCATAAATGTAAATGGAGCAAATACTTCACATCCATCCATAACTAGATTTAATATTTTTCTCATCTCTGAATGTCTTGCATGATAATAATAATAATAATGATAATTAACAACAATAGACTACTATTTATATAGGACTTTAAGGTTTACAAAGTACCTAACAGACACTATCTCATTTTATCATTGTAACAACCCTTAGTGTCATCCACATTTTTTTAATAGAGAAAGAACCGAGGCAGACAGAAATAAATGAGTTGTCCAAGGTCTAACTAGTAAGACTTGAACTGAAGTTTTCTTGACTCCTGATTCATTTTCTATCCAATATGGCACCTATCGATGCCTATATGTTCATTGATTCTATCATCTTACACTATAAACTCCCAGAACACAATGACGCTTATACCTTAAAAGTTCTTTTCCAAGGACCCAAATAATAAAAAAGTTAAATGTCTTCTTCTGATGAGGATGGTAGATTTATAACTTTAAAAATTATTCAGAGTAGTTCTACAAAGTCTAGAAATGTTTAAACAGGAAACTTCTCACATGGTTTTATCGATAACATTGAGAATACCATTCAGTTCTATTTTCCCTAACGGAGGCAGATGTGGTAGTTCACCTAAAGAGTTAACCAGCCTCTGGATAACAATGATATAGTGTAGCACATTGGCATGACTTCTTCGAAAGCTGGGAAGAAAAAAAGAAATATTTTTATGGGGTGTGGGTGGGGGCAGAGGACAGACTGTGAAAACAGTAGGAAAATCATATCTTTGAATGTCTTGGCTATTGGGTGAATCAATAGGCCTTTTCAGGTCCACTTGAAATCAAATACTGTACATTTAGGGATAGTTGCTAAATTGAGGCACGAAAGTCTGTTGGGAGTAATACTAGGTGAATTTATAGAGGATTCAGCTATATGGTGAGGAGACCTGGTTCAGTCTTGGCTTCTGACGTTTCTCTTCTATCAAAAGTCAGCATTTTCACTTTGGCAGTTGGATGGTGTTACTTATTTGTTTGTTATTATGATGGAAGGAATGAGTTAATGTTATAGAGCTCTGGAAATAAAAACGCGCCACATTAGTGTATACTGCACCTTGCATATTTCATTATTTAAAACTTCCAAGGGTTGAATAGCTTCTGAAGATATTAGAAGACTGACTTATAAATAGGAAGTAGCTGGATTTGCAATTCATTGGTTTTCTGAAAAACTAGAATCACAACAGGGTTATTTTTATAGCAGAAATGTTAATTGAAACATTCGCTAAATAACAGAAAGAAGCAAGCCTATATATAACAATGCTAGTAAATGCTGGCGACTATTTTTGGAGTCTTAGAGCATTTAGTTTTTGTCTTTATCCATAAGAAGAAAAAAGAAGGTAAAACCTTTGCTTAGAATAGACCTTATTTGCGTAAGAAGAATGTAGTCATATTTTCTCCAATTTGGTTACTGGCCAATGGCATCTCTGATTTGGTGTGGCAATGATCCCCAACATGACCGCCATTTTGTATTTGGCCCCAATCAAGAAGGGGCCTGTATTCTACATACAGCTGCTTTTATCAGCTATAAAGGATAATTTTGCTGTATTAAGTCCATAAATTTGATAGAACCAGCAAGGTTTCTACAGCATAATAGCTTAATTTTTCATTCTAATAATAACTGGCTGCCAGTGGAAATGAATAGGAGCAAAAACAAACATTTCTGTTCAATGACATGATCCATGACAGATGTACAGCTTAGGAGGCCCTTGGGCAGGGGAGTCTAAGCCTCCCCTCCCCTTCACCCAACGGCAGTAAAAGCATTAATACCAGGAAAAGAGTCTGAACTGTAAAGGAACTCATAGGAAAATGACCCAGCTATCCCATACTTAAATCCACAATTGGCTGTATGCCTGATTTAAGACTATAGTTTGCTTTCAGGATTTTCCAAAGTGCTCACAGACTGTGTATATAGGAAGGAGCCCCCTCACATATGGGTTGCAAAGGAGGAAGCTGTTTCTCAATTGCGATCTTTTTTTTGGCTTTGAACTTTTCCAGGAAATGTCTAAGATGTATATTTTAGAAACCAAAGCTTTGAATATAAAGCAAGTCCCTTTATTGTGCGCTTGTTTGTATTGATTCTTTGTTAAGCCACAATTTTAAAATGTCCCCTTTAAAACATCAGTTTGAATCTTGATAAATTTTAATGAAAATAAGGTCATTCCTGTTAGTGCCAACAAGTTACTCAGACTTTATGCAGGTATTGATTTATCTACTCAATAAAAAGAGTATCTACCATATCAGCAGCATTGTGTGCTTTTTTCTGTATTTGGAATGGTTATCACTCTCTGAAAGAAACCTTAGCAAATTGAGTAGCAAAATGACTATTTAGGGAGTGCTGTAGAAATAGCTCTTCTCCCATAAATCACCATTTTTCACCTTTTCTTGTTTCTTCTAAATGGACTTCTTTTGTTTACATGTTTAGAATTTTCATCTAAGGAGTTCCAAATACATTAAATACTCTCCTTCTTCACTGGTTCCTTAATTCAGTTCAGAATATGGTATTTCAGAGATAAATTCTCACTTGGAGTAAGAAGTTGTTCACTGGGGTGGCTAGGTGGCACAGTGAATAGACACTGGCCCCGGTGTCAGGAGGACCTGAGTTCAAATCCAGCCTCAGACACTTAACACAAAAAACTAGCCGTGTGACCTTGGCCAAGTCACTTAAACCCAATTGCCCTACCTTCCCCCTGCAAAAAAAAAAAAAAGCAAGAAGTTGTTTACTTAGGGACTTGAATTTCTTGTCCAAGGTTGAGTTTTGATGATTTTATGACAAAGACAGCTCATAATTTTCTGGGTAAATGGTCCATTATATTCTTTTTTTTTTTTTTTTGGAGAGGGGAAGGCTGGGGAGTTGGGGTTAAGTGACTTGCCCAAGGTCACACAGCTAGTAAGTGTTAAGTGTCTGAGGTTGGATTTAAACTCAGGTCCTCCTAACTCCAGGGCTGGAGCTCTATTCACTGCACCACCTAGCTGCCCCAGGTCTATTATATTCTTAACCTTTTCTTCAAGCACCTGTCCAGATTAGTGTGGGAAAGATTCCTTCCCTGATTAGAAAGAGGGACTAGAAGAATATCTCTGTGGTCTCTTCCTTCTGAAAATTTCCATGATTCTATAAATACATCAGGGCACCTTTCAGTCTTTTCCTACCGTCTTCTTCAGCTTCTAATTACTTTACAGTGATCTGAGAGGTACCCTCCTATCTTTTAGGAAACATCTTTTGATGCTACAAATTGCCTTTTTCTCTTCTGTTTGAACCGTCCTTCTATCAGTGATCTCCTTGGGTACCTAAGCACCCCATCCCTAAGGAGTTCCACATACATCTTTGCACAATCATGCTGAATCAGTTTTTCTTTTTGGAACTGTATATACATTCTGTGACCCAATTTGCAATTAAAGGATTAGCCACAGGATTGGATAGTATCTGCATATTTCTTCTATGTACATGGCCTGGGAAGTTCTTAACTGCTTTCCCATTTCAAAAAGTTTGATATTTCCTTTCAACCTCCTAACCAAACAGGCCATAGAAAAGATGAAAGTCAAAGAGTTGTAAAATTAACGCAGAGAATGAATGTTCCATGAGACCTATAACAAATGATAATGCGAGTGAGAATAAATCCTGTATTCATTGCTCACAGTGCCCAGAGCCTGTATATAAATCTATGATATTTGGAAGAAGGTTTCAGGAACCACAGGGATAACAATGGCTAATGGGAGATAAATGCACTATAACAATGCAATAAACAAAACTGAGTTTAAAGCTTCCTTTTCTCTTTTGGAAAGAGATCCTGTCTGCTGCTGTTCAAAACCAATACACATATACACACAGCCATGAGAAGGGAGGCAGGTTCTAATCTCAAGGATATAGTAATAATATTTATTAAATGCAGAAAATGATGTTAACGTCGTATCACACGGCTGGTTTACACTGACAAATCCCAGAAAATCCAGAGGAGTTCTAAGCCACAAACTCCCTCCTGGCTGTGATTTTATGACTCTGTGGTTTCTGAGCAGCAGATCATTTAGCCTGTTTGAATGTGTAGAAATACCATAGAAATTATTTGGGTGGTACAGGCCCAATCCTTTCAATATTTCTTTTCATTTATTTTCTTTACAAGTAACAAGTCAAACAGCTAATTTATGAACAGGGGCTTGAGAACATAAAGTGCTATTTCAATGTTAGATGTTGAAGTTAAGAGGTAATGTATGTAGCAATATAAAGGTATGGAAGCATCGATGGAAAGAGGAAGACAAAGGATGAATAAAATTAATTACAGAAACAATTAACTGCAGTCTTTTGTGGTAAACTGTGTGTTGGGTTAGGCCGTCTCCCAGTTATGGAGACATGGACTCATCTGATAAAAACTGTTAAGAACATTCTCTGGATGTGACCAAAGGCACAAGAACAAGGCTTAGTCATCTGATGGGGAAAGTGTATCATATTTAATGACCACCCTACTGTTTGTTGCATGTCAGCTTCTAAGACCTGATGCTACTCCTGTCTCCATGCCTGCCACCTCTAGGTGGGGTAACCAAATATGGCTTCCCAAGAGAACGAGAAAGGTAGTAGGAAGCTACACTCACCATAGACACTCGTATAATCACTTGAAACTATATCCTTTTTATGATAATAAAGCAGCTACTTATTTGTATACCTAGACTCAAAGGGCCTCATTACAGTAGATCTTATCCTTGCTTCAAATCCAGTTTCAATTCTACATTGCAGCAATGCCAGGTCTATATTGTCATATTTAATTTAGGTCCTCTGAAACCATATACAAAAAAACAAAAACACAGCTCAGTAACCCCAAAACCCTGAATATCAGGGGTTCTGATATATAGATATAGAGAGACATAAAAATACATCTGTATGTGTATATAGGTGTATGCATATATCCGTCCAAACATTTATCCACCCACCCACCCATTCATTCACAAATATATACATTATATATATATTGCTCTTTGTACATATTTGCTTAAACTCAGAATTAGCTAAAAAACTAGATTTTTCTTGCCTCATCCTTTGTTGTCAAATCTCCCTCTCTCCTCTGTAGAGCTTTTTTAGACAGATCTGTGATTTCATCTGTGTAATAAACTCCAAATGTGAAAACCTTGTCCACTTATACCTACTGACAACTCAGCTGTAACCGACGCTTAGAGAGTTGTCATGAGGAAATGAGAGGTTAAGTAACTTGCCAAGGGTCACACACCTTATGTGTGTCCAAAATGGAATTTGAACCTAAGACTTCCTGACTCAAAAGGCAATCACTGTATCATTCTTCTGCTCATTTGAAGTATACGGATCATATTAACTGTGTCTTTTGTGACTAAATATTGTGCAGTTCCTCACAGGTATAATACTTTAAATCAGTTCTCACTTAGCAGGATGCTATATATAAAAAGACAAATAATGGACTGTTTATTTAAACATATCTTGTTTCTGTATGTCTATAATGTGTATACATGTATGTATACAAACATGTACCCATATATGTGTGTAAACATGTACAATTGATATGTATACGTATATGCATACAAATATATATAAGGATATGTATCCACATAGATCCTTATCTACATGTATAAATTATCCTTAGGATATCCCCTAGACTTGTTTTTCCTTCTAGTAAATCCCTAAATGGAACACTCATTTAATTGTGCTTTACTTTATTACTCTATGAGTTAAGACTAACCCCCAAATTCTGATATCAAAAGTTCTAATTAAAAATATTCTGGTTTGTTGATATTAGAATTTAGCTGCTCCAGATTTCTATAAAACAGAGAAAAAAATTCACAAGGCAAATGAATACTTGTGTGACACCATCTAGGTGTCAAAGTGAATTATGCACGGTGATGTTTGGGAAATGAGGCTGGATCAGATGATCTCTGAGGTCCATTCTTGTTCTTCTCTTCTACTGTTCTATCTTTTTATGGGGATTTCCTGACAACTACTCTCAATCTCTGCTACTTAATACCTATATGACCTTGGGTAAGTCACTTGACACCTCTAGGCCTCATTTTTCTCATTTGTAAAATGAGAGGGTTGAGTTAAATAACCCCTAAGATCTCTTCCAGCTCTCAATCCACAGTGCTATAAATAGATTTTTAACTTAACCTATTCAACTGTACTCATTTCCAGTCTAGTTCAATTAACATGTGTAGTATTTCCTTTAATAGACCTGATATAAGGCATGAATTGGTGAATTATTTTTTTTCCTTAAGTCACGGTCAATCTAAGTTTTAGTTGAAGTGATAATTAAAATAAACCGATTTGGTCTTTTTTGAATGATTTAATTCTTTAGGTAGAAGACTGTGGAGTAGTATTCCTCTTATGAATAATGTTTAGCATTCAAACTCTGCTAACAGGTCATTTTTTTTAATATACCATTTGACTACCTTTGGAAAATCCCGAATGATTTCAATTAAAGTGGCCATTATGGAAGTCAATAATTATGGTAGTGTCTAAGAGCTAATTCTTTTGCAATATGATATGCAATGTGATATAAATAAAGAAAGATTTCTTCAAAGCCTTAGAGACTTTCAAGAGTGACAAGAAATTACCAGTATTATTAATGGGAAAGGCATCTTTTTAAATATGGCTGCCTGGTCAGTCCATGACTTCATAAAAAGTAGCTGGACCTGGTGATATTAAGAAATGTATTTATACATTAAGTAGTTAGACGGTGCAGTGAATAGTGTTGAACAGCAAAGTCTTAAGGTCAAGCCCAATCTCAGACACTTTATCTCTGCGACTCTAAGCAAATCATTTCATTGTTTGAGTGATTTCCTCATCTATGAGATGGGAATAATTATAAGAGCTACATTGGAAAATGAAATAAAACATGAATAGCATTTAGCAAATCTTAAAATACTGTATCAATTCTAGATAATAATTCTAGATGGTTATGGTTATGATTGTTGCTATTGCTAGAATTATTATCATCACTATTCTATAAGGTTGTGACCCTGTGGGAAGAGTAACTCTCCCAAAAAATAAATTGACTTACAAATGGCGATGAAGAGATGTAACTTTTCCATGAAGGGTCTAAATGTTTAACTGTAGAGATGCCACATTTCATAAGATCTTCAGTGACTACACGAAAAATGCTTTTCAGATACCTTGGCTCTGATGCGTCTTGGAATAATCGTGATGTCATTTCTTGGGAAAGAAAATGAAACAAGCTTCCTGCTCCTCTTTATAACATGCTTTCCCCTCACTGGGGACAGCTCATTTGGTATTGTGTTTAGCTGGTCTGCTTTTCCTGAAATTTTAAAATACCTCTGTTTGGGCAACAAAGAAGAGAACATGTGAACAGAGCTATTTTAAATTCAGATATATCCTAATACACCTAACAGGAGTTCAAATCCAGCCTCAGATACTTATCTGTGTCATTTAATGTGTTTATACCTTAGTTTTCTCATGTAAAATGGCGATGAGAATGTCACTTACTTCCTGGGCTGTTGTGAGGATCAAATGAGATCACACACGAAGCGTTTTGCAAACTTTAAAACTCTTTAAATAAATGCTACCATTATTATCATTGCTATTATTTATTCTCCAAACTCCAATAGTCTGTTATCTCAGTCACATCACATCAGTGTTCCCTTTATTGATGCAGATCATAACTCATCCTTTTCTGTCCATCTCATATGACTTTTGTACATATTTTGCTTAAGTTGGCCACAAGTAGTCCATCACTACCATGCTAAAAAGTCTTCCTCTGATTCTCTTGGCATTGTGTGGCAATCTGGTATATACATATGTAGATATAATGGGCTGGTTATCATTTAAAGAGCGTTTTTATTTTGTATTTTATACATGTTAGCTCATTCAGATCCTCCATATAATCCTGTGATGGAGGTGACATTTTATAGATTAGGAAAATGACTCACTGAGGTACAGAGAGGTTGAAGGACTCACCCAAGGTCAGTTAGTAAGTATCCGAGGCTGGAGATGAGCTCAGGTATACCTGACATGAAGTTCTGCCCTTATGGACTGAGCTATCTATAGGCATCTTTGTAGCACTAGATGTATGTATGTTGGGATATACACACACACACACACACACACACACACACACACACACACACACACACACAAATAAGGGGCCAGGTGAAATTTTCTGTTTGGGGACTCCATAGGCCTTAAATAGCAACCACAATCTAAAACTCTAAGACTATGAGTTGCCAAGAAGGTGCCAAGTTAATTGGGAGTGACAATCTTTCTACTGAAAGATTGTCCTTATACCAATAAAATCACAGGTCTAGCCCTGATCAGTGTGTGTGTGTGTGTGTGTGTGTGTGTGTGTGTGTGTGTGTGTGTGTGTGTGTATGCATGTACCCACGTACGCACGTAAGCAAGCCCATGGGTGTATCTAGCTCAGTAGTACCTTTCTGTTCTCGTTATACTATCCATCTGCTGGTTATGACTGGGAACATTCAATGTGCAAGATGAGTGCTAAATAAATACTATGTCCATCTATCAGTCTATGGGATTATAGTCTTATAGATAGAAGGATCCTTAGAGGCCATCTAGTGAAATCTTCTTCTTTAATATACAAAGAAACTGAGGTTGAGGTGAGTTAAGTTATTGCTCTTTTAAAACTCTCATATGAATTTTGGGAATCATGAAATAATAAAGATATATAGAAAGCCCTTGAACCTGTGAGGAAAGGTGAAATCCAAAAGGAAAGTAGGAAACCATAGAAATAGGATAATAATCACCTTTTCTTTCTCTCTCTTTCCATATACGTGTATCTATCTATCTATCTATCTATCTATCTATCTATCTGTCTATCTATCCACACACACATATATGTGTATATACACACATACATATACACACATGTATATGTATGTATGTATATATCTTCTGTCATAGACATGAAGACCTTTTGTCATAGACACTTGGGTAACTGAAGGATTTAGCTCTCCATATGGAGAAAAAAGAGAGATCTACTCTCTGGAGCGATTGAAATTTCTGTTTCAGAGAGAATTCTGAGGTATCCAGAAACTTGAGGGAACTATAATGGAAAGAGAGACTAACAGGTTTGGCAATGGTCAGCAACCAGATCAGGAGATAATCCTTCTAAGTGTCCATTATCTATATTTCCTGATGAGTTTCACTAAAATCAGGAAGCCTGAAGCAATAAGAAGAGAAACTAGTCAGCAGAGTGTTAGTTGTCAGGGTAGTTTGCCCCAGGAGACAACCTCCTTAGTGGAGGAGGGAAGCAACAGAATGTGACCAGAGATCTGAGGGCTGTGGGGGAAGGGTTTTCATCAGAGAGAATAGCTTCATAGTAGACTTGAAAGCAACTCTGAGGAACTAGCCTGGAGGTTGTTTGCCATGGCATTCTTGTACTTAGTTTGTGGGGGAACAGGAGATAATCACTATTTTGAGATTTCATGGAACTTAAACAACACTATAACCTATATGCCATATAATATGCAAAGTAATTTGAATTCTTCCCAACTAAATTAAATTATTTTAAATTAAATTAATTATTAAATTATTTTAAAAGTACAAGTAGGCCTGTAAATTTTATGAAAACCGACCTACTAAGTGATTTTCTCCTGGCACTCTTTGGGTCCAAATATGACAATTCCTAAAATTTCATCCAAATCCATTTTTTTTCCAGAAGAAGATGGCATAAGAGCTACATTAACTTTAAAAAGTAATAATCTGTCTTCTTCTCCGACATACGAGCCACTGAATATTTCTCTCATTCTTCCTAAACTACTTTTCTTTTCTCTTCTATCCATCTCTCCTGTTACCTATGCTTCCACTCATTCCTTTTAAAGTGAGAAAGGGTATAGAGGGAAAGACAAAGATGCCATATCTTCAACAGGAGATTTCTTTTTTTATTTTTCTTTTTTATTTTTCTTCACCTAGAGTTTTTTTAAATTTATTTTTAGTTTTCAACATTCATTTCCAAAAGATTTTGAGTTTAAAATTTTCTCCCCATCTTTCCCCTACCCTCACCCCAAGATAGTGAGCCTATTGAAAATCCCTTCCCCCAATCTGCTCTCTCATGTATCCTCCCCCATCCCACATCTAAATTTCTTTTTTTTTTTTGGATAATTTTAACTTTTATTTATTTTAGTTTACATCATTTCCACGAGATTTTGAGTTACAAATTTTCTCCCCATCTTTCCCCTACCCACCACCCCAAAACAGCAATCCCACTGAATACCCTCTCCCCCAATCTATTCTCTCCTATGTCCTCCCCCCTCAGCCCTCTGACTTTCCGGCAGGGCAGGATGGGTCTCCCTACCACAGTGCCTGTGTATCTTAAGTCCCAGTTGGATGTAGTTAATAATAATAAAAATAATAATAATAATAATAATAGTATACATACATATATTTTTAACATCTGATTATAGAACTTTAAGTTCTAGATTCTTTCTCTTCCTCCCTCATCACCCACCCCCACTGGAAGGACAAGCAATTAAATACAGGCTATACATGTGTAATTGCGCAGAACCTCTCCACAGTGGGCATATTGTGAGAGACTGATTACATATCCCTCCTTCCTATCCTGCTCTCCCTTGTTCTATTCTCTACCCTGTCTCTGTCCC
>CM053581.1:96814516-96836168 GCA_028627135.1 Pseudochirops cupreus | reverse complement strand
TCTTCATGTTTATTGGAAGCCCCTGGTGGGGGAACTCTGGCTGCACTCTCCTCCTCCCTCTCTTTGCCATGATCTTTCTTTTCCCCAAAGAAAGAATCTAGAGTTTGGTTGCTGTTCTTACTTTGCTTCTTATGCTTATTCTTACTCACGGTTGGTCTGTCTGTGATTTTTTAATTTAATCTCTGTGGGGCTCTGCTTCCAGAAGGGAAAGCTCTGTCCCAAATCACTGGGGTCCTCCCAGCTGCCATAGCTCTCAGGAAGGTGCTGGGTCCCTTTCCTACTTACTTCCGGTTCACTGGATAATGAAGACTCACAGGACCGAAGCCCAAGACCACGATCCGGATCCAGGCTGCTCAACACGAGAGCACTTGGCCTCTGAATGATCGCTTAGTCCCCCTGCTGTCTGCAGGCCGAGGGCGTGGAAGCTGCAATGTGGAGGCAGGTGCAGAGCCTCTGCCTTTAGCTTTCCCGCCCTGGAGGCATTTCGGCCAGACCACTTTTCTCCCAAGACCTCACAAGTCCCACTGACCTAGTTCTGAATACTGCTCGCAGCTGCTGCTAATCCGCTCATCACTTCTCTCCTCCAGCTGCCCCGGGGGCTCAGCCAGGGCTTCAGGCCAGGCTGGTTTCAGTTAGCAGTGCTGATATGGTTCTTCATAGTCAAGCTGACTTTAGTGGAAAGTATATTTGTGTGTGTTTTGGAGTTCTAGAATTAGTTTAGAGTCATATTTTATGGGTATTTTGGGGTGGCTATGTGAGAGCTGCAATATGTTGCTGCTCCTATGCCGCCATCTTGGCTCCACCGCTTTTTTTTTAAATAAAGGTGTTGAACTACCTTGTCTTTAAATTACTCAATGGCCTCAAATCCTAGACTATATGAAACAAGGCTTTTGATTCTTTTTTGGGGGGAGGGGAGGGTCCCAAATTTTCATTTTTTGATTTCACTGGCCTTATTGGCCTCTTTATAGATTTATTAACCTATAGATTTGACAGGAGTAAAACATCTAATTTCTGGAATTTTAATTTTTTTTTAGCAACACTTTGTTAATTTTATAAACAACACCTAGATTTCCCAATGTATCCTTTCTGTCATCCCATCTCAGTGTTATCTCTAATAACAAAGAATAAGAAAAGAAAAATAATAATTGGGCAAAACTAACCAACACCTTGAAAAAGTCTGACAATATGCTTAACACTTAACACTCTATAGTCCCCCACATCTGCAAAGAAGAGGAAAGGTGTCATCTTATTGCTCTTTTTTAGGGAACAAGATTGGTCATTATAAGTCCAGAGCATTCCATTTTGAGTGTTTAATTCTATTTATATTATCATAATGCATGTTTTTTTCTTGGTTCTTCACTTTACATTAGTTCACATGCATCTTCCCATGCCACTCTACGTTTCCATTCATCATCTCTAATAGCACAATAGCTATAGGTAGCTAGGTGATCCAGCAAATCGAATGCTAGACTTGAAGCCAGGAAGACCTCAGTTTACCAGCTTCACAGCAGTGTTATATGTATGACCCTGAGCAAAGTCAAGCTTTGAACTTAAGCTCAAATCCAGATCCTTTGACTTCAAACTGAGGGCTTTCCCACTACATTACATGACACAAAATGATACTATACTACATTAGTGTATAATGCAATAAGTTAAAATATTATACTCTACTCTACTCTGCTTTACTATACTATACTATGCTATGCTATGCTATGCTATGCTACACTATGCTATGCTTTGCTATATTATACAATGCAACTTTAGTTCTCTTAGCCTCAGTTTCCTACTCTGTAAAATGGAAATAAATGTGCCTACTTCCCAGAATCGTTGTGAGGATCAAATGAGATAATGTATGTGAAGCTCTTAGAAAACATTAAAGTACTATATAAGTGTTAGCGATTGTTGCTACAATTATATCTCATTACTTCATGTACCATAATTGCTGAGGTCTTGTCCAATTAAGTGGCATCTACTTTGTTTCCAGTTCTTTGTTATTATAAAATAATTCTAGCACAAATAGTTATCTCTGTATGAAACTTTCTTTGCTTATTATTATCCCTATGGTATGTGTCTAGCAGTAGAATCTCTGGTCAAACCCATGGACATTTTGGTAACTTTTTTCATACAATTCCTAATAGCTTTCTAGTATGGCTAAACTAAATTCACAAATCCTCCGATATTGAATTGGTGTGTCTGTCTTTACATAACCTTTCTAATATTGACCATTTCCAATTTTTGGCAAACTGTACATTTTTGTACAAATTTTTTTGCACATGTGGCAAAATATTTAACCACTGTTTAGCGATGGATCCCTGTTTGGATGTCTTCTAGGGCTCAACATCTGGTTGACCATAATTGGGAAATCCATAATGTCTTTCCATGTGACTATTGTGAGACTAACCTTTGGATTGTTAATGGAAGGACAGGTTCTCCTATTAAGGTCTGTTAGCATGCATATTGAATAATATTTGTTCAATAGGTAGAGTTCTAGATGTATTTTGATAGTGTATTAAGAACTAGAACCTGTGACTTTGAGAAATGTTGGGAATAAGAGAGCATATGCATCACCGATACATAGAACCTCTAAATTCTGTTAGTTATGTGGATGCTATTCTTATTTTAAATAGGTGGCTTAACTCATGAATTCATTAAGTTCCAAATTTGTGAAATTCATATTAAAATTATCATTTTAAAACTGAAATTTTGATAAAATTATAAGAACCCAAAAGATTTTGGCTATATTCCTTTTATCAGATAAAAGTCACAAGTATGGAATATTTAAGAGAATTGACCATCAGGACAGATATGGAGAAAAATGTGTAAGTGGGAGAGAGGCTTCCAGTCAAATGATCTCTCTTAGTTTCCAGACTCAAGGCTGAGGTGAAAGATAACTATATAGTTCCCTTTCCTCATCTTTTCCCCCTATCCTGGACAAACTTTATCCTTATTTTTCCTATACTAGAGTAGAGAAGAGGAAGGCAAATAAAAGGAAACAAGATAAAAAGGAAACAACAAAATTAGGTGGAGAATAAGAAAGAGTGAGAGGAAGAAGTAAGGAAGATAAATTATCAAAAACACATATAAATATCCAACTTCTTTCATTCACTTTTTCTTTTTCATTCTGGCCAACTGGTCTACCTGAATTTATTGAATTCGGATTCTTGTTTTTAATCTTTATGCCTTAAAATAGATTATCTCTCATGCATGTAATTCCTCTAATCTCAGCCTCTTAGAATCCTTAGCTACTTTCAAGGTTCAGGTAAGGTCTCATCTCCTGCATGGTTTTTCCAAACTCCCTAGATATTGTTATTCTTCCCTTACTCATTATCCATTGTATCCCCTAGTAAAATAAAAGATAATTCAGGATGAAAAATGTTTCATTTTTAGCCTTGTTTCTGCAATGTCTAGCAATCAGACAATGCTTTGAACATATAAGGTGCTTAATAATTGTTGAATTGACTGTGGTGGAGGGGTGAAGGGATAGAAAGAAGTATGTGCTAGCAATATAAAAACAAACAAAAACAGCTCCCCACAAGTTTATAATATCAGTGAAGAAAGAAGTTTTAACAATTGGGCATTTATATATCTGAATTCACATACAAAGTAATGAGAGGAAAAGATAGCATGGTACGTGTAATATGTGTCAAAACAAATAGTTCAGAGAAGTACTAGGGGACAACAGGAACTAATGAACTCAATGGCAGTGTATGCTTTCATTTACTAGTGAAAAATTTGTATAACATGAGGGTCATGAGTGATGAGTATCAAATCAATTCTTGTGGAAGTACTCTTTTTGTATAGAAAAGGAAATCTATAAATATCCATAAAAACATAAAATAAAAGTTAACTTAAAAATAACCTTTAGATTTTTGTCTCCCCTGACTTTCAGTCTCACAACTAATATCAGGGATTAGATACACTTATTCCTGTATATTGTATATCTAATCTGTTTCCTTTATCTACTCCATTTTCAACCAGTGCCAAAGTGTGTTTTTAAAATTAAATCCTTTGGAAGTATTCAAAATGAGGATTCCCTCCCCTAAAAAATGTTGGTGTCGTCTGAACGAAAAGCTTATGGATGAGCGTACCTTCTCCAGGTCACTAAGGATGCTGTGAACCTTCGATCCCATGATAGTTTTGCCAGTAACAAGAATAGTTGTTTAGATTTACTAAATGGAAATAGAAGATTTATGTCCTATTAGTGAAGTCACTTGATTTACAGTTACCAAGTTTATATCTGCTAAATCATACTGAAGTATATTAAATATTTTTTTAAAATTTTCATCAAGTAGGCAATTGGTCATTCAAATTAATGACTTCACCAGCAGCATACATTCCAAAAGGCATTTGCAGCAAGTGTATATGCCATTTAATGTTTGAGATAGATTGATCATCACTATATCCCCCATCAGTGGCAAGTAAACCAGGAATGTCATGGTGCACTCATCCTGTGACTATAAACTTGAGTTGTTATGATTGTTGGTAACAGTTGTATTTTAAACTATGAACAAGAGTTATTTTTACATAATGATCCATGCATTTCCCTAACAACTGATTTTGAAGGCCCTGTTGCCTCTAAGACATTGTTGTTAGAGGAAATGCATATTATTGTTACTGATAAAAATGCATGAATGGCATGTAAATATCTATCCATGTTACAGCTTGAATGCATTCATTTATTATTGGAGTATCTATGCTTATCATCTTGTTGTAAACAAATGTAAACATTCCTTAGAGGGAAAATGTTATTCCAATGGTCAAATCTTCATTCTCATGTAAACTAAAATAAGATCAATCAAATAACCAAGTATTTATTAAACTTTTATTATATGCTCAGGAGTAAGCTAGGTGGTGAGGGGAAAAGAAATATCTCCTTGCTTCAAGGAGCTTCCAATCCAATTGGGAAGACAAGATTCACATGGAACAATAGTGTCTAATGTAAGATTGTACATAATTAAAGGTTCATTCTATAAATGAAGAACATAAGAATTATAGGAACTCAGATGAGAAGGAACTTAAGTAAAACTGGAGCAATGAGGGAATACTTCAACAAGTTAATACCTATACTGGGCCTTGAATGATGAATAACATTTGAATCGGGAGAGGCACAAGGGAGATGACAAGGAATTGAGGATAAGCATGAAAAGGGTAACTGTGAAGAGAGTGTCCTTACTCTTGTTAAAGGTACAGTCCAAGAAGAAGTAATAATGTTGTAAAGATAAGCTAGTGCTAGATTCTGAGGGTCTGAAAAAGCAGAATTGTTTGTACTTCAATAAAATCAGGAAGCACTGAAATTATAAGAGATAATTTGAGGTACATGAGTATCATGCCAGATTTAAGGGTCATAGCATGATAGGGAGTTCTATATAGATAGCTAAGAAAATGCAAAAAATAATGGGAAAAAGTATAAAAATTTACATTTGACAGTAATAAAATGAGACTGAAAAACAGGGATCCAAGTAAACAAGATTAGGATTAGCCAATAAGCAATGAAAAAGGCCAAAGGAACAGTACTCAGAAGCTAAGTCACACACACAGAGCACAGAGTAAATAGGTATCAAACATGAATGTGACCAAGAATGAATGGGTCTTATTAGCACATAGGTATGTCTTAGCAAGTATTTGTCTTTGGTTGGATAGAAAGCAATAATGGTCAAGTTTAGCTTTATAAATGGTCATCTGAGTCTCTCCTGATTATAATATTGTGGAGATATTCCATAAGTACCAATCAGATACAAAAGTCAACTTCTTTTGTCTAGACACAAGTTAAAGAAAAAGCCATTTATTTACCAAGCAATCAGCTTAAAAACATTCATTGGATGCTTCTATGTATCAGGCACTGTACTAAGGGCTAGAGATACAAAGACAAAAGTGGGTCCCTGACCTCAAAAAGCTTAGATTATAATGGATGAGACAATATATAAACAACTATATGCCTATAGAACAAATTATGATGATGAGAGATAATCCCAAAGGAAAGGCCCTAAAAATTGGGGTGATTGGGAAAAGACTTCTGCAGAAAGTGATATTTAAGCTAAGTTCTGAAGGAAGCTAGGAAAGATAGGATTCAGAAACAAAGAAGAGTATGCCATGAATGAAGGATATCTATTAAAAAGGCAGAATCAAGAGGTGGAATGTCATATACGAAAAATAGCAAGCAGGCCAGTGTTATTAGTTCCTAGAGTATGTGGAGAAAAGTAAAGAATAAAGACCAGAATGATAAGATGGAGTAAAGTAGTGAAAGGCTTTAAAAATCAAACAGAAGAGCTTCAGGCAAAGGGAATCATGGAGTGTATTGAATGTTTTGGGGGAGTGTATCTCATGGTCACAGTCACCCTTTAGGAATTTCACTTTGGTAATTGAGTGAATCATGGACCAGAATAGGTAGAGCATAGAGACAAGGGAGTGTCACCGGAAGGTTACTGAAATCTTTCTTCTCTTATCTAAGAAGAGTTCACTGATACAACAAGCCAAAGAACATATTATTTTAATTTCCTTTCATATTCCTCTCCTTGATTATCCTTTGACATATCAGGCGACTAATCAGTTGGTCAAATAGCATTTATTTGGCACCTATTATGTGCAAGGTATTATTCTAAGCCCTGGGCATGTGAAGAAAGAATAAATCCTTGTTCTCAAGGCATAGTCTAATGGAGGAGACAACACGCAAAGACAAATATGAACAAGATGTATACAGGATAAACTGTATATGGTCTTAGAATGAAGGTCTAAAGATAAAGAGTAATGGGAAAGACTTCTTGCAGAAGGTAGGATTTTAGCTGAGACTTGAAAACATCCAGGGAATTTGGGAGATCATAGCTGAGGAAGGTGAGCATTCCAGGCATGGGGAAAGCCAGTTAAATCTTTGAAGCTGGGAGACAGAGAGTTGTATTCAAGAAATAGCAAGGAAGCAAGTCTAACGGGATGTCAGAGTATGTGTAAAGGAGCTGGATGTAAGGAAAGTGGATCGGTAAGAAGGAGCTATATTGTTAAGGGCTTTACAGGTCAAACAAAATATTTTTATTTTGGAGGTAAAAGGGAGCCACTGGGTTTATTGAATGGGGGAGGAGGGTGATTTGGTCAGACCTGCTCTTTAGGAATATTTGCTAGACAGAAGAGCGGAGAATGATTAGAGTGGGGAGGTCTTTGAGATAGCTAGACTGACTAGCAAATTAATACAATAGTCTAGGTATGAGGTGATAAGGTCCTGCATGTGAGAAGTTATAGTGGCAAAGAAAAAAAAGACTATATATGAGAGATACTATTAAGGCAGAATCAACAAGATCAGAAATGGGAGAGTGAAGTTAATAGAAAATGAGGAATCCAATATGACACCTAGGTTCTGAGCCAGAGTGACTGGGAGAATGGTGGTTCCCCTGATATTAATAGAGAATTAGGAAAAGGGATAAGTCTAGGGCAGTGGTTCTCAACCTTCCTAATGCCTCCACCCTTTAATACTCATATGAGGGCGTATCTGGGTGTATCTGCATGTGGGTAGACCTGGAGACGGATAGAGGAGCAGTGTCTCGGTTGCTAAGACCATCAGAAATATGTGTTTTCCGATGGTCTTAGGTGACCCTGTGAAAGGGTCATTAGACCCCCGAAGGGGTCACAACCCACAGGTTTAGAGCCGCTGGTCTAGGGGATAGATAATGAATTGATTTTGGACAAGTTGAATTTTAGATACAAGACTAAATAAAACAAATGACTTTTGAAATATAGTAAAAGACAACTTCTAGAAAATTGATTGGGTCTAAGTCCAACTCCTTATACCATCTCAAAATAGCAAGAAATGCACTCCAAAAGAGTAAAAGCTTTAGGATAAATGATGAAGAGGTAGAAAAAAAGTCATAACAAGAAGAAATAGAAGTGCTTTAAAATTTACAGAGTTTTACATTCATTTTTTTATCTGAGTCTTACAACAACACCGTGAAATAGATGTGATTGCTATCACCATTTTCAATGTGAAAACTTTGCCTTGGAGTGGTTAAATGAGTTTCCCAGGGTTTCACAGTTAGTAAATGTTAGAGGCAAGATTCAAACCCAGAATTTCCGTACTCCAAGTTCAATTCTCTACATGCATATGTGTTCTGTCTGTTGTGGAAGAAATTTGGATAGCCTAGAATTATCTGAATTACTCTGCCAACTTTCCAAAATTCCCTCCAAAGTATATAAAAAGAAGAAAAACCAGAAAGAAGTTTCAAGAAAATACATGTTTTGCTATTTTTTTAAAAGATCTGACTGCCTCAGATAAGAAGTAAGATAACTAAAATAATTACAATGAGATACTCAGTCGAGATAATGTGGTATGTAGATGTAAAAGAATATTATCATGCCGCGAGGAATGACAAATATACAGAATTCAATGGAACAATAATGATTTCTATGAAGTGGTAAGGAACAAAGAAATCAGAATCAGGACCCAATATATGTGGCTAAAACAATGTAAATGTGGATAATACTAAAGGGCAATAGAATTTAGATCAAATAAGCTGATCAATATTGATTCCAAATGGCTAATATTATCATACTCTTCCTTTTTATTTAAACAAAGTGATACACTCTAAGTGTAGGATATTGTGTTTTCTTTATATTTCAAATACTATATTAAATAGTTTTGCTTAAGTATTTTTTGGGGGGAAAGGATATTTTATTGATAATGCTATTTGTAAGTGATGTGTCAAAATGAATTAGATATTTAAATAATAAATGTAAAGTAATAAGGTCAAGAAACAAGAAAGGGAATTGAAGCAAAGTTGTATTACTTGTGAATTTATAATGAAGAATTTTTTTGAGGATAGGGAAAGGAACTGGGCCTAATCCTTTTCTCTGCATGATAAAATGACAACTACAACCATAGGCTTCTGTATCACAACCAGGACTCTGGGAGAAAAATCAAGAGATAAGCTATGTTGGGGCTAAGAGTATGACCTATCCAAGACCTTGGCATTATACTGACTTGCTTCCATTATTAGAGTTCTTCTACTGATGCTCTTCCTGGATACAGTCTCCAGTTGTTAAAAAATAAAAATCTATTCCCTCTTTATCCCCTCTATCTGGTGACAATGAATCCAAAGGTGCCTAGGAGTAAACCCTTCACCCTAATCTTTGATGCCTCCTCTTTTATCCCCACTCACCTCAAACCTACGTTCCTAATGTCACATTCTTGATCTGCCTGCACATTCCATCATGCTCTATAGAACTCCTGCTCCATAATTAACAAACTTATATTCATTTTAGATTTCTTCCTCTCACGTTCCTCCAATCAGGTATTTTCACAGCTCTGTATACCTTTGTTGACACTACATCAGTGGCCATTCTTGAAATGCTGGTTTCACCTTCTCTCATATCCCCTAATTCACTTATCTCAGAGTTGAAATACTGCTTGGCTTCCTTTACTACTTTCAAACTCTCTCTCTACCTCAATTTCCTAGCAGCTTGTTTTCTTTATCACAGAATACAGTTCCTGGTTGCTATTAGCAGTTGATCCCTGGGGAATTCTTACTATATTTTCAATGACTGCAGTACCTGGCTCACAGTTTCTCACTGTGTTAGTTCTTGCCCTTATACTAGAAGATTTCAATATACATGCATCTTCCCTCAATTAGCCTGATCCTTTCCCCTTCTAATTCCTCAGTCTGCTTATCTCTTACGATTTATTCTTCTATTCCAATGTCAATTATATACATGGTTGTTCATGTTCTTGATCTTGCCTTCAGCCCAAGTGTTCTACATATATGATTAAATATTCTGAAATTTTTTTCTCAAACACAATGCTGCGCCATATTCTTCACGTCTTCATCTTAAGATACTTTTCCTCCTCACTATTACCTCCAATCCATCTAGAACTTAGCATTTTCCTGCTTTGATTATATTTTCCCATTTTCCAAATTTTGACATTCAGTGAACCATTGCAATTTTACATGACAACTCATACTCGTTACTCTCTTATCTTATGCTTTGGTTCACACCTTGCCAGAATCTTATCTTCTATTACTTTTACTATTTATCTGCTCCATTTCTACTTATATGCTACTGAACATAGTTGGAAGAAGTCATAAAATATTGCTGAATTCCCTACAAATTTGTATTGCCTCTCCTTAACTGAGCCCCTACTTAGAAAAGCAATCATTTTATTCCTGTCTAAGTAGTTCTCTTTTATTCAACACAGTGGCTAATCAAAAACTTCTCTTCTTTTCTCTAGCACCTATACCAAGAGTGGGAACCTGTGGCCTCAAGGCTACATATGACCTTGGGTGGAGCCTTTTGACCAAGTCCAAGTTTTACAGAACAAATACTTTTATTAAGGGGATTTGTTCTGTGAGGTTTGGATTCAGTCTAAGGACTGCACTTGAGGACCTAGAGAGCCTTATGTGTCCTCAAGGCTGCAGGTTCCCTATTCCTGCCCTATATCATCTCTGTCCTTCATTCATACTTGAAGACCTAGCCTCATGATTTAATGAGGAAACAGAGACCCTTCACTACAGGTTTTCTCTTCTTCTAATCTCTACATCTCCCAAATACCTGACATTATCACCCCAGCCAATTGGATTTGAAGAAGTAGAAAACTCCTCAATATTTACAATTCAACTTACAATTTTTTTTTTTACCAATTTAAATTGTTTTTAATTTTCCAAACTACTCCAGTAATAAGCTCTGGACTATCATCTTCCAAGCCCTCTGATCTCTTAATGTAGAAGCTGCTAAATTGTGTGTCATCCTGATCATGTTTCCACAATACTCAAATTGTTTCTTTCTGATTGCTTTCAATATTTTCTCCTTAACCTGGGAACTCTGGAATTTGGTTACAGTATTCCTAGGAGTTTTCCTTTTGGGATCTCTTTTAGGAGGCAATTGGTGGATTCTTTTGATATATATATATATTTCGCCCTCTGGTTTTAAAATGTCTTCTTTGATAATTTCTTGAAACATAATGTATAGGTTTTTAATTGATCATGGTTTTCAGGTAGTCCAATAATTTTTAAATTATTGATCCTGGATCTATTTTCTAGGTCAGTATTTTTCCAATGAGGTATTTCACACTGTCTTCTACGTCTTCATTTTTTTTTGTTTTGATTTATAACTTCTTATTTTTCATAAAGTCATTAGCTTACAAATTACAAAATTTACAATTCCATTCTCTTCCATTTCCAGAAGATTAATCCCTCTTTTCTCCACTTAATCTGTAATCTCTTCATTATCTACTGTTATTACCTTGTTCTTAGAAAAGCACTCAAGTCTCTATAATTCTTTAAAAAAATATATTCCCTAGATTCTTCCATTGTCACATTGTCACTCCCATATTTCTCCTCTATAAAGATCAAACCTCAAAGCAAAGGAGGATCTTGACACATACTAGCTATGTAATCATAGACAAGTCAATTTACTCCTTAGTTTTACACATCTCTATATATATCAGAAATTCAGAGTGAAGTAAATAAGGTCAAGAAAACAATATTCAATATGACTGCCACAGTGTAAATGGGGACAAGAAATCACAGAATAATCAAAAGTGAATGTTGCAAAATTATAAAGAACAAATATGGCTCCAACAATGAGAGATAAGAAGGTACCCTGTCCTACTCCAGTGCATATGTGGAAAGTCTACAAATATTGTACACTCCCCATGTTTTCAGACTTTTCCCATATGCTGATCAGTTTTGCTCCTCTGTTAGCCTTCTTTGTTTTTGTTTTTCAAAATGTTATTTGTTATATAGGTTGGCTTTCCAGGAAGGGTAAGAGAAAAGAAACTGAGGAAAATTTTGGTGGTCATGAGATTATAGGCTCCTTGAGGGCAGGGATTGTCTTTTGCAGTTTAGCAAAGTATCTGGCACATAGTAGGTCCCTGATAAATGTTCACTCATTGATTGATGTAACAGAAAATCGGGCAACAATTTTATTTTTCAAAAAAATATGTGAAGGGTTAAAAAGAAAGAGGATCACTAAGGTGTCAAAAGAGATAATATAGTAAAGAACTTTAGTTCTTAGAGGTACTTAGGTGAGACAATGGATAGAGTACTGGGTCTGGAGTCAGGAAGACCTGAGTTCAAATCCTACTGCAGACACTCAGTAGTTGTGTGACCCTAGGCAAGTTGCTTAGTTGCTGTTTGCCTCAATTTCTTTGTCTGAAAAATGAGGATAATAATAGCACCCACTTCCCAGAGGGATTGTGAGAATTAAATGAGATATTTGTAAATTGCCAAGCATCATATAAAAGCTAGTTGTTGCTGTTATTGATATCTAGTGCACTTTAAGCATTTAGCAGTGGTTCTCAACCTGTGGGTCACGACCCCTTTGGGGGTCAAACGACCCTTTCACAGGGGTCACAGGGATCACCTAAGACCATCAGAAAACACATATTTCTGATGGTCTTAGGAACCAAGACACTGCTGCTCTATCCATCTCCAGGCAGGTCCGCCTACATATGAGTATTAAAGAGTGGCGGCATTAGGAAGATTGAGAACCACTAATTTAGAGAAAGGGAAAAGGACAGAAATGGATCAATATTTCAAAGGCAAAGACTCACACTCTTGACTTTTAATTCTTTAAGATGTCTTTCTATTTCTAGATTTTTCTTGTGGCAATTTATTTTGCTTCTTGTGCCTTACTTGTTTGCTCTCTCTTTTTTTAATCTCTATGTTTTTTTTAATCAGGACTTGATAGTTTTGATTACTGTTGCTTTGTAATATTGCTTCAAGTTTGGAGTTTCTATTTCCCCTTTCATTGCTACTTCATTTCATTATTTCCCTTGGCATTCTATATCTTTTATTTTTCTATATTGATTTTGTTAATATTTTTCAACCTCTATAAAGTATTCCATTTTCAAGATCTATAAAGCATTCCATTGATTATTTGATTGGTGTAACAGTAAAACTGCAAATTAATTTTGACATTTTCATTTTTCATATTGACCCAACCCAGCCATAGACACTGAATATTTTTCTAGCTATTACGGTTGTTTTTTATTCTGTTAAAGAAAAGTCTGCCATTGAATACATACACACACACACACACACACACACACATACACACACACATATATGTATGTATATATGTATATGTATGTACACATACTTTAGCAATCTCATTGAGAAAATGCCATATTTAATTCTACTTAATTCCAGCAATTTAATTCTCCATTTCTTTGAGATTTGTACAAAACTGAGACATTAAAATATTCATCATCTATTGAGTACTGCCTTTAATATAATTTTCCCTTTCTTAAGTTCAACTACTATATATGATGGAATTTGCCCCACAGAGTAGTTAGTCTTTTGTGTTCAGATGTTCCAGGCAGTTTTCTAAAAATATTTTTTCCTGAATTATGGTGTTCATATATATATAAATATATATTTTACTTACTGTGTTCTTCTGGTAGAACTATGATCCTTAGGAACTTATGATACTTAACTGTGATCTCTTCACATCATATCTTCAAATCAATATGTTTGCTTGCATATAGATCACATTTAACATGTAATAATTTAACATTATTGCTTCTTGCTTCTTGCAGAATATTCCTCAATTCTGTATATTTGCATTCTCAAGAATTATTCCATTTTTTATTTCTTTGGTGAAGTGTACCACTATGGATTCAAGTTTTTCTGTTCTCATGATTATTTTTGTTGTGCAGGCCACATAGTCTATTTCATTTTTTTTCCTCTCTTAAACCATTCAGGATCAATCTTGTATATTTTCTTGATTTCTCAAGGTTCCACAGGTTTCCCTGCCCCATCATGTGTTTATTCATTTTCCTTTATATAGAAAAACTTGTTCATAAATGTATGAATCATTTAAATGATCTGGAGGAAATTGTCTTGTCTTTCAATAATATCTTCTCTGTTGGTTTATTTGCTTGTGCTCAAGGTCTTTAATTGACTTTTTCTCCTCCTCAGATCTTTGGTAATTCAAACTTTCTCTTGTATATTCCACTATTATTCACTTTTTTTGTTCTTCCCCTTTAATGGTGGATCCCCCAAGGGCTAAACCTCTCAGCTTCTTGCCATCCTAAACAAATCAGATTTCACTAGCCTTAGTTTCTACCTGAAGTGAACTATGGGGACACAGAACTGGCCCCACCTGATTTCTGCCTTCTTTTGCTTCAAGCATTATGGCTCTATACCCATAATGGCATCCTGTCCTGATCCCTTTGATCACTTAGTTCTTTGATTGATTACTACTACAGCACAGAGTGCTGATTCACTAAAATTCCAGTCCGAGAAAATGTCTACCTTTTGATTTTCCTTGATGCATAGAGGAGGAAGTGGGGAAAAGTTGAGTTTTCTCAAAAACCAGTGGAGTTGGTCTACTTATACAACTCTACCAGAGTATTGGGGGTTGGTGGGAGAAGGAATTCCGAATAATGACATCAAGGGCCAGGGATTAACTTTCCCTCCTCTTAGTTTGTCTAGTTGTTTCTCTTTTAGATTCCTGGTGTCTTAGACAGTAGAGATAGCTGACTATTATTAATCTTTTGTTCATTATTCTTATTTTGCCAATGTGTGAGAAGTCATAAAGATGTAAGAAAGAAACTTTCAACATCTTGTTGGTCTTGTGACACATAAATGGTTTCTATTTTTTTTAATAATATCTATCTTGTCTTGGTCTTAAAAAATGATAGTATTGCCTTCGTTACTTTAAAAAATAATTAAATTTACTTACCTTTCTTGTTCGTTCCTTTGGAGTGCTTCCAAGTCAAATGATCTGTTTTTTAAATTTTTTGCAGGAATGGTTCAAGAATCTTTCTTTTCTTGAAAGTCATTCTTTTTTCATTAATGATTAAGCTCAGTCTTGCAGTATATCTTATTGTGGGGGCTTTCATTCTGATCTCCTTTGCTTTTTAGAATACTATATTTTGAACTTTTATCTAATTTCTTATAGACAGAGTAATTTTGGGATTTAATTTTCTTCATACTTGAAGACATATCTCCTGACAGAAGTTTTGTTTTTTTTTTTTAATGGACTTGAAATTTAGTGACTACACGTGTCGGAATTTCAAATCAGGGTTTTCCTCTACTGGTAAACAATGCGTACTATCATGCAGTAATTTTCAATTTTAAAAACATTCCAGGTGCTTTCTTTTATTTTATTTTTTACAGTGTAACATTTAATATTTTTAAAATCCTTTTTTCTTCTTTTGTAGAGACCTATGATCCTTAAATGATCTTCAGGCATCCTTTCTTCAAGGTCATTTACTTTACTTTAAAGAATTGATACTTTTTTCAAAGTTGCTTTGTTTTACTTCTATTTTTTCTGCATCTGTGTTTTTAAATTTTAAATCTATCACTATCTCTTCAAAATACTTTATTTTAGAGAAATTTTTTTCCATCCTGTATTCTCTGTTATTTATTTTTGTCCATTTTTTCCTTTGAGGACTTTGATTTCTGACCACATTTTTATTCAAATTTCATCTTTTGCAATGTTTATTTTTATTTTTTAATCAATTGTAGAATTTCTATTTTCCATGATCTTTGGAAAATTGTAGATTTCTTCCTTGTTCTCCTTTTTTCATGAGGGTAAGAGGATGAGTGGTTTGTTCATTTTCCTTAAAGGAGTTTTTTTTCATTCCATTGTGGGATTTTTCAGAATTCTTGCTTTTTATATCTTTCTTTGGGTCATGCTGTTGGTTCATCTGCTTTGTTAACTGTCCTTGTCCCAGCTTTTCTCTGGCCTTGTCAGTTTTGTCAGCTTCTGTTCTCGGTAGTTGGTCTTCAGCTTCTCTTCTCACTGTCTGAATCCTCCCCCTTCCATTGCTGTGGAAACACTTTTTTGAGGCTTGGAGGAAAGTCCTTCCTTGCTAGGAAGCCTTAAAATCATTGAGTTAGGGAGTGAACATAAGTTCAGATGGTTTTCTATAAGTAAACTCCATCAGGAGAAGATAACCTATACCTAGATTCCAAGTTTCCTTTCCTTCCCCTCTAGCTAGTTCTGTGAGGACAGATATTTTCTTCACTCTTTATAGTTGTGACTCCTTTCTATGGCATGGTTGAACAAGATAAAAAAATTTTCCTTCCTTTCCAGGGTGTGGACGGCTTAAACTGGCTCATTGCTGTGAGGTGAAACAAGTAGAAGCTACTATGAAGAGAAATAGAAATGCGAGGTTATAAAGCCACTGACTGCTTTGTTAATAGGAGTGTTTTGGGTAAGTAGAGCAAACGTGAGTTTTACTAAGTTCAATTTTTGAAAGTTATTTCAGGAAGAAATATATCATGCGGTTTTTCTCTCTCTTCTAGTTGATGCAGTTTAATTACTGATGATTGGAAATAAAATTTCTGTCTTGAGATTGTTAGGTTATGGGAGATAATGCTGAAAACAATTACTTTACTTCTTGCTGATTATGAGACCTTAGATTTCCCTTCTCTAGTTGTCTAATGAACTCTGCCTAAATTTTAGGGTAAGGCAATGACTGTATTATATCACAAAGTCCATCTTCCCCTGAGGTCTATACAGCTTGTGTAGATAATGGAGAGTTGATTAATGTTTTATTCATTAATTCTCATAAAAAATTCTTAAAATATTATTTCACTTACTTTCATAATATTTGGGGTACGTTGCCAATGCCATAATACTAGCTTTTGAGATTGGGTAAGTGAAAATCAAAGTCACATAGTCATTTGATTGAGGAAACAAGCTTGATTTTGCCCTCTCTTGCTATGTTTAGCTTGGAAAAGAAAATGTTCAGTGGAAAGATGACAGTTGTCTTCAAGTAATTGAAGGACTGGCAAGTGAATTAGTGATTAAACTTATTCCATTTGGAACCATTAAAGGGGCTATTAGCAAGAAGTAAAAGAGGCAAAAAAACATTTAATGTAAGGAAAAATTTCCCAACCATTATAGCCATTGGAATGTGAAATGTATTACCTTGGGAATTAGTGATTTCCCTTTCATTGGAGGTCTTCAAGCAAACGTTGGACAACCACTTGCTGATTATGTTATGGAGTGAATTATTTTTCAACTATGTGTTGGGATTGATGGTTACTACACTTTCAGCACAAACATTCTGTTTCCACAAGATGTCCCATATAGAAAAGGAAGTAAGAGGCATTTAACTCTTCTAGCATGTGTTTGGCAGTACTTGGATACTATTATTTTTCCAGCTGCTTCTTTACCCCTAATAGAACCATCATGTTTGGCCAGAGTAAATCAGTATGAGTAGAATTTATACTCTGGATTAATCCCTGCCATTTGAGTTTCACTGCTCAATGGCATTTCGATTCACTAGGAAAAGGGGGAAAAGGAAGCTTGAATGCTAGTTTTCTTCTTAGGCAAAGAGTTAGATGAGTCTGATAGACTTTGAAATGTTTGTCAACTATAGGGCATCTATGCATTTAAGGAGTATATGTACTAGTCTTATTTTGTATTGAAATGGAATAAAACAAAATCAAGAATTTCCTATATATTCAGTTTAAAGAGCCAAATTTGAGCTTGGGCATTCTACCTTCTGATATCTACTAAATACTTCCTTTGAGACTCAGGGAGTCTATGTTTCCATTAGTGTGGGACTTTTGTTTCGTTAACGCAGATCACAAACTACCTATGGCAGTGTTTCTTAACTTGGTGCCCATGGATATCCAAGGTGTCTATGGATTGGATTTCAGTGCATTTGGGAACTTGGATGGAGAAAAAAAAAGTCCTTATTTTCAGTAACTTTTAACTGAAATTTAGCATTTCCTTCAATTATGAATAAAAAAATACATTCTGAGAAAAGGTCCATAAGTTTTAGTAAACTGTCAAAGGGTCCATGACACAACAAAGGTTATATAATGTTCTGAACAGCATCCTAAAGAATATGTAAACTTGTGGAATTAGAAAGTAGGTAGGAATTTTGGAATTTACAAATTTCAGAATTCAAAATTTGGAATTTTAGGATTTACATGATGCACCATTACTTCCTTATTTTGTAAAGCATAAAAGTCATTTAAAAACATATTTCCACATTAGTCATGTTGTGAAAGAAGAATCAGAACAAAAGGGGAAAACCATGAGAAAGAAAACAACAACAAGAAATCAAATAGTATGCTTTGATCTGCTTTCAGACTCCATAGTTCTTTCTCTAGAGGTGGGCAGCATTTTCCATCATGAATACATTGGAATTGTTTTAGTTCATTTCATTGCTGAGAAGATCTATCAAAGTTGTTCATTGCACAATGTTGCTGTTACTATGTACGATGTTCTCCTGGTTCTGTTTACTTCACTCAGCGTCAATTCATCTAATTCCTTTCAGGTTTTTCTGAAGTCTGCTTATTCATCATTTCTTATAGCACAATAGAATTCCATTATATTTATATACCACAACTTGTTCAATTCCCCAATTGCTGGACATTCATTTAATTTCTAATTCTTTGCCACCACAAAAAGAGCTGCTATAAATATTTTTGTACATGTGGATCCTGTTAACATTTTTATGATCTCTTTGAGATACAGACCTAGTAGTGATATTGCTGTATCAAAGGGTATACACAGCTTTGCCCTTTGGGCATAGTTCCAAATTGTTCTCCAGAATGGTTGGATCCATTTCACAACTCCACCAACAATATATTAGTGTTCTAATTTTCCCACATCTTCTCCAACATTTATCATTTTCCTTTTTTTTGTCACGTTAGCCAATTTGATAGGTGTGAGGTGGTACCTCAGAGTGGTTTTAATGTGCATATCTCTAATCAATAGTGACTTAGAACATTTTTATATGATTATTGATAGCTTTGATTTCTTCATCTGGAAACTGCCTTTTCATATCCTTTGAAAGTCATCTTTTCAATGTTTGCTTTTATGTAATCATCTATGTAAACATGATTTACCTATGTATTAATTTTTAATGAGTTTGAACCACTAGATTCCAAATGTTTCCAAAACAACTTCTGGAAGAAATTCATAGCTGTATGGATAGAATGCTACACTCAGAACTAGGAAGATCTAAATTCAAATCCTACCTTGTATGATTACTTCCTGTATCACCCTGGGCAAGTCACTTGACCTTTCTCAGCCTCAGTTTCCTCATCTGTAAAATGAATATAACAATAGCACTTACATTCAAGGTTTTTGCGAGGATTAAATGAGATAATCTTAAAGTTCCAAACAAATGCTAAACACTTATAACAGCAGAGTGAATTTAAAGTTTGCACTCACATTAATTTCCATTCCCTCTATCTTTTATTTGCTCAATAATATTAGACTTCTGCTTGTTGCTTGTTTCCATGTCAGTCTCCCACCCAGCTGCCTTTAGGTGTTGATCGGCTGACTATGGACATTTAACAACTGCAAGACAAATGCAGAATCTGTTTGATTTTTACAGACCCTTTTTCCCTAGAGTAAGTATCCCATTTCTTTGAATAAACACTGAACTCTAAATGTCAAAGTAGATTCCAAAGCACCTGCTAATTCGTGGCTTACAACCACTGGAAGCTTGTGAGCAAGCCATTCCCATCAGTGTTTCTAGATGATTAGAATACTGCATTTTCTAGATAGAAGCAGGTAGTCAACTAGGGTGTTTATTCAGTGAAGGTCATACTTTTGTATTATGAAACTTCTAGCAGATGTGATAAGCAGTAAATTGCAGATCTTTCACTTTTTTTTTCCTTCCAGAAGGAGCTTGTGTAGGAGATCTGGGGAATACTGCCTCCCTTTGATTTATGGCCTACTTTTTGACCAACTCTTATCTGGTTCCCACAAGCCCCTTTCAGATGCAGCTCATGTCTGAATGACAATAGACAAACCAGTGACATTATGCACCAAAATCTCTCTCTGCATTCTAGACACCTAAGATTACATCTGGGGTATTGATTTATTACTGCCTTTTTTTCCCCCCACAGGGACCAGTTTGCTCAGCCTGAACAAGATAGACTATTATTAAACCGAGCAAACAACTCCACGTGAACTTGGTGAAGAAATAATCATTTGCTCCCACCTTTCTAACGCCCTAGGCTCAGAAGGAAATACCAGTGCTAAAATATGCAGCCTATTCATTTGTCCCCCTGTGACTCCTCATTAGGGTTTGCTTAGATGATAGCCCCTCTAAGTATGCAAAATAAGATAAAATGGGCGGTTAGTGGGAGTTGGTCCTCCCCAAGTGTCTCCGGATGTTGTAACACAATGTGCTTCTTTTTACGAACCACACTGAAATGATTACAAATCTCTGCTTTGGCTTGTATTTCTGAAACACCTACTGTATCCGCGGCAATGAGATTTTATGACAGCGTTAACAGTTTCTGCAAAATTTATATGTTGTACCAGTAGATCATTTTGGGGAGTGATATAAATTTTACAGCACATCAGAGTTTTATATCTCCTACAAATGCCTGACGTAGGATTCACATTAAGCAGCCCCAAATCCACCCACGACTCTCTATTCTTCTGGGTATTTATGTTTGCTGGGCAAAGAGGCCCTTCCTTCAACACTTTTCTCTTTACAAATGATCATTTCTCCTCCCTCCCCTTAACTTTCAGCTTAAAGTCCTTTGGTCTGCCTATCTGTCTACTGGAGACTCACCCACACCCTCATAATTTACATAGTTGGCAGCTAGGAGGTTTCTTTTTTTTTTTTTGAGGGGGGAAGGATGGGAGGAAGAGTGTGCTATAATGACGGGCATAATCACACCAAGCCAGACATAGAAAATTATAAATGAATGTCATCGTCAAGGATGGGATCCATTATATACAGAATGGGGTGAGGAAATGCCATTGTACTAGAAAATTTGGGAACATGCTACTATGTGTAATATTAAGAAAGAAGGATAAAGGGTTATTTGAAATCAAAGTCTGTTGTGGACTAAATTATCAACATTCAAAATGTGGGCAGTACCCCAGGTCCTTTTAGGAGGGGAGCTAAAAACAGTTAACAACAAAAACTGATACCACTACCACCATCACCATTATTTACGTAATGTTTTTAGGTTTGCAAAACACCTTACAAGTATTAATGGATTTTATCCTCAAAACAAACCTGGGAGGTAGGAACTATGATTATTCCCATATTACAGATAAGGAAATTTAGGCAGTCACGGGTTAAGTGAGTTGTCCAGATTAAGTTATCCAACTGGTAAGTGTCTGAGGCTAGATTTGAACTCAGATCTTCTTAATTCCTGGTCCAAAGCTCTACCCACAACTTGGCTTAGATGTCATTTGTCAATTAAAATTCTTCTTCCTTTTCTATTTAAATGTCTGTGTGAATCTGAATTTTCTTCATATATTTCAGCTACAATAACATAGCATAACAGATTGAATGCAGAAGCAGATATTAGAATCCAGCTGTCTTCTATTAAGGCAAACATTAAAAAGATTTGCAAAATTATGCAAAGTGGTATCACTCATTTCACTATTTTATTGAAAATAATTAGTTTTTCATAAAAAAGTTATATATACTGATGAGGTACAGGCTCTGGAAGTCCCCTTGAGCTCTCCTTGAATCTTCCCACTGAGGCATTTGCCTGAGGCCATCAGCCTTTCATTGTGGCTCTGCCCAAATCTTTAGCCCTCCCTTGTCCAGCAACTTCCCACACTTGATCCTGCCAAAATATCTATACCCAAATCAGTTAGACCCTAGAACTGGCCTAGCCCACCATTGTCTGTCCTCTCTAGGTAGCCTCCAGCAACTTCCCACCCTTAATCTCTCATTACTGGAGTCTGACCTCATCTGACTCCTCCTGAAGACCCTCAC
>CM053581.1:96784655-96814016 GCA_028627135.1 Pseudochirops cupreus | reverse complement strand
CTGATGGCCTCAGGCAAATGCCTCAGTGGGAAGATTCAAGGAGGCTCCCAGAGCCTGTACCTCATCATGTACTAACATGCAATATGTTTATTATTTCTAAATTAATTAATAAATATTTTCTTAAAATTAGTCATTTAAAATTTTAATATGCAGTATTATATGCTTTTCCAGATGAGATCACTGCATTATTTATTTCTAAAATTGTAATATATTCTAAGTTTTACTTTGTTACAAGAGACCTCACATGAACTGAAAGTAATCTCTAAATGTATGCAGTTCAAAAATAAAAATGTATCAATAAAACTAAAAGTGATCAAAATATTAATATGATAAACATTGATAGATTATGATTCTATAGACAATAGCTCTTTGGTATTCTCAATATTTTTAATAGCATAAAGGAGTCCTGAGACAAAAAAAAGTCTGATTATTACTGGATTAAATTATAGAATTTAATAGCTAAAAAGTACATGAGACATCACCTGGTGCCCTTTTCTCAATTTACAGATGACGAAACCGATAATCAGGAAAAGATAAATGATTTAAGTAAGGTCACACAGTGATAGAAGCCTGTACTTGAACACAAGTTTAGTCTGAATCTAAATTTGATTGTCACTTTTCCTGCTACATCATTTGGTATCTAGCAGTTGTTGAACATCTTGTCAGGATGAGATTATTTCCAGCTGCCCATGTTTTTCCTCTTCTCTCCAAAGTTCCTGTATTAACATTATCTCTATTTCTAACTTTATTGAAAGAAGAGGATGTTGAAAAAACAGCAGGAGAAGGACCAAGCTAAGAAGGAAGATAAGAGAGGTATGAAATTAAAAAGAAGACTTAAGATTAAATTTTGAAAGCAGAAATTTGGAAGAACTTGAGGAGAAGTTGAAAGGAGAGAGAAAAAAAGGAATAGGACTAGAGCTGGATAAGGAGGGCTAGCATTGAAGGAGGAAAAGGTCTTGAACTGAAAGGAGGCAACTGAGAAAGAATCAGCCCTGGAGTCAGGAGGACCCGAGTTCAAATCCAACCTCAAACACTTACCAGCTGTGTCACCCTAGGCAAGTCACTTAACCCCCAATTACCTTAAAAAAAAAAAGGAGAACTCAAGCAGGTGATTTAAGGAGAAAAAGATAAGGGAGAAAAAAAGACCCAAACTGAAAGGGGAGGAGATGAAGGAGAAAGAGAGAGATTTGGGGAAAAGACTGGGTAAGATTAATAAGTTGAAGGAAGTCTATGTGTGTTATCAAGGTATTAATGAGGTACTAGCAAGGTAATAAAGAGAAAAACAATGAATAAACTGATGATATTGCAAAGAACTAAATATATTGCTACCAGCCACTATGGAGATGGGGGATCATTTTAAAGCTCCCTTACATGACTTTTACAATGTTCTGCCATGGCAAATTGACAGCTATCAGTTTCAAAAGCATAGCTTAATCCCTTCATGAAAAAAAAGAGTTGAGGGACTTTACCTAAGGAACACTTCACTCTTCAGATTATCTGGGTTGGTAGCTGAGAGTGAGGGGAAAAGGTAGGAAATTCCATGTTCTTTTCAAAAAAATGGAAGAAACATTTCAATGCGAAAACAGAGAAGCAAAGGATCTGAAGAGGCAGAGAGGACACTCACCCAGTGTCCTTAAGAGGGGAAAAAAATGTCACACAGAGAATAAAGGGAAAGAAGAGACCAATTAACACTTGATGCCGATTAACATATATGAAGTCCTTCCTAAAGCTGACAAAACAAAGATCAGTCAGAGAGGGTCAAAAGACTGTTGTTCGTCCACCTTCTCCCCAAGCTACTTTCCAGATTCCCATTTGAAAAGGAGGCCTGTATCTCCAGGCTTTGACTATTTCTTTCCTCAAATTTCTATCATTGGGCTATAGTGAGGGACTGGGATTCCTAATACTGTTGCTCATGACTTCTCTTACAGTGTGTTCATCAATATTAATTAGTCAGGTGACCAGGTAACAATTAACTTTTATAAAAGGACGTTTGAAGCAGCAACTGGCTCAATGGATAACCCTGGGCCTGGAGGCAGGAAGGTCTGAGTTCAAATCTAGTCTCAGATCCTAGCTTTGTGATGCTGGGCAAATCACTTAACTTCTGATTGCCTGACAAAAAGGATCCACTGGAGAAGGAAATGGCAAACCACCGCAGTATATTTTCCAAGAAACTCCCATGGACAGCATTGGTGTGTTATAGCCCCCAGGATCAAAAAGAGTTGGCCGTGACTGAATGACTGAACGACACCACAATTTGCTAAGATGGAGTAGTAAGAACTAAAGTTCTAACACAAATCAGAAATATACTCTTCTCCAGTCTCTGGACAGTCTCTGGAAAGAGCTGGACATAAATTTAAAGCACAAAGATAGAGAAGAAAACAGACAGGGAGCATTTGGAACCAACAGGTACCTTGGGACTCCTCCTCTCAGAACTTTTTTCTCTCTTCTGTATTCCCTACCCAATTAACTCCATTCCATGGTCAGTTGCTCCCTTGTTCACCTGGACTGGCTCCTTGAAAGATACAGTACAGTGGTTCTCAACCTTCCTAATGCCGTCACCCTTTAATACTCGTATGTGGGCGTATCTAGGTGTATCTGCGTGTGGGTGGACCTGCCTGGAGACAGAGGAATAGAGGAGTGTTGTCTTAGTTCCTAAGACCATCGGAAATATGTGTTTTCCTATGGTCTTAGGCGACCCCTGTGAAAGGGTCATTCAACCCCCAAAGGGGTCACAACCCACAGGTTGAGAACCATTGGTATAGTGTCTTGGCATATGGACCAAACTACTCTTGTGATGCATTAAGCAGGCCATTGTATTGGTTCCTCACCAGACTTGTAGCTAATCACTTTAAGCTGTAGATATGAGGCTCCTTACAACATTGTCTTTGGTGAATTCAAGTCATCTGTCCCAGATGAATTGCTTCTTCAGATACTAAGCCACTGTCAGTGATATGTGAAAGACAATGAAGAAAATGAGAAGTAGCAGAGACTGTAGGACAAATGTTTCCCTGTTGTTTTTAATTTAATTTTATTTTTGTTTGTTTGTTTTTCAAGAAAGGGAAAAGATAAGAATCTTAAAACTATAGGAAATGAATGGCTTTGACTTTCATTCTGGGAACATTCTAGAATAAATCATTTGAAAGATGATGATTCAGTTATAAGCTGCTGAGGAACAAAGATTGTCTTTTACTTTTCTTTGATTTCCCAGTGAATAACACAGTATCTGGCTCATAGTAGGAGCCTTATAAATGTTTATTGTCCAATTTGTGATCATTTAGGAAAAGAAGCAGTGATTACAAAAATCCAATATAGGCCATACCAAGCTCACCTTCTTTCTTTCTCCCTTAAAAAAAATAACATTACAGTAGATCTTCAACATTTGTGAATTTAATTTCCCCAACTTCAAGCATTCATGTGATTTTATTAGTAACCTCATTTTCATGATTATGGGCAATAGAGAGAATGTAAGAGTGTCAGAGGTGATATTAAGACATGCCCAGCCAACATCAGTGACTGAAGTCTCAGCAAGCTCTCCCTTAGTTTGTAGGAAGTGGCCAAGGAGCAGTTGTTTACAGAAGTAGAGTATATAATACAATATCCTCACACCAGCATGTGACACAGTGGAAGGTAAGTTTCAGGTTAAAAAATGTTTTGGTTTAAAACTTTTATTTGTTGTACAGTATTTCTGCTACTAGGATTTCATGTATTATGAAAAGCAAATACTCTCTGAAATCAATGTTTTTTCTTTGTTCGCTTGTTTTATTGAGTAATATTGAGATATTAGCACAAAAGTTCACAGAATTTCATAGAATTACTAGCAAGAAAAATTGTTTCACATGTTACCAATTTTATTTTGTGTACTGCATTTTGTGGGTTATTTCTGTGTTGCTGTGTTAGGAAAAGTGCATATTATCAGAATTAATGTTTGATTGTAAAAATGTATGCAGAAAAAGTGAAGTCTGTAGTGAAAGATGACAATTGTTAATGCTCATAGGAAGCTAACTCCTTATTTTTCACAGGTTCAGTGTATCAATATTTAGATTTTTCACTTTTGCACCATTTTCTAGGAATGTTACCCCAGCAAAAGTTGAGGACTTACTATATTTATGTTTTGTACTAGGTCAAGAAAATACTGTAGATGACTTTACCCAAATTTGAACAAAAGTGTCTCGTTCTCATGGCAAAAATAGAATATGTGAACTAGACTGATGCAATTATTACAACTATTTTGAAAGGCCAGATCTGAAGAGTGGTCATTAATGGGTCAAAGTCCACCTGAAGGGAGATCTTCAATGGAGCACCCGAGAAAGCTGAGCTTGGCCCTGTGATGCTCATCATTTATATCCATGACCTGAATAAAGACATAACTGGTATATTTATCTGATTTATATAAGGCAAAAAAAAAATGGAAAGGACAGCTAATGCGTCGGATGATTGAATTGGGACCCAAAAAATCCTTGACTAGCCAGAGCATGGGGATGAGTCTAAAAAGATGACATTTTGTAGTGATAAACCCAAACTCTTACATATGGTCTCAATAAATCAATGTCATAATCATCATAATAGTCGGGCACTGGGCTAAATACTCTACAAATATTCTCTCATTTGATAGTCACAACAACCCTATGAGGTAGATGCTATTGTGGTCTCTATTTTACTGTTAAGGAAATTGAGCCAAACAGAGGTTAAGTGGCTCATTAAGATTCATACAACTAGGAAGTGCCAGAAGCTAGATTTGATCTCAGGTTTTCCTGGCTCCAGACCTGGTTCTTTTTTCCACTGTGTCATCTAGTGGCCCCAGTAGCTAGCACAAGTTCAGAATAGGGGATATATAGGGCAGCAGTTTTTCATTTAAAAAAAAAATTTAAGGGTTTTAGCAGATTCCGGATTCAATATCAATAGAATCCCCAAAGCCAATGACATCTTGGTCTATAATAGCAGAGGCATATCTTCCACAGAAAAAAGGGAAGTGAGATTCTCTCTCTGTACCACACCTTATTTGAACAAACCATATCTAGCATGTTCTAGACAATTCTGGATGCCACCTTTTAAGGAGAACATTGATACACAAGAAAGTGTATAGGAAGATGGTGAAGGACCTTTCAACTACGTTATATGGATAATGGTTGAAAGAGCTCAACCTGTTTAGTATGAGGAAAAGAACAATCAGAGGGAGGATGATTGTTGTCTTCAAGTATTAAAGAGCAAATGTCATATAGAAAAGAGGTTAGATTTTTTTCTGTTTGGTACTGGAAGAGAAAACTAAAAAAAAATTGGGATGTATATTGCAAAGAGATCAATTGAGGCTTGATGTCAAGAAAACTTTCCTGATAGTTAGAGCTGTCCAAAAGAAGGATGGGTTGCCTTTGTAAGTAGTGGGTATCTCCTCATTGGACAACTCTAAGCAGAGGTTGATTACAGGTCTGACTATCCATTTGTCAGGGATGTAGTGGGAGATTAATTTTTCTGTATGAGTTAGAATAAATGGACACTGAGGTCACTTCCACTTTTGAAATACTGTGATTCTCTGAACTAAACCATGATAGAGAACCCCCAAAGGCCGGGCAGATCTTATGACTACTACCCACTTGTAGTGATTTATATGGTCACAAATGAAAGTGCTAGGAAGGATCTCAAAATATTGCTAAAATTAGTCAGTCAGTCAACAATTCTTTATTAAGTACTTACTAGGGGCCAGGTACTGTGCTAAAGGCTGAGGACACAAGGAGCAAGCAGAGACAGAGCCCTCAAGAGATCAGAATCTAATGGGAAAAACAACATGCAAACAATTATGTACATATAAAAGTTTCATTACATTAAATGACTTAAAGTCTAGATTAGTTAAAGATTATGGAGGATTGGACCACAAATCTTAGGAGCTCACATAATGTTTTCATCACTGCCCCCAGATTATAAGGGCTTCAGAGGAGAAAGGGAGAAGTGGAACATGAATAACTTATGAAGAAGAGGCTGCCTGACAATAATTTGGATTTTTGGTCCACAGTTTGACATAGAGGAGTTAGAGTTTCCAAACCAGCAGTGGATTATACCTAGCAAGGGCAATGTGATTCAAATCTTATATAATTACTAGGTGTGTGACCTTGGTAAGTCTCATAAACTCCCTGGGTCTCAGGTTCCTCTTCTGTAAAGGATGATTATGAATAACTCCCAGGGATTTCTGTAGGTTCAAATGAAATGCTTTGTGGAAAGGGCTTTGCAAACCTCAAAGCTCTCTCTAGAAATAGGATATGCCAGTGGTAGCCAAAGTGCCAGTGACATCATTATCATAGTTGTCACCATAAAAGCAGAAGGATTAAAAAAATTATTTGCCTTGAATAACACAAGGGTAACAAGAATGCTTTATACTGAAATGGATGAGAAAGGAAGAGAATTATTTATATCAGGCTGTCAGTCAGTAAACATTTATCCAATGATTACTATGTGCCAGAAACTGTGCTAAGCATTAGACATTTTAAAAAAGGCAAAAGTGGGCCCTGATCTCAAGGAGCTCACATTCTAAGTACACATAGCCAGCAAGATAGTAACTGGAGATACTGTCTAAAATTCGGGAGGAAAAACAGTAGGACTGACTGAAAATTCATAGGAGAAACAAAACATGGAAGGTGACCTAAACATCCTGAAAAAAAACCAAAAAACAGCCTCATAGGTATAACTGAGGCTCTGTGTTATGACATCTGTGACTGGACAATCTCTCTATGATGGTATTTTTTTTTATTCAAAAGGAACATAATAAATAAAAGCAATGGGGAGATGTAATTGACTCTTCTGAAAATGTACCCCTGTGAAGAAATCCAGAGATCAAAGTGGGGAAGCATGATGGAGACCCTTTGAATAAAGATCAGGGGAGGCAGAAATACTAGGATACTGTTTCAGAGTTTGCTATAGATCACCTGGAAAGAGAAAAGAAATAAATGAATTTGGCAAATAGATCAAAAGCCTAAACAGTAATAATGGAGAACTTCAAAATGAAGATATATTCTCTCCCCCTCTCCCTCTCTCCTTCTCTTTCTGTCTCTGTCTCTGTCTGTTTGTCTCTCTCCCCCTCTTCCTCCCTTCATCCCTCTCCCCCTTTCTTCCTTCTAATAATGAGAATAGTTAATATTTTTTGTCTTTCCTTAATGGTAATTTTATCTTTGAAAAAATGAATGAACCTACATCTAATAAGTTCCCTTGGATATGGGAAAGCACAATTACAATGTTTCAGATAAGCCGTATGGTAGAGTATTTAATGGGCTTGCCTTGCATCCAGGAATACTTGGATTCAAGTCCCACTTATGAAACTTACTGACTGTGTGAACACAGCCAAGTCATAACCTCTTAGTGCTCTAGGCACTTCTCTGAGGCTATAAATTACAGATAAATTTCCCACCTGCACTGGTAGAAAAAATTCCTCACCAGGTGTTCCCTACACTAATGAAATCACAGATTTAGTCCCTATCCCATAGTAAACCTAGATGATACCAGTGGACTAAAACTCCATAAGGGGAGTCATCCCAGGAAAAAAAACAAAAAAACAAAAAACAGATACAAAAACCAAATATGTAGAGTGGCTTAAAATATGGCCTTGGAGGCAGGATCATCTGAGTTCAAATCCCTGCTCAGACAACAATTAGCTGTGTGAGCCTGGGTATACCACTTAATAACTCTCAGCTTTAATTTCTTTATCTACAAAATAACTAGACCCTGTCTCAGAGTATTGTTGTGAACATTAAATGAGATACTGTATTTAAAGTACTTTGCAAATATTAAATTGTTAGATAAGTGCCTGTTATGTCAATAGCTTTAAAATTTTAATTCATTATACAAATGTAAATATTGTGAGTGTTCAGAGATTATCTTTTCTTTTCTTTTTTCTTTTTTTTTTTTAAACTCCCTCTGGGCTTACACTACCCACCTCAACTCACATTGGCATCTTAGGTCCAGAGGGCAGGTGATTACTACTCCCTTCTAGGGGTAATCTTGAGAAATTGGGGGTTCTATTATTGTTCGGTCATTTTTCAGTTATGATTGACTCTTTATGACACAGTTGGGAGCTTTCTTGGCAGAGATAAGGATGCGGTCTGTCATTTCCTTTCCCAGCTCATTTTACAGATAAGGACTTGAGGCAGACAGGATTAAGTGACTTGCCCAGGGTCACACAACTAGAGAATGTCTGAGTCCAGATTGGAACTCATGAAGATGAGTCTTCCTGACTCCAGGCTGGGTACTCTATCCCCTGTGCCACCTACTTACCCTGGGGTTTCTATTACTTTTACTCAAAAGACTCCATATAATGTGAAACCCAATATTGATTAACCTGTTGACAGTTCCTTAAAAACAACCAACCAGTGGATATGAATTAGATTTTACTGATATTTACTGAGAAGATATAGCAAGTACAGGAGTTATAAACCACACACCCCAACTCTGACACTCTGTTTCTGGAGGGAGGGATTCAAACTTAAATTGGTAAATACAAAACACTTATTGCAACTCAAGCCACAGTGTCTCCTGTATATACAAGAGTTCCCTTGGGAGAGTAGGAAACACAAATCTATTGAAAGACATATGTAGGGAACACATCTGGCCAAGGAGTACCTCCTACTTCTGGGAGTTCTTTTCTCTCTTTGGGGAGTCCTCACCAAGTTTACTCCTGGGCATGGCATATACAGTGAGCAAGTTGTTTCATTGCTTGCAGGAAACTGACTTGACTGCTGGGCCAGTTCCTTGCTAGACTGGGCCAAGTGAGTCTCCTCTCCGTGCTGACTCTTCACTGGACTCAGCAACCCTAGGATCCATTTGACTGAATTAGCAACTCTGGATCCATGTTGATGCTTGGTCCTTGACCTTTTGGAGTTCACAGGGTTGAAACTGGACTGTTTAATCACCAGATATTCATTCACCTAAGATCAAGGAAAAATAAACTGAAGAGAAATCAGAAACAGAAATGCCATGTATTCATAGAAGCATGGCAGTTGGACGGGTACACAAGGCCCTGGCAACTTTTGCTATTGTTGCTCCTTACCCACACCTACAAGTTTACAGCAATTCTTAATCTGCTGACCACCAAAGAAGGAAAATCTATAAAAAGGGTGGGGGAGCAGAGGGAGTTCATTGATCCTTTTTCTGTCATTAGTCCTTTTGGCTCTCATGTCAATATGAAAACTCCTCATCGGGGCAGCTAGGTGGTGCAGCAAATAGAGCACCAGCCCTGGAGTCAGGAGGACCTGAGTTCAAATGTGGCCTCAGCCACTTAACACAAAAATTAGCTGTGTGACCTTGGGCAAGTCACTTAACCCCAATTGCCCTACCTTCTCCCCTCAAAAAAAAAAAACTCATTGCCACATAGTAAAAACATTTTAGTGACTCAAAGACAGAAGCTAGGTTCTCAAAGTTCTACATGCTGGATTGAAATAGTCAAGGAATATTGTGCATTCCCTTAGGAGTGCCCTCCTTCCCCTTAAATTATAACATACCAAACAATCCAATTCCTAAAAAGCTAAAGCCACTTTAGGTAATTTGTTCAATGAACCTTAGGAATAAGTCTCTTTTCTCTCTCCTACCCCCACATAATAGTCTTGGTGACCATCTGACACAAATAAATTTCTACAGAGTAGGTGTCTTGCTTTGCATGTCTTTGTATCCCTTATAACCAACACGATTCCTTACATATGGGATATTCTACAATCAAAAACTCAGACATGGAAGGGATCTTAGGAGTTACCTAGTCTATTATCAAAGGAAGGGTTTGAACTCAGCTCTACCTAACTTTAAATCCACTGATTTATCCATTCCAGGGATGGGGAAGCTGTGGCCTTGAGGCCACATCCAAACTTTTTTGTTTGTTTATTTGTTTGCTTTTTGGAGAGGGGAAAGCGTGGGGCAATTGGGGTGAAGCGACTTGCCCAAGATCACACGGCTAGTAAGTGTTAAGTATCTGAGGCCGAATTTGAACTCAGGTCCTCCTGATTCCAGGGCTGGTGCGCTATTCACTGCGCCACCTAGCCGCCCCTTCATCCAAACTTAATGAAAGGATTTATTCTGTGAAGTTTGGATTCTGTCAAAGGGCTACACCTGACTACTTAGAGGGCCACATGTGACCTCGAGGCTGCAGGTTCTCCACCCCTGTGCTAAACCATACTGTTCTCATGTTAATGCATATTGGGTGGATGCACAAATGGATGGACAATTGGAAGGCTGAATAAACTGAATTTCATTCACCTTGAAGTCAACCAATGAACACCTTCCAAGCTGCTGATTCTTCCCCTTCTCCCCAAACACGTTTCCTTCTGTTACACCAAGATAAGTGGAACATTCACTTACAACGCTGGTTTCTAGAAGCTCCTTCCTGCTGTGTGGATGTGTAAGGCATATTCTTTACATGCGCATGTGGCAGGTTGTTTTTGAAATTCAAGTTGTCCTTAAGGAGACCATGTAGAAGAGTGAACATAGCAAAATCTGCCATAAATTGTTATCTTAGTTAAACCAGGATCCTTAAGTTCATTAACCCTTATCCAGTCTAGCATTCCTGTGTCTTTGATGAAACCAGAGCTGTCTGGCTGAGGTGAGCTCAGGGAGCTGGCACACTATGAATCGGTTTGGGTTCATTAGCTTTCCAGGGGAGATTCTTGCAGTAGGTCAGCTATTTACTTAGGGTCAGTTGTGCACTTTGGGAAGCTTCATTAAGCTTTTCAGGACATTAAGACATCAAAGAGTTGATTCCATGCAGTAGCCTGAAACAGTTAAAAGAAGTGTTCCAGAAGTGTAAAATCTAGGTGTTTGAGAATTTTATTCACTATTTTAAAATAGTAGTTGATTAAAACAAATTAATACTTAACAACTGGATTTTTGCTTTGAGGAAGAGCTTGGGATTTTTTTTAAAGTGTGGCATAATTTCCCAAACTAAAATCCAGTCATCTCTTACGCATTTTCAACTTCATACTGAACTCATTGTCCCTTTGTAGTATTTGATCCAGATATAACTATTAATCCTGTATTTTTCAGGAAACCTTTCCCAACCCCATTTACTTCTATTGTTTTTCCTATGCTAATGAATTCCTATTCATTTAGCTTACTTCGTATATATGTCTGATTGTTTTCTCCCCCATTAAGTTGTAAGATCCTTGAGGACAGAGACTATCTTTTGCCCCTTTTTTATACCTTCAAATCTTAGAACATTATTGGGTACATAGTAGGCACTTAATAAATGTTTATTGGTTGATTTAATAATGTGCAGTGGACCAATCATTTGACTTTATGTCATATTCTGGACAGTAGATAGTTTTCATCCCTTTTGTTTTTCTTGTGTATATTGTTTGACTTATCTCTTTTAACTAGTCACAGTTCTCGTCAAGGAGGCATTATAATATTTTGAGATGATGAAATATACATGATATCATAAGAAAATAAGATAATTTAGACGAGGTCATGCATTTAAAAAGAATCCATCTTTCATTTTGGCCTTGGATAGGGCGTCCTCCAGACAGTGGCAAACACTTTAGAAAACATAAGTTCTTTGTACAGTTATCTCTTTGGCTTCTACATCAAGTATCTGACCCTGACACATACATTCCTAGGAGATTCCATCGTCCTTGCACTCTGCCTCATCGCCATCCTCTGTCCCTTCGATTGGATGGTGGAGTAAGGAAGTCCCAACCCTCAATTTATGGAGGGAGCTCGTGTCTGAATGTCTTATTTCTCACCTGACTGCATGAGTTTGGTAGTGCCCCTGCAATGAAGACTTTCCAAGCGGCTGCTCCCCACTAAGCCTCTTTTATATGTTGTCTTCCTCTATTGGATTATAAGCTTCTTGAAGACTGGGACGGTCTTTTGCTTCTTTTTGTATTTCCAGGGCTTAACACACTCCTTGGCACACAGGAAGCCCTTACTAAATGTTTATTGATCAAGTGATTGGTGAGGGACTCCTTTATTGAAAGAGGACCTTTAAAGCTGCACTCGGCTTTATTGAATAAAAAGATTGTCATCAAACAAAAACATAGTGAATCTTTTATTTTCTGTAATGTTCAATCAATTATATGACAACAAAAGTCTACTCTCTCACATTTTTATCAAACAAGCCTTGAATATCTATGTAGACCATAAACAGAAACATTGCAGAAAATTATGTGAGCACATAGTTTGCTAGTTATTGACCTGTCTTTGTCTTTCTTTCCTTCTCTCTTTCCCTCCCTCCCTTCCTTCCTTCCTTCTTGCCTTTCTTTCTTTCTTCCTTCCTTCCTTCTTTTCTTTCTTTCTTTCTTCCTTCCTTCCTTCCTTCCTTCCTTTCATTCTTTCCTTCCTTTCATTCTTTCCTTCCTTTCTTTCATTCTTTCCTTCTTTCTTTCATTCTTCCCTTCTTCCCTTCCTTCCTTTCCTAAGATACTTTGTAAAACTATTTCTGCAATACTTTCAAGACATTATTATCTCCACTGCAGATTTTCTTGGTGTGTACTTGATCACATCCAGTCATTTTTCTCTCCTTTGTAAATGTTATTTCAAATTTAATTTTGAATCAAAATGAAATTATTAATAATAAAATAATAACAGATTTAGTGTGATGTAATGAATAGATCAGGAACCTTAAAGTCAAGAATATCTGCAGTTAAACCCTACTTCTGATAAAGATTGCCTCTAGTATGAGGAAATAGCTTTAATCTCTCTGTGTGCCAGACAAATCTATGAGCATAAATTCTAGGCAAATCACCAGCTTGCACTAGTGGGAGAATTTCCACACTTAATATTCCTTAAACCAATGAAATGATAGTCCTGAAATCCCACTCCGTAGTCTTCCCCCTTCCAAAATAGGACCAGCTGATATTTATGTAGTGCTTAAAGATTTACAAAGCACTTTACATTAAAAGCAGAGTACAGCAGAAGTTTTCTACATAGTAATTGCACAGCCAGAAGAACCTTAAAAGAGGCAACAAAGAATATTAGTGTATTATTTGTAATCAACGATGAACTCGCAAGCTCCTCATTCTAAACTCATTAGATGGCAGAGGTATATACATCTTGGGATCAGTACATAGGCTCAACTTGGTATGTACATTACGAGGATATCTCTTATATAAATGGACAGATAATCAATTCAAAAAAAATTCTGCCTAAGACTCCAAAATCTACATTTTAATAGAAATTAGTATCCTCAAAATGGTATGCAGATGTTGTTAATTCCTTAATGTTCTGGTCAACTCAGTAAGTGACTTACATTAGCACTCTAATGTTATGGGTGGAAGAGCTATGTTGCAAAGATATTGAGCCATGTGTAATGCTGTCTTTGAAAGATATGAGAAAGGATCCCACTACTCCAAATAACCAATTTATCTTGAGTCTTTGACTCCATTTATTTATTCATTAAATATTTTTCAAGCATGTCCCATGTGTGTAGAGTGTATCTAGGTGGCACAGGGGGTGGAGTGCCAGGCCTGGTGTTAGGCAGGTTCATCTTCCTGTATGAAAATCTTGCCTCAGACACTTAATAGTTCTGTGACCCTGGATAAGTCTCTTAACCCTGTTTGCTTTGATTTCCTCATCTGTAAAATGAACTGGAGGAGGAAGTAGCAAACCATTTTAGTACCTTTGCCAAGAAAACCCCAAATGGGGTTGGATATGACTAGCAACATGAGTGTAGCACAGGCAAGCACTATGAGGGCTACAGAAAAATGTAAGATACCTCTTCTGCCCTCAAAGGATTTAATATCTTGTAGGAATAAAATATATACATATGAAAAATCTAAAAAGCAAGTGAAACAAAAATACAAAGGATATTAGGCAATACCAGATGAAGCAGCAGAGATAATTCTTCCAATGAATAATCACATAGGAGACAGATTTTTTTCTTCTTTGGCTTGTAATGAACCAGAGTTTTATTTCCTGGAGAAAATGGGAATTGAGCTACTTTTTTGCAGGCTAGACAGCCATAATATAGACCCATTCTCACCCTCTAAGCAATATAGATACTCTCAGTCACCCTTTCACTTGTTAATGCAGGGTCTACATATCATCCATTCAAACATTTGAAAAGGTATCAATTCAGTCAAATAGTTGTCTTTGCCTGGCACATGAACCCAAAGACTGATTTATTTGACTGTCTCGATGCTTTGAATCCCCTCCTTTTGCCTTTATTTGTTAAATACTTACGCATTCATTAAAAGTGTAATGTCTTGCAGAAATTCTTCACAAAAGGTGCTATGATCTTTCTCATTTGAGACTCCATATACCACTTTCCTTGACCTTTTATGTCCTTTTATGTGTTTTAAAAATAATAATACTTCTTATATGTATTACATCCTTCCTCAAGACTATAGATTTCATGAGGCAAGGACTATGCCTTGTTTATAATAACTTATTAGAAATATAATTCACATTTTGAGTGCCACCAGAAGATTAGACATATGATGGGGAGGGAGGATGTTGTCTGCTGCTAGTTAGTCTTCTTCACTGAGGTACTTAAGGGCCAAACTGGTCTTGACTTGGGGGCAGATTACCCAGAGTGCCGCAGACCCTGATTTTGGGAAAGGGGCTTATGGGAAGGAGGAGTAAGCCAAGCAATAGTATTCCTTCAGGGTTCAGCTCAGGTGCTACCTCCTTCATAAAGAATTCCCCCCAAAAATAATTGAAAGTGTTGTCTCCCTCTCTGGTTTTCTTTTTTCTATGTTTATTTGTGCATATGTAAGGTTTTTAAAGGAAGGAATGGTTTCTTTTCTTTTTTTTGGGGGGGGGTCTTCTTATCCTCAGTTCCTAGCAGAGTACTGAACTGCTATTCTCTAAAGCCAGAATTCTCTTTCTAGTCTGTTCCTGTGCATCAGCAGTCCCCCCCTGCCTGGAATACACTCTTTTCTCACCTCTACCTCACCTGCCGCCTACTCCAGGAAATCTTTCCTCATCCCCAGGTTATCAGTGCCTCTCAAATTGCCTCCTATTGACTTAACTTTTTAATTATTCATTTCTCCAGTGGAATATAAACTCCTTGAGGGCAAGGAATATTTTGTTTTGTCTATGTGTCACCAATGCTTAATGGCTGCCATACAAATCGTAGGTTTCTAGCCAATAGTTATTGAATGGAAAGGAATATAGGAGATAAAATCCAAGAAGCAAATCAGCAATAAAATACTTGGATCACAGGTTTATCCATAATGTACCATGTGGGGGAAAATGGTGACCTAGAGATCCTAATGGCAAGAGACTTTATTGTATGGATACATGACTATAATTTAACTCTGGAAACACATACCTTACTTGAAAGGAACAATATAGGTAAAATCAGGGGCAAAGGAGCAGGAGTAAAGAAGAAATATGGTCTATTAAGGTAAAAATTTCATGGGAGAAAATTCAGGAGTCATAATAGAGAAGCACAGTATTTGGGTGAAGACCAATGGCAGTTGAAAGAGAAGTGATATTCTCATCCAAGAATACTATAGGCTACTTGAATAGACAGAGGAAATCAATGAAGAGTTCAGGGAATAAATAGATCACAAGACTGGAAGAGTGCCAGGTTCTAGGACTGATGACTGACTACTTATTTGGGCATCTCTTGGTGGAGTCTCTCTGTCTCTATCTTTCCCTGTCTCTCTCTCTCTGTCTCTGTCCCTGTCTCTTTCTCTCTCTGTCTCTGTGTCTCTGACTCTGTCTTTCTTTGTCTCTGTCTCTGTCTCTGTCTCTCTGTCTCTGTCTTTCTCTCTCTCTCTCCCTGTTCTCCCTTCCTCCCTTGCTCCCTTCCTCCATAAAGCAGAGTAGCTAATAATCCATCAATCTGATTTAATAATAATTCCATCCTCATAGCAACTGAGGAACCTAAAAGTGCAACTTTTGTTCAGCAGATGGTTGTCACCCACAAGGAGAAACTAATTGTTCAAGTAGAAACGTTAGGAAACTCAGTGGCAAGTGACCACTCCATCCTGAAATTTCTGAAAGAGAATGAGAGGAAATCCAAACACAGTCTTACATGCATTCTAGATTTTGGGAAAAGAGTCTGTCAATAAGCATTTATTAAGCCCATACTATGTTCAAGGCACCTTGTTGAGTGCTTGACAGATTTTAAAATGTTCAGAAAAAGGATAGAAAGGCTAAAATTCTGAGAGAAATCAGCTTAAGGTAAGCTCTTAGGAATCAAATTCTAACAGAAACATAAATATATCCAATGAGGAATTATCCAAAGAGTCGGATACAGATGTGCAGAAAAATTTATCAAGCAACCTGGATCTAGAATGGGACCCATCCTTCTACCTCTCCGAGGCCCTAGCTTTGTTCAAAACTCAGTTCTAAACTGAGGAAAAACTGATTTAGCACTTGATCCTTCAGGGCAGAAACTTGAACCTACTCCCCAGTGATGCATAGCCAGTCTGGCGTCCCAGCAAAATCTCTTTCAGTCCCTCCACTTTTTGTTTATTTATTTGTTTGTTTATTCATTCATTCATTCATTCATTCATTCATTCATTCACAAGGAAGCCACCCTTGTATACAAGTATAATCTCTACAGCAGAAGTTCAATTATCCAAATAAATATGAGCCTATGGGTCTCCAAACAGATAATGGGTTTGACTAATGAAGTTTAACAATTTTAAAAAATCAGCATTGAACACTGAAATTTTCCAATTTTTCGAGCATCGGGAATTAGCTTTAAGGAGTGACTTGGATAATGGGACAGTTCAAATAAATGATACTCCAATAACTAAGTTTATGGTTTACTTAATCTAACATAGAAGAGCTGTACCCCAGGGCATTTTATTTGGCAGTTGGTAGCCCCTCTCAGAATTTAACTTGTCAGTGATCCCCCAAGATTTCCGCGACTACTTCATCTCTGGCTGCTGTATAGCCTTTAATATTTTCAGCACTTTCCAGATAAAGAAATCCCTCTGAGTAAAGGACTTGCTCCTTTCATAAAAACCACAAAGCTGAAACAGCAGCCCCAAATGAGATTTCCCCCAAGCAGACCTTCTCTTTTCTGGGCTGAGATCAGACCATCAGCCACCACCTTTCAACAGAAGTCTTAGTAACATGACTGGCCATGGTTAGTAAGTGATGAGAAGGGGTTGAGGGTTTGCCTGCTAAATCTTTATATTCTCTAACAAGGTCTTTCTTCCCACTAGGGCATTGACTAAGAGCATTGCTGGGTTCCTCCATATGCCCTGGGTCTCTTATATGGGAGAGGCTTTTGCAACTTGCTACCCTACCCCCCACCCCAGATGACTAGAGTCAGGTACTGCTATACTCAACACTAAGAAAGGGCATGAGCTTGGCTCCACTCATATATCATTTTTTCCCTGCCAAGAAAAATCACTACTCTCTCTGGCTGAATTCCTGTGTCTCGAGCTGCTGTTCCTTGGCTCACCTCTCTGCTCCAAACACTGAGAACTAACCCACTCCATGGTTGTTCAGCAAAAGGCTACATTTTAATCCTCTTTCATTATATGTGTATATATGCATATATATATCCATGGATATATATATATATCCATATATATACACACACACATACATACATATGTGTATGTGTATACGTCAATATGTGTATTGACATATGTATATATGAATGTGTATGTGTTATATGTATATACATACACACATGCAGAGAGGCAAGGCTTTATAAAGTTGCCACTGTGTTAGTAATAACTCACAGTAACATAAAACTTACAAAACTATTTTAATCCCCATTTTATAGATTAAAAAAATGGGGTTCAGAGAGGGGTCAAATATCTCTTAAGTGTCTAGGATGAGATTCAAACTCATGTTCTTGGACACCTGGTCCAGCGTTCTTTCCACTATTCCACACTGATTTAGGATGTTATTCTACACCACACTCACTCCCCCCTCACCAAGCAAAAACAGATCTGATGTGACCAGAAATGAGTTCCTTCAAATAATGGTGAAGGTGAAGGTCATGAATATGCATAAAGACAAACTTGGTAGGTGAGTACACGATAAGGAAGCATTACCACTGGCCATTCCATTTCTCCTGAGGCCAAAAGCAAATGGAAATGCTACCCCCAGCATTTGCCCACATACTGGGCTGAGGTTCTATACATATCTGTGCTTTCTGATGGTGTCTGAACTGATTCCAAGGGTACTAGGGTTGAGGGAACCTAAGGTAACTTTGGGAGATGATTTTTAGAGATGGTGTCATTGAAGAAAGAAGAAATCACTCTTACAAGATGGGATATTTCAGAGGAGACTGTAGCCCAAAGTGCATCTCATGTCTGAATCTGGGCATGTTTCTCCTGGATCTCTGTAAATGAGAGGATGTGCATGCACACAGATAGACACAGATACCCACACACCCGCACACACATACCCCCCACAATACAGCAGGTGAATATCTAGTAAATCAGATTTGTAAACTCAGAATCATCTTAGTCTCTTCCCTCTCATTAATCAGCCCATATCTCATCAGTTTTCATATTCTGCTCATTCTCTTCCCCAAGATTCTCCCTCCACTTCTAGATATCTAAGTGTGAAAGATAGAATACTGGGCCTGAAGTCAAGAAGATCTGAGTTCAAATCCAACCTTAGATACTTACTGGCTGTGTGACCCTGGGCAAATCACTTAACCTGTTTCTTCAACTGTAAAATGGGATAATAAAAGTACCTATTTCCATGATATGCTGTGAGAATTAAATGAGATTATTTGCAAATCACTTAGCACAATGCCTGATACATGATAGGTGCTTAATAAATGTTTATTTCTTTCCTTTATTCCTCTCACAACTGTATCCTTTCCTCCATTTATTTACCATGCTGCTTCAGGACTTTGACACCATTCACTGAAACTATCATAATAGTTTCCTAATTGGTCATTTTGCTTCCCATTCTCCACACAGATGCTATAATAGTTTTCTTTTTAATTTGTTTTGCATTATTTTTTTTTATTTTGAGTTCCAAATTCTCTTCCTTCCTCCAGCTTCTTCACCCACTCATTGACAATGCAAGTAATATGATATCTATAGAACTACCTTCTTAAGGCAAAGCCCTGACCACATCATTCTTCAGCTCAAAAACTTTCAGTGGCTCCTTATCGCCTCTAGGTAAAATACAGATACCTTAGTCTAACATTAAAAGTCCTCCTCAATCTGATTTCAAACTACTTTTTCAGTTTTATTTCTCAATGTTAGATTCTATATACTCTGTGTTACAGCCCAAGTGGACCTGCACTAGATAGATTTCTTATCCTTTGCATTCATACAGAGATGTGTAACAGAAAAGAGCATTGGATTTGGAGTTAGAAGACCTTGTTGTGAATGCTGGCTCTGCCATGTAATATCTGTGTGATTCTGGGCAGATAGCTTAACCTCTCTAGGTCTCCTTCACTTTTTCGTTTGAAAAATAAAGGGAATCCACAGAATGACCTTTATTTCCTAAGCTCTGAGTGTATAAAATGACAAGCTGTCTTCCATCTTTGGAATGTAAACAAGCATTTACTAAGCACTTACTATGGGCCAGAAACTTTGCTAATTGATGGAAGTAGAAATACAACCAGAAAAAAAATACAGTCCTGCCCTGCAGGAACTGACATTTCTACAGGCAAAGACATAAAAGAGAAGTAAAAAGTGTGTGTTGGAGGAGTGAAAGTTCCCAGAATGGTGGTGTGGTACAGAAAGTCCTGTGAAGTGAGAGGAGTTAACAGGGCAGTAATTGATATACTACCCCCTCTCCCAGTTACTAGTCTTCTTTCCCTCTTCAGATATTCCTGGGCACTTCATCTAATTTTCTTTTGCTCTATTCGTGTTCTATGTACTATTATAAATGTCTGCCTCCATGCTATATTCTGCCAGTAGGATATAGGTTCTGATAGGGACATTTGGTATCCCCAGTACTCAGCATCTGTGTTGCACCTAGGAAGCATTTAAAAGTTTGTTCTGTTGAATTTAATTGAATAAGATCTTCCAAAAGAAATCAGTAACATTTGAATGGGATTGATTAGGAAGGAATTTGATGAAATATTCTCTTCTAAGTCTTTCAAATCTAGATGGAATTGTCCTAGCCTAAAGTAAATGGAGGGTAACCTAACAAGGAATAGACAAACTCAATGAGCTCTGGAGATTTCATCTAATCTTGTGATTCCATGACGATTGCGATTCTCTTCTCAAGTTCTCCAAACATATCTACATTTTCAAGCCAAGAGACCAAAAACTGATAACCAGAAACAGATACTTCTTTGAGGTTTTTTAAATAGCTTCTCTAAATCATAGAATCCTGAGATGGACTTTTCATGAACATCTACCCTAACTCACTCGTTTTGCATAACTTGTCCAAGGTCTTATAACTAATGAGAAAAAGTTATTTTAAATGACATTAAAATATTTCTGTAATCTTGAAGGGGCTAAGATATACTATTTTTTATTTTTTGGGGGGGTACATTTAATTATTTTAAATTTAAATACAAAATGAGAACAGAACAAAAAAATGTCATGTTCACAGCAGAGCATACATTTCCATTTCAAGAAAACATATAATAAATACTACACATTTTTCTTCAAAGCCACCTCCTTGTAGGTTTTCTTTTATTCTCTGCTGTGCTCTTTTTACCGTATTTTTTCTCTCCCTCCCCTTCCCCCTAAAGAAGGCTACACACACACACACACACACACACACACACAGAGTTATAAATATAGACACTCATACACACTCATATAAGACTATACTATGTTTATTTCCACTTATCATCTGTTTCTCTGAAGGTGTATAACACCTTCCTTCATAAGTCTGTGTTCCCATATTTTCCTAAATCAGCCAGCTCATCATTTCCTGCACCACAGCAATATTCCAACCTAATCAAATCCTATCTAAGAGATTATCTATGAAAATTTTTTAGCCCCAAGTTTCTGCTTTCTTTCTATTCTTGGCTACATAGGTTTTATTTATTCAAGAAAATTTTAATTTAAGATAATCTAAATTATGCATTTTATACTTCAATAATGCTCTTACCTTATAATATAGTTTAAGGTCTGATACTGCTGAATCTGCTTCTTTTATATCCTTTCTTCTGGTTTCTTTGAAGTCCCTGACCTTTTGTTCTTCTATATGAACTTGGTTATTATTTTTTCTAAGTAAGATAATTTTTAGTAATTTAATTGGGATGACATTGAATAAATAGTGTAGTTATATAAAGATAACTTTTAAAAATTGTTTTTGCAATATGAATAATATTATATACCAGAATCTCTGCAGATCATTTCAGTGCTAAATGAACTGGTTCAAGAAAATAACTTTATGGTCCATACGGAGCAGCCAACTTAAAACATATTTAGTTGACTTTTACTGATTGAGAGTGGAGAGAATATAGCACTTCCTATAGCATCCTATTAAGATTGACATGAGGACCAGCTAGGGAAATGGACAAAGGGAGAGGAAACTTGTCCTCTAAGGGGGGAGTAATTCTATAATGACTGTGGAATATTGCCATGATTATGCGTCTGGTGGGTAAATTGCATCCAGGAGCTGAATCTGAAGAAGAGCAACCCATCAGTTAGCAATCATATTCTACCTCAGCGCATTTTGGGAAGGGCACTGATAAGTGAGAGATCATCCAGAGAAGGAAAATCAGGATAGTGAAGGACCTCAAGATAATGACTTATAAAGACTGGTTGACGGGACTAGAGATATTTAACTGTTATGTAGATGAAGGGTTTCATTGTTCTCATTGATGTTAGAGTGGACAACCAGGAGCAGTGTATGTAGGTGGAAAAGAGCCAGATGGTAGCTTTTAATGAGAATGCTTCCAAATAATTAGGGCTAACCAAATGTGGGAAAGGTTGCCTTTGGATCTGTAGTGGGATCTTCTTTAAAGCAAAGGCAATTGCTCTAGCCTGAGTAATGTGAACTTGCCAGCAGTACCTAGGTTTCCTAGATAAACGTCTTTATCAAAGGACACAATATGGTGATAACTTTTGAATGTACTATGATGCCTTGATACAAAGAAGAAGCATAGGTATTATTAGCAAGGTGACATTACTAGGGAACCCAAAGGAGAATCATGGTTTTGGACTCTTTTAGTCATTTCTCAAATTCTATGTGCATCAATCTCTTTGGGAGTTTTCATGGTGATGGAATACTTGAAACATCCTTTCAAAATAAGCTATACTATTTTCAACCTCAGCAAGATGAAGATGAGGGCCATAATGCTTCATTGAAGGCAGGGTAACAGTTTTTCTAATTATAATAAACATCTGTGTTATGGCTTTCAGAAAATAAGTGTCAGCTACCCATCTCCTAGCTCCTATTAAGCAGTTTTTGTAAAAGGTTACAGGTGGCAATAGAGAATATAGAGATTTGGGGTATTTATGCAGCAATATTATCCACGAAGATCAAAACGCTTCTCCTGATGTTTTGTTGAAACAGCAGGTGGCCTCACTACATTTCCCAGACACCTACTATTTGTTCTCTGTCACCATCCCTTCCACAAATGGTAGAGATGGTGTTAGTGACAGAGTTTAGCCTCCTACCCATAAGACCATTTGCTCAATGGCTATACGGATGTCGGTAAGCACCATTTGGTGCTTGGCGAAGTGTGTTGCTCTTGGCTAGTACCCTCCAGCTGTTCCCACCTGTGGTCTAATGCAGGGACTGTCACTTATGTTTATTATATCTGTTAATCTATAAGATAATCTGGTATTTAAAAATAAATTACAATGGACTATATATACAAAATCAAGTATCCCCTTTTTGAATATCAGATGGGATTTTATGTCATTCTTTTGCTTACACACACACAGACACTCACAAACACATAGACATGGAGCCCGTATTTCAATAACAACAAGAAACAAATTAATCCATAAAGTTCTCCCCCTCCACAATAACAAACATATAGAAACATCTAAGCAAATCCACAATAGGGAAAAGCTTCTAGATAGAGACCATTGTTATTCAAACCAGTTACTTTAAGGATTCATGACAGACACATTTTTTACCTTTTTCTTTAGTGTGATACTTGAAGCCACCTGATTTTCTTTCTGAAGGAAGTGAGGTGTGGTATGAAAAATTCAAAGAAGCCGTCTCATTCATTATTGACTCATATTGTAGAATCATAAAAATTGAACATGGAGGATCCGAGGAATTAAGTCATTCTTGTCCGTGTCCTCTGCCCAAATAGAGATTATTCCCCATGGCATTTGTATGCTTCGTACAGTGGTAAAACTTTGAATAGACTAACTATGGTTCTTTCTCTGGGGCCTGCCATGTGCCCCTATAAGAGATATCCCCAGGTACTTGTTACTATCTCTTATCAACACGTGCAGTCGATCCTAATTTAGTTGCCATTCAACTCTGACTCTAGCAACATCCTCTTGCTCATCTTATTGTGCAGACTTCATTTTCTCACATGATGTAGCACCAGACTTTGCTCCAACAAATATCTCATGCAGTTATGTCCCAGACTTTAGAGGCCATTCCAAAATAGCATTTTACTATTTACTACTAATATTTTTATTATTACTAATATTAATATTTATAAGGGAGGGACACATAGAATCAATTTATAGTAAGGTCCTTGTAAGAGATTTTTTGCAGGTACTTATACAATTTTTGATGACACGAAAGAGAGAGACAGACAGAGATGGATGGATATAGACAGATAAATGAAGAAAAAATAGATAAATAAAAAATAGATAAATAAACACCTATCACAGGTAAATAAAATATATAGACGTATACATGCATGTGAAGAGCAATTATTAAGCATTTACTCTGTTAGTCATTATCATAAAAAAAGATTGTTTTTTAAAAACTAGAACTAAATTTATAAGTAATAAATGGTAAATAGCGATTTTCATTTTCAAGCATTTTCAGGCCATTGTGATGCCAACACAAATAACGGGATATGAACTTTTTAGCGTAAAGGACTTCTTGAGTAGGAACTACTTGCGTTAATACAAGGAGGAATCCACCGATCATTGGTTCTTCAGGAGTTGCCTAAAGCATAACAAAATGAAGTCACTTACCCAGGGAAACACTGATAATAATCTCCGAGGCCTATTTGGAGGAAGGGCCGTGCTGTCATTAAGCCAGTACTCGATGCTCAGCATCAAAACTCTTCCACAACTAAGTCACATGGCACATTTCCGCATCAGAGTTTGTGTGTGTGTCTATGTGTTTTGAGAGCTGTATTAACAAATAATTCCCCCACCTATCACAGTCTGTAGAGTTGTAAAGAGCGTTAGAGATCATCCAATCTGGCTATTCTCACTTTTTTTTTTTGGGTGTCTTTACTCCTTTACACTCTTAAAAAAATTGTTGAGAATCTCCCCAAAGAGCTTTGGTTTAGGTAGGTTATAGCTATCGGTATTTATCGTATTAGAAATTAAGATATCTTAGTATCATTATAAAAAATAATTTTGATGTTATAAATTCTGTGAAAGGGTGAGACCAGGCTTTGAAAACCACTGAAGTATACTAAAACCCCTAATTTTATCGATGGGATAACTCAGGCCCAGAGAAGTGGCTTGGTCATGATCATGCAGTAGGAAGCAGAATCAGCACTCAGACCCAGGACTCGGGTCCTAATTGCTGGTGCCCTTACCACTTCATTGACCAACAACATTGTGTCTCCAAAATGCTGTTAATTTTCTGGCATATTGGGGGTCTTTTCATAAATCATATTATATACTGAAAAGATGGGCAGTCAAGTGGTGCAGTAGATAAAACACTGGGGCCTGAAGTCAAGAAGACTCATCTTCCTGAGTTCAAATCTGACCTCAAACACTTATTAGCTGTGTGACCCTGGGCAAGTCACTTAACCCTGTCTGCCTCAGTTTCCTCCTATATAAAATGATCCTGAGAAGGAAATGGCAAACCACTCTAGAATATTTTCTAAGAAAACCCAAATGGGGTCATGAAGAGACAGACATGACTGAAAATGACTGAACAAGAAACAACAAAATACTGAAAGGAGAACTGAATGGAATGTGTATTCTTTCTGAAGCTCATGGGTGAGTTGGCTCTGGGTCTCAGTTTCCAAATTTGGAAAATTAGTTTCTCTTCTGGCATGTACTTCAAGAAATATTTGTGATGCAATCCTAGAATATCAGAGCTGGAAAGGACCTAAGAGACCATTAAGCCCAACCACTTCATTTTATAGGTGGGGAAAATGAGGCCAAATGAGATGAAGGGACTTAACCTAAGTCACATAAAGAATGACAAACATAAGGTAAAGAGCTTGTGAGATAATACAGCACAGCTTGCTAAAAATGAAAGTCCAATCATTTGTCTGTGCAGTACATTATGTTTTTAAACTGCTTTGCAATTAATTGTTGAGTTTTTGTAACAGATGGTAGAAATTTTATGAATTGAGTCAATAATGAAAAAATAGTCTTTCTCATCACTGCTGCTGATAGAAAGATAATATATTCTTTTATTTCCTTGCTACACATGGAGATCATAGCCTCGTAAATTAAGAGCAGGAAGGTCATTAAGTCACCACCCTCATCTTTACAATTGGTATGCCCAAGGGCACACAGGTAGCATTACAGCAACAGCAGCAGATGTGAAACCCAGTCCTCAGAATCCACATGTAGCATTTTTTCCACAATACTGCTCCATCAAGGCCCACAGAGATTGTCTTTTGCACCAGTGAATTAACTACCAGGCAACACACAAAATAAAGATCTAACTTTGAATCATAGAACCAAAAAGGTTTTCATTAGAAATGACTTTGACAATCATCCAGTTCAAGCCACTAATTCCTAAAGAATCCTTATTATATCAGAAGCAACAAGAATTCCAGTGAGGGGAGCTCCACTGTAGTCTAAGGCAGGCCATTCCTTTTTGAGACAGTTTTATTAGGAAGTTTTGGCTTACATGAAGCCTAAAATTTCCTCTTCACATCTTCTACCTGTTTTGCATAGTCTTACTCATTGTCCATGGTCTGCTCCTTAGGGTCAAGCAGAACAAGTCTGATTTGTTTTCCACACATAACCCTATAAAGAATTAAAGACAGATAATCATGTCCCACTGAGTCTTCTCTTCTCCAAGCTAAACATATGCTTCCTTCAACTGATCCTTATGTAGAACCACTGTGGGACTACTTCCTCAACTGGTTTCCTACTTGTGGTTTGCATCTCCATAGGACAGCAGCTATTCTCAGTCAATGTTTAACAACTGACTTACCATCTCTCCCCCCCAAAAAAGTGTATGCAGGACACACTTTCAACTTTAATCTGTACCATTAACATTTTCTCCACACTTGTTTAAGTCTAGACAATCAACAAAAAAAAAAGATCAAGTGCTAATCTTTAGCATTTATTGATTTCTGAGGTGTAAATACTCACATTGAAAATTTAACTATGGCCTTGTGAGTCCTGGTTTGAGTTGGCTCCCACACACCTCTGATTCACAGGTATCTTCTGGGACTTGCACTCTTCATACCATGTAGTTCACTATATACCCATATATTTTCCATGAATAGTCAATAGACAAGATTGGCTTTTACTAAGAGTAACTATTAAAAGAGCATAGTAAATACAGTAGCTACAAAACATCTCTCCTACCTTCATAAAACCTAGAGCAAAATTTCCAACAAAAATACATACTATCCACAGGAAAAGTGGGGACACACTTAGAATATCATGGGCATGAGGTATACATATAGGGAACAAATGGGACTGTGGTATCTCACAGTTTGTGGTACTGTGAGTCCTTCTCTCTTGGAGGCCTCATGCAACCATGCCACTTCTCCCTGGATGAGCTGCTCAGCTGGACTTGCTCCTTAGCCTAAAATTGGTGGAAGAATTGTGGTCCCCCAAGGCTTCAACCCTGACATCTGCCATCTCCCAGGCAAGAGGTGGAAGAGAAAGCAAGGTCTTCTTCAATTTGATTAGCTTCCCCCCACCAATAGTTCTTCCTCTCATAGGTCTAGGTCCCTTGGGTGAACAACCTCACCCTAACTTAAAGTGATGGTCCAGATTATTTCCTAAATCTTCATCTCTTCAGGACAGACCATGATCAGGTAATGGCCATTTGCCCAATAATCACCAAATACCTCCCAAGTTCAGAATTCCCCAGTGTTTTAAACTCTAAGATTATCCTATCAGTCTATGCAAAAGAATGGCTGGAGGAAAGGTAGCCGAAACTGTCAATGTCCAGTGGAGAAGTTAATTATCTTTGCTAGCCTTTTAGCAGATAAATGAGCTAGTTAGAGCCTTGTATGTTTTACCTGGTCTAGAATGATCCATTCACATATATGAGCAGATCCTACTCTGCTAAAGATAAATACAGAATAAATGGAATGCCCTTGTATCTCATTGTCTCTGCAACTTGTTCCTTCTGACCTGCAAATTTGCTGAAGTCTTAAGAGGATACTTATGTTTACATGACAGCCTTTTCACTATCCCAATTGCCATCTTTTTGATGGCAGGAAGTTTACCATTTTTCTTCCTAAACTTCAGAAACAAGAGTAGAAGGCAGAGTCAGACCAAGATAGCATGATTTTTACCTCCTTGCTCCTAGAAGCTATTCTTCTCTAATGCAACCCAAAATCACATGCATTTCTTTTTTACATGCTATATCACACCTTTTGAATCTTATTGAGCTCAAAACCTTCAGGTTTTTTTCTAGGCAAAAAAAATATCAAACCAAACCTCTTCATCATGTATTTGTAGTATTGATTTTATATTTATTTCTAAAAAGTTTTTATCTTTTAAGATTTAGCTCCCAATTTTTTCCTATATTGACCTTTATGGATCCCAATTATCATCTACTATGTGATCCAGTCCTCCTACCTTTGTGTTACATAAAAATTTGCTAACTGCACAACTAATACTTTTAATTATGTTAACTTATTCATATGATCAATAAAATGTCAAACCACATAGGGTCAAGGGTAGATAAATGTGGCACTCCATTGGACATCTCTTGTTCATCAGAAATTGGACCATTTAGGACAAGTCTTTGCATTCAGCTAGTTCTATATTCACCTAACTATACTTTTAACTATCCTACATTTCTCCATCTTTTCTAAACACAAGGTGTCATGTTAAATTAATAGTTCTCAGTATTAGATGATCACAGATTTCAGGCTAGAAAGAAATTTAGAGGTTAACATGTAGACCATGCTTTTCATTTTACAAATGAGAAAATTGTGTCCTAGACAAGATAAATGACTTTCCCAAGGTAGTAAGCAGCAGAGCAGGGACTTAAACTCAGGTCTTTTGACTCTCAATGAGGTGGTAGCTTCATGTTGGCTGCTGAGTGATGCACAGACCTCTTTTTTACTTTCTCTTTGGCCTATTCCTCAACAAATTATCCTTAACAGTAGTTATAAGTCTGAGCTAACAAATCTCGTGAGTGTCCAGATATAAATCTTCTCTCTGTCCTTATCTTACTCCTTCTTGCTGGTCTTAGTACGTAAAGACCAAAACCAAAGTGAGAACTGAGACACAGAGATAATGTTCAAGATCAGGCTGTGGAATCACCCATCCTAGAGATCATCAACAATAAGATAGATGATCATCTGTGGGAGATGGTTGGGTTACAGGGACATGGATTCAGCTTCTTGGGAAGTCTTCTAGAACCTTATCATGCTTACTTTGAAGGCTCTTTGATAGATCTGTTGTGATTCTACATCTCTAATATCTAGAAGCTCTTTGCTCGTGTCCAAGAATAACTCTGGGAACTCCCTTGGAGTAAAGACTGTTTATTATGGCACCACAGTAATGTCAAGGTCATTTTGGAATTCCCTAAACCCAGCCCAAGACGACTTCATGCAATGCAGCATTCCATAGATGGTTAACACCACATTAAAATGTCATTTAAGGCAATTAATATTTTATTTATAAACACTTATAAATATTTATTATAAACAACTATTTGAATAGTAGCTCAAGAGAAAACAAATCTATTACGTTTATATTAAAACATGCTCAAATGCTTAATTATAGGAATATTTAGGCAAACCATTAAAAAATGCTTGCCAAGTATTTTCAGGAATCTGGGCCAAACCCAATCAGACTTTTCTATTTCACTGAGAGGTTGGATTTCTTAAGATCCCACAGAAATTGGGGGGAAATCCAGTTCTGGTTTACTTTCTAACAAGTGAGCAGGATGGATCCCTCCTTCATGCAAGGGAGCTAAAAAAAAAATGGTCAGAAATCAGATTCTTAAAGTAATTCAAATGGGGTGGGAGCAGTCCAGATAAATGTCCCAGTTTCACCTGGAGACAAAATATGTCATGTCTCTAAGTGTATCTGATTGAGCATCTTCAACCATTTTAATCAGTTCCCAAACATGCAATTGGCCTTTCTATTTCTCAAGAAGGAAGAAGGATGATTATTGTCCACATTGATCTGTTGTATATCATGTCACTTTACCCAGCCCTGTTCTGGAAATATAATTAAAGCACTCGGTGTTGATACTGGTGGCTCACAAAAATGTAAG
>CM053581.1:96767155-96782155 GCA_028627135.1 Pseudochirops cupreus | reverse complement strand
CTTTAGGTTAATCTTCTAGCTGAATTTTCAAAGTTGATTTACCCCGTTAGGTTCTAAATACCAGAGGTGGAAAGCTCATAGCTATTTGTGTGCTTTTGGCAGAACCATTGGCAAAGAGGAAAACGAGTTTTAAAACGATCAAAATTAGCTAAAACGTCAGTGGTAAAGTAGTGATATTTGAAATGGATTAATTTTTTTTAATTTGCTAAAAAAGATATTTTCCATCAGCTTACATTTGTAGTCAATAGGGCTCACATAATGGACATATTATCCAATATTTTCCTCTGGAAGTCAATGGGAATGATTGCTGGAGTTTATTTTGTATAGCCCCCCAAAAGAGTAACAGAGAATCACTAAAGATTCTGGATGTGGATGAGTTTTGACAAAATCACCCAAATGGTGACTTCTGGGATGGCCAGTTAATTCAGATTGGAATATAAATTTGATAGGATTTAACAATGTTTAAACTCAATGAGCTTAGAGATCATCTGGGCCATAGTTAACCTCTCGTTTTGGAAAGGAAAAAGCAATAAGGTGACTACAGGCATGTATATGGCTAGGTCTATCCTGAGATATAGTTTCCATTGACTCTTCCTTTTCCTCTTTAAGGGTCAATATAAATGGTCCTTAGGGTATTCCTCATTCCCAGCTCACATGTTCTACGCAGTCCTATGAAAGTGACCCGTGTCACCATTGGCAACTGACAAACTCTCTAGACCTTAGAAAATAGAAACACTCAATAGATTACATCTATACAGAGATTTCAGGAAATATTGTTACTTCTGTTAGTAGAGTGTCAGCTCCCATAGATCAGAGATGATCCCAATTTGTGTTTATACCATCCAGCTAGGAGCAAAGTCCCTGGAAGATATTAAACATTTAGTAAATGTCCATTGATTGATTGAAAAAAAGGTTATTTTGTGCTGTGACTAGAATATTCACTTCCACTTAACCTAAAAATGCAGAAGGCATCAAGGGATGACAGAAAATAGTTCTTTACTACTTTGATAATAAATGAAAGATATCCCAATTAAGGTGACTTATTCATTTTTGATATATCTATTACTTCAAACAGGATAATAAGATTGTTCTACATGTAGAAAACCAGAAGGAAAGCTGTGTTTGTAGCTAGGTATTTGTGAACCCCTATTTTTGTTATGGTTACATCATTTGTTTAATGAATATAAGGATGACCATTTTTTAAGATTATTTAAATTGGGATATTTTAAGTAATTTCTTACATTTTGGTTCTGAGAGTCTAAGCCAGTGGTTCTCAACCTTCCTAATGCCACGACCCTTTAATACTCGTAGGTGGGTGTATCTGCATGTGGGTGGACCCGCCTGGAGATGGATAGAGGAGCAGTGTGTGGGTTCCTAAGACCACCAGAAACATGTGTTTTCCAATGGTCTTAGGCAACCCTGTTTGACCCCCAAAGGGGTCGTGACCCACAGGTTGAGAACCACTGGTCTAAGCAGTATAATATAATGGAAAGAACCCTGAATCTGGAGTCAGAAGAACTGGGATTGATGTCAAGATCTGTTATTTAATATTTATTAATGACCTTATGGAAATTACTTGATTTTTGTTGCCCCCAGTATTCCTCAATTATAAAATAAAGCAGGTGGATGAGATAGTTTGTAATATCCCTTCAGGTTCTGAGTCATAAGATCTACAAACTATGAAGTAGACCCTTAAATCTCTCTTTCACTTTGCAGATACCTATTTCCATATGAGAATGATTTGTTCCAATGGCTATGAAGGCAATTGAAGCAGGTGCTATGAAACACTTAGAGCTTGGTCATCAAGGTCATACACTGCATCCTGTGCAATCACTGGTCATCTTGACTTTTGTCTTGACATTTTACTTTGATGACTGAGAGAGTGAGGCTGACAATCTTGTGCAACTCTACCTTGCTTAAATCTAATTCATGTGTAATTCAAGACATCACCCTATGATGTTATTGGTCTTTTTCAAAAATGAATGATGAACAATAACATCTATTTACAGGAACACAGGCTTTGAAAGTTGTAAGGGACCTCTGTGGCCATCTAGTACAGCACATACACAAAAGGAATTTCTAACAGATCCACAAGTTGTTTTCACTCCCATGTTTGAAGATATCCAAGGAGAAAGACCCTACCATCCCTCTAAATAGCCCATTCCATTTTGGAAAAGCTCTAATTGTTATCATTTTTTTTCCCCTGAAATCAAGCCTAAATTGGTGTCCTTTCACTTCCTCCCCTCCACCCCCCACCTCCACCCCATAGCTCTTGGTTCAGTACTCTAGGGCTAATGGGAAAAAGTACTAATTATTTCTCCACATGACAGCCCTTCCAATACTTGAAGATAGTTATCATGGCTACCTATCTCCTTGTAGTCTTTTTTTTCTCCAGACCAGAGATGCCCAAGTCCCTTAACTGATCCTCATATGACATCAATTCAATGCTTTTCACCATGTTGGTTTCTCCCATTCTGGATACTTCCAAGCTTACTAATAGTCTTAAACCGAGGTGCACAGAACTGACCATAAAAGTATAAAAGATTACGCATTTAGAATTGGAATGGACTTTTAAAAACCAAGACACATACAGATCAAAAAATTGAGGCAGACAGCAAGTAAGTGATTTGCCCTGTGCCACACAGTGTCTGTGGCCAGATTTTATCTCAGGTCTTCCTTCCTGTCTCTAGACCCAGTGTTCCATGCACTATACCACCTAGTTACTAAAACATAAAATCATCCAGAATAGCTTTTAGTAAAATCATGGTGAAAGATAAGCCTTTGTCTGTCTTTACAACAGGTAAAGACGAACAAAGGTCCTGCAATCTTATCTCAATCTCCAAAGGACATCTGTTGAAGACTTCATGTAAGTATCACAAAGTATGAGAAATCCTGGAAGATCTTACTACAGTTGTAGGTTACTGTTGAGATTCATAGTAGAGACATTTTAAGGGTTAGGGTGAGTGAATTTTTGAGTTCCCTTTCTCTGTCTAAAACTTCCTTAATGAAATGTTAAATGCAGTGTGGTTTAATGAAAAGCATCACAGAATCTCAGAGCTGGCTGGACTTCAGAAATTTATTTAACAAACCTAAACAGGAATTCTTTCTCAAATATTCCTAAAAAGTGATCAATGAGCTTCCCTATGATGGCCTCCAGTAATGAGAAACCTACTACCTCCCAAGGAGCCTACTGACTTTTGTACTGTTCGAATTCCTAAGATGTTCTTTGCATTAAAGCTGAAATATACTTGTATAAAACTTTCATCCATTGCTCCCTGTTTTGCCCTCTTGGGCCAAGCAGAACAAGCCTCTTTCCCTTATCCAAAGGGTAGTCATTAAACCCTTGCAAGCAGCAGCTGTGGCACTGTTCTTTGCATCTAATGACATTTATTAGTTGTGTGACCCTGGACAAGTCATTTCACTTACCTGAGCTTGAGTTTTTTGTCTACATAAACATTGCAGGTTAATTACCTCATGAGGTTGTTGTCTCTCATGCTTAGCACAGTCCCTGACACTTAGTAGGTACTTAATAAATATTTATTCATTGGGGGGAGCATTTTGCAAGCCTCAAACATTATCTGCTATCACTATTATCTTACTATGACAATTACCTTAACAACAGTGTTCCACCAAGTTGAGTGAACCAGCCACACTAGCTTGTGAAGAATAGAAAACATGAAATGAAGGTTAAGAAACAGAGGGACTCTCGAACAGAAACATAAAGATAGAAAAGGAATCTCCAGGGTACTAGAAAACAGTAATGCCAGAGCCAAGATAAGCTTTGCATATTTTTTTTTCCTGTTTCTTCCCCCTCTCTCACATCACTCCCTCTCCATTAATCACCCACACATTCATCAATCGGTTTAAAAATACCTCTAGAAAATTTAAACCAAATTCTTAACCCTAATGAGTGACCATAACATCTCTTGAAGTGACATAAATATGTTTCAGGCAAATGTCACTGGTCAAGGTTGCATTGACTGTTGATATACACTCAATCTTTTAGGGTTGACATGTAGAACTATGCTCTGCACAGCTGGGGAGTACTTTAGGAGCCAATGGGAAAAAAGCGTCTTAGGTTAGGGATGTTTCTGAAGACTCTCCTACTCACTAGCTCCCCAATGACAATGCTGAATCTTGCCAACATATGCCAAGAGGCAGAATCATGGAGGTAAGAGGCTTACTTAATTAATAAGTGAGTCACGAATAAACTATTGGCCAATGGTGAGGCTGGCAGAAAAATGGGTGGGTAAGGACAAGGAAAATAGTTCACTGATCTGGATTATGGGAATTACATAGGCCATGTTTTTGGACTGCAAATAAAATATCTCTGATGCAATTGCCTTGAGAAAGAAGCCAAACAAAAGTTTCTGGTTTGAGAAGCAGCACAATCTCAGAGAAATCATAATCCAGTGAAATTTAGGAAATCCTTCACAAAGAAGTGGCATTGGATGTGCCCATAGAAATACTGCTTGGAATGCACTTTTTCCTTTCACCTGGAAATGAATGTAGTTGATAGGTGAGTGTGGTCTTTGACTATACATACTAAAGTAGTTAGTTAGTCCAGACATTGTCCTATACAGCTCTCATCTGGTAAGCACCTATAGCTTTCTTGTTCTCTCTTATTGGCAAATGAGTGAGAAGCCCAAAGACAGGGAGCACTTTGTCAGGGGAGTCTCTATGTTCTTGGCAAATGGCAACTTTTTTATCCTTATAATACCTGGAGTTTAAGAGCATTGAGAACCATAGGAAATACCAAAGCAAACAAAATGAAGAGGCTGGAAACCTAGTTTCTTTGCCCTTGCTAAATACATATGTGATGTTCCCTCTCCTTGTTTTTTAAGTTTGCTTTGATCGCAATGTCTGATTGGGTTTGTTTCACTCCCCGGGTATTATTGAATTGAAGTTGTCTTTCTGGTTCCCAGACTCTTGGAGAGAAGTGTATTTCTGTTCAAGCTGGAGGGAACCGTGTCTGAAGAGCAATCCTTCGGTCAAGGCCAAGTTAAGTCAGCAAGATTTAATTAAGTTCCGACTATTATACTGGGATACAAAGTAGATAAAAACAGTACCTGCCCTCAAGGAACCCACAGTCTAATTGTTGGGACTTACAATCTAATGACTTTGGCGTCTTGAGACACAAAACTTACCTTCAAGTAGCTACAGGCATCCAGAGATGTATTTAGACAGTAATATCAATGTCTTTGAACCACTGGGATGGCCACCAACTTATGCAGTGGGGAATAAGGGGAGAAGTGAGAGACTCTCTCAGTCAATTCTCATCCAAATCCATAAAAAAGCAAACATACTTTTTAGTAGATTGAATAAATATATTTCACACACATACATATTACTATTTTTCCAATTTATGTTGGCGCTTTTGCAATGAATAAAATACATATTCTTTTGAACATGTTACTTTGATTCTTCAGTGTCATGGTGATATTATCGATGTGAGTATTTGTTCCAACCATTCAAGAGCAGCTCATCTATGCTCTCTCATTTTGTGACTTATCCAAGCTCTTCCACAAATCCCTCGTGGGGAACAACCTAACATCATAGAGGCCATTCTCAAACTGTGAGCTCTTCAACTTAGCTGTGTACTTTCCTCCCCCTGCCTCTAGGTACAGAACATCCTTTCTCTCTTAAGGGTTTAAACTTGCCTCTTTAAAGTTCACCCTGGGTCATGATATCACTACCTTCATTATTGGCAATGACTCTGGAATGTGTAAAGATAGCTTTGCAGAAGATGACACCCTTGGGCTTTTCCTCTTCCATTGTTGGATACCCTAGATATCCCAGTGTGATGGTGGATATGGGTCAGGAAGATAACTGTGGAAAATAAGACATAGAGGAAAAGAAGGATTCTGACCCTGAAGTACCCCATAGAACATAGTATTGTCATCAACTGGGATGACATGGAGAAAATCAGGCACCATATTTTATACAATGAGCTACCTGTGGCTCCATGAAGAGCACCCTGTGCTGCTCACATAAGCCCTCATGATATTCTAAATCAACAGAGAAAAGAGGACACAAATTATGTTTAAAGACCTTCAACACCTCAGTCACATACATGAACATATAGGTTGTTGCCCCTGTGTTCCTCCTGTCAGGTCCTTGCAATTGTGATGCTCTTCACTTATAGTATGCTCCACCCTGCCATTTTGTAAAGTTTATTCCCTTCCCCATGCCATCTTCCATGTGGATCTGGCTCTCTATGACCTAACAGAGATCCCAACCAAGAAAGATTATAGTCTCATTACCATTCAGAGGGAAATCATGCATGACATCAAAGAGAAGCTCTATTATGCTGCCCTAGACTTTGAGCAAGAGATGGCCACTGCTGCATCTAGCTCTTTCTATGAGCTACCTGTTGGTCAGTTTATCATTGACAATGACAAGTTCATTTGCCCAGAAGCTCTCTTCCAACCATCTTTCTTAGGTATGAAATCCTGTGGAACCCACAAAACTACCTCCAACTCAATCATGATGTATCCTAAAAGATCTATATGATAATACCATTTTGTTTGGTGATGCCATCATGTACCCAGGCATTGATGACAAGATATGAAAGGAAATTAAAACCTTATCCCCCAGGGCAGTGAAAATCAAGATCATTGCCCCACCTGAGCACATTTTTTTTTATTGGAGTTTCTATTCTGGCTTTCCACCTTCCAAAAGATGTGGATCAGGAGTATTATGAATCTGGGTCTTCCATTATTTACCATAAATACTTCTAAATAGATGCATGTCTGTGTGTGAGTTTTATCATAGACTGTAACATGATAATTATTTCCCCAAAAGAGATGAGATTGGCATGGCTTTATTTCTCTTCCTCCTCCTTTTCTTCCTTTTCCTCCTCCTCCTTCTCATTATTATTATTGTTATTTTGGTATTCAACTCAGGATTTAAAAACTGGAATGGTGAAGGTGACAAGCAGCCTAAATATATTGAAGGCAAACATCCCCATAGTTATACTATGTATCCTCAGGACTCTGTGCATTTTAAAATATAGCTATTGCAATTACTATGTAATGTAATATTACAGAGAGTTACTAGCCTTTATGAAGGTTGCCCTGCTCTATGCAAAGCAGAGGAAATTCAGTTTTATGCTGATAGTAACAATCCAAAGCACTTTTGTGATGCCCTGAAGGCTATTTATGGGCCAAAGACCTATGGTGTATCTCAACTACTCCATGCTGATGGAACCACATTAATTAGTGATAAGGTTATGATCCTATAGAGATGGGCTGAACATTTCCATAGTGTTCTCAGGAGACCATCATCAATCAATGTAGCAGCCACTGATTGTTTACCTCAGGTTGAATTCAATGCCTTCCTACCTGAAGTTCCAACTGAATAAGAGGTTTTGAATGCCATTAGGTTCCTTTTGTGTGACAAAGAATGTGGCGCTGATTCTATTTCAGCTGAGATTTACAAGGTAGGGGGTCCACTGCTCATATAAAAGCTGACTGAAATTTTCCAAGTTATATGGCAATAGGACTTGGAGGATGCCTTCATTGTCCATCTCTATAAAGGTTGTCCTGTGACACTTGTGGGGGAGTCTCTCTTTTAGTCATTGCTGGAAAGATTCTTGCCAGAGTCCTCCTCAATGGGATGATCCTTCACCTGGAAGATGGTCATATACCTGAGAGCCAGTGTGGCTTCAGAAAGGGCTGAGGAATGGTCAATACAGTGTTTGCTGCCCAGTAACTCCAGGAAAAATGTGAGGCACAGAACAGAGGTCTATACCCAATATTCATTGATCTGACCGAGTCCTTTGATACTGTAAGTTGTGAGAGGTTATGGAAAATTATGTCAAAATTTGGTTGCTCAGAGAAGTTCATCACCATCATACATCAATTTCATGATGTCATACTTGCCCAGATTCTGGATAATGGACAAAGCTGTCGTGCTTTCCCAGACATGAATGTAGTGAAACAAGGCTGTGTGCTTGCTTCCATGCTTTTTAGCATGATGTTTTCAGCCATGTTGTCAAATGCTTTCAATGAGAATGAACATGGCATCAAGGTCAGCTACTGCACTGATGGTAAATTCACCTTGAAAAGGTTACAAGCTAAGTCCAAAGTGAAGGGAGTATTGGTGCATGATTTTATGTTTGCAGATGATTGTGTACTCAATGTAGCCTCTGAAACTGAGATGTAAGAAAGTATGGATCAGTTCTCTGCTATTTGCGCTAATTTTGGCCCAACAACACCAAGAAAACACAGGTGCTCCATTAGCCACCACTGCATGATCCAAATGTGAAACCATTAGTTATGGTGATTGGTGGATTCTTTCACTTTCCATTTTATTCTTTGTTTCTGGGATATCAGGGAAATTTTCCTTGATAATTTCTTGAAAGATGATGTCTAAGCTATTTTTTTAATCATGAATTTCAGGAAGTGCAATAATTTTTAAAATATCTCTCCTGGATCTATTCTTCAGGTCAGCTGTTTTTTCAATGAGATATTTCACATTGTCTTCCATTTTTTCATTCTCTTGGTTTTGTTTTTATTGTTTTTTAATTTCTCATAATAATGGAGAAATTTTGAATGCTGTGGATAAGTTCACTTACCATGGTAGTGTACTTTCCAGGGAGGTACACATTGATAATGAGGTAGACAAACACATTATCAAAGCTAGCTCAGTGTTTGGTAGACTCCAGAGGAATATATAGGAGAGAAGTTTTCCACTGACTACAAAATTGAAGGTTTACAAAACCATCGTGCTGACCTCATTGTTGTATGCCTGTGAAACCTGGACTGTATACCAGTGCCATGCCAGGAAACTGAATCGCTTCCATTTGAATTGTCTTAGTAAGATTCTGAAGATCACCTGGCAGGATAAGGTACCAGACACTGAGGTCTTTTCAAACTAAACTGCCAAGCATTCAGACTCTGCTTTAGACAGTACAACTCCAATGGTCTGGCCACATTGTTTGAATGCAAAACCTACACTTGCCAAAAAGACTATTTCATGGAGAACTTACACAGGGCAAGCACTCACATGGCGGTCAGAAGTGATGCAAGGACACTTTCAAGGTCTCTCTTAAGAAATTTGGAATTGATTGTGTGACATGGGAGATACTGGCACAGGATGGCTCAGCATGGTGTACCCACATCAGAGAAGGTGCAGTGCTCTATGAGCAAAGCAGAATTGAGACAGCTCAAAGGAAACACAGGATGTGCAAATTTAGAGAATCTACTCCAAGTATTCACATGGACTATTTGTGCCTGACCTGTGGTAGAACATTCCAAGCTCCTATTGCTCTGATCAGCCACAGTCAGGCATGGTGTAACTTGACTTTAGCATAGTGATGTCATTTTGGTCCTCTTTAAGAATGATGGACAACAACCAACCAACTTTACACAAAGGAACTACTTAACCTAAATCCAGAAAAGGGAGGGGAGTTAATTATATAATCCTAAAAAAAAACACTTGTTGTATTTTGTTCCTTCACATTTGATCCTTTTTTTTTTTTAGCTGTCAGAGCCATAATGGTCCCTCCTTTCCAACTCTGCCACTCAGCCCCAACACTTATCCATGTGAATGGAGACTATTTGCAGTCTTTCCTAGAGTTCCATGGCATTGGTGCTAATACTTGGAGGAAGGGAGGAGCTTTATCAGTATACTACCTTAAGACTAGTTCAAATAAAGGTACACACTTAAAAGAAAAGATAGCAGATTTTCTCTAGCTCTTTTAACACTCCTTGGATACCATTGCATGACCATTGTTTATCCATTGGCTAGCCCCTCATTTTGTGTTAATAGCTTTTTATCATCATGAATTTACCCAACCAGCAGGTACTAATAATCCAACTTCTATTGTGAGTGTTCATGAAACTTTTGGATGTGAAAAAAAAGGTAGTCATCTGGGAAAGATTGGGAACCACTAGGTTAAACTGCTGAAAGAGCTACAGAGAACTCCACAGTACCTAGAACCATTGGATGGCTTTATCATTTGTAAACCACATGGAGTAAATTTGTTATTTGTCTGACATGCTTCTTCCATTAAGGTCCTATTTTATTTCAAAGACTGTGAAAGAGAAGGACAAATTAGGGCAGATTCTACCAAACTGGAAAGGTTTAAAGCATGGAATCTACAGTGGACCAGATAGCTATTGTTTTAGGATCTTCAGTGAAGTTCATCAACAAAAGTATATGATGATATTTTGGCCCCAGCTACACATGAATAAAGAAAGTTTAAAATAGTGTAGTACAGTTGCAAACCTCATGATGAAATAAAACCAGTATTTATATTGATGACAAAGTAAATATCACAAGTTACAAAAATATAGACTTTGTTGCTTAGAAACTGTCTTAGTATATAAATATGTTAATTATTATACATATGCTTACATATCATGAATTTACATGAAAATATATATGTATTTTGCAACATATGTAGTACTCTTTTAAAAAATTTATAGAACAAAACAAGCATTTTCATAACAACATAATAAAAAAGATGATTGCATATATGGTACTCTATATGTTGTGCATATATGACTGTGTATATACCTGTATTAGTCAATCAATAAACTTCATCTACACATACATGCTAAGGACAGTTAGGTGGTACCACTGGAGAAAGTGCCAGGCTGGAATCAGGAAGACTCATTTTCCTGAGTTCAAATCCAACCTCAGACACTTACTAGCTGTGTGACTCTGAGCAAGTCACTTAACCCTGTTAGTCTCAATTTCCTCATCTGTAAAATGATCTGGAGAAGGAAATGAGAAACCACTTCAATATCTTTGCCAAGAAAACACCAAATGGCGTCACGAAGAGTCAGACACAATGGAAATATGACTGCCTGAAATACCTGCATGTATATAAATGCATATATACATACATACACCTAAATATAAGTACACACATATATATGTGTGTACTTATATGCATAGTAGAATCACTACACACATACATAATATATACGTACTCACATGCATATGCACATTTATACCTAGACATAGACATAGACATGTGTACAAAAGTATTTTATGTTCACATGCATACATGTCCAGACTTACACTTCCATCTGTGAGGGAAACTTTTAGTATGAAAATATTTTCTATTAATACAATGCAGATTGACAACTTATTTGTAAAATAAAATTTTAAAAAATTGTTTTTATTCAGTATTTTGTTTTCCTCAGTTACATGTAAAAACAATTTTAATATTCATTTTTTAAATCTGCATTCCAAATTCTCTCCCTTCCTCTCTCTTGCCCCCCCCCCCACCCCCATTGAGAAAGCAAGCAGGTCTATCTACGTTATACATGTGTAGTCATGCAAACGTTTCATATGATGAAAGAAAACATAGAGAAAAAACTTCAAGAAAAAATAGCTTTAAAAAAGTATGCTTCAATCTGTATTCAGACACCACCAGTTCTTTCTCTGGGGATAGATAGCATTTTTCATCCTAAGTCCTTCAGAGTTCTCTTGGATCATTGTATTGTGGACAATTGCTGCCATTCACAGCAGATCATCATATAATACTGCTGTTACTTTGTACCCAGTGCACTTCAATTTGCATCAGCTCATGTAAGTCTTTCCAGGTTTTTCTGAGAACATCCTATTCATCATCTCTCATAGCATAATAGTATTTCATCATAATCATATACCACAATTTGTCCAGCAATTCCCTATTTAATGGGCATCCCCTCAATTTCCAAATATTTTGGAAAGCATTCTTTCCACCAGCAAAGAGCTTCTATAAATATTTTTGGTACTTATAGATCTTTTTCCCTTTTTAAAAATTATCTTTTGGGATACATACCTAATACTTGTATTGCTAGGTCAAAGAGCATGAATGGTTTTTATAACCCTTTGGGCAATAGTTCCAAATTGCTTTACAGAATGGTTGAATCAGTTAAAAACTCCATCAAGTCTGAATTAATATCTCATTTTTCCCACATCCCTTCCACCATTTGTCATTTTTCTTTTTTGCCCTATTAGTCAATCTAATAGGTATGAGGTAGTGTTTCAAACTTATTTAAATATGCATTTCTCCAATCAACGGGGAGTTAGAACATCTTTAATATAGCTATAGGTAGCTTTGATTGCTTAATCTGAAAACTTCATATCTTTTGATCTTTTGTCAATTGGGGAATGGCTCTTTTTTTTTTAAATTTGATTCAGTTCTCTATATGTTTGAGAAATGAGGCCTTTATCAGAGAAACTCACTTAAATTTTTTTTTCACAGTACTATTGCTAACTGTATTTTTCTCCATCCTATTCCCCCGACCCCTTTTTTTTCTATTATCTCTCTCCTTTCATCTTGTCCCTCCTCAAAAGTGTTTTGCTTCTGAATATGCCTTCCCCCAATTTGCCCTCCCTTCTATAAACCCTCTTCTCTTATCCCTTTCCCCTCCTACTTTCCTGTAGGTTAAGGTCATTTCTTTAACTAATTGAGTATAAATGTTATTCCTCCTTTGAATGAATTCTGATGAGAGTAAAGTTCATACACTCCCCCCCCTCACCTCCTTTATCTTCCCTTTCACTGTAAAAGTTTTTTCTTATGAGATAATTTTTATCTGAGGTATGTGAGATAATTTACATCCATTCTACCTCTCTCTTTCCCTTTTTCCCAGTACATTCCTCCCTCACCCTTTAATTTTATTTTTTTAGATATCATCCCTTCATATTCAACTCACACCTGTGCCCTCTGTCTATATACTCCTTCAAACTGCCCTAATAATAATAAAGTTCTTATTAGTTACAAGTATCATCTTTCCATGTAGGAATGTAAACAGTTTAACCTTATTAAGTTCCTGATGATTTCCCTTTCCTGTTTATCTTTTTCTGCCTCTCTTAAGTCTTGTATTTGAAAGTCAAATTTTCTATCCTGCTCTGGTCTTTTCATCAAGAATGCTTGAAAGTCCTCTATTTCATTAAATATCCATTTCCTCCTAAACAATTGTACTCAGTTTTACTGGACAGGTCATTCTTGCTTGTAATCCTAGCTCCTTTGCCTTCCAAATATCATATTCTAAACCTTCCTGATCTTTTGATGTAGAAGCTACTAAATCTTTTGTTATTCTGTCTTTGGCTCCATAATACTTGAATTGTTTCTTTCTGGTTGCTTATAATATTTTCTCTTTGACCTGAGAGTTCTGGAATTTGACTAAAATATTCCTAGAATTTTTTATTTTAGGATTTCATTTAAGAGGTGATTGGTGATTTTTTTAATTTCCATTTTATTCCCTGTTTCTGGGATATCAAAGAAATTTTCCTTGATAATTTCTTCAAAGATGATATCTAAGCTATATTTTTTTTAATCATGACTTTCAGGAAGTGCAATAATTTTTGAAATATCTCTCCTGGATCTATTTTTCAGGTCAGCTGTTTTTCCAATGAGATATTTATTTCCCCATTGTTTGCCATTTTTTCATTCTCTTGGTTTTGTTTTTATTGTTTCTTAATTTCTCATAAAGTCATTAGCTTGCATTTGCTCAATTTTGCTTTTTAAGGAATTATTTTCTTCATTGAGCTTTTATGACTCCTTTTCCATTTGGCCAATTCTAGTTTTTTTTTTTCTTCATTGAATTTTAGTGCCTCTCTTTCAATTTGTCCAGTTCTGCTTTTTAAGGCATTCTTCTCCTCACTGGCATTTTGCATCTCTTTTACCATTTGGCCTAGTATGTTTTTTAAGGAGTTATTTTCTTTGGTATTGTGTGTGTGTGTGTGTGTGAGTGTGTGTGTGTGTGTGTGTGTCTCCTTTACCAAGTGGCTGACTTGTTTTTCATGATTTTCTTGCATCACTCTCATTTCTCCTTCCAATTTTGCATCTACTTCTCTTATTTGGTTTTAAAAACACTTTTTAAACTCTTCCATGGCCTAAGATCAATTCATATTTTTCTTGAAGGCTTTGCATATAGGAACTTTTACTTTATCTTCTTCTGAATGTGTGTTTTGATCTTCCTCATCACCATAGTAATTTTCTATGATCAGAACACTTTTCTGTTGTTTGCTCATTTTTCCAGTCTATCTCTTGACTTTAAACTCTTTGTTAAAGTAGGGGTCTGCTTCCAGAATGGAGAGTGCACTGTCCCAAAATTCAGGAGTTTTGTGCAGCTGTTTTTACAGATACTTCTAGGTACCTGTAAGTTTTCAGTTCTTCCAAGATAGTATGATCTAAGGAGACATGTGTTTACTCCTCCCCTGGCCTCAGCTCTGGTCCACGAGCAACTGCAAGCATTCTTTTCTGCCCTGGAACTGTGATGATGATCTTCACTTCACTGAGGCAGCAAGTTCTGGTGTGTTAGTGCTCCTCCTCCCCCTTGGACTGCCACTCAGGACTGTGACCTGCATCTGAGTATGGGCAAAGCAACAAAGTCCTGCCTCAGTGTTAGCAAACAGACCCCAGTAATCTCCTTCTGACCAGTTGTTCTATGACCTTACAATCAGTGGGCTGAGAGCTCTGGAAGTAGCTGCTGGCACTGCTGATTCAGTGATTCCAAATGCCTGCTTCTGGTTTGCTGGGGCCAGATCTGTGCTGGCACAACCTGTACTGGAATGTGCTCTACTCTCATGCAGGTGTGACAGACCTTTCCTGCTGACCTTCTAAGTTCTTTGACTAGAAAATTGTTGCATCCTGTCATTTTGTGCTTCTTCAGGAATTGTTTTATGGCCTTATTTAAAGGTATTTGGAGGGGTTTGGGGGAAAGCTCAGGCCAGTCACTGCCTTTTCTCTACCACCTTTATAAAATATAATCTTATGAAAATGCTAAGAGAATTATGAGGTTGAATGTTCATGATGAGACAGCTAATATATGTATATATGTTAGAAGCAGGACCAGAACGTAGGTCTTCGTGAATCTAAACCTTGGCTTGACACCAAGCTGCCTTATACACTATTTTGTTGTTGTTGTTCAGTCATTTTTCAGACTCTTTGTGACCCCATTTGGGGTTTTGTAATAGTAATCTGTTTAGCAGGATACTTAGCACTTAGTACTAAGTGCTAAGTGTGGAAGGGGCAAACCCTGTCCCACTGTT
>CM053581.1:96714656-96766655 GCA_028627135.1 Pseudochirops cupreus | reverse complement strand
TAGCTCTCAGGAAGGTGCTGGGTCCCTTTCCTACTTACTTCCAGCTCACTGGATAATGAAGACTCCAGGACAAAGGCCCAAGACCGCAATCTGGATCCAGGCCACTCAACGCAAAAGCACTTGGTCTCTGAACGATTGCTTAGTCCCCCTGCTGTCTGCAGGCCGCGGGCACGGAAGCTGCAATGTGGAGGCAGGTGCAAAACCTCTGCCTTTCGCTTTCCAGCCCTGGAGACCTTTTGGCTGGACCACTTTTCTCCTCTGATTTCGCAAGCTCCACTGACCTAGTTCTGAATGCTGCTTGCAGCTACCGCTAATCTGAGGCTCCTCAGCTCCTCACATCCAGCCGCCCCCGGGGCTCAGCCAGGGCTTCAGGCCGGGCTGGTTTCGGTTCGCAGTGCTGACATGGTTCCTCGTAGCCAAGCTGACTTTAGTGGAAAGTATATTTGTGTGCGTTTTGGAGTTCTAGGATTAGTTTAGAGTCATGTTTTATGGGTATTTTGGAGTGGCTATGTGAGAGCTGCAATATGTTGCTGCTGCTACGCTGCCATCTTGGCTCCGCCCCCTGAAGGCATATGAATTTAAAGCTACTCTTCTCCCTTTATAAATTTCAATCCTATTCTGTAGAAGAGAGCTGCCCTCAGAGTAAAGGGAACCTGTCTTCAAAAGCTTTGATACACAAAGCTGTGTGATACTGGGAAAATCACTGACCATCTCCGTGCTCCAGGTGACTTCCTAAAGTTTTAAATTGGAGACAAGTTGACATTCTTCATGTTGTAGAAGGAAAATAGTCATGAGAGTTCCCTATGCTAAAAAATCCACAGATCCACTTCCTCCCCACCCCCACACCAAAGAAAAATGGAAGGAAATAAGCATTTATTTAAGCTCCTACTGTGTGCCAGGCATTGTTCTAAGTGCTTTACAAATATCTCCATTGAAAGCACACAAAAAATTAAACAATAGCTAAGGTTTTGACTGAACTTCAGCTAAATATAAATGAGCCTTAAATATCTCCTTTGAATAATAGTCACATATTTTGAATAATTAGAAGCTACATTATTTAGAAGGTATTGTTCCTAATACTTCTTTACTTTATAAAAAGAAAAGACACTAAATGATCAAATATTTCTCATTCCCTTTCTTCAAATCATTAGTAAAAAGACACAAAAGTACAAGACTCTTCTGACTGTAACTCTGAATGAAAAGAAAGTTTTTCTATGTCATTGCTTGCTGCCAAAAAAACGATCTCCAGCAGTAATAAGATTGCACACGATCAACCTCATGTTTGGCACCACATAAGAGATGAAAGTAGAGCAAGGGGAAAAAAAAAATCACCTTTGTCAGGCAGAAGGTTAGATCATATTAAAATAAAATCTTAATGGAGCCAAAGTGAAGACCTGTATCATTTCCAAGATTTCTGGTGGGAAAGTTTCAGCAATGATGAATTATTTCCCAAATGGAGTAATTAGTGAGTAGCACAGTAGAATCCACAATAGAAACATTGTAGTTTCTATAGCCTGGAAGAGCCAAGGAGTCTTGGATACATTCACAGACATTCACATAGCATCATCAACCCTCTGAGGCCATCTAGTCCAACCTTTTGTATGAATGAATCTCTTCTATACCACAACTAATAAGCTAGGTGTCTCAATTGACTATGAGGGTATCTCCACATAATCATCTACCTTCAAAGTGAATACCTGAAGCCAAAGGAAGCTCAGTACCCCCTGAATAAACCCATTTTACTTTGGGATAGCTCAAATTGTTAGAAAGATTGTCCTAACATTGCGCCTAAATTTGCCACTTTGCACCATCCATCCACTGCTTCTAGTGTTGCCTTCAGGGGACAAATATAACAATTGTGACCTTTCTTCTACATGATTTCTAAGACTTTAAGACAATGATCATGATCCTGCTAAGTCTTTTATTCAGGCTAAATGCCCTTCATTCCTCTAAGTGAGCTTTTCATGGCATAATCTCAAGGTCTTTCACTTCATGGTTCCACTTTGGGACGATCTCTACCTTATCAATTCTTTCCTGCAGTACAGTAGTCAGAACTGAGCACAGTAATCCAGGTGCTACCCAGAGAAAGCAGAAGACAGTCAGATGACTATCTCCTTAGCCCCCAACACTCTGACTTCATGTAGCCTAAGATGACATTCCCTGTTTTCACTTTCTCCCTTGGAGACCTCATCAGCTCTCACAGGCTTAATTATCACCTCTGCAGATGACTAACAGATTTACCATCCCTTTCCTGAACTCTGGCCCCACATCACCAACTGCCTACTAGATATTTCAAACTGGATGCCTGATGGGCATCTTGAACTCAACAAAAGAAAACCAGTACTCATTGTTCTACTCCTCTTCCCCACCAAAAAAGGAGGAAAACCCTTCCCTTTTTTCAAAGTCCTTTCCTTCAGTCCAGGGCATCAGAGTTTTCCTTGTTACCCAGGTTTACACTTTTGACTCCTCACTCTCACTTATCTCACTAAAACCAACCAGTTGCCAAATTGATTGTTATTTCTACCTCCATCTCTTTCGTACTTATAAGGTCACCATCCTAGGCCTTGCTCACCTCTCTTCTAAAGTATCACAATAGCCTCCTGATCTTTCTCTCTGCCTGAATTCTTTTGATATTCTAGTATACACTTCACACAGTTAAAAAAAAGTTTTTCCCTCCTAAAGTAAGGATCTCACTAAGTCTCTCAACTCCAATTATTTCTAGCACCAAATATAAGCTCCTCTATTTGGAATTTAAAGCCCCTTACAACCTGGTTCAAAACTCCCTTTTTAGTCTTATGATTTATTTCTCTTTGCAGCCTCCATAATCTTGATAAACCGACCTTCTTTCTGTTCCTTATTCACAGTAACTCATTTCCTATCCCTACTGCATTACATTGACTGTTCCCATGTCTGGAATTCACTCCTTCCTCCCCTCTGCCTCTTAGAATCTCCTAGTTCTTTCAAGACCCAATATATATGATACCTTCTTGATGGAATCCATCCAATTTGCTCAGCTTTGTATCACCTGGAATCTATTTCTATAAACCTGTATGCATACATGTTGCCTCCCCTAACAGAATGCTTGCTCCTGAAGGACAAGGGCTGTTTCATTTTTTGTATCATTTCCCTAATACCTGTCATAGTTCCCTGCACATAGTAGGTACATTAAAATGCTTGTTGATTAATTTGGATTTCATTTCACACTATTAACAACCTAAAAATCTTTTTCAGATAAAATTCTGTCTAGCCTGACCTTTATCATCTTGTACTTCTGAAATCGACTTTTTGAACTCAAGTGTAAGATTTCACGTCAAGTTTATCCTTATTTGATTTAGACCAACATTGTTTTCTGTCATTCAGTATGTTGCCTTCCTTCCCAGCCATGTGTCACCTGTAAATTTGATAAGCATGGCATCTATACATCTATACATCTAAAAAATCTTTTTATACATTAAAGACATGTCTTTAATAATGAATGTTAAATGTCACAACTCCAAACACAAATAAAGCAATACCTTAGCAATATATAGTAAAGATTGTAAACTCAGTTGATTGGAGGTCAGAATCAAGCACTTTCCTAAACCTCCCTTTAATGAGGGAACCCTGGCCATCAATCTCTTTGTTTCCTGCCCTCCTGCAGATTTCACTACTTTGGATTTTTCCTTACTATTTTCTTATAAGGATGAAGGTTGGACCTCTGATTTCATTGGTAGGGATAGATAGGGTAGAGTGGATAAAGAAAATCACTCTACAGATGCCAGTTAGCACCTTCTTTGCCATTTATAATCACAGAGTTGCCTGGGTCTTTGAGAGATTAATTAACTTGCCCAGGGTCAAACAGCTAGTATGTGTCAGAGGCAGGATTTAAACCCAGATCTACCTGATTCTGCAGGCAGCTCTCTATCCATTATGCCAAACTGCTTCTCTTCCTTTCTTATACTGCTAACAAATTGGAAATATTTGACAAACTGAAAATATCTCATCATAAAAATATACATAATCACTACTGAAGTGTTACTTTATTTCACTGAAATTGCTCAGAGACTTTAGATACATCAAAGAAGCATGGTAAGAAAAAAAGAAGGCTCTCAGCAGGGAGATATGAGGATATACAGTGATCTTTCTTTAAAAAAAATTATTAATAGCTTTTGTTTTTATATTTCCTTAATTTCCAAATATATCCCTTCCTCTTGTCCTCCACAGAGAGCTATTTCTTGTGACAAAGAATAAAACAAAAGGAATGGGGGGAAAGAGGATTCAGCAAAACTAAAGAATGTGCTCACTGTCTGACATTATATATAATCTTCCCCATTCACAATGCCCCACCTTTGCAAAGAAGGGAGGGAAATTCATTTTGTCCTGATATTAATGATCTTGAATCTTAGGTTGCTTATCATCAAGTAAGCCCAGTCTATCATTATAGAATTTATAAGAAATAAGTCATGCAATTGTAAAACCCAATGCTATGAGCAGTTCAATGGGAGACAAACATTAGATCCCTTTGCTCCTGGTGTTCATATAAACATAGATAGTCAGCTTTGGATTACCTATTCTAATAGACTATGAGACCTGAAATCATAAAGGCCTGAGTTCAAATCCAGCCTCAGACATTTATTTGTTGGGTGATGCTGGGCAAGTCTTTTAATTTTCCTTATCTTGGTTTCTCCATCTATAAAACAGGGATAATAATAGCTCTTACTGCCTATTGTTGTGGGGATAAAAAGATAAAATATTTGTAAAGTTCTTTGCAAAACTCAAAGCATTATAATATGCTAATTATTATTATCACATCACAGTTGATGCAAAATAGCAGCATATACTTCTTAAATCACTTTTATTTGGTTCTAGAATATATTAAATATTTTTTTTCTTCCTACAGCAGATTTATTGGCCTACTATGTTGTTCTAAGGATAGTGTTAAAACAAGTTCCCCTTGAACACAAACAATTACCAAAAATATAGGGTCAGCTAATAGAATACGGACAAGGCTAGATGTAAAGAAATGTACATTTTTCTCCTCATGTTGCCACTCATCAGCTTCATTACCTTAGTCAAGTCATTTCTCTTCCTCTTTGACTCAATTTCTTCATACTTCAACTAAGGATGATATTATCCACTTTACCTATGTGAGAATAAAATATGACAATAGAAATATCTAAAATATTTTAAGATAAAGTAAAATATTGAGAAATTTGCTAAGTGACAACAGGGTGGGCAGACTGGGTAACAAATTTGTCACATATGTCCCATACAGTGAAATAATTACTGAGAGCTAACCGAGACTCGACTGTATACAATGATATGATGGGCACTTATATAGGGTTGGGACATGTCCTCTCTTGCTTCATCTCCTTCATGGTTTCTCTTTTCCTTGATCCTACCTTGTGTCTTTCCTTAACTCCCTTTTCTCTCAGATTAATTTTAAGGCATTGTCTTAAGCCCACTATCACTGTTCTATCTTCTTTTCTTTCTCTTCTCTTTCCCTTTAGTGATCAGCATCATGATTTGGAGTTGCAAGGGATCTTAGTGGTCATTGAACTGAACATCCTTATTTTTGTATTTGGGAAAATGTAAGTCCCAGAGTGCTTAAGAGGCTTGTCCTTACAGGTAGTAAACATAGGTAGTAAATGGGAAGGTTAGGATTTGAATCCAGGTCCTCTGGTTCTAAATTTATCTTTCTTTCCAATACACTATGTTATCTACCTAAGTAATTACTATTTTATTAAAGGGGCTGGAAAATTATTACCACAAAACATCATTATCACCTTCCTCCTCCTCCTCCTCCTCCTCATCACCTTACTCATAATAACTAGGATTCACTAAGGTTTACAAAGAACTTAACAATTGTTATTTTATTTTATTCTCACAACAACCCTGGGAGATAGGTGCTATTATAAATTCCATTTATTCTTTATAGATGAAGATCTTGAGACAGATAGAGGCTAAGTGACTTGACCAGGGTCACACAGCTGGTGATAAGGCTGGAACACTCTATTTACTGTGCCCCTAGCTACTAAATATGTAAAATAATTCAGAATAGTTTTTGATAAATTCATTTAAGAAAACAAACTCCTGACAAGTTCTTAAGAAAAAAAATCAAATACTTTGGCTTACTAAGATTGACATAAAAATGTGAAACTATGGACTTCTAAGGTCAGTTGGGTCATTCTTCTCAGAAGACTCACACTCTCTTGTCCTTACTGGTTTATGGGACTAACTAGTTACCAGTTACTGTGGATGCTGTGCTCTCTCTCTCGCTTTCTCTCTCTCTCTTTCTCTCTCTCTCTCTCTCTCTCTCTCTCTCTCTCCCCCTCTCTTTTTCTCTCTCTCTTTCTCCTCACATTTTGCTTTTACTTATCTTTGAACATGCTGTATTTATCAGTAGAATGTAAGGATGTTTCTGGTTTTTCCTTTGCACCCAGAGCCTAGCAAAGTACCATGCATATTAGAGATTCTTAATAAATGTTTAAAAGGAGTCTGAGAAGATGGTGGAATAGGTAAGAAAATTCTGGCCTCTCAAAATTGTTCCCCACAAAAGAGATAAAATAGCACCTCAGGGCAAACACAGAGTGGTAAAAATAAATAAGAGTAGAGGAAGAACGGGTATCTTCCTGGGACAATTAAGGAAGACCTGAAGAAAAATCTGAGGATAAGATTTGGTCCCTGTGAAGAATAAATACCTCCAGGCTAGGAGCACTTAAACAATAAGCATCAAGCCCTGGGGTTAGCTGTGTTGTGAGACTGCCTCTGCCCCAGCCACAGGAACTTTTACCCCCAGGGAAACTGAGGAGTGTTGGATGTATGAACTGGGGGAGATCAAGGGAACACCAGACCCAGCTGTGCTGTGAAGACATGGCCAGAGGTGAGAAGGGCCCAGCATATATCCAATGAGTACTGAAGGACTGGGGCAGGGATGCTGCCTTTGTGGACACTTAAAGGAGCCTGGAGGGCGTGGTTCCAGGCCAGAGGGGAGAATTGAAGGAGGATCTGAGACTAGAGGCACCATTCCCCATACCCCAGGACCAGATGTGATTACAAAAACTAAACTAACACAAATTAAAAAAAAAAAAGCACAGGCAAAGGAGAAAGAATCCAACCATAGAGAGTTACTATGGGAATTGAGAAGACTGGGGTTCATCTTCAAAGGATACTGAATTTAAAAAATCCTCCTCTACCCCAAAGAGTAACATCAAATGATGACCTGCCCCCAAAAAATAGTTCATAGAATAACTTTTAAAAAGACCTTAAAATCAAATGAGAGAGATTGAGGAAAAACTTAAACAAATAAATAAATAAGAACAATCCGAGAAAACCAAGAAGATTATGTAAAGAAAAGGAGATCCAAATCTTAAGGAAGAAAACAACTGCTTGAAAACCAGAATTGAGAAAGGAGAAGCCAGTGAAGTTATAAGAGGTCAAGAGATAAGAAAACAAAATATAAAGAATGAAAAAAATTAAAGAGAATGTGAAACATCTCTTGTGAACAGATCAAGAAGAGAAAACATAAGAATAATTGGATTACCTGAAAGCTATGACCAAAAAAAGAATCTTGATACAATAATATAAGAAATAATTAAATTAAATTGTCCTGAAGCATTAGAATAAGAGGGGAAAGTAGAAATAGAAAAAAATCCAGCAATCACCACCTGAAAGAGATCATATGAAGAAAACCCAAAACAATATTATAGTCAAATTCTGAAAACCCCCCCAGCTCAAGGATGAAATATTAAGAGCAACAAGAAAAAAAAATTAAATATGGTGGTGACACAATTAAAATCACACAAGACCTAGCCGTGGTGTCACTAAAAGACTATAGATCTTGGAACACTACGTATTGAAGAGCAAAAAACTGGGGTTCCAGCTGAAAATATCATACCCAGCAAAGCTAAGCATAATGCTGAATTGGAAAAAAAAAAGACTTTTAATGAATTGTCAGACTTTCGGGACTTTGTTTTTAAAAAAATGAACTTAATAAAAGATTTGACATACAAGAGCCAAGAGAAATATAAGGTATATACCAAAGACTACAAGGGATTCCATAATGACAGACTGTTTACCTTTTATGTATGTAAAATGCCAAACATATGTCTCAGATTAATACTAGTAATTAGGTAGTTTATAAGAAAGATTGGGGTAAACCTGAGTATGATAAGACTTTAAAAAGTAAAACCACTTAGGAACAGCCAAAAAGAGTAATTATCGTTGAGGTGTGAGAGGAAGAACTGACACAAAAGAATTAGATGGGGGAAGAGGGTTATTAGTTCTGGAAGCCTACTTTTATGGGGAAACGGTTCAAGAGGGAACAATACATATATATCTAGAAGGGTATCGAGGTCTTCCAAATTCAAAAAGAAATAACACACCAAGGGGACTGGGGGGAAGGAGAGGGTGAGGGAGGGATCTCTAGAGGGGAGAGGGAAGGAATAGGTTAAAAGGGGGTACAGAAGGGTGTTTAGATTAATGGGAATGGGAAGATAAAGGAGGGATCCTTGGGGGAGGGGGAAGTTAAGTAATAGGAGGGCAAGGTAGCAGGTAGAAGGAAAGTAGAGGAGTCAGGAGGGATAGGAAATCAGAGATATGCACAAACATAAAAACAAAGATCAGGAGTAGAATTTGTTGGAGAAAGTATATGTTTATATATGTATGTATGTATGTATGGGTATATATGTACATGTGTACGTATTTATCGATATCTACATATAAACATATCCAAGCTTAATTGCAGCCTTCTGGGGTGGGGGAGGAAGGGGAAAAAGAACAAAGTACAAAGTACAAAGTAAAATAGTACAGATACAAAAAGAAAACTTACAAGGAAACAAAGAAAAGATGGGCAGCTCTCAATACAGCATGTAGTATTTATTAAATAGGCTTTTTTGAAATGGAAACTTATTGCTATAGATTTTGAATCCTCTCATGTTCTGCTGTGCACGTGACGTGCTTTTTTTTGTTTTGCATTGGTTTTAATATTTAAGTTTATTATAGGTTTCATTTTCTCTAATTGTATATTTAAATTTTAGTGTTTAAGTCTAAACTGAAAAAAAATTTAAAAAACCAAAATAAACGGATGTTTAATAGTTGAATTGCTCAGTTTTCTCTTTGCCGTGGGGATTTTGTTCTCTCTGCTCCACCTCTGTGGGGGGACCTACGTTCCCAGGCATCAAAAAGCAACTGCTACCTACAAACTATACTGCTGATAAATTTACTGTCTACTCCCCATAGAGTCAGATTATTTTTAGCAGAAAAATCACAAAATCTCTTTGGAAGGAACCTCAGAAGTCTTTCAGGTCTAATCTCAGTCTGAACTAAGATCTTTCCTATAATGTGTGAAGTCTTATCAGCTAAAAATTGCATATGCTACCAGTTGGTGCTTTTTATATCCCCAAATGGAAAAAAATAAAATGCTTCATGGTGATTTCTGTGTGGGTATGGGTGGATGCAACTGAAATGATTGATGCCAAAAGATCCCTATTGGATGGGCCTTTGACTTGGCATTGCTAGATTCAGAACTTACTGCTGTTTATGACTCTGTTAGCCTCATTGTCTGACTAAAGGCTTTGCCAAAGCCCTGTCTTACTGTGAGGGAGAAAGGCTAAAACTTACAATGGAACACTGATTAAAGGGAACCATATTTCATCACAGGAGAACATACCTGAATGTGGTAATTCAAGAATAATTGGGCTTTGGTGAGAGGAATGACAGGAATCATCTTTCCAGGACCCTTCTACTCTTATTTGAACCTGGTATGAGGAGAAATATGATGCCTCATTACTAATATTACCCCCTTCTAACATCCTTTTCAAATATATTGATATATAAACCAAGAAAAAAGACCCTGGGGGTAAAAAAATGTACTATGTCATAGAGAATTATTCCCCTTTCATTTCTGACAGACAAGGCATACTTAATATCTATCACAAGACAGAAAAGGGAATATTTTTCCTTGACAGAAAGTTATCCTATTTCTCCTGATTTTAACCAAGCTAAGCAACTTCCGTGACGTAAACTGATATACCAAAAAGCAGATTTCTCCAAATTGTGAGTCAATTTTGCTTGCAGCTACACAGTGTATAAGATGGGACATTAGAAGAGGCATTCTATATCTTTTTATGATTTTGACAAGATTAGGTTTATGTCTCATACTCATGCCTCCAGGGAAAAAGATGAAGAGGGACATAGGGGAAATATATCTGATTCCAATGAGGCCTTAACTAAGATTTCTATTTACAAGTTTAATATCTGCTCATCATATGTCCTCTGGACATTGCTATGTACTTCTTACAGAATGAAGGCTCTTAGATGGCTTAGGAAGCTAGGGTGTCCAAGAACTGAATTTAATGTGTATTTCTACAATACGTGTCATCATTGCTGCAAGGATTAGGCTTTATCATTATTAATTCCTTTCTTTTTTAAAAAATCATTCTCATACCTTTTTTGACAGGTTGTAAAATTTTGTCACACCATTGTCTTGTACCTCTTTCCATCATTACTATTTCATCTTCCTCTCCCCTCTCTTTTCTTTCTTCTCTTCTTCCTGCTCATTCTCTTTTTTATTCTCCTTTTCTTTTTTCTCCCCCTTTCTCTTCCTTCTCCTCCTTATGTTAATTCTTATCTCTCAGGTGGTTTGTAAATTGTCACAATATTTAATGGAAATCATTTGAAGAAAATATGGAGTGAAATAATAAATTTTATATGTTTGGATTCCAAATTGCTTTTTATTTTATTTTATTTCATTCATTCATTTACTTTTTTTCAAGCAATTCCACAGAAGCTGTCCCATTCCATCTCTGCAGAGAGCTTTCTAGTCCACATAATAATCTGACGTATCTGGTCAAGGCAGTCAAGATACTGTGTTGGTTTGAGTTCCTGCTTTCTGCTCTATATCATGCCTTGGTCTGATGACCAAATGTCAAATATCAAGCAAAAATTTAGAAGTGACAAAGAAATGTTAAGCAATGAAGAAAATTCCAGATAACTCAAAGAATAAAGATTATGTAATATATAATATAAATAATAAATTATGACACGATATATTCTATTATTTGATAGGCTATGATGTGATATAATATATGACATGGTATGACAATCTAATCTAGTATAGTATAATCTAGTATATGATATAATCCAATGATACACTGTAACACAATACAATGTAATATAATGTGATGTAATAATATAATACATATAATAAACACTACATAATTTGATATGACATGATGTGATATAATATAATGTAACATAACACAACACAACGCAACACAACATAATGTAACATAAACATAACATAACATAACACTCAATCCAAACAGTTATTTTAAAAAGATATAAACTAATCTTTCTGAGAGGGTTTCATTCATTCAACAAGCACTTATTGGGGAATGAAAACATTTTTCTCAGAGGATTGTTCAATTTCTTTATCTGTGACATGAGGAGAGTGGACATTATAGCATTGTTCTCAAGCTCTTGCTTGCAACATGAATTGTGGTTCCATGAGAAACTTTAAACAATAGCAATATTTTACTTCTAAAATATTAAATACAAAATTATGCATGTATCAAAAATAGATACCATGTATTAGCTAATGCAATATCTTCAAGTCACTATATGTTGTTTTTCTACACTTTTTTCCTCTCCTCAATTCTACATGTTTTGAAACTATGAAAGTTTCAAAAAATGATTAATCCCATGTCTTCCCCAGATCACCTCATTCAGACTTCTGCCCAGCCCACTTAAATTAATCCTAGAGAATATAAAAATTTGCTTTCCAAAAAGCTATTTGAACTCTTATTTACTAAGCATATCCAGAGAGATGGACTTTTGGGTCAACAAGCAACAGTTAAGTATAGCAGTTCTAAAATGAGAAGCTTGCAATAGAGGACACTTACCAACTGTGCGACCCAAGGAAAATCATGCTACTTCTCACTTGTTAAATGAGAAGGCTGTACTAAAAGTCCTCCAAGGTCACTTCTAACTTTACAGTTATTATTCTATCATCCCTTCAGGACAATACCTGTCTATCTTCTATTCCAAAGTGACTTGAAAGTAGCAAATCAAATCAGGGACAACTAGGGCTGTCCAAAACTATAAATAGATTGTCTTGAAAGGAAATGGGTACCCCCCTCATTAGCAACCTTCCAGCAGAGGCTAAATGACCACTTGTCAGGTGTATCACAATGGTGTATTCCTCTGGGAATATGGGTTAAATTAGATGGTCACTGAGGCCATCAACAACTTTGAAATTTTGGGATTCTAAGAAACTCTGGATAGATCTTTATTAGGCTGGCACATTATTGTGCTGTCTATTTGTCATTAAAAAAGGAAGAAACAGCAAGCCCATTGAGACATCTTTATGAAAAGGAAGTATGGATGTGTCCGTTTCTGTGTCTTGTGTTATTTAAGTCCCTGGGAAAGTCTTGGTTGCTGGACTGTACAACTTGGGTACAAAGAATCCAGAAGGGTTTTGAGTTGCTGAATCTCTGTCAGGTGGTTATTGACAATGTAATTCTTTCTGAGCCATTCCCTATTTTCTCAGGAATGCCTTCATCAAAGGCCCTGGTTCTATGGTAGTCAGACGTTGTAGCACCTTGAAACCGAAAATTAACAACTAATTTTCCCAGTGCTTGATATATCCAATAAAAATTACAATAGATATCATAATTGGTGATTTTCTTCCACAACTGGTGTTTTTTTTTTTAAGTTGGGCTTTAGATTTAGAGCTACAAGTCACCTTGGTAGCCACCTGGTCCAATCACCTAATTTAAAAGTTCAGGAGATAAGACATAGAGAGGTAGTGACTTGCATAGAGTTACACAGCTAGTACAGGTTGGAAGAAGGGCTTAGCTCTGTCTTCTGAACTTCAACACAAATGTTCATGTAATACACTAGGGCAGATCCATTGTTAACCTTTGTTTTAGTAATGTCCTTACAGAAAACAGTTCTAGCATCCTGTAAGGTTCATAACCCAAGGTCTGAAAGAGTATTTTCAGAATTTTTGTTTAATAATGTGGGAATTTTCACTAGGTACTATAGAGAGGAACAAAGAATACTGCTCTGATAGATGCTAAAATTGGGCCTGAAGGAAAGAAGACTGAAATCCTTCTGGAGGTAAACCCTGTCACCCCAGATGTTATTCAGGATAAAGACCAAAGCTCTCAAACTCTAAGGTGTCTTTTTATCAGTAAAGAGCCCAAGAATTGAGTGATGAGGGTCACATTATAGATTTCAAGAGAATCGCATGAACAAAAGCCAGAATACAAGCAGATAAATCAATAGAGACAATCTTTTTTTTTTTTCCTTTTTGGAGGGGGGAAGGCAGGGCAATTGGGGTTAAGTGACTTGCATAAGGTCACACAGCTAGTAAGTGTTAAGTGGCTGAGGTCAGATTTGAACTCAAGTCCTCCTGACTCTAGGAGTGGTGCTCTATTCACTGTGCCATCCAGCTGCCCCAATAGAGACAGTCTTAAAACCAAAAGGAAGAATTATTTAAATCTTAATGAAAATATAAAACTTTGTAAAGAAATATGTTAATATTAAGGAAAGTAAACTGATCAAGTCTGCTTAAAAACAGAATCTTGTGGAACCTCTACAAAATATAGAACAATAATAAGAAACTCAGAATAATTCAAAAGAGAAATTTTATCCATAAAATAAATTAGGAATGAAAAATAGCAGAAATTAAAGTGCTGAGTGATGATTTTTTAAAATAGCAGGTTAGGAAAAAAAATGGATCAATGGTAGATGATTGCTTTAAAGAAACTAAGGAAAGATTAAAAGATTTGGAGAAAAACATCCTGAAGTGCAGGAAAAATTAGCAGAAGAAAAGTTAAATATCATTAAAGAGCATTTGAATTCTATAGAAGACGAACGGGCGAACTTTGAAGATAGGTTGTGAAGGGATAATTCATAGTTCTCCCAGAAAAAAAAAAAATCAAAGATGACAAGCTACAAAACTGACATACCATAATGTTAGAAAATTGCAAAGTTCAAAATACACAAAATACTTGGAGACCAATATGTTTATATGATTCAATTATGAAGCATTTCTTAAAGAAATAAAAGAAAACTTGAAAATAACTAGAAGAATATTCAATGTTCATGGCTGGACTGTGCCAATATAAAAAAAGTGATAATACTGCCAAAGTTAATTTAGAGTCTGAATATCATACCAATTAAACTAGCAAAGGGATATTTTATATAAACATATAGGATAATAGCAAAAGTGATTTAGAGAAACAAAAGATCTAAAATATGAAGGCAAACAAAGAAAAGAGGAAGGAATACAGAATAGCACTCATAGACTTCAAAATATATTATAAATCAATAGTCACCCAAAAATGTGGTATTATTTTGAGAAAAAAGGGAAAAGTACTTTAATGGAATAGACTAGACAAATTGAATCAAAAACAAGGGTACTCAATAACCCAGTGTTTGAAAAATCAGCAAACATAAATTTGTTAGGAAATAACTCCTCATTTGACAAAAAAAAAAGATGGAAAACTGAAAAACAGCTTGGCAGAAATTAGTTTTAGACCATTGCCTTATACAACATTCCATAATAAATTCTAAATTGTTACATGACATTAAAGATCTTGCCATCAGAAAATTAGAAGTAAAGCATATAACCTTCCTTTTACAGCATTGGTCTAAACCAAACAAAGGATAGAGACAATTAAAAAAATGTAAGATTTATAACTTTGATTTTGTGAAATGAAAAGACTCTACAGAAACAAAATTCATGTACCTAGGGTAAGAAGGGAAATCATTGAATGATTAAAAATTTGCCTCAAATTTCTCAAATAAGGGGTTGGTATCCAAGATACAGAAACATCATTATGCATATCAATATTTCAATATTACATATATATATGTATATATAAATATATAGAGACACACAGATATATGTATATAGACATATATACATCATTATAGAGGCATCATATACATATATACATACATATTTATATATAAATATAATCAAATGTGATTTCCCAATAGATAAGTGTCCAAATGTTATGAAGAAACAGTTCTCAGAGGTAGAATTACAGGGGATTAACAACCATATGAAAGAATGCTCCAAATAATAAGAGATATGTAAATCAAGACAACCCTGAAGTTTCAGCTCACACCTTGAAATCAGCAAAGATGGGAAAAGATGGAGATAGTGAATGTTGGAAAGGTTGCTGTTGTAAGATAGATACATTGGTGAATTATGAGCAGATCTGTTCATTGATACAACTCTTTTGAAAAAATTTTATAAGTATAAACAGTCTAAAATATCCACACCTTTTAACTCAGAGATTTTACTACTAGACATATCCAAAAGAATTCCTTGATAAGATGAAAACCTGCATATACAAAATATCATGCTTTTTGATAGGAGAGAATTGTAAATAAAATAATGTCCATCATTTGAGGAAATAAACAAATTGTGGCACATGAATATAGTGGAATATTATTGTATTGTTAGAAATAATGAATGTGATGAATATAGAGAGGCATGGGAAATTGTATATGACATGATGTAAAGTATAACAAAGGAAAATATACACAATGATTAAAGCAATTTAATTAGAAATAACCATACAACAATCAGAATGGAATATTGCCAAATTATGAAGATAAACTTGTATCCAAAGAAGAGATATGAGAATACATCATCACCCCACTCATTTGTAGAGTTAGAAGGTCCTTGGCTGTCATAAATCGAACATTTTTTTCACATTTTTTTCAACGTATCAGGCCGTTTTTCATTTTTTTCTTTCCATTTTTTCTTTGTTATATGGGGTAGCTATAGATATATAACTATATAGATACGGATGCCATCTCTTCATTTTTAGGGTACATTACTCATTTCCATATTTTTAACACCTTTTTTTCTCCCCATGTATTTAATACCCACTATGCAACTCTGGAACACCGAGGTGGTGCAGTAGGTTGAGCACCAGGCCTAGAGTCAAGAAGACTCATCTTTGGCCTTAGACACTTAACTAGCCTTGTGACTGTAAACAAGTCACTCAATCTGTTTGACTCATTTCTTCATCTGTAAAATGAGCTGAAGAAGGAAATGGAAAACCACTCCAATATCTATGCCAAGAAAATCCTAAACGGGGTCACAAAAACTAAGATATGACTGAAAAAACTGAACAACAACAAATCTGCGGCTATTTTCCACAAAAAACCAAAACAAAATATCAATTCACATGTAGGAGGCTCAGGGTAAATGACCTAAGGTGAGATGAGGAGAGAGAGGAATACAGGGAGAAGTCATGAAACAAAAGATACCAATAAAATGTATTTTTTAAAGTGTACAAATCTTCTGAGTATAAACACTAAATCTGATCAAAAGAATCCTCAGATCATCCTCTGAAAAAAATCCTTCCCTTCAAACTCCAGGACATGCATTATATAAATTGAACAATTTGAATAACAAACAAGTTTTGCAAGTGATCAGAAAAAAAGACCTTCAAATATGATGTAAAGGATTGTAGAGTACGTTCTCACTCGTAATTGACTTTTTCTAGGCCTATTTTCCATTTCTATTTCTAGGCCTCCATATTCTGTGACATGTAGGTAATGGATTCACTTAGTTGTTATTTGTCAAAATATTGGAATTCTTGAGACATTTGGTTGGTTTATGGGTAAAATGACAAAAGATGCTTGAAATTAGAATAGACCACCCAAATGTAGAAGTCAGTCCAGTGAACTAAACAAACCTATTGCTATGATAGCAAATATACTTGTTGAAAAATGAAAAATTCAACCAGACTTTCTAGAGGGAACCTACATGATACTCAAGGGAGCCTTTGTCCAATGGACAGGTTAGACATGGCATATATACCAGTTGAGCATATATTCATTGTTTAAATCTCTCTGACACTACGATCATCTTCTGTTCTCATATTTCTCTGATAACATCATTTTTGGCTGTATTTCTCATAAACTCTTCACTGGATGCCTATTTCTCCCCTTTCTGAGCCACCATGTGACTCTCCACTGCCTGTGGATGATCCACAATTTGAATTCTGTAAAGACTGCCATAATTCATGATTTGCAACCAAACAGCTTCAGGAGAATAAGATGTTAAAAAAAAAATTACATCATTCTTTTTGTTGTAGTTGGCCAAGAAAAGCATTTGATTCCATAGCGCAAAATATGTTCTTTAAGGTTCTTTTGCCACATGTCTCCTATGCATATGTCAAGATCACACAAGAATCCTTGAAAGATGTACCAACAGCAAGGAATTTGTGTTGTAAAGGAAACAAGACACAAAACAGAGTGCTATGTGCTCCTCAAACATGTTAGTTACAGTGTGTCTAGCCTATGGTCTATATGGAGTGAGATTTCCCGTACATGGTAAAGGTCTCCAGATGCTCCTCTTTGTGAATGACGTTGTGTAGAGTACATCTAACTTTGTAGCAAATGAGCTCCAAATGAGATTCCTGATCATACAGAAGAATTTGGCCTAACTATTCATAAGATCAGAAAAAAGGTGGATGAAAAATACAACTAGAAAATGCGGTTGGATGCATAGCTCATAGAATTGGTAGATCAATAAATATATGTAAGACAGATAGTGCACAGAAACAATAAGCTGGGCTCAGAACCGAACAGGAAGAGGAGAGAAGGCTGCATTGCAGCTGGGAAATTATGCAGTGCTTTAAATGATCCCATGCAAATACCATGCACATTATTATGCAGATACACATGTGACCCTCCCCACAACTTCATTGACCTGGATGTGGCCCCCAGCAGGATTAAAGAGGTTTATACACTGAAGTAAACCAAACACATCTTAAACTTTTGCCTACCCCTTGTTCTTGACCCCAGAAGGGTTGTGGCAGATTAAAGGATTCTTGAAAGCCCCATCATAAAGAGAACTGCTCATTACGATTATGTTATTGAATCAGCACTAATTCAACATTTGTTCTCATGGAACCAAGCTTGGGGTCACCCATGGGTAAAAACAAAACAAAACCCCTCTTGACCTTCCCTCTAGCTTAATCCTTGTCTGGACCTCAAATGGATCTGGGAATCACCCTTGTCTCTCTGCAGGACATCTGCAGGGCTCATCTCCTTTAATCTAGGTTTGATAGACCTAGCATCACCAGGCAGTCTCCCTGCCAGGCCACCTCGGCCTTGCTTGTGCAGAATGTGCATTATCCAAAGATCATTCTGTAAGCTAGGGTCCATTCGCCTTGGCAAATACTGTTTAAATATAGCATCCATAAATAAATGTTAAATAATTCATGAACATAATTTTGTAAATTCTGCTAGGCCACACCTCTCTGGGGGCATATTTATGAACATGCGTCAGCCTGGAATCAATGCATCTGCCAAGCTCCTTGCCTCTGAGGCAGAATTCCCACATCTAGCCCAAAATGCTGCAAACGAGTCCGATTCCCCTTCAGTAGCCATCCATCATACTGTCACTTTAATTCAGATGCTGCTACTTGTTTTAATAACATACATCTTACACAAAGAATATTGCTAACACAAGAATCTTGGGGTAGATTTTTACAACCTCATAAAATGATATTAACCCTTTGATCCCTGATATTCTTTTCATTGAGCAGAGAGCTTTGGAGTTCTCTCCCCGACATCCATCCCTTTTACTCCCTCCAATCTCCTTGATGCTTATCAATAACCTCTGTTCATCTGGTCTATACAGCACCAGGATCTGACATCAATCACTGCAGTAAAAATATTATTCCTCCAGCTTTGCTCTCAAGAATTATGGAAAGAATAAAAGTGTTATTGCAGGAATTATTTAGCAAACAATAGATGGATAAAATGTATTACGGGAAGTGTTAAATTATATCACCTCATTACTGAGAAACTACTTGAGATAGTGAGAGGTAGCTCAAGACACTCTCCCCACCCCCAACTAACCAAAGTATTACAAAAGAACAATAGATAAAGCTCACAAAAGATTTCAGGGGAACATCAGGCTGACAAGGCTAGGCTTTCTTCTCTTGAAAGGGGATGGCAGGGGCAGGGAGCCAGCTTGGAATACGACTCACTCTCTCTCTCTCTCTCTCTCTCTCTCTCTCTCTCTCTCTCTCTCTCTCTCTCTCTTTCTCTCTCTGTTTTCGATGTTAACTTAGAATTTATAGACCAGTGATGCCTGTCTGCATCTAGTTGTTTGGAGATTGGCAGATTATAGCTTCTTAAAAAGAGAATAGATCTGTGCCATTCCCTTCCTCTCTTTAACATCATCACCATCATTCCCCCAAGAAAGAAACCTATTCATGGGAGAGGGAAGTATACGGCTCAGCTCACAGCATCTGAGTTTTTGTCATTACTGGAAGCCTGGGGCATGCCAATGTTGGCAGTCTCTTCCAACATTGGAAAATGCTGCTGCTGAAATGCCAGATTAAGCCAATTACTAAAATCAGGCCTGTATTTTAAATACTATTACCGATACCTAAACAAGGTTGGAAACCATGTTTTTTGACCAAGTAGTCTCTTATCAGTTAATGCAGATTTTTTTTTTAAAGGCATAATGTTACACTGGGCTCCTGGGATTCATTTGATCAACATGATTAAATTATTCCCTTACTCAGCTAGAAGGAAATTACTAGTTACCAGACATTATGTGTCTGTTAATTATGTGCAATAAGGCTCCCTCCTATCACACCAGCTCCTGCATTCATGTTCTGTGTATTTTAAAGGCATTATCATTCAAAAAAATTTAAATATTGAAAAGGGACAGCTATAATTTTGTTTCATCTATTTAATAAATAAGTAATTTGCTAAATCAGTTGTACAGAGTGGCTGTTGGCTCTGTGGACCAGCAAAGGAAACCTCAGAAAGGAAAGATTGCAGGATTAAAAAAAATAAACAATTGATATCGACCCCCTCCCCTTCCCACCTCCAGCAGTTTTATAGGCCAATGGTTGGGTCATCTTTTATTGCACAGCATTATTTCCAACCTATGACTGTAGAAGCAAAAATAATTTCTCTGGCTACCCCCAATACAGAATATGCTCACCTATGCTGGGTATTGGAGCCAAATTTACATTCTGTTCAGAGAGAGCTCAATCTAGAGTTTCAAAAGATTTTTGTTTTAAAGGAAAATACAGCATATGGTAGCTAAGAGGCCTTATTTTGTTTCCTAATGAAATGATGAGCCTCTGTTTCATATTAAAGTGTTAATCAGTCTGAAATTAGGTCTCACAAAGAGAATAGTGCTTTTAAAATGCTTAATATGATTCATTATCTGCAGTCCAAACCAGATGACATTTCTTTTTTATCAAGAAAAGGAAACTGGAAAGACCCATCCTCCCTCCTCTGTCCTCCCACCTCGCAGCCCTGGATTTGGTCATCCGATTTATCGAACAGAAAGCTCTTTAGAGTCAGCTCTTGAGCTGAAGGGTAGAAGGTTTTGTTTGAGTTTGAGAATCTTCATATGTTTTTGAAATCTAAACAAATATTTCAAAGAGGGTGGCTTCCCATTTGAAGTAAATGATCCTATTAGACACTGAGATATGGCCTCTTTGTTGTGGGCCTGGGCATCATTTTATGTATGATAGCGCCATGTCCCGCTAATATACCAAGACATTACTTTCAAGCCAGATACAGAAAGGAATGGACATGTTTCATGCACTTTGCCTTTCAATGTTAATAATGAATGACGAAAGTTCAGAGGAGAGAAGCTAAGTGGATACTCTGCTTTAAAAGAATGAATTTTAACTAGCAATATGCCAAACTAGTCAGAAACAAATTAGATAGTCAGCAAAGAGAGGACCAAGCATTCATACTAGAGGTCTATCCATGACCATAAATTCTGCTGGAGTCCATTGTAGTAAGCACTGTTATCCTGGGATAGAGGGGTGGGTCAACATTTTTCTCCATAATCATGTGACTGGCATTTCTGACATTATACAGACAGAGCCCAAAGGGCAAGGTGAGTGATCAATGGGGGGCAAAATGAGAATTTCTCCATCTTCTCTCTGAAAGAAAGGGAAAAAAAGGAGAACAAAAAGGATCTGTCATGAGGGCAGGGCTACTTGAGAAAATAAAAATAGCTAATTGCAAGGGGAAGGACTTTTATACAGAAAATGTTGATTAGCCAGAACCTATCAAGTAGTTGAATTTTTGTTTTTCTTTTTTGCCCTCATAGTCAGCTTTTAGGGGAAATAGATACCTAGAAAACAAACTGTTATTAGTGACTTATTTAGAGAAAAAAAAATCAATTTCCAGTGAATAGTCTGGGAACTACATATGCTCAGTCCATCCTCATGTGTCCTCTACATCCATATCAACAATTCTAGACAAAGAACATTGATTTCAAAATGAGGTCCCTAAGACATTTCAAGATGTTCATTCATTAAGCAAATATTCCCTTCTCTATTTCAATTCAATTTTATAACATTTAGTGAATATGTCCTATAGTATGTTGGGGGCATTTTGTTCACTTACCTCATCTTAGTAAAGTAAGAAAGAAGGCTAATCTATTTCAGAAAGACCTTCATCAACAATGCTTGAAATCTACTTTCAATACTTACACAGAAAATTCAATTATCTAGAACAGTGGTTCCCAACCTTCCTAATGACACCCCCTTTAATTCTCTCACATGGGTGTATCTGCATGTGAGTGGACCCACCTGGAGATGGATAGAGGAGCGGTGTCTCAGTTCCTAAGACCATTGGAAATATGTCTTTTCCGATGGTCTTAGGCGACCCCTGTGAAAGGGTTGTTTGACCCCCAAAGGGTCACAACCCCCAGGTTGAGAACCACTGATCTAGAACATAAACCTACCTGAAAAATTCTGATTATGAGGGAGTTTTATGGGATACAGGTAAAAGAAAAAGGGCATTTGCTTAAGAATCACAACTCCTGGTTCTAATCAAGTCCTTACCAATGACTAGTTGGGTGACCTTGAGGCAAGCCACTTCATCTCTCTGAGACTCAATTACCTTTTGTATTAATTCAATTGAATGAAATTCAGTAAGATTTTATGAAATGTCCAATATGCAAGTGGTGCTGTAGTAGGTATTAAGAATACAAAAGTACAAAGAGGAAAAAAAAGAAATTCTTCCTCCCTGCCCACAAGGATTTCACATTTTGCTAGAGGGAATGATACATAAATTCAAAATATATACAAAGTAAATGTAAAGTAATTTTGGAGATGGAGGAGATCAACAACAATTGAGAACAATCAGAAAAGAGCTTTGAATTATACATTGAAAGTATCAAGGAATTCTAGTATGTAGACCTAAGGAGTGAGACCATTCCTGGCAATGAGCCCCACTTATGAAAGGTATGGAGAAGGAGTATGGAATATCATGTACAGGGAAATTTCAAGAGGATCAATTCGTTACCATTAGGACATAGAGTGTATAAGGGATAGTAATGTGAAATCAGTCTAGAACAAAGGTTCTTAACCTGCACTCCCCAGAAGAAAGTCTGTGGACAGATTCAAGGGAATCCATGAATCTGGATGGGGAAAAATACATCTATGTTTCAATAAAATTAGTTTCCTATGTAATCTATATTATTTTATGCATTTACATATTATTGTACTTGTGTATTATATTACTTTTTACTGTATGCATATGCATTTATGTATTATTTTAGCCTATGTATTATTATTTTATGCATGAGAAGGGGCCATGACTTTCCTGAGACTTCCAAAGGAGCCCAGAACAGGGGGGAAAAACATTCCTGGTCTAGAAGGATAAAATGGATTGTGTAACTATTAGCAGTCAAAGTTGGACAATGAAGGAGCTTATTTATATAGGCTTTTCCAGTCTGATAGGGTTTTTGTGAGGAAATAATGAAGTAATATGTGGGAGGAGGACTAGCATATCTGGCCTTTCCAGGGCTCGTCATCCACCTCTGGAGTCCATATGATTCACCTAACTCTCACCTGTGGCTCCAAAAGTTGTAGCATGTGCGGCAGCCACACCCTGGCAAACCCTCTTGGCAGATAGGCTAAATCAGGTTGAGGGTAACCAATAGGTCTCAAATTCATCTGTGAGTTAAGGGGATTTCTTCCCCTAGCATGTGAAGTTTCCCCTCCCATACTGCTCTCCTTCCCCCTCCTCCACCCAGAATAGGTGAAAGATGAATTTTTTCTCATGGCCTTGAAGGTCATCCTCTGCATCCTGGGCCAATGCCAGTTGTCTTGTCTTTTGTCTTGAAGCGGGATTTCAATGACTCTGGAAGACAGAGTTATGCTGAGGACTTTGTGCAACTCTGCCTCACTTAAATCTAATTCTAGGATATCACCCTATGATGTCACTGATCCTCTTCAAAAAAATGATTAAAAAACCAATATATGAAGGTATTCTGCAAAAAAAGAATTTTGCAAATGTGGGGAATTCATTATAATGTATTCAATCATTTACTTAAGTAATTTAAGTTCAAATTTCAGACCCTCAAGCAAAACTTCCTGAAAAAGGATGTGTGCCCTTTGTCAACTGACAAATTAGCTGATCTTCAACAGAGAGGAACCCCTCCAAGATAACAGATCACTACAAAGGTTTTTATAAATATGGGTTCTTCTTTATAGAAATCTTTGTAAAGTAGAAACTATGACCATTGCACTGGACACTGAAATGGATTTACAGACCTCTTCAACGTATATCCAGGGAAATATAGGGCACATAAACACAGTAAAAAGCTTTAATCAATACACAGAAGACACTTCATTCTATCCTCCTTAATATTCGTTAACTAAAAGCATTGCACTTGTCAGGTAATATGTTGAATGAAAAAATGATGAAGGAATTAACAAATCCAGCCTGATGTAGAAGCTAGAGTGCAGAACTTGGAGTCAGGAAGATCTGGATTCAAATCTTACCTGAACCTCCCTGTAAAACCTATGTGACCACAGCAAGTTATTGAACCTCATTGAGTCTATTGTCTCAATTTTAAAATCAAGATAATACCTGAAGTAATGACCTCCCCTGGGATATTGTGAAGCTAAAATGAGATCATGTATATAAAGGATTTTGTGAACTCCTAAGGTCTATATGTCAGTTATTATTAACTTGTAGCACAATATTGACTATTTCAATTCTAAGTAAGAATAGGTTAGTAAGGACAAATTGTGTGCTTGTGATTGCTGTGATTTGTCACAAGGTGATGATATGGAAATTATATTTAGTTTTTTTCTCCATAATAAATCAGATCCTTTGGTGGTCTATGCATTTTCCGGACAAACTTCACCAGGATATTTTATATACTTGCACCACTGCATGTAAGTCCTTCCTTTTTAAATGCAGTTTAATGTTCCTCCAAATACTCATTTGTTTGTGAGATGGGCATACAAATTGGCTGCTATAGAGTACTGATTTTGCTTAATTCACTTTAGACAATAAAAATAACAGCCAGTAATTATGTAGCACTTTTTTAAAGTTTATAAAGTACTTGACAAAAATTATCTCCTTTTATCCTCGTAGCAAGTCTAGGAACCTTGTATTATTTTTACATGAATTTTACAGATGAGGAAACTGAGGTAGAAAATGGTTAAGTGAATTGTCCACCATCACATAGCTAGTTAGTGTCTGAGACTAGATTTGAAATCAGATCTTCTTGATTTCTGGTCTAGCACTCTGTCCACTGTGCTGTTGGCTGTCTAGGTACCTAGCATAAGGCTTCTATAAATGGATTTTTAAAGAGGGGAAAGAGAAGAAGGAAAGGATAGAGGGATGAAGGAGGCAAGCCTGTCAAACAGAAACACTGCTATCATAAAATTAATGAAACAAGCTTTTCATAGGGAACTGTAATCCAGTGAGGTCAGTGAAAGAATTTTCTGATTATCAGACATTTTAATTGCAAGGCACTATATATAAATATATGTATATATACTACATATGTTTACACATAAGCATATATGGTATATATGCATATCTTACTCAAAGCTGATGATTTTCATATAACGAATATTTTATATAATGTAGTGTTAATATTGTTAATGTAGCAATAATATTGTAGATCATGTATATGCACATACACTACACATGCAAATTGAGGCAACTAGAAGGTTCAGTGGAAAGAAGTCAGGAAGACCTGAGTTCAAATCTAGCATCAGATATTTACTAGCTGTGTGACCCTGGGTAAGTCACTTAGCTTCTGTTTACCTCAATCCTCTGGAGAAGCAAATGGCAAACCACTCTAGTATCCTTGCCAAGAAAACCCCATAGACAGTAATGGCATGCTATGGTCATGAAGAGTCAGACCTGACTGAATAACAATACATATGCACATATACAAATGTGTACACATGTATGTATGTATCTCATACAAAGTTAATGGTTTTCACATAATTTTTATATTATGTAATATAATATTATTAATGTAGCAATAATATTGTATATATAGTACATACTCATATATGCCACACATGCCCTATATATGCATATATGTCATACAAGGCTTATATTTTCATATAATTTATATATAATACTACTGTCAAAAGGGAGGATTTTAGTGCTTTCGTATTTCATCTGCCTTCATGTCTGTGCTCATGTAATATTCCTTCTGCCCATTGACCACATTCCCACAACATAGAATGCTGAGCCTGGAGTCTGAGATCAAATGCTGTCTCCGACACTTACTGGCTCTGTGACTCTCCATTAACCTCTCTCAGCCTCTTTCCTGTAAAATGGGGGCTAATAATGGCACCTACTTCCCAGGATTGTCATGAGGCATGTGAAGCGCGTTCTAAGCTTTATAAATGCTTTCTAGTTATATTCCAGTTCTGTGTGTCTTATAAATCATCAATCTGTTCAACATGGATCAAGATAGTGAATGTTAGAGTTACTAGAATCCATCTCATCCAAATTCCTCTTTTGTAGATGTGGAAACTGAGGCATGCAAAGGCTAAATTATTTATCCAGGGTCACACAGATGACATTTGATGACATTACCTCATTACCAATTGCAAAGGCCAGATTTGATCCCAGAGCCTCTCTTTCCTCTGTATCATGCTAACTTTCTAGGGTGGTAAAGGGTATCCTGAGCTTCTCCTCTTCTTGTTGATGCTTTGCTTAATAGCTTGTTATCTAATATGCTTTTGAACAAGAATGGAGATGATAACCAGCCTCTTCCCCATCTAGCTCATAACAGTATAGGAATGATGTTCTATTACTCATAGAATTGTCATGAACAAAGGGTTTGGGGGGGGAAAAGGGGAAGTGGATTGCAAGTCAATTTTATAGGCATCAAGGAGAGAGATGGAATCACTTAATGAGTGTTAGACTCTCTGCAACTATATGCATTTATTGGCACAACTTTCAACATAAATTGACATGGGTATGAAGTGACAATTGTGGATGGCTAAGTCAGTAGAGTATTGGAGTTGAATTCTGCTTCAGACATTCACCAACTATGGGACCCTGAGAAGACCATTTATATGCCCTCAGCCTCAGCTTCAGCCTTTGTAATATGGAAATAATATTATCACCTACCTCACATGGTTGTTGGGAGAATGAAATGAGATGGATTCTGTAAAGGACTTTACTAGCTTGGAAATGTTTGATAAAGGCCAGTAAATGCTGGCCCTTGACATTATTTCCTCCATGTGGGTAGGCTTGGAAACCAATTGTAATAATCTGTGTCCTGGTTTGATAGGAAGAGATAGGCAGTGATTCTGTAGTGTAGCTCTTAACCTTGCTTTCTGTCCCCATCTTGCCTGTGAGCTGCTGAGGGTTCAAGAATTTTGCGATTCTGCTCTTTTTTCTTCTCTTTTTCTTATTAACTGAAGGCTGCCCCTGGGCTATGCTCAGGGCAAAACTTGACTTTGCTCTATTACTATCTCTTTTACCCATCTAGTTCCTTTTAGAGCAGGAGCCTAGGGTCTCCCCTATTTTTCTTCATTTGCTTCCTGGTAACTCCAGAGAACTCTGGCTTTCCATCCCAACTGGCTTTTCGGCTCTGTCATAGGTCTATTCTAGCCTGGAGTTCAGTCGAGAAAAGAGGTCTGACTTGACTTTGTGAATTCTCAGTCTCTCTGTTACTGTTTCCATCTCTGTGTCCCTCTGTGTCTCTGTCCCTGTCTGTCTCTCTGTGTGTGTCTCTCTCCTTCTCTTCCATCTAGAAGTTGAGAAGTCCAGTTCTTCTTAAATCCAGACAAGCCTCACTATTCGTAGCACAAGTATTGATTGATAATCCATTGTAACTCTTTTTACAGGAATAATTGTGTGATATTCATATTTAAGATTATTGTTAAGGTTTCAATTTTTATCATATAGAAATCATTATTGATTTGTATGTTGTTGAGCTAATGATTCCCCTGATGCTCCATGTGCTAAACTAATCAATTTATGCTAGACTGTTATGTTTGCTACTGAACCAAGACTGACTTTTTATTTAAAGTTTATATTCTGATGATCCCCACTAAATATCTCTCTACATAGCAAAAAAAAATAGCATAACCATTTTGTGGGTTCAACTTTGCAGGCAAAAGTTCTAAGTGTAGGGCCAAAAGATTCCCAGAATTCTAGTACCCCAACAGATTTGGAGGAACAAACTCAAAATGGAAATTGGTCATGTTCCTCTTCCTTCATCTTCCTAATGGTCTCTTTATAGTGGGATACTAATCATACAAGCAGCTGATGGTGAAGTGGATAGAGTCATGGGCCTGGAGTAAAGAAGATATGAGGTCAAATCTAGTTTGAGACACTTATTAGATGTGTGACCCTGGACAAGTTACTTCACCTCTGTTCGCCTTCCTTTCCTCAACTGTAAATGAGGATGATAATAATAGTACCCACTTTGCAGGATTTTTGTGAGGATCCAATGAAATGACTGGTTTTTAAAAAATATTTTATTTTTTCCAATTACATGTAAGAGGAATTTTTATGTTCTTTTTTGAAATTTCGAGTTCTAAATTCTCTCTCTCCATTCTTCCCCTTCCCCTTCATTTAGTAGGCAAGCAATTTGATATAGGTTACACACATGCAGTCATGTAAAACATTTCCAAATTACTCATGTTGGGAAAAAAGACAAAAAACAAAACAACAAACCAAAAAATTAAGTAAAAAAAAGTTTGTATTCAGGCTCCATCAGTTCTTCCTCTGGAGATGGATAGCATTTTTCATCTTATGTCCTTTGGAATTTTCTTAGATCATCGCATTGAACAGCTAAGTCATTAACAGTTGATCATCATACAATATTACTGATTTTGTGTACAATGTTCTCCTGGTTCTGCTTACTTCACTCAGCATCATTTCATGTAAGCCCAGGTTTTTCTGAAAGCATTCTTCTCATCCTTTCCTATAGCACAATACTATTCCATAACAATTACATAACAAAACTTGTTCAGTCATTTCCCAATTCAATTTCTAATTCTTTGTCACTGCAATGGAAGATACTATAAATATTTTTGTACATTTGGGTTATTTTCTTTTTTTAAAGAATCTCTTTGGGATACACAGCTAGTAGTGGTACTTCTGGGTCAGAAGGTATGTACAATTTTATAGCTCTTTGGACATAGTTTCACATTGTTTTCTAGACTGGTTAGAAGCATTTACAACTTCACCAATAATGTGTTAGTGTCACAATTTTTCCACCTCCCCCATAGCATTTGTCCCTTTTCTTTTCTGTCTAATTATTCAATCTGATAGGTGTGAGGTGGTACCTCAGAGTTGTTTCAATGTGCTTTTCTCCAAGCAGTAGTGATTTACAGCATTTTTTCATATGACTATAAATAGCTTTGTTTTCTTCATCTGAAAACTGCCTTTTTATATCCTTTGACCATTTCTCAATTGGTAAATGACTTATATTCTTATATTTCTCTTCTTTTTCATTCTTTTGATATTGTTTTACTGTTTCTTAATTGCTTATGGAGTCATTAGTTTTTATTTGCCAAATTATAATTTTTAAGGAATTATTTCCTTTAATAAGCTTTTATGCCTCCTTTTCCATTTGGCCAGTTCCATATTTTTAACGAGTTCTTTCATTTATTTATTTATTTATTTTTAATTTTTGGAGGGCAATTCAGGTTAAATGACTTGCCCAAAGTCACATGGCTAGTATGTGTGTCAAGTATCTGAGGCCAAATTTGAACTCAGGTCCTCTTGACTCCAGGGCCAGCACTCTATTCACTGCACCACCTAGTTGTCCCAGTTCTTTTATTTTTTAGTAAATCTTTGTACATCTTTTTACAAGTTCTACTTTTTAGGAAGTTCTTCTGTTTAGTGGATTTTTGTGCTTCTTACACCATTTGGCATATTTTGTTTTTAAGGTGCTATTTTCTTCAGCATTTGTGCCTCCTTCACCAAGGTATCTTTTTTTTAAATTTTCTTGTGCCACTTTCATTCTTCCCCTATTTTTCCTCTGCCTAACTTGCTTGATTTTTAAAAATCTTTTTCTTAACTCTTCCAGCATCTTTCTTTGAGCCTCAGACCAATTCATATTTTTCTTTGAGGCTTTGAATGTAGCTATTTTGACACTGCTATCTTCTGTATTTGTGTTATGATTTTCCCTGTCACCTTTGTTTGCTCATTTTCCAGTTTATTTATTGATTTTTAACTTTATATTAAAGTCGAAGTGGAGGATGAACTGTCCCAAGCTTCAGGTTTTCTTTTTTCGGTGTTTTCAGAGCTAGTTCTGGGGGTCTGTACATTTTCAGTTCTTCCAAGGTGGTGTGGATTTAAGGAAAGGTATGGTCACTGTTCTCTTGGCCTGTGTTGTGGTTTATGAGTGACTACAAGCTCTCTTTTCTACCCTGGAACTACATCCAGAGTTCCTACTCCTGCTAGTACTCCTCCTTAACTTGGGACTGTGAACTGGAAGTGCAAATGGGCAAGTCAACAGAGTCCTGCTCCCAGTGACAGTGAAGGGTCCCCTGAAGTCTCCTTTTGACCAGTTGTCTGACCCTTTTACCATTTGTGGGCTGAGAACTCTTGGAGCCACAGAGAATTTAGTCATCCCCAAAGCCTGCTGTTGGCTGGATTGGGCCACCAGCACTGGAATGTCCTCTCCTCTCACTCCAACAAGACAGACCTTTCTTGCCAACCTTTTAAATTGTCTTCAACTGGGAAATTGTTTTGGCCCCATACTTTTATTAGTTCTGCTACTTCAGACTTTGTTTTGAGACATTATTTTAACATTGTTTGGAGGAGAATTTGGGAGTACTCAAGTGAGTCTGCCTTTATGCTACTACCTTGGCTCCACTTCTGAAATAAAATTTGTAAAGTAAATAAACCAACACTTAGGACAGTGGCTAGCACGTAGTAGGTGCTATTTAAATGCATATTCCCTTTCTCTTTACCTATCTCATCAGGAAAAAGGAAGGAAGTAAAGCTACCAAAGCTACCAAAAGTTAAAAATATTGACAGATTTCTTAAATACTCTTAAATACTTAATTAATACTTAAAACTTATTATTAATACTTAATAATTATTAATTATTTAAAATATTAACAGATTTCTTAAATACTCTTTGCACTACAGTTTTAGTAATCCTAGCATAGTCACTCTTTCATAATTGGAAAGAGCTTTCCAGTGCCTTCATCATCAGTAAAAAATGATAGTTAGACTCTCTCTCTCCCTCTTTCTCTCTCTCTCTCTCTCTCTCTCCCTCTTTCTCTCTCTCTCTCACACACACATACACACACACACACACACACACACACACACATTCCTATCAGAGAAAAAAGAAACATGCACTGATAAACATAAAAGGTAATGTTAAGATTATCCAAATAGATTCAGTTACTATTATATCTTATGCAGGACAGATAGGGTTTATTCTTTACCTTCATCTAAATAACTATGATCTCTACCCTGTCCATACCCCCATCGAATATGCTCCTAGTATAGTACCTAACTTTTATAGGGTTGTTTGGATAGTCAAAGGAAATAATCTATCTAAATTATTATGTGATGCTAAGAACACTATATAAATGTAAGCTTTTAGAGACAGCTTCACATAATCGGTAGTCACTCTTTGAATCAGGAAGACCTAGTTTCAAGGTCTGCCACTGGCTGATACACACACACACACACACACACACACACACACACACACACACACACACATTACATATATATGTAATATGTTACCTTGGAAAAATCACCTGGCATCTCAGTTCTCCTTACAACTCTCTAAGATTACTTTCAGAAGAGGTAATGATCTACAATAGTGAATAGGGTTTCTTGACTCAGAGCTCTTTAGGCCAATAAAATCACAGATCCAGTCCAAAAACAATAACAACAAAAAAGAACTTAAAAAAAAATGTAAACTTTCTTTGAGTTCAATATAATGTTATAGTATTTTATATTTTTCATCTCATTTGTTACCCATATTAACACTGATCACTCATCTTTAACAGTACTAATTTAGTGATAATAATTTTCTAATTTTTTTTTGTAAGAATTAACATTAGCCAGGCAAAATTATCTGTTGATATAAGCCAGGATTGGGTTGTTGATTCTGACATATGCTAAGCCTGAGAGAAGAAAAAAATGTTTCATATAATTGTGAGTCACTATAAATCTCCATTGTTTCCTAAAATATATTATTTTCTGAAAATAATCATGGTAAATCCTTTTCTACTAGAATTATATAGATATAGATATAAATCATAAACTTTAAATGACACAGACAATATTAAAACAACCAGGAAAAAGACTGATACATGTACACCATGCGACGGAAAGTCTTTTTGTCCAGAGCACTATACATGCATGATACCTCAGAACAGCTGGACGAAGTTTAGAAGCATTTTGCTTCTTGGTCTTCACATATTTTTCCTCCACCCAAACCTTACCCAAAGCAAAAGAAGCCAGAAGTTTTCAGGAATGAGGACTTCAATGGAAGCTGCTAAAACCCGTTAAATCCATCTGACGGTACCCTCATTCCATATAATGGTTTCCAAGTAGGGACTCATCAACATCTGACTGGTTTTAATTTATTGAAAGGAGTCACTGTTATTTTCTACCATTTTTAACTTGACATTTCTCAGATGTGGAACACCTTTAATATTGCTTTGATTCCTTTCTCTGGCTGCCTTGTACAGAAACTCCTTATTTGGTGGCCAACTACTGCTCTGTAAATAACCATTTTCATGGCCAAATGAAGAATATATTGAGAGAATAGTGCTTGGATTAGTTTTTCCCGTATGGTTCAGGATTCTGAATTGCTATGAACCAATAAGAGTCTATTGGTTCAAAGTATTCTGAACCAAAGTTAAAGAAGCTAATCTCTAGCTGCCTTTAGAGGAATCGGTGTCCAGATCTAGAGGGCTACTAGTTGTGCTGTGCTTTGCCTTGATCTAACCATACAGGAAATCTTATGTTCAGTGCTGCATCCCCTAATTTTAGGAGGTGCATTAGTAAGGTGAAGAATATCCAGAGTAAAGTCACCAAAATGTTGAAACATCTGGAGTTGATGTTGCATAAGAACTGTTTAAAGAAAATGGGAATGTTTAGCCTGAAAAATTAAAGACTTGGATGGGGAATATGGCATCATCATGGTCTTTAAGTATTTGGGAAGCTATCAAGTAGAAGAAGGATTAAATTATTCAGCTTGGCCCTGGAGGATAGGACCAGGAGCAACAGGTAGAAATTATAAAAAGGAGAATTGAGATTAGGTGAAAGGAAAAAAAAACCTTCCTCATAATTAGAGCCATTAAAAAGCTATAGAAAAGCTGCCTTGGTCAGTTTTTATCTTTCATTATAGATCTTTGAGGAAAGGCTGCTGAACCCCTTATAGGGGTAGGTTGTGGAGGAGAGGTTTATTCCAATGCAGGTAGAGGTGGGACTAGATGCCTTCCAGTTCTGAGATTCTGTGATGCTGTGTTATCTCTTCCTCTTACACCCAACACCTTCCATCCAGGACTGGAAGACTTGTAGCAGATTTAACTAAAAGCAGTACTATGGAAACTACTAATAAGTTTTCATCTAGAGCAAGCCACTCTATGCTTCAACAAAATTGAGATGAGTTATCCTACCCAGTAACCAAGAAGAATCAATTCTCTAAGCAAAATAAAGATCTACCAATTGATTAATCTACCCAAAAGTATTAATGGGCACCTACCACGTGATATTGGCAGCTAGGTGGTACAGGAGATAGAGCTCTGAACTTAGAATCAGGGAGACCTAAATTCAAATCCTGCCTCTGACATTTTGTAGCTGTGGGACTCTGGGCAAGTCACTTAACCCTGTTTGCCTCAGTTCCTTATCCACAAAATGAGTTGGAGAAGGAAATGGCAAACCACTCCAGTATCTTTGCCAAGAAAACCCTAAATGGGGTCACAAAGAGACAGAATGACTGAAACAACTGAACAACAGCTATGTGATACATACCATGTATGCAGGGAATGAGGAGTTGTTCAGACAGTCTTCTTCAAGAAGTTGTTCATAATTTCACTTTGTGGAATCATTCATATACACAACAAATAGAGGAAAAGAAGAAAAAGTATCAGCTCCACAGACAAATTTTATGTAGAATTTAGTGCATAATTGTGATTAAATTAGTCACAGAAAAGTTCACTGTGGGCTACAGGGAGGAAGGTTTCATAGCACATATAGACCTTGAAGGAAGGGGAAACTTGGATTAGAAATATGAAAATAGTACATATTTCCTCCAAGAGGAATCCATATATACTCCTCATGTCTAGCACCTGAGAACCAGGCTCTATTCCTCTGTTGTAAATAGAAAAGGGTTATATGTCCTGCTAGATGGAGGGAAGTGCTTTAAGAGCTAGGAAAGTCATCTCCGAGTTCTCTTTCCTGCTGAAGAAGATAATTCTCCCTGGTGTATATGATCATCTGCTCCTTAGATAGCTAGTGTGACTTTTAGATGATGTCATATAGCCAAAGAATTTGCACAGCTTGTGGGATGATGGAAACCATTGAGAATCTTGATTTCATTCTGATTTGGAATTAATTTATTCTTTTGTTCATCTAGGATCATGTATACATTTTTAGGATTATAGTGATGATTCAGCATTTCCTAAGCAATTTATCTTACTTTCCTTTGATTTTTGCATAATTTATACAATCCAATTTATTGAATCTATGGAACATAACTTCACCATGAAGGCAAGGTTTCCCCTCCCCCCCCAAAAAAAAAAGATAATTGAGGGAACTTCTGACCCTTTCACACCCCTGGCCTCAGAACTATCATATAAAGTTCCTGTGGGTTCTGTACCTCATTGAAATGTCATCTCTCTTATACAGAAGAAGATGAAATTTTAGTTTAGAAACTAGGTAGCTTCATAGATAGAATCAGAAGATGAATTTAAATCTTGTCTCAGTCACTTGATATTTGAGTGGCCCTGGGTGAGTCCCTTTACTTCTATTAGCTTCAAATGCCTCATCTGCAAAAACAGGGATAATAGTAGTACCTCACTCCCAGGGTTGTCATAAGGTTAAAATGAACAGGGAAAACACAGTGGAAACTTTAAAGCACTCTATGAATGTTTACTAATATTATGACTATTATCAGTTCATTTATCTATCTATCTATCTATCTATCTATCTATATATATATATATATACACTATGTTCATTTGGAGAAAGGACTAGAAAACAGACTTTGTGAGTATAGACCCAGCACAAAGACATAGTTCTTGGTGGAGACTTCAATTGAACTGTATTTAATAAGCATTTATTTCTTAAGTAGTTGTTATGTGAAAGGCACTGGGCTAAGTGCTAGAGCTGCAAAGAAAAAATGAAATAATCTCTGCTCTCAGGGAGTTTATTTACTATTGAGGAAAGACACATAGAATATTAAATGCAAAAAATGCAAAGTAATTTCTGGGTGGCATGCACTTGTAACCAGAAGAATCAGGGTATGCTTCCTATACTTGAGCTGAACTTTGAAGGAAGCTATGGCTTTGAGGAGGTGGAGATAAGGAGGGATTGAATTACACGCACAGAGAACAAAGATGCAAAGACACAGAGGTGGGATACAACATCATGTAAAGAGGAGAGCAAATAGACCAGTTTGGGTAGGGTGCAGAATGTGTAAAGGAAAGTAAAATGGTAAGCATGGAAAAGGAGGTTGGAGCCAAATTGTGAAGGCATACTTTGTATTTTATCCTAGACAAGAGTTAACAACTGAAATGACTTGATCAACAGAATGGTGTAAAAACAAACTGTCCTTTAGGAATATTCTTTTGGAAGTTATGAGGAACAGGCCCAAGAGAGGAAACAGACAGTAGGGAAGAAGACAATGTAGTGGAGGCAATTGCTATAGTCCAGGCAAGATCCCCGAGAGAATATAGAGAACAGAGAGAAAAGGACTCGGGATGAAACTTTGTGGGATAACGCTAGTCAGAGGATAGAACAATGATGGTGAACACTGGTTCATAAAAGAAAAGTCAGAGAAGGGATAGTCAGATAGGTAGTAGGACAATCAGGAGAAAGCCTTAACAACCCAGGGAGGAGAGGGTGTCTAAGAGGAAGGGTGAACAACAATGGCAAATGCTATAAAAGGAGTCAAAAAGAATGATGACCAAGAAAAGATCATCAGAATTATCAATTAAGAGATCATTGGTATACTTTGAGAGATTTAGTTGGGAGATGTAATCTGAATCCAGATTTCAAAGATCCAAGAAGTAAACGAATCAATGAGCATAGAAAGTTCCCATCCCTTCCCCTAAAAGCTTGGTTCTAAAAAGGAAAAGAAGTATAGGTATAGTAGCTTGAGAGAACAGGAGTAGGATGAAGGATGAGAGACATTTAAGCATATTTGTAAAGTAGAAGCACCTCACTTGAGTCACATTATTATGATTATTTTTTTCAACACAGGAGCAGCAGTTCTCTGGATAAGTTGAAGTGAACAAGGTTAGTCTTACCTAAATTTTAGAGAGCATTCTTCCCATTAAGTCACATTAATATTCCTCCCTATAGTAGGTCCACTACTACCAAAAAAAAAAAAAAAGGAAATATCGAGTCAAAGGGTTAAATGAAACCTTTGGACAGTTTCTGCTCTTCACTTCAGATGTACAATGGGTTTCTGACTTCCAGCTGAAATCTCCAAATTTCCATTTGCTTCTAGGACTGTATTTTAGACAGAGACTCTCCAGTGTCACTTCCTCCCACCCCCAACACTTTCCATATGGCAGGATTGTAAGACTTATAGCAGACTAAACTGAGAGAGTGTTACCTACTTAAACTGTTTTTCTGACTTAATAAGAATTTTTCATCTACAGCAAGCCATTTTAAAATATTGTCTATACACAAACAGTCACTCTGAATAATAGGTCTGCACACAGTAAATGTCACCTCTTTAAATCACACGGGACCTCAGAAGCAGAGCAGAGAATGCTTCATAACAGTTTAAACTTCAGTCTCCCATTTATTATGTACGTGTTTATAAATCTCAGAGGGCACTCTTTCGCCTCCTGGGAAATCCAAAACAGTGCAGTTGTTTGTCAGGGTGACTTGCCTTGGAGGGTTGAGGCTTCTGTTATCCTTCTTGCTTCCTGATCCCATTAGGATCCATGATGGGCAATCCACAATCATTGCTGGACATGTGGTTTCTCATTATGTCTTTAATGGTCAAGGAACTTTGTTTCTAGGCCTTTAAAACCAAGAATTTTTAAGACATTAAGTGAAATCTTTCTTTTTCTTTTCTTTTGTACCTTAGATAAATGATCATCTTTACAAAAGGGCTTTTGAGTTTTTCACTTAGGGTAAGCCTAAGACAGCTTACACAGCAATGGCATTGAAAAACTCCTTAGCTATTCCCATCTATCTTGGTTAGTATGAATACTTTAGCATTAAGTGGAGAAAAGGAGAATCCATCAATAGTTAATAACTGACCTTAAGATGAGAATTCAAAGTTCACTACAATTACACCCAAGTGTCAGCAGAACACACATGGGACGCTATCAATATATTTGACTACGTACAACCTGGGAGAACAAATTTAAATGCTATCAGAGAAAGAACTGGGCATTATGTCTAATAAGAAAATATTGTTGTACTGTCCAGCAGCCCAGACAACAGGGACCAAAATTGTTCTCTATGAGCGAAGATAACAGAATAAAAATGTACCCGCCCCAAAAAAAGTAAATGGGAATCAGGCTGAAATTTCATCAAAGGGGTCTGCTGTAAAGCAGATGTTTATCAAATTCAATGGAAAACTTCATCTATCTTAAAATATATAATAAGGTTAGGCAAAGGATTAAAAGAAAGCATTTATGATTTAAGAAATGTGAAGTTAATTGCATTCCTGGTTATTTGTCTGCTGTCTGTTGGCTTTAGAGAAATGCTTGCATGATTTAAGAGTGGCTCTTCATTGGAAGGCAAAGTATCATGTTGTGCTCTTTATTTTTTTTTTTAACATACAAACGGCATATTTTGTGTTTTCTATTGTATGTCTTTTGTTGGGTTTCAACAAAACCTACAGGAAGGTAGAATTCCATGAAAGTCCCTTCTCCATTGTGTGAAAAGTGAATCCTTGCAAAAGTGGCTTCTTTGCCTTCAATGCTATCAATGCCTATCCTTGGGATCCATTTATACCAAGGAAAAATGGTAAATGGATAGGGATCAGTGTGGTCATCCCAATGAATGTAGATATTTCCTTCAGTCATGTAGATCACAACACATTCCTTTCTTCCCCGTTCTATGCAACTCATTTCCTTCTTCTCTGATTAGTTTGCCAAACAAAGCCTACCAATGTTCCAATCCTAGAACATTTAAATACTGGGAAGTACTTGTCTAGATACCTACAATTCACAACATGCTGGAAATGTGTTCTTTTGATATTGTGATGATGCTAATGGAGAACCCAAGCTTTCCATATCTTATCTCTTCTTGTCTTCTCATGACAAGTACATCTATTTTTTTGCCATGTATTTCTTTGATGACATTTTTATACTATTATTACTGTATAATTTTGGTGTATACTGGGCTGTAACCTGTTTATACCTACCATACTGCTCTACGTTGTATTTTGAATGATGCTTAAATTCAATTCTTCAACACTTATAGTGTTGGACTTTACAACAGTAATGGAAGAATGTTGGTAATAAAGACATACTCTTTTAGTTCAAGGAAAATTCACAGGGGAGGGGTCATTAAAAGATCTTTTCAATATCTGAGAGCATGTACTCAAAGATGGCAAGTTCTGTAAGCTGTCCATGCAGTGGACAGTGGAATCCACTGTGGTTTAAGCAATAGATACTCTTCATCCATGTGAATTTTTCTGTATAAATAGTTATTCTAGAGTTTTTAATGGATCTCATTTAGGAAGCTGTAAAATATTCCAAGATTTTATAAAATCAGCATACTGTTATCTGCAACCAGAAATGTCTGAAGGACTTCAGTATCTTATTGCTCAGCTCAGATTTTGAGATAACTCTTCCCCATGGCAATGACAAATACTTTTTTTCTATAAAAATTGAATGTTTGTGTATCCACATACCTATTATATAAATGTATATATATACATATATATCAAATGTGTGCATATATACATATACATATACATATACATATATTTCTCAATAATGCTAATAACATTTATCTTACACTTTAAAGTTTGAAAAGATATTTCTAAACATTATCTCATTTAAGATAAGATTGGTTTGGGTTAATTGTAATGGTGTGATTAAAACTCCCTACCAACAGTCTTTAGAAAATTTTGATATTGGGAAGTGTCTTAGCATATTTGTGAAATATAATACTTCTTTCTGTATGCCATCCCTTTGTTCACACCCATACTTAGAGTACAAAAAACACCTCATAATACCCTGTGAGATAGGTGCTATTATTACCCCCCATCTTGTTCGGGTAATGTCATAAGGAAACTGAGGCTTACAGATATTAAGACGCTGGTCCATGGTCTCATTGCTTGGAAGAATCTGGGGCAGGATTTGAAATCAAATCTACCTGATTCTCCAGGAAGTCTAGCTCTTTATCTACTCCTCTATCTCAAAACAAACAAACAAACAAAACCATTATTGGGGTGATGTGTTTATTAAATCAGTTTTCTTAGACTTTTAACTCAACTAAATAGAGGTCATTTTAAAATTAAGAACTAGTTTTGAACTTTCCTTCATTTTATAATTAGACTCACAGTTTTTAAGCTTCAGACTGAAGCTTTATTTGCATCTGAATGTCCACCAGCAATCATACTAGGACTTATAATTATTTTTTGTTTTTGCTAGTGGGCTTTACTATTATACCATGGGAAATCTTTCTGATTGATTTTACTAGAATCAATAATTTTTTAGTTTTCCATGGGGAGAACAAACCTATATTTCCCCTGCAAATGGAAGGCAATAGTGAATCACTGAGGCAGGGGTCTTTCCTTCATGGCTAAGAAGGAGTGTAACATTTGGAATTCTAACTATTTTTGATAGCATCTTAAGATTATCTCATTTGACTCACATAAAAGCTCAGTGTGAAATGGGAATGATAAGTGATTCTTTCAAAGTCGCAAAGCTCAAATGTGGCAATCATACCGAACACTGGTTCTTCCTACTTCAAGTCACATCCTCTTTCCAGGAAGAAAATATTCAGTTACATTCATTGCTGGGCCCTTTATCATTCCTGCACATCCTAGTGTTCGTTTCCTTGGCTGTACCATGGAATGTCAGAATCATAGAGTTTTTTGAGGTAGAAAAACCTTAATTGGGGTGGCTAGATGGTGCAGTGAATAGAGCACCAGTCCTGGAGTCAGAAGGACCTGAGTTCAAATCTAACCTCTGACACTTGACACGCTTACTAGCCATGTGACCTTAAACCAATCACTTAACCCCAATTGCCCTGCCTTCCCCCCTCAAAATAAAAAGCAAAAAAACCCAAAACCCAACCAACCTTAATGCCTATAAAAACACATAATAGATCAAGTAGCAGATGAAACACTAGGAGACGTAAATAATAATATTAGTTGTAGTGTTAACTTGATGTATAAACTTAGGAAACTCTATTAACCTCTCTGGGCTTCAGTTTTCTAATCAATAAAATGAATGGAGCAGAACTGAATCATTTCTATGTTCTCTTGTTGCTCTAACAATCTAAAAGTCTTTCTTTGATTCTCATTTTTTTTATCCTCATGAAAGGGTTTGTACCTTATTTTTAAATCCTGAACAAATACTCAGCGATAAATAAATTGGAGACAGAAGCATGTCTTTTTGAGCCCCATACATGCCCTACCTGTAATAAATATGGTCTGACAGTGAGTCAATGATCATTTTGATCCCATTTAAGTCAGGTGTGTGGGGAGGGAAAGGAGCTTTCAGGAAAGTCATCTCAAGCTGTGGAAAGAGAATGATGCCTGACAAGTATTTCTTTTATTGAATAATCCAGTTTACAAATGCTTCAAGACAGACTGAAGGGACCTGACTAGGTTAAAAATATGACACCCACTGTCAAAACCCATTTGAAAAATGTGCTTTGGATCATTGTGCCAAGAACTGGAAGGGGTGGTCCGGATCATCTTTTCTATTTGAACTGATCCCCAATACTAGGAACAAGTTGATTTCCCTATTTGGGGGCAGGGCTAACATTCAGGAAATAAATAAATAGCACCCCATCCACCAGAATGTCTTCTTGATATCTGCCACTTTGCTCCTTGCAAGATTTCTGAGGTGCTGTACCCTTCATGACAAGCTGACATTAAAACATCAATCATGAAAGCAGTTGGGGAAAAGGTACTTGAGTAGTCAACTTGCCTATTTCACAGATTCTTGCAGAGAATATAGGCATGTTGGGGCATTTCTGTCTTCACAATTACTACAGAGATTCCCCATGCTGGCTACCCACAGGGATTAGCTGAAAAGGTTAATAGTATCTATCAGATTTACAGGGTACAACAAAGAAGGTGGCACATCCACTCAACGAGAGGTATAATGTCACCTGTGTGGGCCAAGCTTTCTACTTTCATTACCATTCATTGGCCAAATGTCCCAAGTTTGACTTAAACCAGCCTTGGAATGTGATCTGTCTGTCAACAGTTGAACATTCACAGGAGGAAATGTTACATGGGGAATAGCTGCTTGGGGAGACAACATGGCCAGTTTGGGGGCTCAAACAGATGGGTTTATACTGGAATATTACAAAGTCAGATCTGAACAATGGTGTCAAGTCAGTGAGGAAATATTTGGACTATGTATGGTGGATCACTATAAAAATACTTTCATTAACTTACCAACAGGGATAGCGTTGCAGCTACTCATAAAGATGGTTTATTTTTTATCAACTATTTCTAGCACTGTTTCTTTTAAATTGTGTAAATATGTGAATATAATTGACTTTCCAATTTCACAGTATATCAAAAACAGAAAAGGTGAGGGGGGGGAGGGACACATATTTCAAAGACACTAAGTGCATTTGATGTAGTGGTCTATGATTTTCTCCAATGTTTTTCAACCCACGATTGAAGAAACAGATGGTAAGATTTTCTAGGAAGCTTAAAAAGAAGCCAAACTAATACCAAACTGCTCAGCTATCAGACAGGGTAAATCCATTCTGTCGCATTTTTTTCCAAAACACAACCCATCAGAGGAAAGATTTAGCTTTACAAAAAAGGTATTTACCAGGAAGCTTTTTGCAGAAGAGAAGGGCATGCTTTGTTAAACCAGATGCATTTTATTTTTCCTGGAACCAAGATTTATGAAAGCAGTATGCTCATATTTCTCCATATACAGTAATTGGAACTCATTATGCTAATTGTATTTCCATTATCACTAATTAACAATCATAGTGACCTGGCCCACAGTCTAATTTGTCTTTAATCTGTTTTTGTATAGGGAGTTTTACCCTGTAATTTCAAGGTGATAATTCTATTCAGCGCAACTTTATGAATTGCAGAATATAGCACTTTCAATACTTGCTGCTATTCCCATTCAGTTGCCTGAGAAATAAAAAGAAAGTGCACTTACATATTTGCATGTACTATTTCATTGATCTTCTCTGACCACATAGACTGCAGTATGCTTAACCCATGACACCACTGGGGGTTAATCCATAATCTTTGGCCAGACAAAATTCCCCATTACAATAATGGGAGTGTTACCTATGCAAGGAACAGAGAATGTAGCCATTGAGTTATAATTTCTGGTAGCTGTTCAAGAACAAGTTGATATTTGCTGCCATTGGTGGGGGAAATATTTATGTTGGGCATACAGCTATCTTAAAATCTACCAGTTAACATCATACAAATATTCCCACATAAAAATCTCCCCTTAGAAACAGATGGGACTTGGATACCAAAAATCAACTGCACCAGTACAGGATGGGAGAAATGGATCTAAAAAACAGTTCATGAGAAAAAAGACCTAGACTAAAAGTCTAATGTGAGTCAGCAATGTGAAATGGCAGATAGGTAAGTTCATTCACACTTAGGCTTCATTAATATAAATCATAATCAGAATTAGTAAGAAGGAAGAAGAGGAGGAGGAGAAGGAGAAGGAGAAAGAGGAGGAGGAGGAGAGGAAGGGGAAGGAGGAGGACAAGAAGGAGAAGGAGAAGAAGGAGGAGGAGGAGGAAGAGAAAGAGGAAGAAGAAATGGAGAAGGAGGAAGAGGAGGAGAAGAAGGGGGAGGAGGAGGAAGAGGAGGAGGAGAAAACAATAACAATCTTTCAATAAATCGATAAACATTTATTAGGTGCCTACTATGTACCAGGTATTGTGCTATGGGGTGAGCATACAACAAGAGGCAAAAGACAGTCTCTGCCCTCAAGGAGCTTACAATCTAAGTGGGGAAACAACATACAAAGCAAGTTATATCCTAAATAAGTAGAAAATAATTAAAAGAGGGAGGACACTGGGATTAAGGTAGATTGGGGAAGGCTTCTGGTAGAAAGCGAGGTTTTAGTTGTCAATTAAAGGAAGCCAGGGAGATCAGGTGTCAGAGTTGAGAAGGGAGAATGCTCCAGGCATGGGAGACAGCCAGAGATAATGCCCAGAGTTGATAACGATAGCTGGCATCTATATAGTGTTTTAAGATTTGCTTAATATTTTTACATATATTTCATTTTTATTCTCACAAGACTGAGAGGTAGGTGCAGATGAGGAAACTGAGGCAGATAGAAATTAAATGTCTTGCCCAGGTCACACAGGCAGTAAGTGTCTGAGGCTGGATTTGAACCTCAGTCTTCCTGACTCCAGATCCAACATTCTATTCACCGTGCCATCTGTCTACCTCCATGTAAAAGATAGGCCCTGCTTCTGTACTCTGTCCTAGTTAAACCATAGCTGAAATATTTTATGCTGTTCTGGGTTCTTTACTTGGGAAAGAACTTTGAGAACTTGGGAATATACAGAACAGACAACGAGAATGGTGTATTCCTTAGGAAAAGATGTGTATGGAACTAGGATATTCAACCCTCAGAAGAGAAGGCTTAATAAGAATGGGTCAATTTTCTTAAAATTTTTGAAGAGAGGTCACATGGAAGTGGGATTAGTTGTGTGTTACTTGGCCCTAAAAGGAAGAACTAAGAACAATAATTGAAAGCTATGAGGGTGACAAATTTTTGGTCAGTATAAGGAAAAAAATTGGTAACAGCAAGAATTGTCCAGAAACACAGCAGGTTCTTAAAAGACAGTAATTTTGTTGTTACTAGATGCCTTTAAGGAGAGATTAGAGGACTATTACTATTTCACAGGAATGTTATAGATAGGATTCATATTTCATGTTGCAGTTCTGTTAAATGACCTCTGAGTTTCCTTCTTAAGAATATTATTCTAGTCATGTTTGGCCATTTAACCATTTGAAGACTTTGAACAAGTCACTAAACTTCTCAGCCTCAGTTCCATATTTATAAAATTGGGCAAAGGTTTACTTCTACTTTATACCAGGCAGATTTGCTATCATGTAATTTCTTACAAAAATGCATCGTAAGCTGTAATAAACTATGTAAGTGTGATGTATTTTTATTGCCATATGTCTTCCCTGTCCACGTCATCTTCTGTGACTGTTCTCAATTCTAAATAATTTATCCAAACTTCTGGTTTTATAATATTTGCTATTTTTTTTTCTGCTGCAAGAAGCTAATGACAAAAACAAAAGAAGTTGTCTTTTTGTCCTGGTTCTACCACATCTAGTATCTTAACCTGATTTATCTGTTTTTCTTCTACTTTAGTTCCAGGATGTCTCAGAATTAAACAACTTTTGCTCCTTCCCTTTCTAACCTCACAGCCCTTCAATAATTCCCTTCCTGTTCCTTGAGAGATATATGAACCATTATGGCACCACAAATCTTAACAGTCTCTTCCCCTCTGAAATGCATAGTTTTTCTTATTCACAAATGACCTCTGTTTCTTGGTTTGACCCTTCTTGCCTGCTTAATGGGTAGATTTTCTGAAGTTCCCAGGGTCAAGATTCAATCTCAACTCTGGGGCATACCCAGTTTTCACATAGACAAGTTATTTGTTCTTCCTTTACCCTGTCATAAATCAAAGAATACCACCTAATCAGCAAAACAATCTTAATCAATGCTTTCACCGTCTGGCTTTCCATAGCAATTCCAACTCCCTCTTGATGTTTCCCATCTCTCCTTCTGTTAGACCAGATGGTGTATGTTCTAGCCTCTTTATTATCTTTCTCTGACCACACCACTTCATTCAGTCCAAGGATCATCGTACAGCATCCTCTGTGTTCTCTCAGCAGCAGCCCTGCCCCGCCTGTTGTACATCATGATGAGTCAAGTATTATCTACTAATTATTTTATTCCTCTTTTGTTCATGTTCATGCTTTCTGCAGCAGTCACCCTCATAGCTGGTCAAAAATTACCCTTTAGCATGCAAAGTTCTAGTCTTTACTTGTCCTTGGTGGGCTTCCTCACTCGAATAGAAGCAGGGTCCAACAGGAATCTGTTTTCTGTATGACACTGAATCCTGTCAGAGTGATGGTTCCCTATCAGAAGGATGGATTGAGGCTCAAAATTCATCCACCAAATATAGCTATATCTTTTTCCTGTTAACTGGAGGGGACAGGAGCCATCATCTCCTCATGAGCTCCTACTACTACATTATTTTTTGTCTCACATCACACCACCATTTAATTGCTTTAATCTTCATCAACAACTGCCTTCAATTTATCTTTCATTATAAGAGACAATATGCAAGTTTTAAAACCTAAAATAACTGACATATCTGAACATCAGTGGCACTATAGTTTGAAAAGAAGGCAATTAAATTTATGGATTATTTTAAGTAGTGCTTATCATGTAGGGTGCCAAGCATAGAAGAAATAGGAAATGAAATAGAACACTTGATTTTCTTCTAATTCCTTTTGTTGAAAACTACAAGAGACCAAAATTCTTCCCAGGTTTTCAATAGCTTCTACCTTGAAATATTGTATCCCTAAGCAAGCTGGCCTTATGGTCTCAATTTTGGTCTCCCTAAACACAAATGTATATAATATGATTGGTGGAAAATGTAATAGACATGTAGAATTGGAAGAAAGGCCTGGTATCTAAATTCCAAAGAATACAAATCAGTCACTGAATAGATAGATATGCTAAGTTGCCACCATTTTTCTATAGTATCTGACAGAATGGAAAATCACAATGCAGAGAGATTTTATCGCAGAGGATTTTCAATTTGTTGTTCAGGAAGATAGATCCCTAAGTATCCTCTTTATCCCTAATGTCTATAGAATGTAAATAATCTTGTTATAACCATATTTCATGAAAATTTTATCAAGTGGGTAAGGTAGATTGCCTTTTCAGTAATTTTTTTTTTCTCTCTCTCTCTTTACTTCTTTTGTCCAGTGAGCAAAGCACATTGGGGAATACACTGGGTCTTTGGTCCCAATGTTAAAGCAGGCACCCAGCAGACTAACAAGTGTCTATATTATAAGACAGGGGTTCATGTGAACCATTTCAACTATTTATTTTTCAGAAATAGTTTCTCTTGTTTTCCCAGGACTTGACTCGATTCAATTCTATTTGAAAAACATTTATTAAGCATGTACGATGTGCAAAGTGTGGGGAAAACAAATGTTTTAATTCACGAAAAAGATTCCTTAATGCAAAGGTAATTTGCATTGTGAGTGCTTTGTTCAGTAACGTGAATCTGCTTTTTAGGGAAAAGATTTCCCATCATGTGAATTTTGCCTTTTGTGAGCGCTACAAGTAATTTATTTCCAAGTCTACAACAAACATTACAAATAGTTCCTGCTTTATTTATTATATCCCCAAAGTTTAGGAAGTTGTTAGAACCTGACTCTTCTCTTCAGGGGTAAGACTAGAAATATTTCACAGAATCCCAAAGTTGGAAGTGGTCCTATACTATAACCTAAACCTCAACAACAATCTTATTTTCTCAAAGTGATCATCCAACCTTTGCTTAAAAAGCAAGGTCTTCCCAATGTAGCCTGTTTCACTACTGGATAACTCCAATTGCCTATGATCTTACCTTACTATAGAGAGATCTCTTGGTCTCCCTGGGCCTTGATTTCTTCATTTGTAAGAGAGAGAATCTTTGTAACCACTACTTCACAGGGCAGTTGTGAGAATCCAAATGGAAAATGGACCTCAGGTGGTTTTTTGTTTTGTTTTGTTTTCACAAATCTTGAGTCATTATATATAGTAGTATACAAATTACTTGGAACAAGCAACATTTCTGTTATGGTTTCACCACAGTAATAGTTATGCATGTATGCTTCTACTGACAATAGGCTAACTCAGAATTTCAGATCTTGATCAGAAGTAATTAGATTGAACTGGTTTCCCCATCTTCAGTTAGGACACCTTCACCTGTGATGCCAGGTGAGGGTGCCAGTTATTAGTTCCTGAGAATTGATGGTTAAATTTTCAATATGAACATTCATACATCAGAAATAGCAAACACGACAAATCAGGGCTTGGTTCATTGTTTTATTGATTGTCCAGAGTTTTCCAAACTTATTTGTCCTATTCTCCCTTTTTCAAAAAAACCTACTTAGTGTCCCCCTGGAAATCTACTTTTTTTTTCCTTTTTGGAGGGGGGAAGGCAGGGCAATTGGGGTTAAGTGAGTTACACAAGGTCACACAGCTAGTAAGTGTTAAGTGTCTGAGGCTGGATTTGAACTCAGGTCCTCCTGACTCCAGGGCCGGTATTCTATTCACTGCACCACCTAGCTGCCCCATGGAAATCTACTTTCTTTAACTCTTTAAGGGTCATTTTTTAAAAATTGCATCATTTCAAAAAATATAATTTTTTAAAATTATGCATCTTAAATTTAATGATTTGTGTAAATTTGTGGGGGAATATAAGGGGGGTCCTGTACTGGAATTTTGATGATGCAATAGTGCATTATGTTACTGTATGGTATCATACTACAAACAAGTCATTACATGCACATATTCCTCCCAATGCATGCTGAACTTTCAGACAATGCATGATATGCTTGCTTATTAAGACCTATCTGTAGACTTGACCATTGGTCAGTTATAGCTCGCATTTTTGTCTATTTGAAAAATAGTGTAATCACTATGACTTTAACTCTGCTACACAACAGATGAAACATGTATGAATGGTTTTTTTCAAAATTTTCTCCTTTTCTTTCTTTATGCTTCCTCTGCCTCCTTATTTTTCTTCAATGTCCTCCAATTGCACCCAAGGCTACCACCTCTCCCCAGTCATTCCAGCACCCCATAGGGGGTGGTTTCACCCACTTTGAGAACCTTCTGGACTTAAGAAAATGATAGAAAACTTGGCGGTAATGCAAACTAAACTCAAAACTGTGTCATGCATAATCTGTTCCCATCCAAGAGCCAGTTGTTAAATATGTACCACTAGACTTCACTGTACATATGTGTATGCTTGTGGGTGGGCACATGCATGTGTGTGTACATTTATATAAACTAACAGTTAATATTTTACATTGTGAACAAAATCTAGAAGTATTTACATTGAGAAGAGGTGTTAAATTGGGTTGCCCGCTCTCACCATTCTCATTCAACATAGCTTCAGAAATCTTAGCAAAGGCAAAAAGACTCAAAAAAGAAATCATAGGAGTTAGCATTAGCAAGAAAGGTAAAATGTCTATTTTAAATGACATGATTATAAATACATGATAAGTATGCAAAAATTATCTGCATTTCTAAATGCTTTCATGAAGAATAAGGGAAATTAATAGGAAGAAGAGCATTCTTTATAAATAATAAATGAATTAATTTTAAAAATTAAGTATTTGACATTTGCCAGGCACTGTCCTAAATATTGGGGGTAGATTAAAAATGCAAAGACAGTCCTTTCCCTCAAGGAGCTTACATTCTTTTTTCTTAATAGTCTTTTTTCCCACAATTCCATGTAAAGATAATTTTAAACATCTATTTCTGGAAGATTTTAATTTGCAAATTTCTCTCCCTCTCTTCCTTCCCTTCTCCCTCTCCAACACAGCAAGCAATCTGATATAGGCTACACATGTACAATCATGTTAAACATATTTCCACATTAGTCATGGTGTGAAAGAAGACTCAGAACAAAAGGGAAAAATAATAAGAAAGGAAAAAAAACCCAGCAAAACAACCAACAGAAAGGTCAAAATAGTATGCTTCAATCTGCATTCAGATTCCAGAGTTCTTTCTCTGGATGTGGATGGCATTTTTCCATCATATGTTTTTTGGAATTGTCTTGGATCATTGAATTGCTGAGAAGAGCTAAGTCTATCATAGTTGATCATCACACAATATTTCTGTTACTGTATACAATGTTCTCCTGGTTCTGCTCACTTCACTCAAAGTAGCTTAAATTCTAATGGGGAAAACAACACATAGACATGTGGAGGCAGGGAGAAGGCATTTTGGACTCGAATTGCTGAATGAGGTGTACACTGATACATCCCTATCAAAGAATAATGGCAGATTTGATTTGATCACAATTCCATATCTGGAGGAAGAAAACAGATGGCTGGTGGGTAGAGGGATAAGAAATATGCCTGGTGACTATATGATATAATGGGCTGTGAGAGTCAGCTACCAATTAACATAGTGGGACACTAGGATGGAAATTTCAGAAATGGAAAGTTGAAAACTTCCAATCCTATTGCATATTTAGTCATTAACTTATCAAAACATTCCTGAGACATAGCAAACATAAATGCCTTTGCAAAACATTATGGAGAAATATGGTAGAAGATTAGGAGTAGTATTGCCTTGTAAAACAGCAAAGAGCAATAGAGAGAGAGGAAAAATGATTCTGCAGAAGGTTTAACATGAGATCTTATTAAACCAGATCATCCCAAGATAAATCCAGGAAGGGAACAACAAATAGATGAAAAATGGAACAAATCTGCTAGCATTTTTATAGTTCCTTTTTTTTTTTTGGCATATATGACAATGGAAGCATGCTAATTTGCAATTTAATACCCCAGTCCCTAAAGTACTATATGTAGAAGTAGAAATGGCTTTTAAGGAAGAAAATCATGGAAGAGCAGATAAATTCTACTAGACACACAGGGAAGATATTGGTGCTGGAGGCAATACAAATTTTGAAATATCAAGGGTTCAATTTTCAATATATTTGAAAAAGAGGACATGCTAAACAACTACAAAAATATAGACAGCATTATTAACAAACAGAAGTGACAAAGAGGATATTAGCAAGTACATACCCATATACCTATTATCTCATTTTGATTTTTAAAAAATTAAGAATAATCAGAAGGCATCCCAGATATAAATTAAAGAGAAATCCAGATTTTCACAATTTTCTTTTCCTAACCCTATTGTCACACTTACACAATTGATTTGTGTTACAGTGGAAAATGCACTGGCTCCATATAGGTTTCTCTAGACATAGAAGCAAATCCTGCCACTTGCTTACCTGTGTAACCTCAGGAAATCTCAACCTCCCTAGCCTTCAATTTCCTCTTTTGTTAAATGCGAGTTGGAATAGGTGACCTCTGGGGATTTCTTTTCCATCCAAAACTATAATTCTATGCCTAAAGACTGCAGGTAATAGAAGATCTCATATTCTTTAATGAATGTAGAAATTATGAAATGAAATGAAAATACAGATAACCCAGGTGAATAAAGCTCAGCATTAAAAGCTCCCCTTCCAAGTTGTCTCTCATGAATATGTAAAGATTCAATAAGTTATGGAACCATGGAGATACATTTGTTCAATAATTTTCAAACTATCAATATCAAGTGAATCATAACACAGTGAGATATACATTTGTCAAAAATGTTTGCTTGTGTCATGGAGCATTCCCTGCTCAAAGTTGAAGTAGAAAGGAGCTTCCTATATATTTGAAATTCTTGTGGTTTATAATATCCTTTAGATACTCTTGTCTTTGGACAATATTGTGGCAATTGCATTATTACTCAAAAGACTATAGGAGAGCTTCAATAAAATTCATGACCATCCTGGAAGGATATGTCTAAATAATCTACCCAGGGAAAACTAAGAGGATGGAGATGGATGGTACAGTGGATAAGGTTCTAGATATGGAGTTCAAATCCTAAATTAGACACTTAGCAGTGTGATCCTGACAAAGTTAACATCTCTCTCAGCCTCAGTTTCCTCATCTATAAAGTAGGATTACAATAATAACAGTTACTTCACAGGTTGGTTGTTAAGATCAAATACAATAATATATATAAAGTGATTTGAAAAACCAAAAAATTAATAAACACTAGCTATTAATAATAGTGATGACAATAATAAATCAATTTTTATACTCTGACAGATAGTTGCATAGCAAACGAAGTTATGCTGTTCAGATGTTGCAGATTTATTTGAAGATCTAAAAAGACTGAATTTTGCTCTAATGAATCAATTCTTTTATTTGGCTGGAGAGGGTAATTAACAAAGAGAAAATATTTAAATATATTCATTTTGCTAATTCCATGGACAGGAGAGCAGGAGTACTTACCAGGACAGCAATGACAATATCTTTCCGTGAACAACATCACCTTGAAAACAATGAAAAATTTCAATCACCCAGATATAGTTCTGAAAAAAGCAGTACAAAAGGAACCTGAAGTTTGGTACAGTGCCTCTCTACCTCCAGGTGAACAGAGCTCAACTCTAATATAAAGTTTAAGGTTAAGAAGCAGTCTAGGAAAATAAGCAAACAACAACAGCAAGGAATTTGATGATATAGAGCTACTACAGTGGCAGGGGGGACAAAAACATAAACTTAGAAGATAATAATTTGAAACCAACTAAAAGCAAAGCCTCAAAGAAAAATGCTAATTGGACTCAAGGCCAACAAGAATTCTTGGAAGCATTAAGGAAAGAAATAAGAGTGATAGAGGAAAAACTGGGCAAATAAATTAGAGAGATGCAAGAAAATTATGATAAGAGAATTAACAGCTTGATGTGTGCGCACACACACACACACACACACACACACACTCACACACAACCTAAAGAAAATAACACCTTAAGAAAACAGAACTTGAACAATGATAAAATAGGCACAAAAAGTCACCAAAAAAAAGAATTGTAAAAGTAGAATGGGCAAACTAAAATAATATACCTCAAAAAACTAGAATGGGCCAATAAAACAAAGTTAAAAGAAAAAAATAGAAGAAAATATGAACTATTTCACTGGAAAAACAACTACCCTAGAAAATACATCCAGAAAAGATCATTAAGAGTTATTGCGCTACCTAAAAGGCATGATAAAAAATGAGTCTAGAAATCATATTTCAAAAATTATCAAGGAAAACTGCCCTGATATCTTAGATCCAGAGGGTAAAATACAAATTAAAAGATTCTATCAATCACCTCCTGAAAGAAATCCTAAAATGAAAACTCTTAGCAATATTATAGCCAAATTCCAAAGCTTACAAGTTAAGGGGAAAAAATATTGCAAGTAGCCAGAAAGAAACAATTCCAGACCTCATTGAGACATCATCAGGATTATACTAGACTTAGCTGCTTCCATGTTAAAAGAGTGGAGAGCCTGGGATATGATATTCCTGAAGGCAAAAGAACTTGGATTACACTCAAGAGTTACATAATCAGCAAAAATGAGTATAACCCTTCAAGGAGAAAATGGATATTTAATCAAATAGAGGACTTTCAAGCATTCTTGATGAAAAGACCAGAACTTAACAGAATACTTGAGATTCAAACAGAAGACTCAAGAAAAAATGTAAAAAGATAAACATAAGGAACTTATAATGTAATATTCTTTAAAAA
>CM053581.1:96684981-96714156 GCA_028627135.1 Pseudochirops cupreus | reverse complement strand
ACACACACACACACACACACACACACACACACACACAATGAGAGGCAGAAAAGAGACTGAGACAGAAACAGAGAGAGACTCTATCTCTTTCTTCTCCCCAAGCAATTCCTTCTCAAACTGAAATCCTCAGCTTCCAAATGAGGAGTCCTCTACCGCTAATTGAGTGACTACTTTTCTCCACATTTAATACAAGGTGTATCTGATTTTTTCAGCCACTTACAAGATGTTCCCTATGTAACAACATCTATATTCATCCAATGACCATAAAGCCTATAATAATTTTCAGTTGATTAAAGACCTGCTCATTCATTGTGGTGAGGTTGTGGAAAATTTTCTCAACACTTAGTTGTTTACTCAACTGGTTAATAGACTGATTCATTTGAAGGATCTTGGCCTTTTATGATTACATCAATTTGTGATTGCATATATTTATTTTCAATTCTATCTTCTTTGAGAAGGCTTCCCTAGTGAAACCACATGGTGAAATGTAAAACACAAAGAACAAAACCAAACGACAGACAACAACACAACAACAACAACTTTGCTCAGAGACAGGTTACTAAGGCTCGAGGCCAGCAGTTCTCAACTTGTGGGTCATGACCCCTTTGGCGGTTGAACAACCCTTTCACATATTTCCGATGGTCTTAGGAACTAAGACACCGCTACTCTATCTGTCTCCAGGCGGGCCCGCCCACATGCAGATACGTCCACATACAAGTGTTAAAAGGTTGTGGCATTAGGAAGGTTGAGAACCATTGTTCTAGGCTCTCCTCTGTCATTATCTCGAGTCTATTCTTTCATATTTTTTATTTTCCATTCTCCACAAATATCACATAATATAACTGACTAGTTGTCTGTACCAGACAATTTCTCACTTTAGTATATGTTGTCTTATTCTCTGATGCCTTTAATGTGTATCCATCTTTTTTATTCTAATTAGACTGGAAGATATTTTGTGGTTAGGGAGCATAGTATTCATATCCTTTGTAGTATCCCTCTATACCTATCTCTAGCAAAATAGTGGGCATTAGTTAAACCTCTCAGTCTTTGCTTGCTTGAAAAATTTTATTTTATCTCTGCTTTAGCCCCCATACATTCTACTTTGTATCATAATATTTTTGTAGACTCTCAGCCCCTCTGTATCCCATTAGGCTATTAAGACACTTGAGAGTAGGGATTATGCTCTGTTTACTTTTACATATATTTGAACCCATCACTTAGCCCACTCCCATGCACTGAATGCATACTTAATAAATGCCTGTTAAATTTGTGTTTCTCATCTTTGAGGGAAGTTCCTCCTTCATTCTAAGCTATTCTTGGAAAATCTATGTGTATGTTTTGTACATGGATAATGAAATGGGTGGTTGAGAAACTTGGTCACATAGTTGCTGCTTAGGGAAATATGTTTTTGCAAAGATCTTTTTGAATATGTGTCCAGCAGCTGCTATACAAAAAGTTATCTTAGCTGAAAATGCTTTTGGAAAATATGTCCAGAAGATTTTACTGTGCTGTTCAAGCTTCCTGCCAAAGAATTCACTGTAGACTATGCTATGGCTGTTTTTAGAAATCCCATTCCACAATACTGAATACAGACTCGCTTTTTAGTGTAGAGACCTAACGACATCTGGAATGTTTCTGGCCCCGAAACAAAATGATTGTGAGTTTAGACAATTTTTCTCAAAATGTTAGAAAAAGATATTTAATAATAAGAGGTATATTCCTTTTGAGAAGGTACCTTGATGGTTGATTTTCCTGTAGTTTGAAATGTCCAAAACACAAAGATTATAGAAGTTAACTCCCACTTTATGGAAACAGTTTCATCAAAAATGTCACACATTGCTAAATGTCATTATGGTGCTTTACTTTGAAAGTAACCCCATGTTTTATGCTTAGGAAAATATGATATAATTACAAAGTAATTCTATGGTCTCGTAGATTACTTAGTAATTATACTTAATACTGTAGTTCCAATAGTGATTACGAGGAAGGCTCATTATAAAAGGCAGAAATCGTCACATATGTATTCTTAATTATATCTGCCACAATAGAAGTTAATGTTAATTGAAATGATTCATCGTTATTGTGGTAGCTCAATTAAAAGTACATACTACTGTTAACCAACCTTCAAAGGAGTGCTATATGGAAGGAACACCTGACAACAAAAAGGAAGTTCTATCTACCTAATGCTACTTCTGTTTGTTTTCTTTTCTTTAATCAGAAAGGTAATTTGTATTTTAAGCTGAGGAAAGGTACAGCTAGGTGGCATAGTGGATACAGTCATGGAGCTGGAGACAGGAAGACCTGAGTTCAAATCTGATCTCAGACAATTTCAAATTCGGTGACTCTGGGTAAGTCACTCCTCCTCTGTCTGTCTTAGTTTCCTCAACTGTAAAAAGGGGATAATAACAACACCTATCTCACAGGGTTATAGTGAAGATCAAATGGAATAATATTTGGTAAGTACTTAGCACAGTGCCTGTACCTACATAGTAGGTCCTATATAGATGCTTATTCCCCTTCCCCTTACTGACATTGTTGACTACCCCCTCTTCCTGAATGCTTTACTAACTCTAGATTCTTGTGGTACTACTCATTCCTGATTTACCTTCAAATCATCTGGCCGCTTCTGCTAGTATTCTTTGCTGGCTCTTCATTCACATCACAGCCTCTTAACTGTGAGTGTTGTTCAAGGTTCTGTCCTGGCTTCTTTTCTTTAACTCTTGGTAACCTTATATGCTCCCACTATGTCAATATTATCTCTGTGCAGATGGCTCCCAGATCTTAAAAACCAGACCCATGCCCTCTCCTGATTTTCCAAACTGTTGTGATCAAAAGCCTAGTTATTACTGAGAGTCTATTATTTGTTAGTACTGTATAGATAGTTACCATAGGGGATCCACCCTCAAAGAGCTTTTAATCCAGTGGAGTAAACAGGTTAACACAGGAGATGTTACAAGATGGTACAGCATTGTATGTCAGAGTGCAGGGCATCAAGTGCTCAAGGAATCTAGATCAGAGGTGTCAAATTCATGGCCCAGTTCTGGAATCTGATCCCAACCAGACTAAAATGTAGTTTGGAAAATGTTTAACAATAAATAAGAAATGCCATACAATATAGAAGATGTTAATTTGTGGTTTTGTAACTTTATATGCTGTGGCAGGCATCCATTTCTATATGAGTTTAACATCACTACCCAATCTAGAGGATCAGGACTAGAATAAATGGAGAAATCTTTAAGGTGGGAGTAAGAGGGCAACCAAGTATGACAAATGGAGGAAGGTAAGGGAAGGTAAATGAATCTTGTCCTCAACACATCTTCAGAAACCAGCTCAGTTCAGGATCAGATACAAGAATGAGAATGGAGACCTATTCTTCAGGCTCCCCTGACTCTAGGCATTCTCTGCCATGTCACAGATTCCTCCTCATCCTCAAAGTTTATTTCCCCTCTGTACTTCTTATCTTAGAAATATACCTCCAATCCTTTAGACCTTTCCTGTGATTATCTGCTTCCTCCCATAACCTCCATTTAAAGGAAGACACCTGGGACAGTCAACGCTACATTCCTTTCTATGATCTACTGTTGACTCTCTGAACCTTTCTCTACCATACTTCTACTCAATTATCTGCCCTACTTACTCCTTGCCCTGCCCTAGTCCCTTGTCACTTCCTTTTATATATTGTCTTCTGCAATTAAACTTGCTAAAGGCATGGATAGTCTTTCTGCTTCTATTTGTGTCCCCAGTGCTTATTAATGGCACAGAGTAGGTGCTTAATAAATGTTTGTAGATTTCACTTACCTCTTGTCCTCAATAATCCCAGAAATCTAAAATCAGGCTTGAATTACCATAAAAGTGACTCAAGTAAGTTTTGTTTGCTCTGAGACAAACCTGAGAACGTTTTGTATTCTGGAATTACTCTAGATCCAGAAGATTTGAGATGTAGTCCAAACAATATGAAGTGTTATACATGATATTTCTACATACTTTGTATATTACAGATCATGGTTCAAAGAATTCCCAAAATGGAGAACATGCCTAACCAATTATTCATAAAATTTGTAAGGGATTTAAGCCCAATTATCATTTCTCACAGTAGCGTAAGACACCTCCCTGTGTCTTTCTTAATCTATAATATCAACTGTCAAAATGAGTGATGTCTCTCAGATTATGAATGCTCCTTTTTATTATTACATGTAAAATTGGCTTAACACACTTTAACTGATCTACTCTTCTATGTAATTAGGTATTATGGTGAGACATATTTGAGAGTCAATTGCATAGAAATGTTGACTATGTTCCCTGGAGTGAGTTCAGTGTTCATGTAATTAACTGAATCTCCCCAAAGAGCTAAATTCATTCTTCTACTTTAGAAGAGGCAAGTATATTCTGAAGTGCTGTAGATGTCCTGGCACTAACTTTTTCATGTTAATCTAGAAAAAAATAACTTAGAAAATGACTTAGAAAAAATAACATCAAAAGAGTAGCTAGTCTCAAGGGTTTTGTTTTTTCCTAAAGTTGAACAGAGAAAAGATGAGAGTAGGGAAGAGTGTTATGTCCTTGAAAAAGTCTCTCCTTTAGTCCACATTCCTCTCTAAAAAGCTCAAATTATGTTGTCTATAATCAACTTTCAACATAATGGTCAATAAGATTTAGGGAAACCTAAGGTTCTTGAATGGGAAAGAGATCCATGAGAGAGAGTCATGGAATCCTAGCACTTTAGGGGATTTGAGAGACCATTTAATCCAATTATTTCTTTCCAAAGCTATATGAACTAATACCCACAGGGGTAGGTCCCTTTCTCAGATATTAAATCTGGCCAGATCCAAGCATCATCACAGTCCATGAAGATGGCACAGCTTTTCCTTGCTCCCTCTTGCTATCTCTTTAACACTTTTTGCTTAAAATGTGTGTATTTTGTAAAATCTTTCAAAAGAGGACTCATGAGTTATAGATTTTAACAGATATTAATTCAAAGAGTTCATTAAACTAGGGTGTCACTTTTAAATGACTATATTGAGGTGACTCCTAGGCTATAAATATACTTCTGTAACAATCTTTATGCTACACACATACACACACAAACATATATATGTAAATATATATATGCTTGTGTGTTTCTATATATGTGTGTATATATCACACACACATACATGTACATATATGTATATGTATGTGTATATGTTTGGCACTAGGACCCAGGGAAAAACCCACTTGTCATGTAATCAAAACACAATTGATGCCACAAATCCTTACTTGGGCAGTCCTAAATATGTCTAGAAGCAACTTTAGGATTCCACACCCAAAGGAAAAATTCCTTTCCTCTTTCTCAGCACAGTGCAAACACACAACCAGTGATTCATATTACTCTCATGTATTCATATCATTCTCACTTTCTTCTCCATTTTCACATCTCACTCTTCACAACAATTAGAGTGATGTTCAATATATTTTGATTGTCTCTCTATTGCTCTTTGGTTAAAATATGAATTCTTTTTGTAATCTAAAGGCTTTCATCACCCTTAATCTACCTTTTTCCTCCCTTTCCTACACTCTATGTTACAACCAAACTATCTTCTTGCAGTTCCTGACACCTGACATTTCATCCATCTCTCCATTCTTTACCTTGACACTGTGCCCTTTGCATGATATGTATTTCCTCTTCACACCCACATCTTAGAATTACTAGTTCCCTTCAACACTCAAGTCATGTACCAACTTTTCCACAAAACTGTTCCTGAATGCCCTCATATATTAGTGCCCTCCCTCCACAAACTACCTTTTAAAAAATTATTTATACTCTGCATATATCATTTATGTCCCACCTAAAATAATGTGAGCCCTTGGGGGTAAGGATTATTTCATTTTTGTCTTTGTAATTCCAGCCCTTAGCACAGTGCCTGGCACATGGTAGGCACTGAGGCAGCTAGTCAGGACAGTGAATAGGGAGAGCTTTGGACCTGGAGTCACAAACTCTGTGTCTTTGACTAAGTCATCATCACCAGCACTCAGGGGTTAGCTCTCCCAGCCTTCTCCACCAACATGCAATAGCTGACACTGAACTGACCCCTTGGAACTCTGCAATAGTAATCATAATGGTAGTGAATACCTGTTGGCAAATTGTGGCTGCCAAGCACAGCCATCTGCTGCCTCTTATTCTTTATACAGAAAAATTAAATCCCTTGCCCAAGGTTAGTGGCACTAGAATCCAATCCAAGACTAATGTTCATTATACTATACTATACCCCCCAAAAAACCCACACACAACCAAACAAACAAAAACCCCCAAACAAAAAAAAAGGCAATTCTTAAATATTCATTTGCTGATTTCCTGGTTTATAGTTTTATTGGTTCCTTTGTAGTTCTCATTTTTCATTATTTCCTTTCTTTTCGTTATTTTAGCTTATTAGCACCTCTACTGAACAGTGTGGGGGAGGGTGGGGAATAGGAAATTCAATGGGAAAAATGAAAACATGTCCCCTGTTATTATAGAAAAATTAAATTTTCCTGTTCTAGCTTGTCAACTAGACAATAGACCAGTCACTTACAAGTGGTGTATGGAGTGTTACGTTATCATCTAATCATAGTAAGTTGTATTTTGGAGGTCACCTCAATACAATTCTTTGAAAGAAACACTTGGATTCAAAGTATTCTTTGGGTAAGTCTCCATTAAAATACACAACTCATGGGCCCTCTTTTAAAGGAGTTCTAGGCAAAACAAATTTATTCAAACAGATAAGCAATTTATTAGGAAGGAATTAAATTAAGCATTCTCATCACCTATTTATACACCCATGCTTCCAAGGTAGATTATGAGCCAATTTTCCATTCCAATCCTATCTTACCCCATCCCATCTACAAAAGAAACAACTAGTTTCATATATAGTACTGTTGGAAGTTGCACTGTCTTCTCTCCCTCTCCCTCTTCATCTTCCTCTCCTGCAACACCTCCCAACCCTCCACACTCACGTAGCTATCATTCTCCTCTTAGTTTCAGCTCAGTCCTCTGCTCACTTTAAATCCCTTCACCTGTTCTCAATGGCCTCAGCAAGACCCTAACAGAGCTACCATTTTGCAATGGTTCTCTACCTTCCTAACCCTTTAATACTTGTATGTGGGCATATCTGCATGTGGGCAGACCGGCCTGGAGACGGATAAAGGAGTGGTGTCTTGGTTCCTAAGACCACCAGAAGTATGTGTTTTCCGATGGTTTTAGCCGACCCCTGTGACCGCTGTGAAAGGGTCGTTCAACCCCCTAGGGGATCACGACCCACAGAATAAGAACCACTGATTTAGAGGAAGCCAACTCATTAACCACACTGTTCCTCATCTACAGTTGACCTTGATAGTCTGTATTCTCTTCAAATTCCATGTTTTCCTTACCAATCCAGAGAATATCACGAATAATGTTGCACAGCAAGCTCACACACACTTCTGGGAGATGTGGTCCTAATTCAATAGAGGATGTATGAAGTACATGTGCCCATTCCAGCACATAGTATTTTGAGAAAGGAGTTTGTTTTACCTCCCTCCTCACCCCCATACATTTCTATATCCTAAGAATGAAGCACTATTCCATTAGTTTTTTTTTTCTTTTCAGAGCGGGGGGAAGGCATGGCAATTGGGGTTAAGTGATTTACCCAAGGTCACACAACTAGTAAGTGTTGAGTGTCTGAGGCCAGATTTGAACTCCAGGGCTGATGCTCTATTTACCATGCCATCTAGCCACCACTCCATTCAGTTTTCCGATAGGTCACATTGCAATGAAAGGAGACTTGAAAATATAGTTCCATGTAGTTTGCGTTAAATGGTATGTGATTGTTTAGTCTGTTTGCAAATTTAAAATTCACTACTATTATATTTGTGTTTTAAATACTTTCTTTTCTTTTTTTTTTTTTTTTTGGTTTTTGGAAGGGGGAAGGCAGGGCAATAGGAGTTAAGTGACTTGCCCAGGGTAACATGGCTAGTAAGTGTTAAGTGTCTGAGGTCAGATTTGAACTCAGTCCTCCTGACTCCAGGGCCGGTGCTCTATTCACTGCACCACCTAGCCACCCATTTTCTATAGCTTTTTAAAAATTTTCTCCTCACCTCTTTCAATAGCTATCACAGTGTCCTCCACCAAAAACTGTAAAGACAATAACTTTGAAAAACACAAGAACTCTGATCAATGCAATAACCAATAATTACTCCAGTAGACTGAAGAGAATGATGATGCTTTATGCTTCCTACTTCCTGACAGAAGGGTGTTGAATCAAGACACAGAATATGATTCATGCACTAGACCTGGATAACATGGGGGTTAGTTTTGTTTGACTACACATATTTGTGGTAAGGGTTTTGTCTTTCATTATCGAATTTTTCTCACTGGCTGAAAGGGAAAAAAGAGAAGAAAATAAGTAAAAATTTGTAAAAAAACAAAAAAGAACAAAACAAAGAGATATGGGACATAGATGTCCATGAGAAAAGGACTGATGATATAAAACATTAACTGAAACATTTGTCAGCTGCACCGTGTCACTGTTCTTTAATTGTAAGGGCTAACTTGCCGCCCTTAAGAATTTCCTCATACCAGGACCTGCATGCAGTTTCCATAAGAATAGCTAGTTGAAATGACTATCCCAATAAGTTCCCTTCATCCCTGGAGGAATTCTTAAAAGCATGTAAGTAATTCTTCAGCACCCCACCCTTCTAACCCGACTGAGCTATAACTAAAGCAGTCCCCCAGAGATGGCATTGGGAAGTGACTGATACCGATCTGCTTCTACCCACGTAAGCTGATCTCAATATTGTACTTCCTTAATGTCTTTATAAATATGCTGCTTTATTAGAAATTACATCACTGGGGCTGTGGATGGTATAGGAAATTGCAAAGAAGGCCACAGAAGCAATGATGTTCTTTATCTCACCAGAGTGCAATAAAATGGAATTCCCTTCAATGAAAAAAAAACCAACCTTATTTAAATTAGTTTGAGGCACACATAATCATATACATAGAGGCAGAATAAGCTCATATATGCATATACACATATTTATGAATGTGTGTGTATAGAACTCTTGATGAGGAAGCTGTCTCTTAACAATGCTAATGAGCACTTTGTAGTCATTTGCCTATAGGCAATATAGATGTGTGCCTGGAGGCACTGAGATGTCATATGATGGACAGAGTCAAACAGCCAGGATATGGCAGAAGTGGACCTTAAACACAGATGGTCCTGACTCTGAGACCAATTCTTTGACTATACACACGCATATTTACATGCAAAAATCTATGCAAGTACACACATACCAGCTTGGTGTATTGGATAGTACTCAGAGTGTGAAGTGAGGATGTTGTTCATTTATTTCATCATGTCTGATTTTCAATGCATCATAACATAAGAATACTGTCCATAGGGTTTTCTTGGCAAAAATATTATAGTGACTTGCCATTTCCTTCCTATGGCAAACAGAGGTTAAGTGACTTGCCCTGGATTACACAGCTAGTGTGAGTCTAAGGTGAGATTTGAATTCAGCTCTTCCTGATTCCAGGTCCAGCACTCTATCATTGAATCACCCAGCTGCCTTCACGTAAGGAAGACCAGTTTTAAATCCTGTTGGGTTTAAATACTAGCTGTCTAACCCTGGGCAAATCATTTAATCTATGTGATGTTTAGTTTCCTCATCTATAAAGTGATGGCATCTACTTCACAGAGTTATTGTGGGATCAAATGAAATAACTTATGCACAAAGCATATAGTCTTCTCATGATGATCTCACTTTCAACCATCTCTGCCCTGTCAGAAACCAGGTTTCTTCTCCTTCCTTACCTCCCCAAGACAACCCCGAATGACAGACTATCCTGGAATCAGGCTACAGTGCCACTTCCTGCAGTCCCCTCATTATGTCCCAACTTAGGTACCAGTCCCTCCTCCTCCATTCCTCTAGGCTTTAAGTGTTATCTTCATCTATTAGAATATAAGCTACTCAAGATAAATCAACAAACATTTATTCAGGGCTTACTATGCCAGGCATTGTGCTAAGGCTTTGGAATACAAAGACAAAACAAAAACAGTTATTGTCCTCAAAAAGGTGGCATTCTAATAGGAGAAAATAACACAAAAAGAAGCTGAAAGGTGGGGTAGGTGGGAGAGGTATCTATAAAAACATGCTGGAAAAAACCTGACCAATCAGAGAAAAGGGTTGGTCACAGGGATAGGGTGATCCCCCAGGATCAGCAGGTTGTTTTGTCATTATGGAAAAAGAATCCCAGAGAGTCAATAATAGAACCTAGAGAAGAATGGAGTGAATAGAGAGACAGAGTATTTTTTTTTCTTTTATATGTATCTCTGCTACTGTCTGTCCTCTGTTGTAGAAGAGGACCATGACATCAGGGAGGTGATGCCATGACACGCAAGTGAATTGGATTTAAGTTAGGGGGTGCTGTGCAAAGTCACCAGCCTCACTTCCTCCTCTGGAGCCATCTGGGTCCAGAGGCCAGATACGGATCAGGACAACTGGAGATGGCCCAGGATGCAATGGGACACCTTGGCCTTTTCAAGCTAAGGTCTTTAACAGGTCTCAGTTTTACTGAAGCAGTCCCTGTTCAGTGACTAAGGCTTAAAAAAATGAGGCAAAGAATGGCCTCTTCAAATGGAAGGGGAAGACCCTCAGGGTTTCTGGCCAAAACAGCAAAGATTGTTATTTCCATCCTTTCTGAGCCAATCAGGGTCCAAAGAGTAACCAAGTAGGGCTTCGTCTGGGACCAGAGGGATTTGGGATTAAGATTGGTCTTTAAGAGAAATAGAAGTTTCAGAGATTAAAAAGGGTTATGTATCTCTATTGCAACAAAAACAAAATGCCCTATGTTGCTTTTTCTCTTTTTCTTCCTTCCTTCCTTCTTTCCTTCCTTCCTTCTTTTTTCCTTCCTTCCTTCCTTCCTTTCTTCCTTTCTTTCTCTCTCTATGTATCTATCTATCCATCTATCTAATCTACCTATCCTTATAAACTCAAAAGAGCTAATAAAATAGAAATTATTATTCATTATCATTATTAGTTCTCAGCAGTTTCTACAAGTGGCAGCTGTGGTGTAGTGAGAGAGCTGCCCTCAGGGTCAGAAAGACCTCATTTCAAGTCCTGCCTGTCATAGAAACTGAGAAGATACTCCAATATGCAATGGTAAAGGGAATTTTCTGTTTATTTATTTTCTAACCAGAAATATCCAATACCAATAAAATCAAAGGCCTATCTAAAAACCCAATAGATTCTATAGGGCAGAGACCAGAGAGTTCATATGACTTTTATTTTACAAATAACCTGATAGGTATGTCATACTTCACCTTGGCGTTGCTTCAATGAAGCAAGAACTGATTTGGAAAAGATTCAGCATTATGAAACATGAGAACTGCTCTTCACCTTATGTTTTGACATTAGTCCTCCCCTTTAGCGATGGAACAGGATGAGAAATAAACTAGATATTTCCTGGTTCATAGTGAATTGGTTGATTTGTGTCGTTCACTTTGGTTGTATTGGCAGTTTTAAAATTCTCCCCACAACTTATGCCAACATTATTTCATACTCTTTCTCGGGAAAAGAAGTGACTTTGCTAAACAGCAATGCCCTTGGTAGAATATCGGGGTGTGTGTGTGTGTGTGTGTGTGTGTGTGTGTGTGTGTGTGTGTGTGTGTGTGTGCATATGTTTTAAAATCAGAAAGGATTTGCTTACTATTTATGCCCTGTTAGCACATAGAAGATACCAAATCTCAAGGCTTGGCCCTGTTTGGGTTGCAAATTCAGTTTTGCTTTGCATTCTGGGAAAGGAACTGAGGCTGCAAGTTACTTTACTTTGTATGTAACTCTAGCCTAGGCTATGGCATGGACAGGTCAAAAAACAAGCAGGGTTTGTCAGCAGATGATTCATTCTCAGGATCCATTCCAAACATTTCCAGTTTCACTTACCCACACCAGCTTGTGTTTTTTCCTTGAATGGTGAAAAACCTGTGAGAACATAGCTGCTCTTCCATTGCCCAAGATTTACTTTTAGTACTTATAGCCGTGTGTCTCTTCAATCACTCAAAGTAATTTTGATGGAGACTCTTTGGCTGTGCTATCCTTGTCTGGGAAGGGTGATGATGGTGGTGATGGTAGTGGTGGTCCTTTAACACCTTCTCCTAGTCGCAGGAGAATTTATCAAATTCCTAGCCAGGGGACATGATGAGGCATGAAAGAGAAAAGGAAATCCCAATCAATAAGCAGTTAGAAACCAGAAAATATATTTCAAAATGTTACTGATCTCCCAGGGCTCTGGCATGCCAACAACCACATGGGGGACATGCTCAGTGGTATAATAAGAACACTGGACCTAAAATCAAGAAGATCTAGATTTGAGACTAATTTCTCCTATTTGTTAGCTATATGATTAGAGAATGTTACTTCATGCCTCAGACTCTTAGTTTTATCATTTGTAAGAGTGAGATGCCAACAGTTGTGAATTTTCATTAGATTGTTTGAAGGAACAAATCAGATAATACATGTCAAGTGCGTGATAACTGTCAAGTGTTACTAAAATGCCACTTAATAATGCAAAATATAGGCCAGTAAGCTTCACCTGATCTCCTGGCAAAGTCCTAGATAAAGGGCTCTTAACCTGGGATGCATAGGGGAAGTTTTCAGGGAGCCAGGGGAACTTGGATGGGGAAAAAAGAAGAAAAATACTTTTATATTCACTAACCTCTAAATGAAAATTAGGATTTTGTTCAATTATTTAAAAAATTATAAAGACTATAGGCTTCAGCAGAGGTACAAAAAGGATCCATATAGACATCTGCTGGAATCTGCTTTTACTTGCAAAAACAAACAAATTGTTAACATTTCAGTGTGAGCATTTAAGCTTCAGAAATCTATGAATGCTCCAAATCTAGGCTTTGTTTCTACTGTTCTGGATTATCTAGACTTAAGAAAGTGATGGAGAAAATATTAATAAATCAGATTTAACTTAAAAATGTGTCAGGCATATATTTTTTTCCCCAGAAAGCTGTTTTTAAACATTTATCAGCATACCACTGGGTCAATGACATGCATACCCAAGAACAAACAAATAAAACCCATGAAAATCCTCTGTGCAAGAATACGTTATTAAACGGGTCATTAGTAAATATGTAGAAAAGGAAGTGGTGCTTCCTAAAGTTAGTATGGCTGTATAAAAAAAAAATAGGTCTTCTCAGGCTAACCTCATTTCCGTTTTTTCTCCCAATAGAGTGACTAGATTAGTAGAATAGAGGGATAATACTGCATAGTTTACTTAAATTTTAGCAAAGCATTTGACAAAGCTTCTCATGCAATTTTTATTTTAGGGAGAGAAATAGAGAGATGTGAACAAGACAGCACTATAATTAGATGGATGTGCATCAGACTGAATGTCAGGACACAAAGAGTAGGCATTAATGGTTCAAACTCAGAGATCCAGTGATGCTGGCCTCCTTGCTACTGATCAAATGAGGTTCTGGCATTTTCTCTAGTTGTCTACCATTCCTGCAATGTTCTCCCTCCTCATCTCCAATTCCTGGCTTTCCTGGCTTTCCTGGCTTCCTTCAAGTTCCAGCTACAATCTCTGCTTTCTATGGGTAGCCTTTCCTGATCTTTCTTAATTCTTGAGCCTTCCCTCTGAGACTCTACTCGATTTATCATTTTGTTGTTCAGACATTTTTCAGTTGTATCCAACTCTGACCCTGTTTGGGGTTTCTTGGCAAAGATATTGAAGTCTTTTGCCATTTCCTTCTCCAACTTATTTTACAAATGAGGAAACTGAGGCAAACAGGGTTAACTTGACTTCCCCAGGGTCACACAGCTAATATGTATCTAGGGTTGGATTTGAACTCTGGTCTTCCTGAATCCTGGTCCAGTACTCTATCCATTGTGCCACCTAGGTGCCCCAATTGATCACACGCATGTACATTTATCATATATATATAAGCATGTAAATATGCATACAGACAACATGCAAAGGATTATGTACAAACAAGATATACAGTATATCGTATACATATGTGTGTATATATGTATGTATATGTGTGTGTGCATACATGTGCATCTCGTTTGTACATAATTCCTTGCATGTTGTCTTCCCCATTAGACCAGAAACTCCTTCAGTTTTGGAATTGTCTTTTGCTTCTCTGTGTATCCCCATCATTTAGATGCTTAGTAAATGTTTATTAATTTACAGACATGAAAAATTTACACAATAGCCCTTCAGTTACCTAAAGCTAATTCTAGTTCTCTCTATATATTTGTGTGTGTGCGTGCGCGCACACACACACACATACACACACAGTCACACAATATTCCCAAAAATGCTAAATATCTCTAACCGTTTTATGTGATTGTCATAAAGCGTGGTCTCCAATCCTGTCCCAAGCTACTCCTCATTCTCCCTTCCTACTTTTTGCCCTAGTTAGGTGGTCAAGAAGCAGCTGCGTATTAACACTGTGCTAGGCACTGGGACATTATCTGTTCCTTCAAGATACTTAAACTCTAGTTGCAGAAACAGGACTAATAGTCATAAAAGAATTAGAGAGTGAAGAAGCAATGTGCTAAATGGCCCAGGACAGACCCCAAATGAAATAGGAATACAGAAGTGAAAGAGTCTTGTATTAAGGAAGAATGAGGTATGATAGGACTTCAGTTTTTTAGGGTAATAGAGATTCTCATTCTTTTTTTCTTCTAAGGACAACTCCAGAGGGAACCTCCAGAGGGCTGGGATTAATTCAGTTCAAATTAAGAAAAACTTTATTAGATGCTTAGTAGGAACAAGGCACTATTATGGGTACCAGTTCAGAAAAAGGAAAAAAAGATTATTTTGGTTCTTTTATGAAAAGCACGCATGAAACGAAAATTCACTTATGTACAGAATTTTTTTCTCATAATTTCCCTGAAACTATCAAAGCCATCACTAGCCTCTGGGGACACATTTTCATATGTGCATATTAATACACATACTTGCTACCTTCAGAAAACTCTAATTCTGAGTAAAGTATATAAATAAATTCTGCAATGTAATCCATAATCTATGTCACCAAAAAAAAAAAACACGTACCCCTGAGAGAGACAGACACACAACCATGGGCAATGAAGCAGATAGCTAGCTTCCCCAGGGGTTGTTCTGGTGACACAGTGAGACTAGCTGGAGATAAGGACCACCCCTCCAAAGTTAGGATACTTATTAACCTAATTGCACAGGTGGTCCGGCAGTGTTATGATCTCCTAGCCTGTAACTGATCATCTGGAACATCCTAGGTACTGACTTCCCCTCCCTCCCCCTTTTGAAAGCAGCTTCATCTCTAACCATTTCTCTGGGGTGGCTGGGGATTTCAGACTGCTGCCGCTTCTATTCAGCCTTCACAACTACTCTCTTTTCAGTTGCCTTTATGCCCTCCTAACGAGCCCAACCATGTTCTGACATTAGGTAACTACTCCATCATTGTGATGGGAAGTATCAGGTGCACAAGATAAACGCAGATTTCATGGCACCATTGCTTCATTTAGCTGAGTTTTATGAGACTGAGGAAACCTGGAACCTTATGCTACGGGGCCATTTGGTTGGCAGATAGTAGAACAGAAAATGTCTTGCACTGCCTGTTGGCAGGGATGGTGCTAGATTTATAAAGGATGGTAGAGATTGCTTTGGCCACAGAGGCTGAGACAGAGGCCAGCTGGGGGCCTCTCAAGTGAGAGAAGATCAATGATCTATACAATGAACTTTTCTCCCCAGAAGACCCCAGTGGCAGCTCTTGGAAGCCAGCACATCCAAGGGCTTCTCATCTTGTAACTTCGACTCCTGCCACACACATGATTCTGGGGATCTATGAAGCTGTTACTATTTATCACTTTCCAATTCACTGCTATTTAACAGGAAGTATAGCACCAAATATTGGCATTCTGAGTTGCATGAGAACTAGAGACAGCTTCCCATGATAATGATGAGGATTTTGGAACTGAGGCCTAAGGAACCTTGGCAGAAGGTGAAAGGGAGCTTCTCAATCAGGATGGAGATGGGCTGAAGGGAAAAGGGGCTCTGGATTACAAGACAAGGGTTCATGTTTGAGCTCTGGTCCTTGATAATTGTAGAACCTGGAGAAAGTCACTTAGCTTCTCTGGGCCTCAGTAGGCTCATCTATGAAATGGGAATAGTAACATTTGTACTACTTGGGTCACAGAATTGTTCTCAAGATAATAAGAGCCATTGTATTTCATGTATTTTGTCAGTCTGTTGAGGATACATTAAGCCCTTACAATGTACCAGGCATTCTATAAGCATAAAGCTCTATATCACCCAGGAGAGTGTGTACCCTCCTTGAGGACAGGGACCATTTTTGTTTTTGTCTTTTTATCTCCAATGACCATTTTGGTACCAGACACAGAGCAGTCAGGAGGTCAATAAATATTTATTAAGCTCTTTCTATGTGCTAGGAACTGTGCTAAGGTCTGGGGATACAAATGTGAAAAAGAAAGATAGGACCTTCCATCAAGGAGCTCACAATCTAGTGACAGCACAGAAAATGAAAAGGAGCATTGGGGAGGGGTGAAGGGAGGATGATGAGGTCCCTGATAATAAGTTTCTGGGGAACTTACCTTGGTACCTAAGCATATACTGCCTTGTATTCTGACTCAAATGTTTTATGTATATAAATTCCCTTCTCCATGTAGATTGTAAGCTCCTTGAATTCAGAGGCTGTATTTTATCTTCCCAACACGTGGCATGGTGCTGTGAACAAAGCAGACAATACCTACCCATCAAATGAATGAATCCACTGTGGGTCCTTCATTTCAGCATCTCATCCTGCCATGGAGGTGAACCTGGGTTAGTAAAAGCTGTGCCCACAGAGCACACGTTCCAGAGAGGTCCTCGCCAGCTGGACATAGTGAAGGACCATAGGACCTTTGCCTGAGAACCAGCCTGGATGAATTCAGAAGCTCATCACCAGGTTTATCAATAACCAAGCAGTCAGCTAGCATTTCTTAAGCATGTACAATGTGCCTAGCACTGTGCAAAAAAGAGAAAAATAGTGAGTTTGTACTATGATGGGGGAGACAGTATACATAAACAGGTATATACAAGATTGATCAATACTAGTTATGAGATATCTTTAGCAGTGAGAGGAGCTGGTAAAAGCTTCCCGGAGGAGGTAGCATTGGAATTTTTTTCCTGAACATGCCCACTCTCAAGATCGGTGTTGGAAAAGCTGAGAGTACTCACATTAACAAATTTAGAAATTATCAAATCAAGCCATTAAATAGCATGGGGTCATAGCAGAAGCATCCAGGAGGGAGTGTGATGCTTCCAGTAGCCCTTTATAGACAGAAAGCTCAAGGAGATCTTAGAGGTCATGTAGTGAGCAAGCACCTTATTTCACAGATGAGGAACTGAAGCCGGGACAGCGTAAGTGGGCAACCCAAATCACACAGGCAGTAAATTTCCTCAGAACTAGGATTTGAATCTGAGTCATCTACCTCCAAATTCTGCAGTCTTGCTGTCTTATGTCCCTCCACACAGAGACTAGTCTGCTCTAACTGCCTATACATACAACCAGCTTGCATTGAAAGAGATCAGCCTGGACCAATAGACTTTACAGCTTGGAGAGGTATCCCAACCCAAGAAGTCACTGATAAACATATACTTTGAACTGCTGCTGGGGCAATGTTTTGCTTCTAGTTATTTGCAAAGAGAACCAAGCCTCCTCTGTTTCAGAGACTGGTGCAAGGCTATGCTCATGTGACTCCACATCTGAATTTTCACTAATCTTCCAAGCTTCAGCAGTTGTCAGATTTTACATGAGATTTGAGGCTCTGGACAGGAGGCATTATTCCATTTTGCTGGATTTCTAACAGGTTGTTTTTTCAGAGTTAGAAAGGCAGGGGACTGGGTTCAAAGGTAAAATGTCCTGGACAGTTCCTGACTAAAGATCCTTCCTGAATTCATATACCAAGTAAAATGCTTAAGAAGAAAATGAGAAAAGTGGTAGGGATTTTTAAAATCAATTATACTTTTAAATGATTTTCTTCACACAATTTATTAGAACAAGAAGAAAACCCCCTAAAGTTCTGAAGAAATATTAACATAACATGCCTGTAACTCAAGCTGTGTTTAATGAGAGGTGCTGTTGTTTCTGCCGTGGGGGCTATAGTCCAATGAGTGATGGCTCTGAAGGAGGTCACATACATATTCATCAAATTCGACATGCACATGTAAACTGGTTCTAATAGGCCATGACAGCAGAAGTTGTGTCAGGCAAATAGCTGCACATGTGTTCAGCCCCTCCACTGGCATACTTAGCCATTGACACTCTGGTATCCATGGATGAAATATTAACTTGTTATCTTACGACTCAGTTGTTGCTCATGATCACCAGCATCTCAAAGAATCAATTCCCTTCACAACTTTTGTAGGTCCAGACAGATATAGATCAGAATGACAATAATCTATTTTACCTTAATGAGACCACTGATGATGAAAGTGGTGGAGTGAAAAGGACATGGTACCTCCCTACAGATGACTGGGGTCCAAATCATGGAACTGACAGACATTGCTAGCGATCTCAATGGCTGAGGAAAACACAAGCTAATGGAAACAGTCTCAAATCAGATTTCAAGACAAATTCAGAGTCATCACTCATCACCCCTCAGATCCTAGATGTGGTTCAGGACCCTGTGCCCAAGAGCCTTAAGGGAATCAATGCCCCATAAACCAACACAAATGCTCCTACCCAGCCCTTATTAAAGGAAGAAATCTTTGTAGACAGAGGGCCTACCTTCCCCAGCATCACCACCTCCAACTGCTGACCAACCGTCACCAAAAGGCAGATAGGCATAGGAACCCTAGGAATGACAACAGCCTGCAGATAACCAATGCTGCTTCCAGCTCAGTGCTCACCACAACATGGAGGGAAGCAATGGAAAAAAATGGAAAAGAATCTATGAATTCTGATCTTTGGTAACTACCTGTCACACACAGGGCAGGCAACCCAGTCTAGTTGAAGCAGCAGGGTACCTTAAAGGAGAGACAAGAGGAAGCATGTTTATGGAGGGTCAGACCATCACCACCACCTTGACCACCCTCTTCCCAGAGATCTTGGTAGAGTCCAGGGTGCTGAACCCAAGAACCTTCAAAATAGTAATGCTTCCAGCATGGCTCCCTAGGCCACCATCCTCGCAAGCAATCCCTGTGGAGATGTAACCTGGCAACTTCATCTGCAGATTCCTTCCTACTCAATACCCATAAAGGAAAGTTCTTGCCACAAAAGTCTTTGGCACTGTCAAATAATTCAGTATCAAAAACTGAGATGATTTTTTCATTGGAAATGACATTAAAGAAGAGACATTCACATCTGATTTGCCATTGCACCCTAAGGACTATGGATTTTTTTTAATCCAACTTCAAGCTAAAACCTTCCATATGTGCTATCTCCACTATTAGAAAGTGAGCTCATTGAGAACAGGAACTGTTTTCATTTTCCAATTGTATCATCAGTGCTTTGCACACTTAATAAATGCTTCATTGATTTATTCATCTTAACTTACTCAGGTGAGGAAAGAGATTTGTAAATGTCAAAGGGTGATGGTGATATGAGGGATGTTGCTATTCTTAGCCTTCCTCAGCTTTTCCCAATGATCTTCCTCTGATTTCTACAATAGGATACAAGTTATCCTGGAAGGAATTAGATCTCAATTGAGTTAAATGTGAAGACCTTATTGCTTCACACTACCAGGGAAAGAGTGGTGCTTGCTTGCTTCTTGGCTATTGGCTGGTTTGTTGGGTGGCACTCTTTCTACTTATTTACTGCAGTGCAGGATTCATCACAGATTCAAATGAAAGACACTTTACAATATATCAATTTTCCACAAACAGGTATGGACACAAAGCCAGGTTCAGACAAGTGTTTCTGGTTACTCATCTGTTGAGAGTGAATAAGAAACTAAGAACACACAGGGTGGGCCTTTGAAGGGTACAGTATCAAGGTTTCAAGTTTCTCTAATTAATGGAAGTCAAAGAATAGTAATATATTGCAAAGAAAAAGAAAACAAACAAAACTCTGAAGCAAGAGGCACGGTCTTCATAGACTTTCTATGTTTGCCATTATAAGTTCAGGTTTCACTCCTCTATTCCAAGGCTAAGGCTAGAGCAACACCTTCAAAAGGTTGCAAGTGGTTAATAAATATTCTTGGGCAACTAGATGGTGCAGTGGATGGAGCTCTGAGCCTGGAATTAGGAAGACCTGAGTTCAAATCTGACCCCAGACACTAGCTGTGTGACCCCGGGTAAGTCACTTAATCCTGTTTGCCTCAGTTTCCTCATTTGTAAAATTAGCTGGAGAAGGGAATGGCAAACAACTCTTCACAAACAACATTTTTGCAAAACAAACAAGCAAAAAACCAACACCACCAAAATAAGGTCAAAAGTAGTGGGAAATGACTGAACAGCAGCAACAACAACACTCCATATAGGGTTGTACCAGAGGAATCTTGAATTTTCTTATGAAAATCAGTTCTTAAATTTTCAGTATAAATATTTACACCATGGAAACTGGCAAACACTACCAACCAGAGCTTGGTTTGATGTTTTGTTAGTTGTTAAGACTTAAGAAAATGATGGGAAAATGTTAGTAATGCAAATTAAACTTGAATGTGCATCATGCATTTTTTTGAAGAGAAAATTATTAAACATTTACCAGAACATCCTTGTCTTTAAATGAAGAATACATTAGATCTGACCCTGGATCTGGGAATGATGTCTAGATTCCTAGAAGAAATCAGGCCATTGTAAACTAAATCTTCCAATGTGATCAGTTTAGATCCATTTTGCATCAATTGAAAGATATTTGTCTTCATTCTAGGAACTGGTGACAAGAGAAAGGACAGTGTATGGATTAGTATATACCATTGATAATGTGATCCAACTAAAACTTTTATATGTGACTGTGAAAGAAGATTAGTGCTAATACTTGAGCATCAATTGCTTGAGCATCAAAATAGTGAAATATAGTCTATATGGTACTCAAATGATACTCCCAAACGCAGAAATTGAAAGGTCAAAATGATTCTATTCATTTTGAATTGCATTTCCAACACCAGTCAAATACTCTGCTAAGGTAACACATCACCAGTGCATCTATAGACATGTGTAAGCTTCTTCAAGTGTTATTATATGGTTCCAAATTATGGAATGATATGATTCCTGAAGCATTGAATTTCTAAATGTCAAGATTCCTAAGTAGGTTGTAACATGTTCCTAGTAATAATTTCTTTGGATGAATAACATTATTAAGTGCATAGTTAACAAAAAAGGAAGTGAGGCCAGCTGCTCACAAAGAAGGGCAACATATAGACAAGCCAGGGTGGTTCACTGGAACCACAAAGATCTTAAAAAGAACTGAAGGAAGGTCTCCAATACACTGAATACTATTTCATCTTTCAAAAAACCATCTATCCATATTCTTTGCTCATTTATCTATTGGGGAAGAGTTTTTTACCTAATATATTTGAGTCAATTTCCTAGACATCTTGGATCACACTTTCATCAGAGATGATTAAAATGAGATTCTTTTCTTTTTTCACACTTAGTTTCTCATCTCATGCTAGTTGCATTGGTTTCATTCACGTAAGAGATTTTAAAATTTTATATAATCAATGCCGTCTCTTTTCTCTTTTGTAATCTTATCTATTCTTAATTGTAATATCAGCTTTCTCCAAATAGAGATGGAAGAATGACTTTGCTAGGAAAGGAGCCACCAAGTTTAGCAACTCTTGGGTAAAGTTTATTGTCTCCCACTGGGATCCATTCCATAACGTGTCTTCTGTAGTAACCAGTGTGGTCTACAACAATAGTAGGACTCCTTTTCAATCACTATTATTGATTATGAATTTTTGCCTACTCCAGCCATAGTTCTAAAATGTATGTCCTGCTTGTTCTTTTCCCACACACCAAATAGATCCTTTTTTCCTATGGAAATATAGGTATATGAGTCATCCAGAACCAAAAGGTATGGGAAGGTTATAATCTGAATAAATGGAGGAAGCATCTGAAAGAATTATGTCATGAATCCATTAAAAAGAGTGAGCTTCCAAATTCATTGATTAATGTATCAAATAGTCACTTAGTGCCTAAAACATGTTTGGTGTTTTATAAATTGTTTCCTTTATGTGATAATATGAATAAAAATTATGAAAACATTCATATACCTAGTTATAACTAGGTTCCCTTCTGCAGCCCATCTATTTCAAATGCAGGGGACTGTTTAGCCCTATTCTGAATTTCAGACAATGTATCTCTCACAATGATCCATTTGAATCTCAGTGCATTTAAGTAAGTCACTGTAAAGCCAAGCATGAGTAGCTTTCCAGAAGAATGCTGCTGTGAACAGCTTTCAAGGTTTGGATTACATAGTACAGTGAACACTCTATTTATTCAATAACAAATCAGAGCAAAACATTCACAGAAAATCAAGATACAGCATTCACAATGTTACAGCTTATCACAGGAAATCAAAATACAGCATCAACCACAAATTATCACTAAAATGGCCACATAGTTTTCACCATAGTGGTCACATAGTTTTGAATAAAGTATAATCATTTAGTCAATTAATCACTTAGTAACTCAATCATTCAATCATCCTTAAGGAGGCCTCCTTAAGGGTCACAAAATGTAAAAGTCAAAGTTCTCCACTCATGGGGTACACTAATTTACAATTTCAGTCACTACTCAGCACTCCTTTAAGGGGAAGTGTAAATACACAGGCCATCCACCCCTCATTCACAAATAAGTTACAATTTCAATGTCATAAATAAGTTATAACTTCAATCAATCACTATTCAGTATCCATGGAGAGATCTCTTCATCTTGACCCAAGGTAGGCTCTCAGATTCCCTGGATCCCCTTCCATGGTCCCAGATCCTACCTGAATTCACCAAACTGTCACCTGGGTTCAAAGGCAGATAGCTTCCCTCTCCTTGTCCATCTTTCCATGCTGTTCCTGTTCCATGTTGAAGCTCACAGTGTCCAGTCCACCTTAAATCCTTTACAGTCTCTGTTCCCAGGAAGTCAAGGCTTAACAAAGCCACAAACAGATAAAATACCAGCACCACAGTTATGCTTCCTCAGTCTTCTGCAGCTCTGGCTGGTCCTCAGACATCCTCAGCAGCTTGGCTGGCCCTGAGACTCAGCAGCTCCTCAACAGCTTCTAAGCAGCTCAGGCTGGCCCTTGGACTCAGCAGAAGCTTCAGCTGGTTCCTAGAATCAAAATCACCTCATCCAGGTTCCCAAAATAAAAATCATTCTCTCCATCCTGGGCCTCTCATCCTCAGCCTCCAGAACCTGACTCCAAGAAGATCTGAAATTCCAGCTAGGGCTTCTCCTTATGTACCTATTAGCTCCTCCCTGTTCTGCCCCTTCCTGTTACATCAGCAACTTCCTGTTATGTCAGCAACAGGAGTTTATACCTTTTGTTTCTTAACAGAGCCTGGATTTAATTAATTTCAAACTAGGTGCTAAGTACCTGTTAGTTTTGCCAATATAAAGGGATCAAATTACATTACTATTACAGTCACATAGGTTGTTCAGTAGGTTGAAGGGTGGACTTTGAGTCAGGATGACCTGAGGTCAAATCTTATTTTAGGTATGAGCTTTGTGATCCTGGACAGGTCACATAACATCTCTAAGCCTTTCTCCTCATCTGTGATATAAGGCAGTTGGATTCAGTTGTCTTCAAGACACCTTCCAGATCTGAACCTATGATTCTGAGAACAAACATTTATGATAGTTCCCTTTATATTTTAAGGAAATAATTTAAGATAATGGATAAGAGAGTGGATAGAGCCAAGATGGTGAAGACAAGCCAGGAAGTTGCCTGAGCATTTTCCAGGTTCCCTCTGAAACAATGTTAAATCAAGCCTCTAAAAGAATTCTAGAGTGACAGAATCAACAAAAAAAGACAGAATGAAACAATTTTGTAGACCAAGATAAATTAGTACAACTTCATGGAAGGTGTGTCTCTCTTGAGTAAAAGGGGAGCACTACCCAGATCAAGAGGTGTCAAGATAAGCCAGCAGGAGACTCTTAGCAAAAGTACAGATCAGCAACTGAGGCCCCAAGGTTCTGGCTCAGCAAGCTAGTGGCATAACAGGACAGCTATGAGAACTCCAGCCCCAGTACAGCAAGCAAACTGCCAGCCCTAGAAGCCAGGGAACAACAGGTGCTACTAGGACAGGCCACCCTAGTGCAGTGGGAAAGCCACCAGTCCCAGAAGCCCTGGTGAAGAAGACCAGCGACCCAGGCCACTGGCCTCCAGTGCAAGAAGCTTGGGAAAGTATCCCCTGTACTTTTTAAAAAGAGCAAAAGAAAAAAAAAAGAGCCCTGACCATAGATTGCTACTATGGCAACAGAGAAGATCAAAACAAAAACTCAGAAGAGGCCAACAATGTCAAAATCCATACGTGAAGCCTCAAATGCAATATGAATTGGTCTCAAGTCCAAAAAGTCCTCTTGGAATAGCTCAAAAAGGATTTTAAAAATAAAGTAAGAGAGGTAGAAGAAAAATTGGGAAAATAAATAAGAGTTATTGAAGAGAACTATGAAAACAGAGTCAATGGCTTAGAAAAGGAAGCACAAAAATTGACTGAAGAAAACAACTCCTTTAAAAATAGAATTGACCAGATGGGAAAAAAAAGTCCCTGAAGAAAACAACTCCTTTAAAAGTAGAATTGGCCAAATGGAAAAGGAGGTACAAAAGTTCATTGAAGAAAATAATTCTTTAAACATTAAAATTGGATAAGTGAAAGCTAATGACTCTAGGAGACATCAAGAATCAGTCAAACCAAATCAAATGCATGAAAAAAAAATAGAAGAAAATGTAAACTACTCCACCGGAAAAACAGCTGACCTAGAAAATAGATCCAGGAGAGATAATTTCAGAATTATTGGATTAACTGAAAGCCACGATCAAAAAAAAAAAAAAAGAACCTTTTCAGCATCCTTCAAGAAATTATCAAGGAATATCCCAAATATCTCATATCTCAGAAACAAAGGGTAAAATAATCATTGAAACAATTCACTGATCACCTCCTAAGGAGAGCTCAGAATGAACACTCCAAGGAATATTGTAGCCAAATTCCAGAACTATCAGGTCAAGGAGAAAATAATGCAAGTAACCAGAAAAAAACAATTGAAATATTAAGGAGTCACAGTTAGGGTTACACAACTTCTACATTAGCAACTTCTACATTAAAACATTGTAGGGATTGGAATATAATATTCCAGAAGGCAAAAGAATCAACTACCCAGCAAAATCGAGCAAAATCTTTCAAAGGAAAGGATGGATATTCAATGAAATAGGAGATGTTTAAATTTTCCTGATGAAAAGACCAGAACTTAATAGAAAATTTGATCTTCAAATATAAGACTCAAGAGAAGCATAAAAAGGTAAACAGGAAAGAAAGAAAGAAAGAAAGAAAGAAAGAAAGAAAGAAAGAAAGAAAGAAAGAAAGAAAGAAAGAAAAGAAGGAAGGAAGAAAGGAAGAAAGGAAGGAAGAAAGACAGAAAGAAAGAAAGAAAGGAAGGAAGGAAGGAAGGAAGAAAAGAAGCAAGGAAGGAAGGAAGGAAGGAAGAAAAAAAAACAACCCTGGTATTCAATAAGGTTAAACTGTATATCCCTACATGGGAAGATGATACCTGTAACTCTTAAGAACTGTATTTCTATTAGGATAGTTAGGAGTATACTTAGAAGTTGTGATTATAAGCTGATTTTGATGTGATGAGGGGTGAAAAAAGGATTGCCTTGTGAGAAGAGGAAAGGAGGAGGAAGAATGAGTTAAATTATATCATATAAAGAGGCATGATAGACCTATTACAGTAGAGGGAAAGAAAGAAGGGTGTGGATGAGCACTGTTTGAATCTTACTCTTACTGAATTTGTTTGAAAAAGGGAAGAACATACCCACTCAGTTGGGTAGAAAAATCTATCTTATTCTGCAAGGAAGCAGGAGGGGATAGAGGAAAGAGAAGGGGAGTCTGATGGAAAGGAGCGCAGAAGTAGGAGGGGAAAGAAAATAGAGAGGGGCTGGTAGAAGGGAGGGCAGATTGGGGGAAGTGGTAGTCAGAAGTAAAATACCGTTAAGGAGGGAGAAGGTGAAAAGAGAGAAAAAATATAAAAAGGGAGGAAAAAATAGGATGGAGGGGAAAACAATTAATAATCATTATGGTGAATGTGAATAGGATTAATCCTTCCATAAAACAAAAGTGAATAGCAGAATGTATTCAAAACCAGAATCCTACAGTATGCTGTTTACAGGAAACACATTTGAAGCACAGAGACACACACAGAATAAAGGTAAAAGACTGGAGTAGAATATATTAAACTTCAACTGAAGTAAAAAACAAACAAACAAACAAACAAACCAAAAAACCCTAGGGTAGTAATTGTGATTTCAGACAAAGCAAAAGCAAAAATGCAACTAATTAAAAGAAATAATGAAGAAAATTACATCCTAGAAAGGTACCATATACAATGAAGAAAAATAATTACTAAACACATATACACCAAGTAGTATAGCATCTAAATTTTTAGTCAAGTTACAGGAAGAAATAGACGGTAAAACTATACTAGTGAGGGACTTTAGCCTCCCCCTTTCAGAACTACATAAATCTAACTATAAAGTAAACATGAAAGAAGTTAAAGAGGTCAATAGAACTTTAGAAAGGTTGGATATGATAGACCTCTAGAGAAAATTGAGTGGGGATAGAAAGAAATAAATGTCTTTCTTAGTGGAACGTGACAACTATACAAAAACTGGCCATGTATTAGGGCATAAAAACCTCATATTAAAATACAGAAAAGCAAAAATATTAAATGCATACCTTTTCAGATACTGATGCAATGAAAATTACATGTAATAAAAGGCCATGGAAAGATAGAATAAAAATTATTTTATTTGAAAACTAAATAATTTAATCCTAAAGAATGAGTTGATCAAACAAAAAAAAACTATAGAAACAATTGATAATTTCACCAAAGAGAATGATTATACAAGACAATATACCAAAATTTATGGGATGCAGTCAAAGCAGCACTTAGGGATATGTTTACATCTCTAAATGCTTACATGAATAAAAAAGAGAAAGAACACATCAGTAAACTGGGCATACTATTTAAAAAGCTAGGAAAAGAACAAATTTAAAATTCTCAATTATATACCAAATTAGAAATTCTGAAAATCAAAGGAGAGATTTATAAAATTGAAAGTAAAAAAAAACAAAAACACTATTGAACTAATAAATAAAGGTAAGAGGTGGTTTTATGGGGAACAAAACAATAAAATAAATAAGCCTTTCATTAATTTGATTTTTTTAAAAAGAACGAAGAAAATCAAATTTCCAGTATCAAAAATGAAAAGGGTAAATTCACCACCAATGAAGAGAAAATAAAACATTAGGATCTATTTTGCTTTACTCTGTGTCAATAAATCTGACAATCTAAGTGAAATGGATGAATATTTACAAAAATATAAATTGCACAGATTAACAAAAGAGGAAATAAGATGTTTAAATAACCCCATTTTAGAAAAAGAAACTGAACAAGCTATCAATGAACTCCATAAGAAAAATCTCCAGGGCTGGATAGAATTACAAGCGAATTCTACCAAACATTTAAAGAACAATCAATTCCAATACTACAGAAACTATTTGGGAAAATAGCCAATCTACTAAATTCCTTTTATGACAGAAATATGGTGCTAAAGAGTCAAAACAGAGAAAGAAAATTATATACCAATAAACCTAATGAATATTGATGCAAAAAATTAAATAAAATATTAGTAAAGAGAGTACAGCAATTTACCATGAAATTAATATACTATGACCATCTGGGATTTATACCAAATATACAGGTCTGGCACCATATTAGGAAAACTATTAGCATAATTGACCGTAGAAATAAAAAACCAAATAGAAATCAAATGATTATCTCAATAGATGCAGAAAAAGCTTTTGACAAAATACAACATCCATTCGTATTAAAAACATTAGAGAACATAGAAATAAATGGAGTTTTCCTAAAAACGGTAAGTAGTCTCTATCTAAAACCATCAGGAAACATTATCTGTAATGGGGATAAGCTAGAAGCCTTCCCAGTAAGATCAGGGTTGAAACAATAATGTCTGTCATCACCACTATCATTCAATATTGTACTAGACATGTTAGCTTTAGCAATCAGAGAAGAAAAAAGAAACAGAAGGAATTAGAATAGGCAATGAGGAAACAAAGTTGCAGATGATATAGTGGTATACTTACAGAATCCTAGAAAGTCAATTAAAAATAATTGAAATAATAAACAACCCTAGCAAGTTGTAGGATATAAAATAAACCCACATAAATCCCTGGCATTTCTATATATTACTAACAAAACCCAGAAACAAGAGATAGAAAGAAAAATTCCATTTAAAATAACTGTAGACAGTACAAAATATTGGCAAGTCTACTTGCCAAGGCAAACCCAGGAATTATACTAACACAATAACAAAATACTTTTCACACAAATAAAGTCAGATCTAAACAACTGGTATAACATCAGTCGCTCATGGGTGAGATGCAATATATATATATTGCAATAATATAATAAAAATGACAATTCTACCTAAAGTAATTTACTTATTCAATGTCTGTTATGGGAATCAGAAGATCTTCCCTGCCCCTAGGCCCTTTGATAGGCTTAAGTGGCTCTGAGACCCTTCCCTGATTTGAACGTATATTCTGCCCCCAATAGGCTGAATGTGGTCACATGGAGCCTGTGGCGGGAGGCTTGTTCTTCAAGAATGCCATGCCTTATTACTTTGTGATTGGGCAGTGGGTCTAGAGGGCTGTGACATTCTCTGATCCAGAAGAAGGCTATATATACCCTGATACGAGGTTTTGCTTTGGGTCTCACTTTGGAAAGAGTTGTGTGATTTGGCCAGACGAGACTCTGGGAAGCCGTTGAGCCCCCCAGCTTTGAAAACTCAGATGTTGGTACTTCCCTCTCTGGTAACTGACTAGGTATGGATGTGATGATCAGACGGTTGGAAGCCTGTCTGCTGATCTCTTTCTTTGTCTGCTTGTAACTTCCGCTTGTAACTGTTTGTATTCTCTGAAGTTCAGGGTGCTGACTTTTTCCCCTGAACTAGG
>CM053581.1:96637300-96675639 GCA_028627135.1 Pseudochirops cupreus | reverse complement strand
AATGATGCAAGAAAGTCATGAAAAGAGAGTCAACAACCTGACTGAAGAAAATAACACCTTAAAAAATAGATTAACTTAAATGGCAAAAGAGGCCCAAAAAGCCAATGAGGAGAAGAATGCCTTCAAAAGTCAAATTTGCCAGATGGAAAAAGAATCTCAAAAGCTTACTGAAGAGAATAATTACTTCAGAATTCGAGTGGAGCCAATGGAAGCAAGTGACTTTATGAGAAATCAAGATACTATTAAACAGATCCAAACAAATGAAAAAATAGAAGACAATGTGAAATATCTCTTTGAAACAAACACTCACCTGGAAAATAGATCCAAGAGAGACAATTTAAAAATTATTGGACTACCTGAAAGACATGATTAAAAAAAGATCCTAGAAAGCATTCTTCAAGAAATTCTCAAGGAAAATTGCCCTGATATTTTGGAACCAGAGAGCAAAATAGAACTTGAAAGAATTCACCAATCACCTCTTGAAAAAAGATCCCCAAAAGAAAACTCCTAGGAATGTTATAGCCAGGTTCCGGAGTCCCCAGATCAAGGAGGAAATATTACAAGCTGCCAAGAAGAAACAATTTGAATACTGTGGAAACAAAATCAGCATAACCCAAAATCTACATTAAGGGATTGAAGGGCCTGTAATACAATATTCTGGAGACCAAGGGAGCTAGAATTAAAACTAAGAATCACCTACCCAGCAAAATTGAGTATAACGTTCCAGGGGAAAATATGGTGATTCAATGATGTGCAGGACTTTCAAACATTCTTGCTGAAAAAATCAGAACTGAAAAGAAAATTTGACACTCAAATACAAGAAGCATAAGAAGATAAACATGGAAAATAAATCATAAGGAACTTATCAAAGTTGAACTATTTACATGCCAACATGGAAAAAACGATAATTGTAACTTACGAAACTTTTCTCAGTAAGAGGATAGGTGAAGGGAATAAAAATGTATATATATGTATACATACACATATGTCTATATAGGAGGGTATATATATATGTGTATGAATACATATCTGAGTACGTGTATATATGTGTACATAGAGGGCACAGGATCAATTGAATAGGAAGGGATGATACTTTAAAAGGTAAAATTCTGAGGTGGGAGAGGATTAGAATGAGAGGAGACAGGGAGAGACAGAATGGGGTTAATCATCTTATATAGAAGGGGCAAGGGATAACTGTTACCATGGAGGGAAAGAACAGGAAGGCAAAAGGGAAAGGGTCAACCTTACTCTCACTGAATTTGGCTTAGGGAAGGAATGACTTGAACTCTAAACTGGATATCTTGCCACACAGTAGAGTAGGGGGGATGGGGATGAGAGGTGGAATGATGGAGAAGAGGGCAGGGTAGGGGGGAGGATTGCTGGAATCACACACTCCTGTAAAGGGACAGGGACAGGGTAGAGAATAGAACAAGGGGTGGGGGCAGGATAGGAAGGAGGGACATATAATCAGTCTCTCACAATATGTCTACTGTGGAGATGTTCTGTGTAATTACACATGTACAGCCTGTATTGAATTGCTTGTCCTTCCAGTGCGGGTGGGTGATGAGGGAGGAAGGGAAAGAATTTAGAATTTAAAGTTCTATGATCAAATATTAAAAATATATATGTATATATGTTATTACTATTATTAACTACATGCAACTGGGAATTAAGATATACAGGCACTGGGGTAGGGAGACCCCCTGCCCTATCAGAAAGTCAGAGGGGTGATGGAGGAGGACATAGGAGAGAGTAGATTGGGGGAGGGGTTATACAGTGGTATGGCTGTATTGAGGTGATGGGTAGGGGAAAGATGGGGAGAAAAGTTGTAACTCAAAATTTCATGGAAATGAATGATGTAAACAAGAAAATAAATAAATTAATTTATTAAATAAAATAAAATAAAATTTCTACAGCATCAGTGAATTTAAATTTATAAAATACAGCCCTTAATCAGTGTGAGAATGAGTCACCAGATTTTAGAATAATAATTACTTGCAATTTCTCTCTCTCTCTCTCTCTCTCTCTCTCTCTCCCCCCCCCCATTAACTGCCTCCCGTTTCTGTTGATCTACAATCTGAATCTTTATCAGCTAACATTTATATTTTCAACAAGAAAAGTTTGTCCTTTTGTTTGTCTTCAACTTTTGATCAAAGTACTCTACAGAACATAAAACATGCCCCTCCCTTAACTGCTGGAAGATCCTGTTTCCATCCTCTGGCTAGGAGCTAGCATATGTCTAGAAAAAATTAAATGTTCCTTATCTTCCTTGCAACAATTTTACTTGCTACACTGTACATTAGTATATATCATTTTCTGATTAGTATTAGAATAGATGGGAAATAAGTGTATTTGAAAATTCATTTGGTTTTTCAGAACATTTTGTCCCAGTTGTCACAACTTGGAATATGATCTCTTTATTATCTGCATTATGATGAAAAATAATTTACACTCTCTTAAGAACAGTTATCCCAAATCTCCTTCAACTGCTATTGCCAATTTGGAGTTGGGCATTTGGCATATGGAAAAATTTAGCACTTAAAACTCCAGCTAGAAGAGTGATAACAATCTTTAAACACAGACAGGAGGCGTTGGGAAAGAATAATAAGAAAAATACTTGAATATTTCAGCAACACTTCATAGATTTGAAAATCTGTTCCCAACCCAAACAACTCTATGCTCCAATTATGATCACATTATTGCCAAAGCTATTTATGGTGTGCTCAGAGTCCAGAGTCATGTGATAAAACACATTCAAAATAAGCAAATGCATGAGGGTCAGAGTAGCAAGCTAAGCAAAACATCTGGATTTCAATTTCTGAAATTTAAATGGCCAAACTGATCATTTCTGTAGATTGGACCAAGATCCGGGGGGAGGGTGACATTTTTCTCAATTTTTTTTTTGTCAGCCTGCAATCTTCACCTTGTGTTACAAATCTACAGCAATCTGAGAAAATTTTTCTCCATTTCTAGGCTCAAAAACATCACAGGAATACTTCAAAAAATAGATTTTTGCTTCCTTTGGTCAAGGCCTCCCCTGAAAATAGTACCCTGGAAAAGAGAACAGAGAAAACTCAATCTCTGGACTTTGCTTGACCTTTCATTGGCCTAAGTCCTTTCTCTGTGATTATTAGGGAAGATCATTTTTAGAATCACTATCAAGTAGAAGATAATGAGGAGGATACAGGCTCTGAGCAGATTGGCCTGTTTCCCAAAACCTAGAAAAGAATGCTGAGAAAATGAGAGCAGGAAAGATCAGCTATCAAGCCTATAACATGTAACCTCAACTGTAACCACAATTTTCATGACCATGGAAGACAGTATTTAGAGCTAGAAAGGACCTTAAAAATCATCAAATACAACTACTGACTTTTACATGTGAGGAAAATATGACCTACAGAGGTTGTTTCCTAGTTTCATAGGTTCAATTTTGTGGGAGTAAGAGCGAGAAAATACCTTAGATAAGCATTTAATCCAACCACCTCATTTTACAGGTAAAGAATCTGAGGTCAGGAAAGAAGAGGTAACTTTCCCCAATGTCACACAAAGAGCAGAGTAGGGATTCTAGCAAAAGAGACTTGGAGAAGCACTCAGATGGATAGGAGTTCAACCAAGAAAAGTTAGCATCATGAAAACCCAAATAAAAAAGAATACCCTGGAGAAAAGATTAACCAATATGGTAATGCAAAATAGAAGTCAAAAAAGTTAAGGCCAGAAGGGGAAAAAAGCATTGGGATTGGCAGTTAAGTGAGTAATTTCAGTTTAACGCTAAGGTCAGATGTAAAACTACAAAAGATTATGGAATGAGCCAGGAGAAGAAGTCGAGGCAATAACCATCGCTAGCTAAAAGGTTGTTGTTGCTGCTGCTGTCGTTTTTCAGAGAAAAGGTGACAAATGGTAGACTAGATTGAGAATATGGTATGGTCTAATAAAAGTTTTTTCATTTTGTTTTGTTTTATTTTAAGGAAGATGGAGATGGCATATTTGAAGGGAAGAAGCAGGTGAGAGGGGATGATCAAATTTGTAATTTACTGGTGAAACTGGTTTTGATAAAGAGAAGGGAATCTCATAATCAAATAAATGAGGACAAGTATGGAAGAAGTATGAAAAGGAGGATAGAGTTTACAGAGTTTTGAGATTAAGAAAAAGAGATAATAAGCAGCTCACCTACTTTGTAATTTAGAGAGTTGCCTGGGGCACTTAAGAGGTTAAGGAAATTTTCTGGAACTCCATAGCCACTGTATATTTGGGGTGTGAACCCAGTTTTTCTTGAATCTAAGGCCAGTTCCACTAGATCATATTGCCCCTCAAGGTCAGTGTGTACTCATCCAAACAGTATATCATACCATGAGTGGTATTTACTTGAGGTCCATTAATTTCATACATTAATAATACTTGCATGATATTACAACTGATAAAAATTTCTCTCTTCCCTTTTGTTCTTGGGAATAAAACAATACAAGAACACAGGCAATGAATCTGATACTTCACACTGATTTAATGGGAAGGGGCAAATACAAAGGATGTGAATATGATACTCCTTTGCAATATTGTGTTCAGCAGGGCAGGATTTGTGGGAAACCCTCAGTATAAGAATATTGGGGGAAGGTAATCTCACTTTATGGATATTTGGTTGGGAAGATGGCAAAATGAAATAACGATTATAAGAAAGATCATTTTAAATGAGATGAAAGTTGTTGTAGCAGACCATCAGTCTTCAGTTCTTCACTGAAGGTCTATGAACTTGGATTTTTCAGTGCATATACACATACATGTATATGCATATATGTGTGTATATATACACACACAAACATATGTATTTACTTTCAGTTACTTAATTATTCTGAGAAGGAGTCCATAGGCTATATAAGACTGCCAAAGACTGCCTAGACCCCACCTCCCCCCCCAAAAAAACAAAACAAAACTAAGAGCCCCTGGCTAAAGGCAGGTTTTCTAAGTAAAATAATATTTTTTGGGTTGTGGGTTTTGTTTGTTTGTTTTTTGCCTACTTATGCAATCTATGACTTTTACTACATAGTACTGAGGGCTCTCCTGCCTCACAGAAGCTCACCGATTGAAAAGCAATCTCTTTTCAATCAGGACAATAATAAGGTGGTTTAAAAATAACAACAATATAAAAACAGAAAGCATCAATAAAAATTTCATGTTTTAAGATTTAAGATGAATAAAAAAGAAAAAATATGGTGGAGTCATAGTGTGCCTCTCATTTTGGGAGCAAAGCGGTTCTATACTACGAAAACATCTGAAAGCACAAAAGGAGAAATTGTCTATGAAGAACAGTCATAGCTGGAGAATTCTCTGTCAAATATCATTGTTGGGAAAGGTCAAAAGAAGTCTACCAGAAAGACCAAGAAAACATATTCACTGGGAAAGAGATAAAAAGCTTATGTATACATATATGGGGGGGGGGAGCAGAGTTTAAGCTCTAGAGGGATATATAGACATTTGACTTTTTGGTGTTCATAGAAAGGTTTTTATTTCTTTGTCTATAGCCTAGTAAATCATTTCTTCATAGGCTGAACTCACCAATAGTGTTGAATATGATTTGATACTGATATAATGTTTTTCCATTCTTTGATTAGTTCAGTTGGGTAGATTGTGATTGTATATTCCAGATTAGACTCACATGTGTCTAGTTCCCAAATACAGGGATTTAGGGAGATCAAGTCACCCAAAAATGTGGAAAAATAACCCCCCCCCCAAATGTTTACTGTTATTGCCAGTGGAGAGGGAAATGGCAAACCACTCTAGCATTTTTGCCAAGAAAACCCCAAACACAGTCAAGAAGAGTCAGGCACAACTAAAACAGACAAAAAACAACAGCCACTGTTACCCAGGAGGGAACAGAGCATGTGCCAATCTTCCCGTCCTCGTCGCGGCCAACCACACACACTAGCCCAGGGCTTGGGTGCTTTGCAGACGACAGAGTCCCTGACTGAAGAGATAATTCAGGAGACCTTTAAAAAGGGGGTGACTTCTGTTCCTCTCTTACTTTGACTATTCCATGTGGCAACTGTCTCTCCTTTGCTAGACTTCATGAGAGGCCGTGATGGGAGCAGGAAATATCCTTTTCCCACTCCAGGTTATGTAGCAATGACTCCCACATCTTAGATAGATCAGGAAGATTTAGCTAGGTGAGTCTGACCCTGAGTTCTCATTTGACTTTTCTACTTTGTATTACATTTTGTGACTTGGTGACTGAACATTGTTCTTAAGGTGGATATGTCAAGTCTTAGAGGTTCAGTGGTTATAGTTCAGTGGTTCTCCACCTGTGGGTCATGACCCCATTGGGGGTTGAATGACCCAATCACAGGGGTGGCCTAAGACTATTGGAAAACACATATTTCCAGTGGTCTTGGGAACTCAGACACGGGTTCTCTATCCATTTCCAGGTGGGTCCGCCCACATGCAGATATGCCCACATACAAGTATTAAAGGGTCGCGGCATTAGGAAGATTGAGAACCACTGTCATAATTCAAGAGCTCATTAGGTAGAAATCACTGGAGTCAGGAAAAGTATTTCTGAGAAAGTGAGCAAGAGTAAGGGGAAAAGTATAAGATCATGGACTAGTGCCAGTAAATATGGACTTAATGTTTGGGGTTTTTTTTGGGGGGGGGAGAAGGCAAAGATACATACAGACCCTTAACAAGATTATATAATGCATTAAGGAGAGCTGCTCTCTAGGTCCTCTAGTTCTCAAGAGGGAAAACCCAGGTCAGTAGTATCAGTAGTCTGCAAAGGAGCTAAGATTCTGGCAGGTCCAAATAGTGATACTCCTTTTCAGCCTTGGATTATATGCAGCTTTTCTCAGCATCAAATTTGGGCATTAGGGTGTTTGTTAACCAGTGAAGATAAGGTTCTGTTCCCTAGTTTGGCATTTGAATGTTTTCTACCTCTCTAAAGAATACCCTGTTAACTACCTATGCTCTCACTCCTGTGCTCTCTGTTATATAACCATGACTAAGGAAAGTCTATATACCTTGAATATCTGTTTACACCATATGGCCCAGTCACAGGGCCTTGGAATAATGTGCGGTACCCATAACAAGTGCAATGTATAGATTTGTATATTGGTATCAAACTCAAATAGAGATGGGGTCCACCAAACTGAACATATGGATTCCTGTGGGCCATGCCCATGGGTTATGTTAGACTCCCTACTTTCAAGGAATTTCTATTATAATATACAACTGTAGGTTTCAAATGCAAGTCAAATGGAATGGCCCCATGGATCTTGGGGTACAGTTGCAAAGCAATCAATAATGTATGTTCTTGATATTATTTCCATTGATGAAAACCATATCTACATCTGATTTTGAAATATTGGATGGTGACTTTGGTGGCAAAAAGCTTTTTTTCCTAGATCTTCTGTTGCTATAGCTGCTGAGGCAGGGGCTGTATCACCTGCAGAAACAGTTACCAAGTCACATCTCTATAAAAGTTGATTCCCTGATTGATGACTGGAGGTGGGGGTGGGGGTTGGACTGGAATCATGACCAATGACTAGGGTGGAGGTTGTTGACCTTAGAATATTGGGCTGTCTTCATCTAGGTCTGAGGGGAGGTGATGGTTGAGATGGTGATGATGGTTTAACTTACCCAGAAAATATTGACTCCTGTCTTACCTAAGAGTGCCTGACCTGTGGGTAGTAGATATGGTTGACTGACCCCTTATCCATAGGGATTACTACTCTGGATTATGATTAAGGGGATAAAAGTAGGACTAGTTGGGGAATTTTGAGCAAACTTTACTGTAAATGGCATTTGGTCATTGGTTGGTGGTTGTGGTCATAAGGATCACAGATATATTTGCCATAGGAACTTTCCCCCTCCATGGTTACTTTAGAAGCAGTGTTGGAAGCAGGGCTAGTGGTCTTTGGGGCACTGCTATTTCCAGGAGCTCTAGGGCTCACTCAGAGTCCTGGACTGCCTTAATTGGAATATGAGAAGAGAAGGAAGTCAAGATGGTGGTAGTGGTTTGGCACATGTGACTTCTTTTAATTTCAGGAGTCCTTTGCTCCTTCAGCTATATGTGTGTCTATGTGTATGCATATAAGCACATGTGCATAAACACATGTACACATGAGCTATATGCATATAAATATATACACACACACATATGCATTAATTACACATGTGGATGTATTGTGAATTCTGTGTATACATATATAAGTATCATCCCTTAGGGATACACGATGAACAAAATTTTCTCACCATTTTATGTAAGGTGTAGATGTCCACTGATTACTTCCTTTTGGCCATGAAGGCCTTTGAATTGGCTGCTGAATATACTGACGAGGTGATTGCTGCCCATCAGTCCTCCTCTTCCTCTTGGTCTTGAGGTCTACGGAAGATGTCCTGATATCCAGAAGGCCAAAGGGGTGATTTCCTTCCCCACACTAGGGTACAAGTCATGAACTTACAGCCTTCTAGGCAAGCTTGTGTCTGGGATTGCTGGCTCTTATTTGTGTTTTCTTTCTTTTGCTTCAGGGATCTGTGAAATGACAGGGTATAGCTACCATTTCCATGCACCCCTGCAGTGGAGTAGTTGTGACTACCTGAGAGAGAGTTACAGAAAGAAAAGTCAGCAAAAGAAAAAGCCCATTTGGCATTGATGAAGCTGTACTCAGTGAAGATGAACTATAAAATATCCAATAACAAGATCTCACAAAAAAAGCTGTTGGCAAATTCCCAACAAGGCTTGACTATTAGCATCTCAATTGACTATAATAGTTTTATGATTCTTTATTATTTAGTATTCCTTTTTCTGTGTACAGGAATAAAACTGTATGCTCTAAACTTGACTTATGTTTGAATTCCTGGCACCTGTTAACTTCCTCCCCTGCAGCTGGGGAGGACCCCTTAGACTAAGAGCCAAAAACAGAATTATTCCTCAGAAATCTGAGGTGAGGATAGGACTGGGCCCCTTAGACTAAGAGTCAAAAATAGAATTGTTCCTCAGAAATCTGAAGTGGGAGCAGAACTGGAACCACCAAGTCTGGTTCTCCAATTTAGAAGACAGTCAAACCCAGAGAAATAACCTCAGGACAAACTCTACTGGGTCAGGGGACTAAACATATACAAGAGTCACATTCTGTGCCCTCATGGAATGGTTTACATGCTAAAATGACCTGGATATTTACAAAGCTTTTTAAAAGCTCAAGTTGGAAATTCACATTCATGAGAGCCTGGACTGACCTTGCTCAAACAAGGAATTTAAGGGTCCTATAATATGGAAATGTTCCACACTACACAATACTGTTGAAATGCATGCCAAATTTTCCTAACAAATTCCTCAATTGAAAGAGAGGTATGTTGTCTTCTAGAAGATTTTTGATGGCCCTATGGGCTGACATTAGGTTTGTCAAACATTTTATTGAGGCTGGAACATGTTTCCATTTAGACCAACGTGGTATCCTCCCTAGGGGGAAGAGAGGAGTTCAATGTTTGGAAGCTTAGAGGTTAGGATGTGTGTGGGGGGGAGAATGTGGGGAGGGAGGGAATCTTGCCTCAAGTTTGAGGCATTTTACACAAAGTCACACAAGTCAGAATGAAAGGTCAAGGCTGTGAACCCAAGTGAACCAAAACAGAGAATATTTGCATGATACTGCTGTGAACTAAAACCTCTGGGTTTTGCCCAGCTCTAAAAATAACCTCACGGAAGACTGATGTGGAAATCTATTTCCTTACACAGGATTTTGGAAGGCTAAGTTGAAAGGCCGAGGTTTGTTGCAGGAGAGCAGGAGAGCTGAATTGCTGGCATTTTCCTTCTAAAGAGAAAGTGAAATGGAAGGGCCAAGGGAACTATGGGGTAAGGTTGGATGGGGGCAGGGGATAGGGAGTAGTGCTTAAAACTAAAGGAACTGTGGAGAAAAAGTACTTTATAAAGTATAAAATGGATTGGCAGTTTAAAAAATAAAAAGAAGTGATGCATAAAATTAGAGGGGAAAGCACTTACCAACTTCATATTTTAAGAAATGTCTCCAGTCAGCAAAATAGAACGAGATATATTTTACTCCTGAGTCTATAACATTGGTGTGAGGAATCTCCAAAAGCAAAGTTTTAGGGGGGAGTTATTCCCTATTACTCCCTTCCAGAAATTAAGATTTAAAAGAAAATTGCAACCTAACTTGAAAGAAATTTATTTTGATTTGCAACTGCCAAAAATACCCTTTGAGAGCCCAAAATACAGAAAGAAAGAAAAAAGTCCATTTCTTCAAGCAACCTCATTTGTCAGATGGTGACAAGAGGATTGGGTGTGCATGATTTTTTTTTTTATGCATGGGGAGATATTTTGGGTTAACCTTATGCAAGGTGAACTTGGTAGCTGGCTGCGTACTATGTTAGAGACAATATCCAGTTCTCACTAACATTTGAACTTACTCCCTTTCTTCCCTCAACTGCTACAGCATAGTGTCTAGCTAGTTTAAATTGCCTATGTTTTCAGGAGCAGAAAGGCCCATTTTGAAGTTTGAACATAAGTAGGGAAGTGGTATACGAAAGAAAAAAAAATAAAGTTTCTTAAACTTTCCTCACGTCAGCAAATGAGCATATGAGTGGCCTGGAATGCCATGTATTAGCACTCTATTGCCAAAGTACCTATCAATATGAACATGCATTTATACATCAATTCTACTTGTGAACTGAAAAAACTCCCAAAACAGGCTTACCAACCTAAGTAAGGATTCCAAGTTAAATGGCCTAAAGGAAATAAGAACCTGAAAAGCCAAAGTACTGGAAATAAAGGGAAGGGTAGCAGACACAGGGAAAGAGGTGGGAAAGGAGAAACACTAATATTTTTGCCTTCTGAGATCACAGAATCACAGAGTTGGAAGACACCTCAGAGACTATCTTGCCCATTGCTTCTGGACAAGCATTTACCACCATTGTATCCCTGAAGAGTGGTCATGTACTCTGTGCTTAGAGATCTCTTGTGAAAGGGAGTCTACTACCTGCCAGGGTAAGAGCATAGCGGAATCGGGTCAGACCTTCTTATAAGAGATGATTGTTAAATTTTCAGTGTAAATGTTTACACCTGAGAAATCAGCTAATGCAATGAATCAGGGGTTGATTTAATATTTTGTTAATTGCCTAGACTTCAGAAAGTAATGGAGAAAATAATAATGCACTTTAAACTTAAAAGGGAATCCTTTATACACTCTTCCCCCCCCCCCAAGCTAATTGTTAAATATTTATTAGTACATCCAGGGTGACCCACTTTACTTTTGGTCTAATTTTGGGGAGCTCTAAATTTGGGTAGGTGCTATTATTATGCCCATTTTACAGTTAGGAAACTGAGGCAGGTGTCAGTTAAGTGACTTGCCCAAGGTTGCACAGCTGTAATGGCAATGGGAATTTGAAGATCTTCCCTATCCCTTAATAAGCCTAAGGGAATTTGAAGACTTTCCCTGCTTTGAAAGTAAACTCTACTGCCTAATAGGCTGAATATAATCACATGGAGCCTGTGGGGGGAGGAGTTTGCTGAAGGGTGCAGCATAACCCGTGGGAAGCTGGAAGTCAGAGCAAGCTAGACAGTTGGGAGGAGAGGATGCTTCCATGGGAGACAGAGAGGCCTGTGAGTAAATATTGGTCTTGTGTCAGTTTGTGGGAAGGCCAAAGGATGCTGTGACTCTCTGTGCTGTTGTGGCCTATTCACTTCTTTGCTACTGTGATGGAATTGGCTTACTGGTTTTGGAATTCAGTCTTCTGGAGTCTGAATGAATGTTTTGCTTCTGTCTTCTATATAGAGAGTCTATTACATTTTATGCTCCAACACCACATAGGTATATTTATACTGATTGTGGGCACCATAAATATTGCATTGGTGCTGCAAGAGCTAATAAATATCTAAAGTCAAATTTGAACTCAGATCTTCCCAATTAGCCACTGTGCCATAGGCTGCTAATATCATCATCTTATCCATCCCCTAGCAACATTCCTATCCATTCATTGATTCTTACCTTTCCTTGGCAGTCTGAACTCCAATGACGGTATTATTTTAGGACAATTCTAAGCTTATATAGTTAATCTCTTTTAAATTTCTTCTATGCATTTCTTTTGAAATTCACACGTACTATCATACTAACCTCTTTAGACAATCCTTCCTTTTCCTAATCATTGGAATTATTTTTCTTTGAACCTCATTCTTTAATGTTGTTTGTTGTTCAGTCACTGCAGCCACGTCCAACTCTTCATGACCCCATTTGGGGTTTTCTTGGCAAAGATACTGAAGTGCTTTGCCATGTCCTTCTCCAATTCATTTTACAAATGAGGGAACTGAGTAAAACAGAGTGATGTGATTTGCCCAGGGTCGCACAGATAATAGGTATCTAAGGCAACATTTGAACTTAGGTCTTCTCTACTCGAGGCCTGGCACTCTATCCACTCTGTGCCAGGCTAGCTGGCTTCCCATGATTCCTGGGATAACTTCCTCTGTAGAATTTTAGACCACAGGACACCTACCATCTACTCTTTTTTTCTAACCACAAGAATTTGCTCCCTAAAAATGAAGCAAGCATATCACAAGAATCAAAAGCATAATTAAAGAATTTCAGAGTGAGAGGGAAGCTCAAGAGCAATCTGATCTAACTTATTTTCTTAAAAGAATCCACTCTGTATGATATATAATAGTTATCTAATTTTTGCTTTATGACCTCCAGTGAGGAAGATTCTGTACCTCTCAAGGTAACAAATTCCATTTTTTTATAAAAGTTATTAGAAAGTTTTCCCTTACATCCAGGTTAAATTGCACCTTGCAACTTTGACCTTTTATTCCTAAATCTGCCATCTCTGGTCAAGCAGAGTTAGGCAAATGCCTTTTACATAGACAGTCTTTCAAATGCTTGAAGATAGCCATTATACACATAGTATACACATGCACACATACACACACACACACACACACACACACACACACATAGTCCTTCCTCTCTTCTCCATATATATGTATATATACATACACACATATACATACATGCATATACACATATGTATATACATATGCATTTCTGTGTATATATATGTATATGTGTATACATACATACACACACATATATATTTGATATCTCCTTCAAGAAATATTTTGACATGAACCCAAGTTTTTCACATCTTACATTTGTTCTTTACCCCCTGGCAGCCCTTAACAATGTCAATCTCTCTCTCCTTGATTCCCTCTTCCCTCTAAGTTTTCATGGCACTTCTCTATCCTGGTTCCCTTCCTATCTGACTGCTCTTCTTCAGTCTCCTTTGCTGAATGTTCACTGAGGTCGTGCCCATTAACGGAGAGTATCCCCAAGGACTCTGTCCTGGGTCTTCTCCCTCCAAACCATTTTGCTTTTTGTTCTCCTCTATTTCCAAGGATTCAATTATGCTTATGCTAATGCTGTCCTAATGCTAATTATTCTCAGATCTATTTATCTACCCCTAATCTCTCTCCTAACCTCCAGACTTTGACAAACTATCCAATTGCTTAAAACTTCATGAAGATTTTTGGAGTACTCCGTATGGTGTTTGAAAAGTTATTAAGAAATCACAGTGATAACAATCATAACAAAACTTTGAGGTCACCGAGTTGATTATCTAGTCCAACTTTCATTTACTGAGGAAGCTGAAGAAACTAAGGTTTTATGGGGGCAAAGTTATATATCTCAAATCATGAAGCTACTTATTGCCAGACCTAGAATTAGAGCCCAATCTTTTGATTTTAGTTTAGCACTACTTTTCTTTCCTTCCTTCTTTCTTTCTTCCTTTCTTTTATTCTGAAATTTGTGAAATTCTTAATTATGAATAGGGAAATAGTATGTTCATAAGAGCTGATGAGTGCAAGGCCTTGAAGCCAAAATCAGTAAAGAAAACTGGATACAAGAAGTAGCATCAATTGACTTCTAAATTTAGCATGAATGTGTTTTTAGCTCAAATCAAGTTTTAAATATCCATCAGAAAAGAAAAATTACCTCTTGTTTCTGATTATTGCTTCAGGCAAAGAACAGCTCCTGCTAAACAAACAAGCAAATATTCTCTCTAACATGATGCAGATTTCAAAATCTCCAGACAAGATCTTTAATCCAAAAGATTTGATTATTAATTACTATTTCTGAATATCAAGCCTGATGTTGGATAATGCTCATTTTCCTCATCTAAGGACAGTCAACTCTATTTAAAAATTAGAAGATATCTGCATTTTAAATACACATATGTGTGTGTGTGTATGTAGTTCATAATCACTTATATGGTGATGCCTAAGGTTCAGCAGCTTCACTATGGTTTAAGATATTATTATGATTTATTTGCATGTAAATCTAAGACAGATGGAACAGGTATACACACACACACACACAGATGATAGAGACTGAGATAAAGATAGATGTAGAGATGGCAACAGAGGTAGAGAATTAGATAGAGCTATCTCCTTATTTTATAGGTTTGGAAAATGAAATCCCTGAGATGAGAGCATAGAGAACAGTAGGAGGTTATCATCCAGCAGGAATGTTCTAACTCTGGCTATAAGTAGTAATAAAAGATTCCCTGAGGGAGAAAACAAAAGCTAATTCAGGGATCGCCTACTTAGTAAAATCCAGAAAATCAATGTGTACAAATAAACAGGAATGAAATTGCATAGGAGGTTGGGGAGGGGTGGGGGAGACAGGAAGAGCCCTTCCTGAAATATCAAAAAGTAAGAAATATTCTCCAAGTCAACATTTTCTCACCTCATTTCCCATTAAATCAACCTATAGGCACTGTGGATTGGGGAAGGAGTCAAGCAGGAAACAAGAACAAGATATTTTCATAATGTTGGCTGACTCTTTTTCAAACAGGCAGGTCATAGATTAAAAGGACTTTTGTGGGCTAGACAGGGAACCTAACCTAACATTGGGTCCATGGTGAAATGCATTCAACGTTCCACATAAATGACTTACAAATGAACTTTTAGAACACAAACCTTTGTAAGTCTCAGACAGCTTGTATACTAGTTTTTCCTCTCCCTCAGAAATGCTCCCTGACACAGCTAGGAATGAACTTGGACATTCTAAGGCACAATGGCATGGGTTTTCCACTAGAATATATAATTTTTTATTCTATTTTTTTTTGTCCAGCTAGAAATTGATGCATTTGGTCTTTGTATAGAAATAGTAGTTACTTAGTCTCCAAGAAGTCATTAGGAAATGGAATGTACCTTAAAGATCATCTCTTCCAACCTTCTCATTTTCAGGTTAGGAAAGCGAAGCCACCTAACTTTCCCAAAGTCATATAGGTAATAAGTAGCAGAGTCAATTTTTAAAACTATCTTCTATATTATGGTATTACTGATTATCAAAAGGGCACATTAAAGATATGCTGATGTATCTGTTCAATTTTTTTTCACATTTGTTTGTTCTCTTGCTTCCGGTTTCATCTAAAATGATCCTGGGATGACCTGAGTTTTGTTTTGTTTTGTTTTTTAATTCAAGCTGTCTTTTATCTAGGCTTAGTTTCCCCTCTACCATCCTTTTTTGTGATATAATACTACTTTGTAATATAGCACTGTTAGTAATCTTTAACCATCTTTCTTTCATCATGTTTTGAAAATAAGTTTATTTTCCAAACTGACACTGGTATCAATGATATTTCTCTACTTGAAATAAAAAATCAAAGAAAAGTCATGCTTCAACACACTTATCGCTTCATCCAGATGTTGAATAGTTGAACTGCTAAAACTCAGAATTATAGTTTATTGATAAAGAAATAGCTTTATTATTTGAAATATAACCAGTAAAACTAAGCTCATAAGTTCATTCATTTAAGCTTTTGTTAATGTCCATAAGAGACTTTATTTTTATTGATAGATTTTTGTAAATAACTTTCATTTATTTATCTAGCTATCTACTTATTTATATGATGAATTTCACCAGAAGGACGAATTTATTCTTATTGTAGACACAAGTCTAACAAACCTGATTATCTGATATTTCTAGCACACAGTAGGTTAAAAGCAGTAAATTAGATTTATGGAATGAATTTCTTGGCACAGATAATTTATTAGTTCATCAATCATCAAGCATTTATTAATTACTGATTATGTGCCAGACACTGTGCTAAGTGCTAGAGTTACAAAGACAAGAGTAAAATAGTCCTTGTCCTCAAGGATCTAAAATGAATATAATAATAATAGTTGACATTATATAGCACTTTATGGTATGTAAATGCTGTACAAATATCTAATGTCATTCAGTTAGGTGCTATTATTATCCCCATTTTGCTGGTGAGGAAACTGAGACAGTCAGAGTTTAGAGGAATTGATCACGGTCACACAGCTAGTTAAGTATCTGAAGCTATATATGAACTCAATCTATCTAGTGCTCTATCCACTGTACTATGCATGTGCCTGTTAAATAGCTAGGGGAGGGAGAACCTTGGGAAATGGTAGGAGCAGAAAAAAATTCAAGAAGAAGGTGACTTTTGAACTGAGTATTGAAGGAAGCCATTGATTCCAAGAGAGAGAGGTAGAAGTGAATAAAAAGTTCTTTCTAAGCATGGGGAACAGCCAATGGAAAGGGGGTGAGATCAGAGACAGAAGACTGGATAAGAAATAGCAAGTAAGCCATTGGAGCTCAAATGCAAAGTGTGGGGAAGGGAATAAATCATAAAAAGACTGTAAAGGTTGGAAGAAATTAAGCTGTGAAAACTTTAAATGTCAAATAAAGGACTTTACATATGATCCTTGAGGTGACAGGGAGACACTGGGATTTATTGAGTAGGGCTTGGGGTGACATGGTCAGACTTTTGCCTTTAAAAATCATATTTGCAGCTATATGGAGGCTGAGTTGGAATGGGAAGAGGCTTGAGAAAGGGTGATCTAAAAAGAGGCTACTGCCATAGTCCAGGTGAGATGTATGAGGATTTGAACTAGGACAATAGCTTTAGAGTATTTTATTTACTCTTCTGTTAATCTGGGCAATTTTTTATTTTTGCAAATGTTCATCCATTTCATTAAGATTGTCAAATTTACTAGCATGCAGTTGGGCAAAATAGCTCCTATTTATTATTTCAATTTCCTCTTCGTTGGTGCTGAATTCCCACTTTTCATTTTTGATACTGGTAATTTGATTTTCTTTCTTTTTAGTCAAATAAACCAAATGTTTATCTATTTTATTGATTTTTTTCATAAAAGCAGTTGTTAGTTTTATTTATTAACTCAATCGTTTTCTTAATTTCACTTTTATTAATTTCCCTTTTGGTTTTCAGTATTTCTAATTTGTAATTTAATTGAGGATTTTTAATTTGTTTTTTTTTTCCCCTAGCTTTTTTAGCTGCATGCCCAATTTATCTCCTCTTTCTCTATCTTATTCATGTAAGCATTTAGAGATACAAAACTTTCCCTAAGAACCAGTTTCCCCTAAGAACACTTCCCATACATTTTGATAAGTTATGTCATTATTGTAATTCTCTTATATGAAATTATAGATTGTTTCTATGATTTGTTGTTTGACCTACTCATTCTTTAGGATTAGATTATTTAGTTTCCAATTAATTTTTAGTCTATCTTTCCATAGTTCTTTATTATATGTAATTTTTATTATATCATGATCTGAAAAGGATGCGTTTAATATTTTTGTCTTTCTGCATTGGATTATGAGGTTTTTATACCATAGTACATGATCTTTTGTGTGTCATGTACCACTGAGAAAAAGGTATATTGTTTTCTATCCTCATTCAGTTTTCTCCAGGGGTCTCATATTGAACTTTTCTAAAATTCTATTCAACTCCTTCACTTCTTTCTTGTTTATTTGTGGTTTCTAGCTTTGAAAGGGGAAAGTTGAGGTCCCCCACTTGTATAGTTTTGCCATTTCTTCCTGTAACTCACTTAACTTCTTCTTTAAGAATCTGGATGCTATAGTACTTGGTACATACATGTTTAATAATGATATTACTTTATTGTCCATGGTGTCTTTTAGTAGGAAGTAGTTTCCTTCCTTATCTCTTTTAATTAGATCTTTTTTTTGCTTCTCTTTTGTCTGAGATATTTTAATTAGATCTATTTTTGCTTTTACTTTGTCTGAGATCAGGATTGCTACCCCTGCTTTTTTTTCCTACTTCAGTTGAAGTATGTATATCTATATCTATATCTATATACATATATATATATATATTCTACTCCAACTCTTTACCTTTATTCTGTGTGTATCTCTCTGTTTTAAATGTGTTTCTTGTAAACAATATATGGTTGAATTATGGTTTTTAATCCATTCTGCTATCCACTTCCATTTTATGGGAGAGTTCATCCCATTCATATTCAGAGTTATGATTAGTATCTGTGTCTTTCTCTCCATCATATTTCCCCTCCCCCTCCCCCATTTATACCTTTCTTTCTCCTTTCTCCCTTTCCCTCCTCACCAGAATTTTGCTTTTGACCACCACCTCCCTCAATCTGCCTTCACTTCTATCTACCCCCTCCATTTTCTTTCCTTTTTCCCTTACTACTTCTTCCCTCCCTTCTATCCCACCTCATTCTTTCCCCTTTCCCTCCATTGTCTATAGAGCAAGTTAGAATTCTGTTCCTAACTGAGTATGTTATTGCCTCCTTGAGCCAAATACTATGAGTAAGGTTCAAGTGATGCTCATCTCCCTCCCTTCTTTCCCTCTATTGTAAAATGTCTTTGTGCCTCTTCATGTGATATAATTTACCGTCTTCTGCCTCCTCCTTTCCTCTTCTCCCATTACAATCCCTTTTCACCACTTAATTAGGTTTTTTATCATCACATCACAGTCAACTTATACCCACACCCTCTGTCTATATTTATCCCTTCTAAATATTGTAATAAAGATATGGTTCTCAAGAGTTACACTTTCAATGTAGGGATGTAAAGAGTTTGACCTTATTGAATTGTTGTTGTTGTTTTCTTTCCTGTTTACCTTTTTATGTCTTGCTTGAGTCTTGTATTTGAAGATCACATTTTCTGTTGATCTGTTTTTTTTTCAGCTGGAATGTCGAAAGTCCCATATTTCAAATGGTCATCTCCTCCCCTGAAAGTTTATGCTCAGTTTGCTGGGTAGTTGATCCTTGATTGTAGTCCAAGTTCTTTTACCTTATGGACTATCATATTCTAAGACCTCTGATCTTTTAATAAAGAAGCTGCAAGGTCCTGAATAATCCTGAAAATAATTCCATGACATTTGAAATGTTTCTTTCTGGCTGCTTACAGTATTTACTCCTCGACCTGATAATTCTGGAATTTGGTTACAGTATTCCTTGGAGTTTTCAATTTGGGATCTCTTTCAAGAGTTGATCAGTAAATTCTTTAAATGACTATTTTACCGTCTGTGTTTCTGGGATATCAGGGCAGTTTTCCTTGATGCTTTCTTGAAAGATGCTGTCCAGGCTCTTTTTTTTTTTTAATTATGGATTTCAGGTAGACCAATAATTCTTATATCATCTCTCTTGGATCTATTTTCTAGGTTAGTTTTTTTCCAATGAAGTATTTTACATTTTCTTCTATTTTTTTTCATTCTTTTCATTTTGTTTGACTGATTCTTGATGTTTCATAGAGTCATTGGCTTCCACTTGCCCCATTCTAATTTTTAAGTAATCATTTTCTTCAGTGAGTCTTAGTACCTCCTTTTCCATTTGGTCAATTCCACTTTTTTAAGGAGTTGTTTTCTTCATTCTACTTTTTTTTCCCCATTTTGTCAGTTGTTCAAGTTTTACAGGATTAGTTCAATTTTTTTTTCTACCTCTCTTATTTGACTTTAAAAATCCTTCTTGAACTCTTCTAAGAAGGCTTTTAGGCTTGAGGCCAGTTCATATGGCCCTTTGAAGTTTCAGATGTGGGTATATTGATAGTGCTGTCCTCTCCTAAATTTGTGTTGTGTTCTTCCCTATCACCACAAGAATTCTCTATAATCATTGCTTTTCTTTGTTGCTTTTTGTTCATGGTATTTGCCCTTTTTCCTTGCCTTCAAAATTGATGTCTGCTTCTGGGGCACAGGAAGCACTGTCCCACCTCTGATGCTGGAAGCTAGGGGTCTGGTTACTGACTCTGTATGCTGGGGTCTTAGGTTTAGAGTCTGTAAGGGTCTGGTAGCTTACTTGGTGCTGAGCTGGAGCTGGTGGTGGTGTCTGGTGTGTGCCAAGGCCACGTGGTATTTTTCTGCTTTTCCCCTGGGTTACACTGAAGCTTACAGGGTACAGGGTACAGGGTACAGTGGGGGTAGTCTGACTGCTTAAGGTCACCTCCTCACCAGGGGCTGTGCTAGAGCATGGGTAGGTTGAGCTGCTAGGAGATACCTGTCTGCTGGTGCATGTGGTGGTTCTCCACTGGCATTTGCCAGTTCCCCTGACTATGCCAAGACACATGGTGGTCTTGGTGTTGGTTCTTGCCTAATCCACCATCCTGGAGCTCAGGATCTCCCACTGGTTTGCTTATATGGAGCTTCCCACAGGCTTTCCAGGATGCCTCCCATTCTATATTGGTCCTTTTCAGTCATAGCAAGGGTGAACTTTCCCCATTAATCTCCCCAGCCTCCCCTGCTACATCCTGTCTTTCTGCTGGCTCCACTATTCCAGGATTTTTCCTGGGGTAATATTTTCTGGGTTTTTCAAGGTCAGTAAGGGAGAGTGAAAGCACCATCTTGGCTCCTGGAAGTCAAAATTGGATGATAACTTTTTTAAATAGAAAGGAAGAGATGTATTTCCTGTGTGACCTTGAGCAAGTTCTAACATTTCTGGATTTCTCTGTAATGATCTTACCTGCCCACCTCTGCTTCCTAGAATCCCTGGTGGTTTTTTTCACAACTGAAATCTAGCATCATAGGAAACTTTCTTGTTGTATTCTCCTTCCACCAAACATGGTAGAATCTTCTGTTACAAGATTATCTTGTATTTGATTTGCAAATTCTTTGTACCTACCTATTTAAGTACATGTTCTTTCCCTCATTAAAATTAAAAATTTTAGGACAGCTTTCTACTTTTATCTTTGTATACCAAGCCCCTAGGAAAGAGCCTAGCACATGGTAAGCATTTAATAATTTTTTTGACTGATTTTGCCTAGCAATTCATCCCATACTCCCAATGTATTATCTCTAGTGTGCTGTAAAATCATTTAATCAAATTTCTTAAGAATATGTCCAAAAAAAGAGTAAAGAGGTTCTGAAGAAAGACTTGAAAAGCTTTTTTTAAAGGCAAAATGTAGGGGATTGAAAACTTGGTGCCTGTTTGGGCGATTCAGGGACCTCATTTTTGCCTATTTCCTCTTTTGAACTTTTTCATCAAAATCTTATTAAATGAATCCTATGTTGGTGTTATTGCTACATGCTGTTAAAGCCACATGTTCCAGGTATAATTAAGCCCCCAAAAGCCAACATTATTCAAAATTGTAAGCAGAACCCTTCCCTCTTCCAAGTTACCTTTAGTATTTCCCATATTCTGCCAACCTCTACCAAGTCATCCATTTCTATCTCAATTCATTTTGGAGAGATCATTTATTTTGCTTTATAAGCTGGAAAGAAATTAAACCAGCCATTCAGTAGAAAATGTCTTTATTTGCTAAAAACATGCAAAGGCTTTTTTTTTTACTTATTTTTTGAGTTCTTTCAACATAATAATCAGGAATATACATTAATATTAGTGGATGTTTCCTTATCTGTTAGTAGTAAGTAGAACATTAAGGGCTACATAAGGAAAATATACTACTTACTGACCTGGCAACATCCTGAACTTCATTACAACATAGCTTTCACATGTCAGACATTAAATGATATGGCATTTTCCTCCCTCAACCACACAATATCATTTAATTTTATCTAAATGGAATTTGCTCCATCATTCTAATAAAAAAGCATTTATTAAGTGCTTAATTGCAGATGATGCTATACTAAGGATCATACAAAGATGACTGCCTAGAGATCTTAACACTGCCTTCTAAGGGCTTACACTATAAGGTATACTTTAAAAGCTAAATGGGATGGTTTCAATGGGCACAGGTCCCTGGGTTACCTAGGGTCTATAGGCAGGGAACACAACTAATACACTTATACTCGAACATAAAATAATTAATCAAAAATGGCAAGAACCTAGTTGAGCCATCTCTCCTTTTAGGCTCATTAGACTTTAAGAATAGGTACAAAAAAAAGAAGAGAAAGAAAGGAAGGGAAAAGAAAGGAAGAAAGGGAGGAAAGAAGGAAGGGAGGGATAAGGAAGAAAAAAAAAGAAAGAGAGAAAGAAAGACAACAATTCTTGCTGTATTGAAAAAAAATAGTGTATCTGATGCAGGCTTGAAAGTCACCCTAAACCTTTGTGACCATTTTCTTTAACAGTACAATATGTAAATCTCTAGGCTCTGGGGACCAATTGTAAGTTGGTTTCACATACCACACAGCAAATAAATCTTTTCCCCTTCTCCATATCCCACACCCTATAATCTACTTGCCCTTTGACCTCATCACAACAAGCATGAATGCTTCAAATTTAAAGTTTTCCTTTCTGTTTAAAAAAATGAACATTTTTACCCTAATCATACTTCAGAAATATCATTCATCAGACCTTCTAGTAGTGTGCTTTCTTTTTGCCTTGGGTGAGAAGTAGCCTGAAAAAGTATAAAATGCCATAGAGAAACCAAAGATTGGATTTGGGGAATGTTTTGGTATGATTTAGAAAATATCACTAAATTTTCCTAATCTGGAATGCAAAGTAGGATATGTTGAATTAGCAAAAAAAAAAATCTGAATAATAATTCAAAAGAAATTTAACAGTGTATTTAAGATAGAAGAATGATGCAAATTAGACGACCAAAGTCCATTTATTTATGCATTCAAAGGATTACCAGGTAAGGATCCTTAATGGGCCTACTTTAATGAATAGATAAAAATTGGTTTATAATTAGCATATCAACTTTATTCAAATGATGCCATTAAAGTCCTTTGAAAATAATTTATTAACTTAATAAATCTTGTTTACTCTGCTACTTTGTGCTATTTGTGAAGAAACAATTGGCTAAACTAAGGTAAATTTAAGACTTAAACCCGTGTAAATTAGTCCTCAAACTAAATTAGTGGATTACCAACTAATGCGGTTTTATCACTATGCCATGAGTAACCTTATTCCAAGGCTGACTAAACCTGCTGTAAGACAGAGTCATTTATGGGACAGCCCAACCCAAATGAGAATATAATTCATGAAATGGTATACCTATAAAAGAAAAATGAATCTCTCATGCTCAGTAAAAGAAAAAAAAATATTGCAGAGGTAGTTGAAGAAAAGGAATAGGTAGTATCCAAATTAATAAGTAAAATAAAGAATTTTCTATCATCCCCTGGAAAAGATTTAAGTCTAAATAAATACCAACAAAACGTCAGAAAGCATCTTATTCTCCCATTTGGAGGAGTATTTGTGTACTTTTTCTGCTATTCTTCCAATGTCATGTTTCAAACAGAATTATGTTTCTCACTCATGCTCTTCAAGTTTGTCAGGGTCCCCATTTCCCCCTCCTCTTTCCCAAATTTAATTAAAACCAGTATCCAGGCATACTGGAGAAAACCCTATTTACACAACACAAAGAAAAATAATTTTTAAAAGCCCACATTAATCATGAGCATTACAGCCAATCACTGTAAATAGGGTGCATCTAGCCAAGTGACAAGCTCCATCTCCTTAAGAATAACATTCTCCTATGGGCCAAACCAAATGCTTTTGGTCAACACAGTTTTCTCAATCAGAAAATCACCTTTTTTATTTTTGTCCATGAAATTATCCTGTTCTACTCACTCTAATATTGAATAACGGATGTCCAAAAGCCCATCTTTCACCTCCTCCTGTCTGATGATAGGATTCATTTTCCCTGCTGCCAGCCAAGCTAGATGGACCACTTCAAGAAGATGTTTGACGTCTGTAGCCTGTTCCCCTATTCCACCATAGAGCAAAAGGACAAGAGTGGAAATATTCCCAATGACAGACAGCCTCTGCTAGTGGCCAAAAAAGAAAGGAAAAACTAATCAATACTGAATATTGTTAAAATGCCATCCAAAGCAGTAGAAATGTCACACCAGAGAAATAACCCAACATCTCTATGTCTGTTTTCTTAAAAGGAAAAAGGGTCTGAAATTGTCCAAGATGCTGTAATAATAGATGACATAAAGTCTATAGAAAACCCTGAGCTTCTCCAAGATAGCATATTGGTCATTGTGCAATTGTTGTTGCTTGTTGCTATAAAAACTGCGGCCCGATCCTTCCCTGACCTCCCAAGCTTCTGAGCTAACATGGACTGGATTTGATCCTGTGCTCTTGAACTGAAGAAACAATTACCTCTCTTGCCTTCTCCTTACCCTTGAATTTTACTGTATGAAAATCTGATGAATTAAACTTAGGTATATCATATATCTAGGCTTAGCCAAGTATAGATAATAAGGTCCTCAAATCCCCCAAAGGCACACAATGTATAATATTGATCTTGGGTACAAGACAGCTTTCATTTAACCCATTAAAGAAAGTTAATAGAATACAAAGGACTCACAGACACCTATAAATAAATATAGAGACATGGAGTGTTCAAATTACTTATTATAATTCATTAGACAAACCCAAAAGATGGAGGTACTTTCCAGCCCACTGAACAAGGGTCTTTAACCCTGGACTTGCAACACCTGAGCAATTCATTCCAATAACAGGGTTGCTAAGGTCCAGATTTTATTCATCCCCTTCCCCATTTCCCTCACCCCATCATATGGCTTTATTTTTTCAGGTACAAGGTCTTTGAAGGTACTCTTCCTTCTCCAAGAAGCACATGATTGTGGAAATCTCCTGGAAGACTGGAGCCCAAACAATATAATCCAGGCTCTTTCAATCTCTTGAGAATTGTAGAACTTGCACAGACAATCCATTCTCAGGGACTCTTAATATCTGACATTTGTTTGTAAAGGAAACATAAAATTAAAAGGAAGTCATCAGAAAGTAGAGATCCAGGATGGATTTAAGGAACCTTTATATCCCTATAGGTAAATGTAAGTGACTCTCTGGCTAACCTGGACAAATCCAGGGTGTAAACCCCTTGCTTCTTCTATTAAAGGAAAATAATACAGATTCCTGAATGAAAGAAAAAAAAGGAACATCTCACTCCCAGCACCACTCCTTCTTTATTGCACCATAGGATGGAAATCCAAAGGGGGAAAAAAGCTCCACAGGAGAAAATGAGCAAAGCTGTTTAACAGCTCAATTTGTCCACATGGAAAACAATAATCTGGCCCCTTGAACCTTAGCCACTGGGAATCAATCAAATGGGTGTGCTCTTGATAAGTAAGTAGTACATATGTTCACTCTAAGAGACAAGAAACACCTGGAATCATGAAGGAGGTCAACTATCAGTGCAACAGACAGTGGCTAGTTGGGATCTCTCAGAATCATAATAAAAATGAAGTCAACTCCAGGCTGAGGATCAGGTAGGAAAAAAAAGACACATAGAAGGAGCAAAACCTACATTGAGCTACCAGGAGACTGAGCTCCAAACCAGGAAATCCTATAGAGAGTAGGTCATGGTCCAGCACCAAAAAGAAAAAGGAAGGAAAGGAAGGAAGGATGAAAGGAAAGATGGAAGAAGAAGGAAGGGAGGAAGGAAGGGAGGAAGGAAGGGAGGAAGGAAGGAAGCAATTATTAACAAACATTAATATGACTCAGTTTGCTGTCAATGACTGTTCAAATTCATGTGAATTTCTCCCAGGAGGAACTTTTGATTTTACTTTTGGACTTTTTGCCATTTCATGGATTTTTCATTATCATCTTGTTCTCTTATTTTTCAATGAGATTTAGATAGAAATGCCCTGTGACAAGATGTTATCTTGCTAATATTCACTTACATTTAATGTTCTATGGACTATTGCACAAGTGGATAAAATAACTGCTTTTCATAGTTGGATACAAGTATTGTAATGGAAATTCATCCCCCATAGATTCTCTGCAAGCATATTCAGCACAAATCATATAGTGGAAGGGGCAGTATGGATGGTTTGTACCTCATTGTGTTCCCACGTGATTTCAATCTCCTCAGTCAGGTCTCTATACTTTGAAATCTTTCATTTCTTGTAGTTTGAGAATTGTATTTAGGATGGCATTATCTATTTAATTTTTTGAAGTTTCATTTAATTATTACTATTATTCTAATATTTCAGTGAGGTACAAGAAAGAGTATATTTGTTGTATGTACAAAATATTGCAATAGATCATAGATTTAGAGCTGAAAGAGAACACTCCCATTTTACAGACGAATAAATTATGGACCAGAAAGGTTAAGTCATTTGCCCAAGCTCATATAGGTAGAAAGGAACCCAACTAGGATTAGTACCTAGATCTTCATTTCAAATCCCACATTCTTCCCATTGCATCACTTTGCTTTCCACTTCTTCCCTTTGTCCTAGTTTCCAAAAAGTTGCTTTTCATATTTGCAGGAGTAAAGCCCAGTTTAGAAAAGGAGAAAATGGAGTAACTGCAAATGATATAGGCATTCTTCTTTTGCCTCAGGTCAGTGTTTTTTGTATTAAATCAAGTGTTGCATATAGCTAAGCTTCACTGGGGTTCACAAAATTTTCTATAGCCACTATAAGGAAGGCAAGTTATGAATTATTTTTCTAAACTGAGTCTAGAAAATGTCTAAACTCAAAGTTACAGGCTCATGATTGGCTCTAAGTCAGAAGCTAAAGACTGCTGACCCAAATCCCTTGCTGACAGAAGAGCTTTTATGTTAAATTTAAAAAAAAAATTATGAAGCTAGCAAAAATCAACAAACATGGTTGCTTTATGGACAGAACAGGACAGAAAAGAGGATCATATAGAAAACTTTGAGTATTTGTTATTTACATTTTTTTCAAAGTATACATCAAAATTGGTACACAATAGTACCAATACTGCCCTGTGTATATCCCCTTTTGAGTATCCCATAGAGATTTTAAACTATATATTTTTTGCAAATGGGGGACAGCAGAGATTTTCAGGGTACTACTAGTACTGCTTTTCCTTTTCCAACAACAGTGTAATTTATTCCAGAGGTCTGTACCAAAGAGCTTCTCATTCTGACTAGAATATGCCTTACCTTTGATTGGCACGATAATTCACTACCTCTAGATTGATCTTTTTCCTCTTTATTCCAAGCAATGACTCAAAGTTCATGCAATGAATACAGCAAACATTTATTGAACACTTATGTGCAAGCATTGAGCTAAGTACTTCTTGCCATGTCTATTCACAGCCTATAAACTGATGTAACAACCTCTTTGTCTTATACGCTTATTTGATATAGTCTTGGGTTAAATTGGTATTTCTATTGTTAACAGTTGTGAATATATGTGTGTGTTTATGCATGTGTTCCTTAATCTCAGGATGAGATGTGCCATGCCACATCACCTTTCTGGCCACCACCCCCTCCATTTCTCCCATCAGTGTTCTGGTTATATAAAACTATTTTGGCTCAAAAATGTGGGACCATACATTTCCACTAATTAAAATCCATCAGTTGCCTTCAGGGACCACTTTTTCAATGGGAATGCAATGCCTTCCAAAAGATATATGTATGCCTTAACTTAATAGGAGGAATCCAGATGCTGTCCTGTATAATTCTTTTCAAAAAAAATAGTCTGCAAGCATTTCACTGCTCATTAATAAACGCGTTCATGGTCCTAAAATATCCTGAGCCTAAACTTCCTTCAATTGTGACCTCTAGCCATTTATGATGACAAATTGTACCTTCTTTGGAGAGCGGCTAAATATCTGAAACACTGAGCCTCCCTGAGCCTCCCCCTGAAACCTGGCCTATTATTTCCGATTCACAGGCAAATTCCAGCTAGCCCATCATTGATCTTCTCTACACTGCCCTTTCCCAGCTGTCAGCTCTCCAATCAAACAAGACCAGGAGCTGCCATGTTCAGTCTCTTCCCTCAGTGATTCCTCTGAGAAGGTCCCTTGTCATTTTGTTGAATGAAGCACTCTCTATTTGGCCATTCTGAATCCATCCGTTACTCAGGCATGCATGTGCTTCCAATTAATGGTAGCCTTTGAAAAGATTGGAGTCACTTGTGTAGAGAAATCCCAGAGCCAGTCTGCTGCTTCCTTATGCTAGTGTATTTGGTGTTTCCCTGATAACATACCATTTAAACATTAGAGCTTTGTCTGAAAATCCTTAAACACAGGTTATATATTACATTCATCTCAAGATTCCATAAGAGGTGAGAATCTGACATACATCAGCCCTATACCTACTTTTTCTCTTCCAATGAAAGTTAGCTCTTGGATTTCCAAACCAATGGAGGGGAGCATAAACATTGATCATCCACCCCAGCATACAACCTAAAAATCATTTATTCTTGGCATTGGAATGTTTTCCTACTAACCCTTGAATAAGAGGGGGCTTAATGTTCTGGGAATTTATTTCAAACCAAATAATGAAGCAATACTGTGAAGATCTGATTCAGGGGGAGCTGGGAAGCTGCCCAGTTTTCTCACTCTGACTCCTGCTCAGCTCTTTCCTGAAATCTACACCATGGTGGAAATAGACAATTTTCTCAGAAATACTAGCCTAAGCAGAACATACCTCTTTCAAGCACCTCCTGGCACAGGTTTAATGTTTTTTGGGGAGTTTCTTTTGGGGGTTGTACACCTCATGGAAAGAAGGAATAAGCAAGATGCCAACAAAACAAGTATTTAAGCATGGCACCTTCTGGCAGGAAATGCTCATTCATTTGCAATCAACTGGAAAGCATGGATTGTTGTGCATATGTCACAACATGGCTAACTCTCCCTTGGATAATCAAGAATTAATTGTAACCAGGGTTAACCAAACCAAATATTTTAGAAACTGATGGAATCTTAGCAGTAAATGAGATTTCAGATATTACCTTATCTCTCTTATAGCCTTACTTTTTCAGAAGAGGAAACTGAAGTTTTTAGTGGTAGTCACAAATGGAAGCACTGGAAATAGAATCGGAGTCTCCCAACCTCTAGCAGAATGTATTTTCGACTGCTTTAGTCTTTCTCCAAATTAGCACAGTAAATAATATTCCTAACAAGAAAGAGGATTATTTTCTCTTAATTAATGTGCTGGATAGGCTGAAGAATAGTGAACACAACAAGAGAATTGGGTCCTAGCTAGAGGAATGAAAATTCACTAATTGTCTCATCAATTCACCTCTAATTCGATTTCTTTATTTTAAAGTTTTTTTGATGACTTTCATTTTTCCACAGCACAATCACATGCAGATAGATATACACCATCTAACCTGTCCCTTCCTCAGTGAGATATCTCCTATGATGAAGAAGAAAGACTCAAGCAAAGATTGTTCATTATTGTATTTATATAGCATTCAATTTCATTTTTTTCTTTTCATTTTCACCAACTTCAATTTCAATTCAATTCAATAAAAATCACGGTGGCAGAGATGAAAAATGTAGATAAGACCGAGTTCCTTGCCCTCATGTAGTTTGCAGTCTTATGGGGGAGGGGTGGCAACTAATAAATACTCACAGATTTTCCACCACCCTTTCCTATGCCTATCTTTATACTAACATGGCTGAAATCTGAAGTATATAGTGATCCAATTTAGGTCTTAGAGAGCGGTTTTTAGTTTTTGTTTTTAGAATCATATGGTGGCAAGTAAACTGTAGTTATCTTTGTCATTGTCTTTTTATAAATGTTTAGCACACACATGTAAAATGATTCAGATATACTATGAAATTAAAAGTCTTGTTGCCTGTGGACAAATAAAAGATCAAATTTAGCTCCTTTATTTGTTTCTCTAAGAAAGATCCTTTTGGGCTATCTTCCCTTTCCCCCATTTTTAAATTTCCTTTTTATCTTTTTGTTTTTATTTAGATAGGAGTAATTTCATTGGTGCAGGGAACTCCCAGGTGAAGAAACTTCTGCCAATGCAGCTTGTCAATATAGTTTTATAGTTACCTAGAACATCAAGAAGATAATTGATTTGGCCAAGGTGACAGAGATAGTATGTTACATAAGTGAAACTGAAACCCAGATCTTCTGGGCTTCTAGGCCAGAACTGTATGCACTGTGCCATTTTGTCTCTATGAAAAAAAACAACAACAGATTAATATTAATTGGTTCTTCCTGTAATATGTTTACTCATTGTTATTGTATGTATTTCACAGTCTGAGTAAAGACAATTAATGTAATATTAATACACAGTCTGAAATTTTAAGATTCTTAATACCCTCCCTATTCCTTTTCTATCATTCTCCCACCATGACTGCAGAAGCAGAAATGGACCACAGTGTTCTGAGGGCCATTTTGCAATTTTTCTTTGGTCATTGGAGTGAGATGGACAAAGAACTTGGCATTTGGTTGCAAGGATACTATGATAAACTTCATCACACTTAAATGAGCCAGTTTTTAGAAAATTGACATTTTCTCACCAGAACCCTATTCAACATCTTTCCAACATTGTACCAACATTGTAGAAATTGACAGAATTCTCAATCTCCCGATCTACATAATGCAAATACCCAAGGTCATCTCTATAACACAGTGAGGTATTAGAGTTTAATTTTGTGCAAGCTAGGGAAAGGTTGGGGGATAGAAAAAAAATCAAAATTTAAGTTTTAAATGAGATTTTGGACAAAATGGTTGTATTATTGATATGAATAGTGAAGTCAGAAGGAAGAGAGTATAACAGAACTGTTACCTTATAAATTTTGGCTAATATGCCTTTCTTAACGAAACTTACAATTACATTACCTGTCGTATACATGGTGTATATATGTACATGTATGTATGTATATGCACACACATGTGTGCATACATATGTGTAGATACCTCTATACACATGCATATGTGTGCATGTGTACATGTATGTGTATAATGCCCACTTACATGGGCAGGCATATATGTATTTAAATGTCTATGCATCTATGTGTCTTTATATATGTATATTCATGTGTCTACAGTCATATAACCCTGCAGACTAATATTGACTCCATTCAAACCCTGAGATCTTTTTCACAGAAAATGTTGTCTAGTTATATCTCCCCAACCTCTTTTTTTTATTTTTAAGTGTAAAATTTGATATTTGTTCTTATTAAATTAAATAGAATTTGATTAAGCCCATCATTCCAGCCTATTGAGCTTTTATTGGAAATAGAATCTGCCAGTTTACATGCTTTTATTTATTTTGTTAAATACTCCCTAATTACATTTTAATCTGATTTAGGCCATATCTGGGAGAGTCTGAGGCCTTATGCAGCCAGCTGCGGGCCCATGCTTGACACCTCTGTTTTAAATTATTATGGTCATCATGCTGCTTGTTCAGTTCTGTTACCTTTGCTCTGTATGAATTCATTCAAGGCTTCCATTATCATGTCATTTACAGATCTGACAAATATGAAAAAATAATTTTCCTAAAAAACAGGTCTAACCTTGCCACCCACCTGCTCATGATCCGTTGATAGCTGTTTAGCATCATTAGGATAAAATTAATCTTAGCAGCTTCACATTTATAGTCCTTCACAATTTGCTCCTTTGTCTTTCTTCTATGTTCTTGATTCCTTTTTATTTTAATATCACCACCACTTTCCAGTGACTTCTCTCCTCTCCACAGACTACATACAATCCATGATAAAAAAGAACAAAACAAAACCACATGTAAGTCCTGTCTGAAAATGGCTGCTTCCTTCCACATTTGCCATTTCCCCACTTCTCTGCTTAGGGGCAAGAGGCCTGCTTCAGCATCTATCCTGTTATCCAAAGAGAAGCTTTGACATTGCACGGATCAGTATCCTGAGGCCATTCAATGCAGTTTTCCTTCAAAGCAGTGGATTCTAATACAAATAGGAACAGGGGCTACTAAACAGCACAGAAGGATACTGGCAGACTGCATCTTGACTAAACACACACACACACACACAATAATATTATCTGTGTTTTATTTTATTTTATTTTTATTAATTTTGTTAAATACTGTACTCCTTCATTATATTTTAATCCAGTTTTGGCTGTTCCCTGGAGCGTCTTGGGCCTTATACAGCCAGCTGTGGGCCCGTATTTGACACTCGTGGTTTAAATTATTGTGGTCATCATGCAGCTGTTGTAGTTCTGTTAATTTTGTTCTTAGTTTATACAAGGCTTCCCTAATTTCTCTGAATTCTTCATATTCATCAATTCCTAGTAATATTCTATTCCAATTATACACAGTAGTTGTTTGTTTACTTTTTAAAGTAATTTCCCTATTAATGGACATCTCCTATTTCTTCCACTTTTTTTCTTTGCATTTTAAATATTTTATTTGTGCTTCTTTCTCTCCCTACTTCCTAATAGCTAGACCTTCCCAATAAAACCTTCCCTTATCACATGTAAGTACAGTCAAACAAAACAACCAACACATTTACTAAGTTCAGAGAGCTAGATTCAAATTCTGCCTTTGAGTTTTAGTAGTTCTGTGACTTAGAAGTCATTTTGTCCTGTTTCTTCATCTGTAATACGGCGACAACCATCTGCTGCCTATGATTTAGTTAAACAATGCAGTGCACATAAAATGTCTACAATGCTTCCATTGGCATGCTGTTTTGCAAAATTGTTGTGAGGAAAGTGCTTTATAAACTTTAGAGTTCAACTGAAACGTAAATTCCTTAATCTCCTCATCTGTAAAAGATTTATTAAATACCTGTTTGTGCATGGTGCAACAAACAGCACCTTGATAATTTTCAGTATCCTCTAGGACACAATCCAGAGTCTTATGCCAAGTGAAGACAAATACCATGACAAGTAATCCATCAATGGATTCTTCAAGGATAACTCTCCTCCTTCCTCCGCAAACAGAGTGATGTTGGCTTCTTGCTTTCCCTTTGCAGGCAGGGATGGCAGAAGTTTTCAGAAAGTACCAAGAGGAAGTGCAGGCCTAGAATTCACATAGATTTTTTCTGAGCACTTGATGCTTCCTACTCCAATATACAGTGCCCATCATTTCCATGTTCTAACCCACTAGAATGCAATCTGAAAGTGGCAACTTGGACTATTTTCCTTTGCCACCAAATCTAAGATTCCTTTGGTTTTTAAGCAACATAGCCCATCAATAGCGAGCCTATGAAACTCTAGGTTTCAACTCAACACAATAACCATGAATTTTGCTGCCTAGTAATTATAAGAAGAATCTGAACAATATTAAGATACCTACGCTGGACTCATGATGAAAATAAACCACAAAAAGTATTTTATCTTTTAATTCAAATAATGACAATAGTAATGATATCTGATGCTAATAATGATACCTGATGGGGTGCTGATGGAGAACTACTACCTCTGGTGTGAGGGCTACTCATCCAACCTTTGGTGTCCACCTTCACTCAACTCTCACCTGTGGTTCAAAGAAGCTGTAGTATGCCCAGTGACCACCTTGGCACAATAAACTACCTTGACAGGCTAAACCAGATTGGGAGTAATTAGGGAGTGCCTATAGCAAGTATGTGAAGACTTTTCCTGGCTGAATGGTTAGATGACAATAATTTGTTCCAATGGCTTTGAATGCAGCTGAAGAACTTGGTTAGACATCAAAGATGCCAAGGCCATCCACTGCATCTCAGACTGTGGCCAGCTGTCCTGACTTTTGTCTAGCCACTGGACTTTGATGATTCTCGAAGAGAAAATAAAGCTGATGATTTTGTGCAACTCTGCTTCACTTAAATCCAATGCATGCCTGAGACAAGACATCACCCTGTGATGTAATTCATCCTCTTCAAAAATTAAGAACAAACAATGATACCTGATTTTACATAAAAATTTGAAATTCTCAGAAAATTTTATGTGCATTATGTCACTCAGCTCCATCTCCTGTCCTGGGTTCATACTTCTGAACCTTGGATATTTTCCTCACTGATACCTTCCCTATCCTTTGCCTTCTTCCCCAGGAGAACTATAATCAAAGTAATACTCTTGCAGCTTCTGGAAAGGGTATGTTAATCTTTTGTACAATTGATCCAGGCCGCAGCTTCAGTGGTTTCAGAGTTATGCAGACTGGCCACTGTGTGTATATACACACACCTAATATATACTGTATTTTCCTATTAGAATGTAAACCCCTTGAGGGTGGGAATTGTTGTTTTTAATAGATTTTTAGCACTGTTATCCCTTATCAGAATGCAAGCTCCTTGAGAGCAAGGACTGTCTCATCTTCACATATGGATTTCAGACTATTTTCAGCACTATTGACAAATGATAAGTTTCTAATATGCTTTTTTAATGCATTTGTTTACTTAATTCTTACAGCAATCACAAGTTGAATACTACAAATATTGGTAGTCCCATTTTCCAAATGAACCTCAAAAAGGGTAAGTGATTTTCCTATGGCCATATAACTAATAAAGGTCAGAGTTAAGATGTGAACCTACAGCTTTTTAAGTTCAAGTTCATCGCTCTATCCACTTAATTAGAGCACTTAAAATCCACAGAAATGGCCCATTTTGGGTAACTTCAATGAACACTGAGCTCTCACATCACTCTGACATAGAAATATAGTAGAACTTTTTATGAGGCATAACAACAAACCACAAAACAACAGATTCTCTCCCCTCATCAATATTGGTCACAACAATCTGGGAGACAGGATAGCTGATCTGTGGGGCAAGAAAATAGCAGCTGTTTCCTCATAGCTCTAGTCAAAGCACCAGTTTCTCTCCTACTCTGATTGTATCTCTAGACAACACATAAAATTGTAGGGAGTCTGGGCATCTGGACAGATATGTAAACTGGTCTATTACACTTGTAGGTATTGGAATGGGGGAGAGCAAGAGAATCAGGCAAGGTGTCTTCATGGTAGAGCATTCTGTGACTCTGCACATATGGTGTTGCTATGAGGCCTTTCTTGTGGGTGTGTTTGTGTTCTCATGTGCTCTTCATTCCTCTTTGAAAGCCCTATGCACTGTTCTTTACATTGGCACATCGAAGGTTTGGGCACAGATGATACCAAAAAGTTTGGACAACAATGGTTCTCTTTCAGAGTCAATAACAGCTACATCCTTGACAAAAACTTTTAAATTGTTTTTCTACTCTCTTGGGTACACCTATGTCAGAGGTTGAATAACACTGACAATATAGCTTATTAGTGTTTTCATTCCACTAAACAGTTAAATTATAGTTCTTTCCTGCTCAATGCTCATGTTTAATGCACTTAGTACTGTCCTACATTTGTGCCCCTTACAATGAAGCAGATGTTTGGATGGCATATGGTACCCACTCATAAATTTCTCTAAACCTTCCCTGGTGTATAAGTGACAGGCAATGATGGGTTCCAGTGGCCAGTCTGCATAACTCTTCCTGAAAACCACTGAAGCATTGGCCATATTTGCTCATTTCGGGTGGGTAAGCTCGTGTGGTCAGCCATCTATTCACTACCAGCATGTCCGAGCAATATCAGTGAGACGTTGGCATGGTGAACAAGCTTTACATACTGTATCTGGTGTCTTGCCTGTCAAATTCACTTTTGTGTGTGCTTATGGACATATCATAACTGTTTACACATATGAGGGTAGCAATTTCAACGGCTGAGCCAGAGATCTCAGCTGTACAAGTTGGAGTTGTCAGAATCAAGCAAGTGAGAAATGAAATCATAGAAGGACTGTCCATTACTTAACAGTAGGAGCACTTTAGCATACCTACAGGAGGGTTGTTTTACTCTTTTTTTAAGGAATAAAGGAAGAAAATGTGTCATCTTAGAAATGGAATATTTATTTGCCCATCTAATCTCTTCATTGCTGGGATTCCTATGCCATTTGTATCTGGTTCCACACAATTTAGTCCTTGGTTAAATGTTTTCTTATGTTGGTTTTGTTTTGGCTCTTGGCTTAAATTTCTCAAGTTTTAAGTATTATTTAGCAAACTAAATTGGAATGAAGAGGGCAAGTGTTCCGTCTTCCATTTCTGTTGTGCCTCTATAGTACTTATATATAGTGTTGCATATGGAAAAAGCACTCAATAAGTATTTGCTGATTATGAGGGTAGGAGCAAAATCACTGTCTTGAAGTCCATTATCAAAGTCAATCAACTCGCAAAAGAACTACTAATGACAATAACAGGTATTCTTACTCTCTTCATTTCCACCTCAATGGCAGTACTGGTATGACCAGAACGAATCAAAATGAGTTGTTTCCAGGATTAAATTAAAAGTCCCTGATTTCGTCACAGAATTCCTCATCTAAGACTTATATGGGCTATTAACATATTTGCTTAGAGTCTTACAAATCTACTTAAAAGTGATTTAAACCAAAAAAAGAAGAGGTTGGGGCACATCCAATGTACACATATCAAGCTAGATATCCTAGAGGACAAGTACAATATTGGGGTGGGGTGGGGAAGGAATGGCAGTAGAGACACCCAGAAATTCACCTGATATCCAAGAATGGATCCAGTAATTAAACCCCATGGATAACAAACATCTATATACAAATACAAGAAGAATGAAAACAGTAATAAGCCAGATGAACTAACTTTACTTATGCAATGAGAAAGAAGAAAAGAGACCTTATAAGATGTCATTGAATCTCGGTGGGTTTAATTCCAGGAATGAAATATGATTCCAAAAGCACTTACCTTTGTCAAAAGAAAAAAAAAGAATATGCAAAAATATTTTAGAATTGAGTAGAATTCTATAATTGAAAAGATATATCCACATGAGGAAATCTAGGAACAAAGAGAAAAGAAACATGGCAGAGAACCTTCAGGGGAAGAGAAAAGGGGGAGGGTATGGAAGTAATCGGAATGTACTAGGAAACATGGATATGGAAAGAAAAAAATTGCATAAGGAGTTCAGGAAACAGAATGAGCCTGGCACAGAAGCATGATATATCAGTGATGGATGACTTCATTTAAACAGATATATGTTGAAACTCTGTACAAAAGCAAAATAGCTTGTAATTTCTTGAAAACAATGATAATTTCAAACTGCAAAAGGAGGAGTAATTAACAAGGAAAAAAATTTTGGATCAGATTCTCATTCTCACCAACAGGGAGGAACTTGGTGCTGGGGTGGAAATAACAAGAGTGTAGAATTCAATGCTCCAAAAAAAGTAAAGTTCTGGGAACCCTAAGTTCATACATGCTACATACCTTTGATTGACAGATTAATTCAATCAAGTTTTGTTCTTAAGTAAACTATCAGGGCTAAGTTGGTGGGGCTGCTTGATCACTTGTATACAATACAATAAACAAACATTTATTAAGTACCTACCCTGCTACAAGCATGTGCTAGGTGCTAGAAAAAGACAAAGTATAGACAAGTCACAATCCCTGTCCTCAAGAGGGCTATCGTCTCATAAGTAAAATAAAAAGAAAATTTCAATGTAAAAAAATGTATAATGACATGATAAATGAAAGTTAAAAATAATACATTAAAGTAGTTGTCCTATTAAGTAAAATTCAAGAAATATTTGTTTTACTTATTTTGAGAGAGGAAAAGACTAACAGTCATATTTCACGTAAGTCATATTATATACCAAATATTCTCCATCTATACAATTATGCTTTTAAGGACATTCTTTGAATTGTTTTATCCAAATCCATGAAACAATAAGGTATCATGAATTTTGAAAGTATTGATGTCAGTTTCCTCATTTTATAAATGAGAGAATGGGATTGGACAGCCTTTGAGATCCCATCTACTTCTTATTCTATATCTAGACCATTGTGTCCCAGTCAGTCGAGCTTTTTGAACCTCATCTCAGACATTCGATAACTATGTAATTCTGATTCATCTGCAAATCAATTCATCTTCAAAATAAATATGATAATGATATTGCCTTATCTAATTGACTTCCTGGGAGGATCATGTTACATTTGTATCTATCTATCTATATTTTACAAACATTTAAGTACTATCAAATGTCTATTGCTGCTGTTTTCATCTTCAATCCATTAAATCATCGTTTTCTTAACTACCAGTCCAGAAGAGACACTTCTTTTTGTAATAATAATCTTGAAGAAAGAAAGCAACTATGCTCCTAGGGATAGAAGAGCTGGTTCTGAAGGACAGCTCCAATTCAATCTCCCCAAGCACTTGCTCTGGAAACTCCAATGGTCTGCTTCCCCTTAACGATCAACCAATTAGGTATTTACTCAAGCTGCACAGTAAAAACAGTAAATACAAATCACTTTCCCCAACATCAAAAACATACTTTTTCACCAATAAACCTAGGCTATAAGAGGGGCAGACACTAAGAAGGAAGTCAAAGTGTAATGGCGACGAGGCATGCAGTGGCCACCTGGCTGAGATAATTCAAAGCTCCACAACAGCAAGGTTTCCTTTGTTCTCTCTCTTTTCAGAGGGTCCCTGTGTAACAGTAACTAATTTAGCAGGTATTTAGCACTGAGTTTCCACAC
>CM053581.1:96611637-96636800 GCA_028627135.1 Pseudochirops cupreus | reverse complement strand
GATAAAGGGTGAAACAAGGATGTCCACTATCACCCCTCTTATTCAATCTGGTACTAGAAATGTTAGCAGTAGCAATTAGAGAAGAAAAAGAAATCAAAGGAATCAAATTAGGCAAAGAAGAGACTAAGCTATCACTCTTTGCAGATGATATGATGATATACTTGGAGAATCCTAGAGAATTAAGGAAAAAACTTCTTGAGACAATAAATAAATTTAGCAAAGTTGCAGGATATAATATAAACCCACATAAATCCTCAGCATTCCTATATATTTCCAACAAAATCCAACAGCAAGAGATAGCCATTCCTCAATTGATGGGCTTCCCCTTAATTTCCAGTTTTTTGCCACCACAAAGAGAGCTGCAATAAATATTTTTGTACATGAGTCTTCCTCCCACTTCTATGATCTCTCTGGGATACAACCACAGAAGTGGTATCACTGGGTCAAAAGATATGCAATTATTTATAGCCCTTTGGGAATAGTTCCAGATTGCTCTCCAGAATAGTTGTATCAGTTCACAGCTCCACCAACAATGCATTAGTGTTCCAATTTTTCCACATCCTCTCCAGCATTTGTCATTTTCCTGTTTTGTCATCTTAGCCAATCTGGCTGGTGAGATGTGGTACCTCAAAGTTGTTTTGATTTGCATTTCTAGAATCAAGAGTGATTTAGAGCATTTTTTTCATATGCTTATAGATATCTTTAATTTCTACCTCTGAGAATTGCCTGTTCATGTCCTTTGACCTTTTATCAATTGGGGAATGACTTGTATTCTTATAGATTTCACATAATTTCTCGTATATTTTAGAAATGAGGCCTTTATCAAACACTGGTTGTAAAAATTCTTTCCCAATTTCCCACTTCCCTCTTAATCTTGGTTACATTGGCTTTATTTGTACAGAAACTTTTCAACTTAATATACTCAAGATTATTCATTTTACATTTTTTTGAAATAACCAATTATTAAATTTATATTGATCTAAGTTGGAGTTCTTCATAGAATTTCCCTACTTCCATATGCATTGTCACAGACACTGGTAGGTAAACTGCAAATCTCTTCATGATGTTTTGTTTTTGTTTTCCCACTTTCCCGAAACCAAGTCTGTTGCCTTATTCTGTGTTGGAACTCTGATATATTGAAGTTCTCTGAGGAGATTGGGGAGTCTCTTTTCTCTTTCATTGGCCCAAATCACCAGCAGTTGCATTTAACTTAATTTTAGGGGCTCAATGACTAGCACCCCAGTTCCATTTAAACACCTAACATTGAATTAACTTTTACAAAAGTATATTTACTTCAAAGATATAGCACAAACAAATATACAAACATTTCCCTCACTATCTTAGGGACATAATTCCCCACCCAAAACAATCTTATTCTGGGGTGAAGAAGGACTAGATTCAAAGGTTAGCTCAGTTCCTATGTAGCATTTGTCCCAACAATTTCAAGTCCAAAACAGGGAGCACTTCCTTCTGATGACCTGGCAACCCCTCAGAATTTTACTGCTGGCGGGTGCCAACAACTGGCTTGAATTCTGAGACTCTTGGCTCCTCATGACTGGTGCTCCCAGGGAGATTGGGGCCTTTAATTGTATGGAGGAAAAGAATGAATGAAAAGTCCTAAGACTCAGGTGCATTTCTTGGGACCATATGACCTATGTGGGAGGAAAAGGAGAAAGAAGCTGTCTTCATCCCTCTCAACCCCCCCTAGTGGATGGAATGAATAAAGGAATCCTTCACCCTCAGAGTAAAAGGTAGAATCATTGCATTGTTGCATAAGGACATTTTAAAGACATGGACAGTTCCACCTACATAGCCAATGGGGGAAAAAAGACTGCTCTCAAGCATGTAGTATACCAATAGAGAATGTCCACTCATGCTCCATTCCTTGAGTATCTCAAAAGCAGTCCCCTAGGATCATATAAGGAAAAAAGGAAATAAGCATTTATTAAGTGTCTAGTATGTGTCAACCAATGCACTAAGTGTTGTAGAAATCATAGCTCATTTGATCCTCAGTATCACTCCTGGAGGTAAGTACTATTATTATTCCCATTTCACATTTGAGGGAATTGAGGTAGGTGGAGGTCAAGGGACTTCTTCAGGGTCACATGTCTAGCATTTGAGGCTGGATTTGAACTCAAGTATTCCTGGCTTCAGACCTAGCACTCTGTTACCTGCTCTACCTAGCTGCCATAGTTGGGACATACCATCTTAGGAGATCCAGGCATGCACCAAATTGCATATAATTACAGATGTCTCAACCAACCTAGATGTCATCATACTTTAAATGATTTCCTATTGTCTTCACTGACCATTCAAGGCTCTGTGCAACCTGACTTTTCTCTCACTATTTATTTGCCATATTTAATGTATTGCAGTCCCATCCCTGGTGCTTTCCACGTATATGCCTTTGTTCAGATCTGATACAACATTCTTTCCTGTCTTTTCCTAAAGGAATGCTATGAGAGCCAGATTAAGTGCAGCATCCTGAATAAAGTCTTCCATAATTCTTACTAGCCAGAAGAGCACTGGACATGGAGATGGGAAGACCGAGCTGAACTCTTGCCTCAGGTTTCAACTGTGTGGCCATGGCCGGGTCACTTTAAACTCTCTCAGCCTTAGTTTCCTCATCTTTAAAATGGGGGTAATAATAGCTCTTAGCCTACTGAGTTGTTGTGAGAATCAAATAAGATAGCTTATCTAAAGTTCTTTGTAAATAACATTTTATAAGTATTATTTTTGGTATCTTTGTTATTGTTTCTTACATCTCTGAATTTTCAAAATAATTTATTTTTATGCACTTAGTGTGTTCTACCTTTTATTATGAAACTATATTTTATGAAAATGTGCATCCACCAAAGTATGACTCTGATGCCTCATCATTATATGGAGGTGAACTTGGCTTCTCTTATGTTATAACAGAGGAATGCAAACTCTAGCAATCTCTCCCTTGTTGGAAAAACTCTACATATAGTACTGGGAACAGATTGTGTCTACTTTCTAAGGAATGGCCTCACTCAAAGACAAGAAGTCACCAAAAGGTTGGCTATTGAGTAATGAATTCTTCAGCTGTAGCAACCCACAAAATAAAGACAAATACAAAATAGTCCTTAGCCCTGCATTGTCTTTTCCCACTTCTCTTGCAGTGATGGAAGCCTGTCTACAAGAATTGATTTAACTGTTGATCATGCAAAAGAAATAATTTTCCAATTACCAAAGCATGACCGTCAGACCTGAATCATATTAATCTTGGTGTTCACTCTGTAAATGCCACCAAAAGACAAATGGGAGTTGCCAATAAATAGAATGAGAGTGCACAGATTTTCATTGGAGGGGCAAGTGTAAGAGCTAGTAATATTGGTTCAATGATGCTTTAAAAGGCAAGGAGAAATATTTCATGGGATACTTGGTCATCTTGTATTACATTGCTCATAATGTTGTTGTCGTGATTTTTTGTGACTCCATTTGTGGTTTTCTTGGCAAAGATACTAGAATGCTTTGCCATTTTCTTCTACAGCACATTTTACTGATGAGAAAACTGAAGCAAACAGTATTAAGTGACTTGCCCAGGGTCACATAGCCAGTAAGTGTCTGAAACTGGGTTTGAACTCAGGTCTTTCTGACTGCAGGCCTGGTGCTCTATCACTGGGCCCCCTAGGTCATAATAGACATTTGCAAAAACAAAAACAAAACATCATGAAGAGATTTGCAGTGTAGCTACCAGTGTCTGTGACAATGCATGTGGAGGTAGGGAAATTCTATGAAGAACTCCAACTTAGATCAATATAAATTTAATAATTGGTTATTTCAATGGATAGGTACACATGGAAAGAACAGCCTGAAAAAAAAATGATGGAAAATAGGATTGAGAATTAAGAAAAAATACAGGCTACACCTTCATGCTCTATGAATTCCAGTGGCTCCCTATTACCTCTAGGATCTAACATGAAGCTCTTTGTTTGGGGCCCTAAAGCTCTTCCTAACCTATCCCTTCTGTTTTTCCAGCCTTCTCGGACTTTACTCCCCTCTGTACACTCTACAATCAAGACACATTGGCTTACTTGTTGCTCCTCAAGTAGAACACTCCATTTTCCATCCCGTTAGCTAAGACCCCATTTTCGAAAGCTCTGCCTCTTTGTGATCACCTCCCCCCTCTTAGGTTGAGGCTCACCTCAAATTTCACCTCCTGCAGTTAGGTTAGTGCTATCCCTTCTAAGATCACCTTCCTTTCATCCTGTATTCATCTTGTACGTATCTCATTTTTGTTCTTGTTTTCTTTTTCATATCATCTCTCACATTAGAACAGAAGCTCCTCAAGGGAAAGCCAAGGGTTTGTTTTTTCTCTCTCTGTACCCCCATGCCTAGCATAGCATCTGACATATAGTACAGGATTACTTAGTATTTGTTTGTTGACTGACTTAACTGTACACACATTTTACAAAGGTAAAAATTTACTTAGAGAATAAATCAATTGAATAATCAATCTGACATATAGTATGGGCTTACTTAGTAAATGGTTGAATGACTTACTATATATACATTTTACAAAGGTAGGAATTTACTTAGAGAATAAATCAATCAAATAATCAATAAACTGGCAAACCTTTGCAAAGAAAACTCTAGGTTGCTTGGGAACTATTAGTACTATCGAGAGTTAAGAGTCAGTTTGGCATAGCATATATGTGGACAGATCAGTTCTCAGAATCCAGATAATATGAATTCAAATATAAAAACTGGCTGTGTAACCCTGGACAATGCCCTTGGCAACTCTGTTATATAGTATGATCTGCAGAGAAGGTTCTGACCTGCATTGGTAGAGGGCCTTTACTTATCTGGCAATATCAATATAATCAGAGGGCTGTTCAGAAGAATGGATGGCAAAACTAGAGTTTGGAGAAACCTGGGTTTCTAGCCTGTCTCTGTTACTTGATATATAATAATGGGCAAACCACTTAACTGCTCTGAGCCCATTTTCTCTTCTATCATATAGGTATAATTCCTATGGGTTGTTGTTGGGGTCACATAAGATAATGGATAAAAAGTCTCTGCCACTTTAAAGTTCAAGATTGGACCAGTTCAGGAGCTGTGACTTCCAAGCTATAGAAAGCAACAGAAAGCTCTCAAATATGAAACAAGTCTTTCTACCAATGCATATTGGCATTTTTCTGTAGTTTTATCATCTTGAGAGTTGTCTAGGGCACTGAGAGGTTAAATAATTTGTCCAGTGTCACACAGCTAATATGTGTCAGAGGAAACCTTAAAGGGTTATATAATCATGATTTGGGAAAGGAAGAGAGGAAGGAAAGAACAGGAAGAAAGAAGAACAGGAAGGGAAAGAGGAGGAGAAAGGAAGAAAGGTATAAAGGGAGGGAAGGAAATAAGTAGGGAGGGAAGGAAGACAGAAAGAAAGAAAGAAATGGAGGGAGTGGAAGGAATGAGGGAAGGAGGAAAGAATGGAAGAAAGGAAGAAAGAAAAGGAAGGAAGAAAAGGAAGGAAAGGAGGGAGGGAAGGAAAGAATAGAGAGATGAATGGAGGAAGGAAAGAAAGGAAAGAAGGAAGAAAGAAAAGGAAGAAAGGAAAGAAGAGACAACTTCACTGAAGAGAAGAAAATGAGATGAGATAAAAGTTCTACTTTTATTTTAATAACTAAATACTATACATTGATAAAATTATTTTCAAAAACTATATTCTCCCCATTTTATAGATGAGGATGCAGTGACTGTATACTGTACATCTGTCCATAAGGTTATTTAATTGTATTGTTTTGCTGAATTAGGTTACATAAGTGATTTTTGTAAGAGAGGGATCTCCCCCTACCATGAAGTATTCAGGTTGTGCTACCTTACCTTTCCCCAGTGCACCATGGGCTTCTTGTCATAAGATTTTCTATCTCAACACTATTATATTTTATTTCTTATACAACTTTCTCCCCAAAGAAAACATCTCAAGAGCATTAAATTAAGTGATTTGTTGTCATGGCTCCTGGATCATATTACAAATTTAATTGGCTAATTATTTTTTTTTAGCTCAGAGATGTTTAATTATTAGAGAGTTTCTCTCTTTGGAGACAGCCTACACAGGCAAGCCCATCTACACAGACATCAACAAAGTAAACTCTATCCTTGCCTCCTTGTTATAAGAGGTCATGAAGATTTTGTCTTCATATTAGAATAAATTTTGTTTTCTATGACTCATTCCTATTTGAACTTTGCAACTACCTATTTAGATGTTACTAAATCTGCACTTCCTCTCCCCCCCCCAAAAAAAACGTGCTTGAGGAATTGTTGATAATACTTTTCAGATTTATGGATGCAAACAACAAAGCATCATGGGAATGTGTATCTTCTTTGAGGAAAATACCAAACTGAGTTAGGAGAACTGGATTCTGATTCTGGGTTTCCTCCTACCTATATGACCTTAGACAAGTGCTTTTGGCACTTAGATCCTCACCTTTCTAGCCTGTCAGAAATAAGGGATTAGAGAGACGAATGGCAAAGTCAGGGTTGTGTTGAAGCCAGTTGGAATCTCCTCAGTTGAGCCGATTGTTGACTTTTCATTATGAGCATTTGTACCTTAGAAATTAACAAGTGATGCAAATCAGGTCTTGCCTTATTGCTTTGTGGATTGTCTAGCCTTAAGAATCTGGTGAAGAAAATGTTAATAAAACAGATTAAACTTAAAAGTATGTCATACATACCCCACCCCCACTCCCACCCCAAGGGCTGGTTGTTAAATATTTGTCAGCACACCACTGGGTAAAGTCCATTTCAGCTCTAACACTCTATAATTAGAGTGTAAGTGAATTGTAGAGACACAATCAGTCTGGTTGACAAGTTCAACCCAAATTCTACAAAAATAAAAATAACAGTTTTTATAAATAGCACTTTAAGATTTGCAAAGCACTTTACATATGTTATTACATACAATTCTCATAAAAACTGTATAAGGTAGGTGATATTATTATCATCCCTGTTATATAAAGGAGGAATATAAAGGTAAGTGATTTGCCCATGATCATGTATCTAGTAAGTATCTGAGGAAAGATTTCAATTTCAGGTCTTCCAAACTCTCAGTCCCAAACTCTAACCTTGTGCATGCAATCCCTAACAATACAGACTGAGGCCTGAGCCAGATTAAAATGTAATTGAAAAATATTTAACAAAATAAATGAAAATATAACAGAACATAGATAATGTTAATATATGATTTTCAAATTCACAGGGATCCTTAAGTACGATTTAATTTCGGAGACTCATTTCTATTTAAATTTGATGCCATTGATCTAAAGCATATGGTTGCTTTTCATGTCAGGTTCAGAATCCCAAATCTCTGTATTGGTCAAAGTTGAGCAGTTATCTTGTTGATGTATGTGATCAGCGTAGACTCCTGTTCCGTAGGAATTCTCATACTCATTTCCTTTTCTAAATGGTAAAGCTATTCACAGGAGTTATCCTGAAATCTTTTCGTTTAACAGGTATAGACACTGACTTTCTTACTAGTGCTGATTCTCCATTTCACAGACTTAAGAGGAAGAACCTGGACAACTTAGAGGTTCCATCAAGAGGAAAAAAACTGAATTCTAAGATCATGTCATAGAATCAGGGAAAAAATGAATTAAGCAACACTCAACTAAGTGTTGAGTAGATAAGGACAGAACCTTGTAGAACAATACATAGAATATACAGTCCTGGGAGGCTAGGTGGTACAGTGAATAGAGTACTAGCCCTGGAGTCAGGAGCACCTGAATTCAAATTCGGCCTCAGACCCTTAACACTTACTAGCCATGTGACCTTGGGCAAGTCACTTAACCCCAATTATCCTGCCTTCTCCTCTCCAAAAAAAAAAATGAAGTAAATATACAGTCCTAAAGAGAGAAATATAAAGACATTCTATCTGAAAACAGCAACAAAAAATAAGGATTCACAGCAAAAGAAGAATGTACTCTATGGGACTGCAGAACTGGAAGGAACCTCGTTGTTATTGTTCAGTCATTCAGTTGTGCCCAATTCTTCATGACCCCAAGGACCACAGCACACCAATACCGTCTATGGGGTTTTTTTTGGCAAAGATACTGGAGGGGTTTGTCATTTCCTTCTCCTATAGATTAAAGCAAACAGAGGTTAAGTGACTTGCCCAGGTTCACACAGCTAGCAAGTTTCTGAGGGCAGATTTGAACTCAGGTCTTTCTCAGACATCATCTACTCCAGCTCTCTCATTTTACAAATGAACAATCTGAGACCCAAGGTCGTATAGTTTGTGATATAATCATAAGTGTAGCTTTGGCAGAATTGCCTCCAATTCAAAGCCTATTAAAGACATTCCCTTCAATGGCAGCTAGGTGGCAGAGTGCATAGAGCACCAGGCCTGGAGTTAGGAAGACCTGAGTTCAAACGCAGCCTCAGAGCTTTACTAGCTATGTCACTCTGGGTAAGTCACTTGCGCTTAACCCTGTTTGCCTCTGTTTCCTCTTCTGTAAAATGAGCTGGAGAAGGAAATGGTAAACCACTTTAGCATCTTTGCCAAGAAAAACCCAAAAGGGGTCAAGAAGAATCCAACACAACTAAAAATGACCAAATAACAATACATAAAAGACCTTAAACCTCAAACAACTTATATTTTCTGAGGCTAAACCAAGCCATGCAGTAACCTAATTTTAAAAGAAAGCTATAGAGGACAGAATTGTGAGACAGACGAAGGCAAGAGGGCCCAGATCCGCCAAAGACCTTGAGTGCTAGTCACAACGTATCTCCCAAATCACACTGGGAATTGCCAATGGTTAGCCATATGCATAGATCATAAAAGTTAGGTCATGACCATCTGCTCTAAGAACCACAGATGCTAGTGACAGTCATGCTGAGAGGGGAGAACTTCTGATCCCTTTGGTTTTTCAACCACTAGTGGGCGAGATAATTGCTAAGTGGCTAACATGTGAGCAGAGTTGGTATATTCCATTTGGCCAAGAGGACATATGTTACCCTCAAACTGGTAGTTTATAGATTCCAAACCCAAGAAATCTGTCAAGTTCAGTAAGCTATCAGGCTGAAAAATACAATACTATTTATGCCACAAGATGTCAGAATGTTATATTTCTCTGGCACTTCTTTAACTTTCCCATTTGAAATGTTGCCGTTGGTGAAGTAAGCATGGGAAGCTGTAAATTTAGTGGTAAACAGAGTTCTGTGCATGGAGAATCACAGAATCTCAGACTTGAATGGGTTTTTAAAGGCCCTTTTATCCAAACTACATTAAAACACAAATCTCCCCTATAGCAACCCTAAAAAGTGCCCATTTAGAATTCCCTAGAAGCCTTCTTGTAATAGAAAACTCACTACCTCTCCAAGTGGTGCGGTGCACTTGGGAATAGCTCCAATGAAGCGGGGCAAGGAGCAAGCATTTACTAAGTGTCTACTGTTTGCCAGGTACCATACTAATCACTTTCACTCAGTAAATAAGCATTTGTTAAGTTGACTATTCTGTGCTAGGAACATTAGAAATATTATCTAGTTCAATCCTCAGACAACCCTGTGAAGTAGGTGTTATTAATAGTCCTATTTTGCACTTGGCGAAACTGAGGCAAGCAGTAGTTAAATGACTTGTCCAGAGTCACCCAGCTAGTCTCTGCATACAGATTTGAAATTAGGTCTTCCTGACTCCAGGCCCAGTACTCTATCCACTGTGCCACATAATTTCCAATGACTAAGAAGTTTATTCTTATAATCAACTAAAGTCTGACCTTTCTCCCTCTCATGCCCATTATTCCTAGTTCAGTCCACTGAGGACAAGTCTAAGACATTCTTCACATGAAAGCTTTCTGAATCCTTAGACATAATTCAGTGGGAATGGGCTCAAAAGGGTCAATTACTAAAATTTTTAATGTCTACATTTATAGCTTGGGAATAAGCAAATGTGACATATCACAAATGATTCGTTTTGCTGATTATCTAGATTTGTGAAAGTGATGGGAAAGTGTTAATAATGCAGATTAAACTTGAAAGTGTGTTCTGCATATTTATTTTTTTCCAGAATGTCAGATGTAAGAGGCAGGTAGGTGGTGCATTGGATAGAAAGCTGGGCTTAGAATCAGCCAGACCTAAGTTCAGATTTGACCTTGGATACTTAACTGTGAAGAAACTGCTTCAGTTTCTTCAACTGTAAAACTGGTATAATAAGAGCATTTATCTCACAGGATGGTTGTAAGGATTAATATAAGACACTATTTGTAAAATGCTCAGTATAGTGGCTGGTAGTAGGTGCTATATATTTATTATCATTATTTTTGTACGTTTACCAGCATACTCCTAAACATAAGCTTTCTTTTCTCCAAAATAAACATCCCCAGTTCCTTCAATAGAACCTCAGTGGTGTATTATCCAGTTTCTTGACTTCTCTGGCTCTCCCCTACTGGATAAGCTCTATACTGTCAATGTCCTCCCTAAAATGTAGCACCCAGAATTGAACACATTAGTCCAAATGTAGTTTGAAAAATGGGCAGAGTACAGTGTGGTATAATTTTCCATGTTATGGATACCATGTTTCTATTCATACAGTATAAGATCTATTTTTTTTTTGGCTACCAAGTCACAATAAATTAATAATAAACTTAGAGCCCCTAAAAACTCAGTTTTATTTGAATTCTTTTCCCATCAGACTTTTGGGATTGTTGTTATTTTAAACTTAAATAATGTTATAGATCTTTATGTCTATTCCTTTTGCAGTTTATTTTATTTGACTTGGCCCATTACTGTAGGCTGTCTAAACCTTTTGGGATTGTGAGTTTTTCATCCATTATGCTAACTATTCACAAATTTGATAAGTGTGAAATCTTGGCGTTAATCTGAGTCACTGATGAAATGTTGAACAGTCCAAGATCAAGGATAGGTTTTGAGGACATTCAAAGAGAGACTTCCTTACAGGGTGATAATAATCTATTACTCATTTAGCTTGTTTTGTACTTGGTTAATTATGTAATAATTGAGTCCAGAGTTTCTACTCAATAAATAAGTTTTGAACAAAGCAAAGTTATGGAGAAAAATTATAAGCTCTTTCCCTTATTTATTTTTTATGGAGAAAAAAGGAATTAAGAAAATTTATTTATCCAGCATCACTATGTGTCATGTACTGTGTAGGACATGAGATAAAAACACAAAAGCAACTTTTATTCTGTTTAGAAGGGACGTTCAATTTTAGAGCAGATAATAAGACCTGGTGGACCTGGGGAGCAATGACCAGACCAAGTCATTCCCAAGAGTCATAGTGGAATGGGGATCTGTGTAATAATAGGCGAGAGCAGGGATAGGAGAGAGGATAAGTATTCAGGTAGGAGGGAGTATCCAGCACCTGCTAGCCACTGTGTAGTGAGCGGGCGGGGGTGGAGGGGTTAGTGCTAGGGAGGAGAAGAACCCCGTCTCTATTCCAGTTGTGCTGGTGGGCAACTGTTGGCATGTGTGCAGTAGGTCAGCTGGGAGCAAGAAATGAAAGTTTCTTGTTAGGTATTTAAGGCTATGTCATTGCATACAAAATAGTTTATTTTTATTTCATTAAAAATAAAACCCCCCAAATAGCTGAATTTGAAGAAATACCATTCTTTCACTGACATGGTGCCAAATTAGCTATTCTGACTGAATTCTTCATATTGATCGTATTTTGGAATAATGTAGATACTGCCTATAATTATGCAAGTGAAATAAACACCTATTAAATTGAATCATCACACAATTTGTTTAGTTCTGGCTTTTAAAACCTGGTTGTTCAATCTTAGCAGTAAGATTAATCTGGTTTTTTTAGTCCTGCATTATAAGGGTAAGGTGACAGGATCTAAGTTTTCTGGATAATTGAGAGATCTTTATACTTCATTTTAGTTCCTCTCATTATAGCCTGAAGCCAGATCCAGGGCCTAAATTATTTTGGTATTTATACTTGATCATTATAATCCAATCAGTTTACAATAACATAATTGAAGCTCTTAGAGGTGCATGATGGGAAATCCACAGTATGGAAAATGCATTTGGCCCAGGTCGAGTAGTTATTTACAAAACTTTTGCCAAACACTGCTGTTTTCATTATCCCAGGGCTTTCCTAGAGCATCGTTATTTATTACAATTCCTTAATTATTCATTCCAGCAAGGTTTATAATTATAAACCAGCCACTAATGAGAAGGCAATATGTAATTCCTTAGGAATCTCATTTTATTTGACATTAATTAATGCCCACTTATAAATTGTGACTTAACTATAAAAACCACTTGGTGCTTGAATTTAATCTTCCACATTCACTGGGAAACTAGAAGGAATCTCCTCTAAAGGAGCAATATTCTTCCAGAGTACCAGGCTTATTACCAATGGAACATACAACATGTTTATTTCTATATGTGAATTGTGTGATTCCCCTACATAAGGCAACGCCTCCCCAGAATTTGAAAGGGGGTTTCATCATTTTTTTTTCTTTAAGAGGCAGCTCTCTGTCAAGACTTCCACATTTTTAAATGTTGACAAGCATGCACACTCTATTGCTTGGATTTTTGCCTGGCTCATTATGCAAATTATATTCATGTAATGCATCACTCGGGTATTCAGGTGCAAGCCCACAGTGTCTAATATGAGTCCTTCTTGTCAGGAGCGACAGTAATGTACATTTTCAGTAAAGATAACCGATCAGGTGAAAGAGAAAAATAACTGCTATTTTCAATCAGAACTATAGAAAGTGCCTTCAGCCTGGAGAAGATGTGATGCCAGGCTAAGGCTGTAAAATACAACATCTCTGACCTTATTATTCAGGCTCCTGTGCTAAATAACGTGGATATAATGGAATTTGTGTGCCCTAGTTTCTGACAGGTTGAATGTTACTTAGTGATCCAGAAGCGGGAAAATGGCTTCCTGCTTTCTAAGGGTACTGCAGACCTCCCAAATTTTCTTGGGCAATGCAATCACAAGAATATTAAAATAGGGGGTGGCCTTAAAAATATAGCAAGTGACTACTTACATGATAGAATTTAAGGGCTATAAAGAAGGACTCTTTGGGAAGAAAATCAATTACATATCGGTCATGGTAGCTGCAATCTGACCGCTAGAGATTCAGTCCTTTTCCAGAATCCTTTTTGAAAGGCAAATAACTCTAGCAGGGGTTAAACTTGAATCCTTATCTGATCCAATCCAGTAAGAATTTATTAAAGTACCTACTATGTGCAAGGACCTGTGTTTAGTGCTAGAGATCCAAAAACAAAAGGAAAAGCTGTGTTTGCTATCTGGGAGCCTACATTTGACTGGGAGAATATACTATTTAAAGAAAGAAGAATATACATCTCAGCACACGCCCAAATCCAACTGTGGACAAAGTCCAAGGGGACTAAGAATATAGCATAGACATTATTGGGAGAGGGTAGGAAAGACAAGGTAAATTCAAAGGCAAATTCAGCCCAATTCACATATGGAATATTTTGCTTGTTTTGTTTGTTTAGTTGGTTGGGGTTTTTTTCGTTTGTTGGCTTGTTTTTTTCCCCTGCCCAGTCCTAGTGTAGGAATGGACAAACTTCGGTGAATTTAGTCTTCAGGTGGGACAGAATAAACCATCTGCCTAATAATTCTTTGTGGTAACCTGCATTTTTGTCAGAGTAGGAAGGAAGCAGGAAATGAGATTAGTGGTCTGGCTTTCTGGGAATTTGTCCTGCTTCCTTTGTGAATGTTTCCCACCCTGGCATAAAATCACACACGGAGGGCATATTTCATGAGGTTCTCACCATTTCTTCTAGCCTCAAAATCACTTCAGTTAGTTTCTCCTTTCCCACCTTGAATGATTTGGCTTTGATCTCAAACACAGGTGAAGAGCCCAGGAAATGTTTGAGACTGGATGGCGTATTGGTGAAGAAGAGCAGAACTACAACCGGAATAAAATGAGCAAGGCTTTATCCCAAAGCAGCAAAATTTGGAGGGCTCACAAGGTATCACAGTTCAGGAATGAGCCCAGTTCTAGCCTTGAGTAGCAAGCTCCTTAAGAGCATTCTTGCAATGTTCCAAGGTCTTCCCCATATGAAAGATTTCTGATTTTCCCTCCTGCCATGGCTGACTTAAGGACATATCAGTCAGACAGCATTTGCTAAGAATTTAGTACGTTTCAGGCACTATGCTAAGCCCTGGGTATTAAAAAAGGCAAAAACATGGACCTGGCCCTCACAGAACTCACGTTCTTTTTTTTTTTTAATTAAATTGGTTTATTTACTTTTAGTTTACAACATTCAGTTCCACAGTCCCTTGAGTTTCAGATTTTCTCCCTCTCCCTCTCCCCCGCCATCATGGAGGCATGCACTGGGATACAGGATCTACAAATATCTTCCCATTAATCATTAGTCAGGTTGTAAAGAAGGATTGTAACTGATGGAATGATCAGTGGGAAAGAGGAAACAAAACAAAACAAGAAAAAGAAACAGAGCAAGTTAGTTTGTTTCAATCTGCATTCAGACTCCACGTCTTTTTCTCTGGATATGAATATCTCTTTCAATCATGAGTCTTTTGGAGTTGTCTTATAACCTTATATTGCCAAGAGGATCCCAGTCCATTGAAGTTAATCGTCACACATACATTGTGTCTATGATTGTGTACAAATTTCTCCTGGCAGAACTCACATTCTAATAGGGAGAGAATATACTGACTACAAAATACATAAGATATATACAGTTACCACTTCCACTTGTTGGAGGTTAGGGGTGGTGCTCCCACAATCTAGAAAATCTGTATAAAATTTTTTGGCCCTCCTTTCATACCAGAGAAGTCTAATTTTTTCTTTTTCTTTTATGGAGTGTTTACAGTACCTTATAGTAAAATTTGGGTTGATATTATATAACACTATACATATATTTTATGCGTTTCTGAGTTTCTGAACTTTTTTGTGTTATTTTCTAGACTTTGTGTGTTGTCTGTGGCTTCTGGAAAACTAGCAAAAAATCCCCATTTAATTTCTTATACTGACCCACAGTACATCAGAACCACAATGGGTAAAGTCATGATGTGGAAGGAATAAATCTAGAGGGAAAATGGAAGGTAATCTCAGAGGGATGGGAAGGCGTAGGGGAGGGAAAGGGATACTGCAAAAGGTGGGATATAAGTTGTATTGAAGAAACCCGAAGAAGTCAGTAGTCAGAGGTGAAGAGGGAGAACATTTCAACTATGTAAGACAGCCATTGAAAAGGCACAATTAGGAGATTGAGTGTAATGTTTGAGGAACAGCTAGAAAGCCAGTGTTGCTGGATTATAAAGTATATACAAGAGAGTAAAGTTTGAGAAAACTAGAAAGTTAGGAAGAGGCCAGATTGTGAAGGACTTTAAATGGCCATCTAGATTCAAGTTTAAGTAACAAAATTGTCAGTTATATTCCTGATGAAGAGGTTGAAGGATTAAATAAATCCATTGGCTAACCTTACCAAACTCATTGACCTATAATATTCACAATAAATTTATAAAATAAATATGTACCAACCTGTTTGATACTTGATTTTTTAAAATAGTTATATGATGGAGAAAGAAGAGAGTCAAAAAAGACCATGGAAAGATCCTCACCCAAATGTTACCACATCCAAATGTCTGGGCTTGGTCAGAATATACTTCTTTGGTACAGATTGGTTGGTTTATCCTGGGATTTAAATCTAGAGTTTCCAATTTTCACCTGAGCATATAAAGGATAGAAATTAGATCAGCAAAATAATGAGCATCTTAAGGTAAATTTTCAGGTGTCTTGGATCAGTGTTTTCCTTGGTTGTAGAGGGAATAAAGGTGGCTCATTTCCCTTAGTGTATCTAATTACATTAAATGGAAGACCTCAGGGCATGAAAGGGAACTGAGAACATGTGTTATGGGAATCTGAAGATCTTCCCTGCCGCCAGGCTCTTTGATAGGCTTAAGTGGCTCTGAGAACCTTCCCTGATTTGAAAGTATACTCTGACCCCTAATAGGCTGAATGTGTTCACATGGAGCCTGTGGCAGGAGGCTTGTTCTTCAGGAATGCCCACGCCTTATTACTTCGTGATTGGGCAGTGGGTCAAGAAGGCTGTCACATTCTCTGATCCAGGAGAAGGCTATATATACCCTGATGTGAGTTTTTCCTTTGGGGCTCACTTTGGAAAGAGTTGTATGATTTGGCCAGACAAGACTCTGGGCAGCCCTTGAGCCTCCTGGCTTTGAAAAACCCAGATGTTGGTGCTTCCCTCTCTGGTAACTGACTAGGTTAGGATGTAATGGTCAGACGACTGGAAGCCCATCTGCTGATCTGTTTCTTTGACTGCTTGTAACTTCTGTTTGTGTTCTCTGAAGTTCAGGGTGGTGACTTTTCCCCTTGAACTAGGTAAATGATGTATGTTTGATTGATTAAAGTAAGATTGTCACCCATTTTGAGTTGCTTTCCTTTAGAAAAGCAGATCTAAGAACCTGTGCTAGCAGCCACCCTGGGTATGCTAGGGTACTTGCTGATACAACATGTTAAACACGTCTCTTCTTCAAAGCCCTGCAGGAATCTCCCGAATCTCCCCAATCTCAGTTACTGTCTTTGCTATGAGCACACCAACACCTCAGAATTGGAGATAGAACTCACAGTACCCTAGAATTGTAACTCTATCTGGAATGAATATAAAAGGCCATCTCATTCAGTTCATACATGCCTCAACTCAATGGAGCAATATTTATTAAGTACCTGTCATTTGCAAGTTACCATCCTAGACACTAGAACACAAACAAAAACATGAATAGCAATATATTCACTCTCTGGGGGCTTACTTCCTTTTTTCCTGGGGGAAACTATAATATGTATATTGATAAGCAAACATATTTGAAGAGGCACAGACTACTAACTGGAAGAGGTAACTGGGTATCCTGAAAAGCACCTCCACCCAAAAAAGCGCCCTCAGACTTGAGCCTTAAAGGAAGTTAAGGATTGTAAGAGGAAGCGCGTACGTGTTAGACAATAGGGACAACCTACGTAATAGCGTGACGTTGCGGGGCAGAAAGTCAAGTCCAGGGAACATACAGAAGGCCAGTTTGATAGGGAGAAAGCGGGACGGATAGGTAATCAACTTGTAAATGTACACTGGAGTCAAAGCCTAAAGGACTTTACATGCTAAGCTGAGGAGTTTGCAATTTACCCCCAAGACGATGGGAATCCACCAAAAACTTTAGGCTGAGGGAATGCAATGGACCTGTGCCTTAGGAAGTTGTTTTCTTGTTGTCTAGCTATTGTAATGAGGAAGATTTGGAGAGGCGAGAGCATAGAAGTTGGGATATCAATTAGGAGGCTTTTGCAAGTGATACAGGTTGTGAATCTAATCTAGTATAGTAAGTTATGTAAATAGAGAGAAGGGAATATATACAAGACATATTCTAGGGGTAGAATCAGACTTGGCAAGTTATTAAATGTGGGGATTAATAAAGAGAGAAAATTGAAGATAACTCCAAAAAAGAATACTGATAATCTCAATTCAAAGTAGGAAATTCTGGAAGAAGAGTGGGTAGATAATGAGTTCAGTTTTGTACAAATTAAAGTTGAGAAGCTTATGTGTCATTCAGGTGGAGATTTACAGCAAGCAGTCAGTAATGAAAGCCTAAGATTATAGAGAAATCATACATTTTAAGATGATTATTGAAAACATGGAGAAAATGTGATCAGAAAGATACAGATCGAGTGGAAGAGAGAGAAGGAGGGAGGGAGATATAGTGAGGAAAGGAAAGAGGGAATGTGGGAGGAAGGAAGAGGAGAACGAAGAAGGAGGAGGAGGAGAAAAAGAAGGAGGAGGAGGAGGAGAAGAAGAAAGAGGAGGAGAAGAAGGAGGAGAAGAAGAAGGAAAAGAAGAAGGAGAAGGAGGAAGAGGAGGAGGATGAGGGAGGGGAGAAGAGAGGGAAATAAGAGGAGGGAAGGAGGGAGAGAGGGAGAATGGCACGGGAACAAAGACAGAGAAAGATAATAGGTGTTTAGAGAATGAAGAGGGCTCAGGGAAGGAGCTTGGGAAATAATCACACTTAAGTGGAGGGAGATGGATGATGATTCATCAAAGAAGACTAAGGAGGAATTAGACAAAGGGAGAACACCTCTGTCCTCTCTACTAGACACATTTTTCCAAGCTGATATCATTTCATTATGAATGAATCTTTCACCATTCTTTGTTCATTGAGCAGTTCTAAATCCCCCTCACCATACTATTGTCTAGTTCACATTTCTCCACTCTGAGATAAGGATGGGGACGAGACTTGAATTTCTCATGGCTATAGGGAATTTCAGATAAGGAACCACCTTTTACCAATGCAGGTTGGAAGCTTTTAGACAGGTGCCTAATAGCTATAGCCGCAAGCAGCCTGCAAAATTACTAAACTTGACCTGAACCAGATTAAAATGTGTGAGGCAGCATGTCATAGTGGCTATAGACCTAGAATTGCAGCGAGAATTCAATTCTTCATCTGACACAGACTGTTTGTGAGGCCCTATACAATTTACTTAACTTCGCAGTCTTCTAGACCAGTGTGTAAAGTTAAAATAGAAACAGATCCCTGCTGACCACATTTTAACTTAGAAAAACACAAATTAAAATTATCTATGCTTTGTTGCATTTTTATTTATTTTCTTAAACATTTCACAATTACATTTGGCAGGAAATTCTAGAATTTTGCCAGAAATTAAAGTTCAACTCATTGACCAAAAGTTTGAAAATTCCATTTTCCTTTCATTAAAAAACTCAAATAATATTTTTCCTTCTTCAATTCTATGTCACCTCTGTCATTGTCCTTAAACTTTCAAAGACATCTGATAGAAAATAGACATCCAAGCTTCTAGTTCTTTCAGATATCTCTATCATTTGGGCCTAGTGACTTGAACTGGTCAATCCCACCTAGGTTCATTGTTACTATCTCCCCACTTAGGTTTGAGCTCCACATTACCTTTAGTGCTATTGTTCCAACCTTTCCAATCCAAAGGACACTTTTCTTGGCAGAGAAAATAGATGAAAAATAAGAGCTGGGCAATCCCATATCCTCTCTATGACTGCCCAATACACAATGAATAATAGTACTATCTCCCTTTCATTCACCTCTTTCCTCTAATATAGGTTTAAAAGACAAAACAAAATAAAACATCTATTTCAACTATCCTTAGTATGCTTTACCATCTCCTTATTCTGAGATTTACCTTCCTGACACTAATAAGACTATACCATGTTTTTCTATTCATCCTGTTACCTTTCCTTGCTTTTTTCTCTAAGTTGTGATCAATAAGTATTCTGTGAAACCATATTGATCTCTTTAGTCAACTGCCCCTATTCTTAAGATAAGAGTTTTTAGAATTTCATTCTTGAAATCTGTTTATAATTCCTGAGGCAATTTGTCCTATAGCATTTTGACTTCAGGATCCAAGACCATCTTTCCCTAAGACCTGTGAAATATATACTCTCAAAGTCTTGGCTACCTGCCAGAATATATCTAACTCTTTTCTCTTTATTACAAATTCTAAGGTGAAATACTTACTTCACCCAAAGGTTTCTATCTTTTCTACTTCAACAACAATTTTCTCATGGTTGATAAGAATCGGGTTCATATTTGAAGGGTCAAGTTAGCTTTAATGAAAGTCAAGAAATCACCAGCTTTTCTGCTTTTGGGAAAGACAAAGTTCAAGTAGCCATATGGGTGAATTTCAATTCCTCACCACTGTTGTATTATTTTTCCATGCAGGCTTGTAATTTATTTCTCAAATTCCTCACTTATTTCCATCTTCTGTTTAGTTGCAATATATTTCAATATCAATTGAATCCCTTTTCAGCCTTCAATGTTCCTCACCCATATTTTTTAACTTTCCATACTTCTCTTCTCTAGTTCTTCAATTTTCTTCTATAAATAGTATATCTCCTTCATAATGCTACTCCCCACTGACTTCTCTAACATTTTCCCCACCAACTTGTCATTTTAAATTACGAGTACTTTTTCAAAGCTATATTCTGGTCATGGGTCTCATCTTTATCAACAACACAGTATTCCCAATGCCTACAGTAACTATAAGTATGCTGATATGGTTATTAATCACAAAATGTAACAGGATCTCTACATGGGAAATATAGCTAGAACATTTATTCAAATACCAGAAAACTGAGTCCCAAAACCAGAAAGTCAAAGCCAACACAGTAGTTATGAAGTTGGCACATGTAGTTAATGTAGTAAACACCCACATTCTCAAGCCTTCAAAACAGAACAGACTACCTCAGGCAAAGATCCTCTTCTCCTCACTCATGGCAACTGCTCAGCGTCTAGGCAGCTTGCTCCCAGCAGCTCCCACCCCCCGCACTTCCTGTCCCCGGCAGTCCTCAGCAGGAGTCCTTAGCAGTGATTCTGGCAGGTTCAAAGAAAAAGGAGTTTGTGCTGCTGCCGCTGCTTCCAGTCACCATGGCATGGATGCTATCTTGGTTCTGGCTTTCTCTTGCTCCACCCCTTCCTGCTACGTCAGCAAGTTCAAGGGGCATGGAAGATCTTCAAATCCCAGTAACATTACACCATCCCACCAAGTTTCAACAATACCAATAAAATAAATATCTGTTCATGATACTTTGTGCATTTTCACATAAACAGCTGAGTCTATGTGCATAATGCTAGCTTCTGTCTCGGATCTTACCTCCTATAATTTTTTCTTTTACTTTCTGTGCCCTTTGTACTGACATTCCTCCTTCACTATAGCTACTCTCTAAGCAGTAGTTCTCAACCTGTGGTACTCAGACCCTTGAGAAATCTATAGAGAGATTTCAGAGCGTCCATCAACATGGATGGGAATATTTATCTTTATTTTCACTAGCTTGTGACTGGAATTTAGAATTTACTTCAGTTATTTAAGAAAATTATTCTGAAAAGTGGTACGTAAGTTTCCTCAGACTTTCAGACAGGTCCATGATACATACAAATAAGTAAAGAGCCTTGTTTATGGCATCTAGCTTGATATATCTCTGTAGGTATTTTTTTTCTTGGCTTTCTAATAAACTTTTCTTTAGTTTTGTAAGGCTACAAAAATGTATACACACACATATATAGATACATATATACATGCATACATATATATAGGGATATGTGCGTGTGAGAGAGACAAACAGAGACAGAGAGAGACTGTGTATATAAAACCACCCTTATTGGGTATACATTTTCCCTTTATATGAGTTAGAAATCCAAAATGCATTCTCAGAAAATATCTTCCTTTTCCCCACCCCAGTTCTGTCTTTCTTTTCTGAAGTACTTATCTTCATTCATCAATAGAATAAAACATAATAGTAATGTCCTTTAGAGCTTCAATTTCTTGCCCAAGATGTTTCCTCTTGGCAGCATCCTTTCTGCCCATATACTGGATATGTGCACTAGGACAATAAACAAACTTCTTTATTGTTAGTAATAGTAATAATAAGAAATAACAAGCTCAATATTACTTAGCAGGAAATCACCAACTACTCCTTTCTTTTTTCTTCTGACACAAGCTCAGTATATGTTCTCTCTTAGATTATAATCATGTATTGATATCACTCTTTAAAAGAAAACTAGCTACTTCCTCCTCCAAGGGTCCAATTCCCTTTGCTGTGAGAAGAGTCTCATACTTATTACTCAGCTCCAAGTACTTCTTCCTTTACCCTTTCATGTCTTATTATTCCACCTTTCTACCTCCTGGCATAGATAAACCTCTTCACATATATTTTTTCATTGTTTTGACATTGATTTCCTTCTATTTTTTACAATACAAATCTATTTTTTGTTGTTGTTGAGTTAATTCATTTGTAATTTTTATTCTCCTGAGACATATTACACTAGTCAACCAATAACTGATTATCCATATCATGCCCTAGCTTGCTATCCAAAGACTACCTTTCCATTTTGGTGCAAGCATTTAGACCGGGGTTTAGTATATGTACAGAATGAGCACAAGCCAGTATTGATGGCCATTGTTGCAATCACTGGAAGGAGAGGAAAGGGAATTTTCTGTGTCTACCTTTTATTTACGTGATCCCCTTCTCACTAAATCTTTTTAAAAATGTTTTATTGGTTATGTTTGTCTTGACATCACCATTTCCCAATTTTTCCTCCATATTGAACTGTCTCACGTGACAAAGAAGAACAATTAAGCAAATATATCTGATAGTGAAAACCTGTCTGCCAATGTAAATAATATTCTGCTGTCTTAGTCCCTCCCCTCTCATCTGTGAGGAGGAGGATATATTTTATTGTCCATTCTCTGGAATCTTCATTGATTTTTCTATTATTCAGAGTTGTTTCCTTTGAGTGTTAGTTTCATTTACCTAGCTGAAGTCAGTATTTATATTATTCACTTGGTTCTGCTTATTTTGCTCTGCATCAGATAGTCTGCATTTTCCCACATTTCTCTGAATTCCTCCTAGTCATTATTTTTTACTTTACGATACCATTCCATTGCCTTCACGTATCTTAGTTTTATTAGGCATTCTACCAGTTCATGGGAATTCATTTTGTTTATTATTCTCTGAAATCACAAAGGATATCACTATGCATATGTTAATATATTTTGGACCTTTGTTTCCATCTTTGACTTCTTTGAGGTATATACCCAGCAGTGAGAGTTGGCCCTACACAAATGAACAGTTAAGTCATCTGCTGAATTCCAAATATAAATATACAATTAGGCCTTTACATCTCCACCAATAGTTCATCAGTATACCTATCTTCCCTTAGCCCCTCTAAACTTGGTTGTCCTCATCTTTTTTTTTCATTTTCAAACTTGGCTTTTTCTATTTTTTTTGCTAGCCATCCATTTTTTCTATCAACTAAATGGACTACAGTAGAACCTTAGAACTGTTGAAATCTGCATTCCTCTTACTTGTAGTGATCTAGAATATGTCTTTTTCATATGTCATTTGGAAACATTCTTTTGAAAAAAAAATTTGTGCATATACTTTGACCATTTATCTATTAATGTTACATGTTAATTCTTTATGTTTTTTTTAAAAAAATAGACAATCAATAACCAATGCAAATGTTTTCCCATTCTACTCTTCTTTTTCTAATTTCTTCATTGATTTTATTCATGAAAAAAACATTTAAAATTATATAGTCAAAATTGACTGCTTTCTCTTTTATAACCTTTATATCATTTATAATTCTCTATCTACTCAAAGTTGGGAGAGGTAGTGTGAAAATGATCACATTCTCTTCTAGTTTTTTTTTTATGGTAACAACTTTTTACACTCAGGATACATAATCATTTTGAGTTTTTTGTGGTATGTGGCTTATGATGGTACTTTGAAACACTTTTATAATAAACTTCAAGTTTTCCAGCACTTCTAGCCAAAAGAGGATCCTTCCTCAAATAATGTGTTCTTGGGTCTGTCAAAAATAGGACTACTTGTTGTGATTGCTCTTGTTTGTTATTTTTCTATTCTGTCTCCCTGATTGTCTTTTCTGCTTTTTAACTAGTATGCAATAATTGGTGGCTACCGCTTAATAATGTCATTTAAAGTCAGATAATGGAAAGAAGGAAGGAAGGAAGGAAGGAAAGAAATAAAACATATATTAAGCACCTACTATGTGCCAGGCATTGTGTTAAATCCTTTTTAAACGTTATCTCATTTGATTCTCATGGCTGACTCTGGAAGATGGGTGCAATTATTATCCCATTTTACAATTAAGGAAACCAAGGAAGACAGAGATTCAATGCTCTCACTGCAAAGTCCTTTTCATTCATATTTTTTTTTATCATTTTCCCCTTGCAATTCTAGACCTTTTACTCTTTCAAATAGATTTTGTTTTCTTCTATAGAAGGAAGAAGTGACTGTTTTATTTAAGTTGAGCTGATCTTATAAGAGAATTGAAATCCTTCCCACAGGAAACACAAAAGGCTCAACCTAAGGAGTTTAGTACTAAGAAGTTTTAAACAAATTCTCAATGTCCTGAGGGGATGCCTTTCTAAGGTAGCATTATAGCTTGCTGTGGTGAATGAATATTGAAATAGTCTTTTATGAGAACTTAATGAGTAATTTGAACCTTTTCTGTCTTTTAAGCAATAAAGTTGTTTTTACTATAATTTATAATTCATGAATATCTCATTACATCGTAACCTTGAGCTGTAATCACTGGAGTGGCCTGGGTTGGGCCTAATCCAGAATATCTTGCCTACTTCTAAAGAGTATGTACTGTATAATTTAACTTGTATTATAGTAAGATTGTTAATTAATTTAGAAATATACTTTCATTATATTGACATGACCCAAGCATGAGCTGTACATACCTTTTCAACTATTTCTCTATTTCTATCAAAAACATTATACACACACACACACATATACACACACACACAGAGTAAATGACTTGGAAGATTAACTCCCAGACATGTTATTTATTTTGTACATAACTTAAATGGAATGTCTTTTTTTCTTCCTGGTTTTTGTTAGTACTATATTAAGATGATAATCATTTTTATGGATTTATTGTTTATCTTGCAACTTAACTGTATCTATTAAGCCTCCCAACTTTTTTCTTAACTGATTTTCTGGATTAAGTGTAATGTAGTAGTAATCAATTGAACCCCCATCCCAATTTTCTGGTCTCTGGGCCACTTTCACTGGAGAAAGCTAAGTGTTATCATTTGGAGTCAAGAAGATCTGATTTTTTAATCCTTCCTCAGACATTCACTCTCTCTCTAACTATGGACAAGTTCCTTGAGCTCTTGAGCTCAGTTTCCTGACTTGTTAAATGGGAATTATACCATCATCTACCAGATGTTTTGTTTTTTGTGAGATAATAGAAAGTACTTTGAAAGCCTTAAATTAGGGGTAGAGCCATGATGGTGGTACAGAAGCAGGAACACTCCACAGTTCCCACATAATCACCTCAAATACTGATAAAATATGACTCTAAATATTTTTAAGGCTCCAGAACTCACAAAATTACAGAAAAACACATCTCCCGCTGAAGGCAGCTCAGCAGGTGGGACAAGAAGGGCTCATCGCAGCATGCAGAGAGCTGAAACCAGCCCAGCCTGAAACCAAGGCTTGACCCCAGGGCTGTCAAGACAAGCCAAAGCTGGAATCTTCAGCAGAGTGGATCAGTAGCAGCTGTGACATCTTCCAGAATTATAAAGCCATAAGAAATAAGGACTAAGTGAAAGGTTAGTGGAACTCAGCTAAATTTGGGGCAGAGGATCCAGCCCAACTGC